>CM053582.1:246454436-246474750 GCA_028627135.1 Pseudochirops cupreus
CATCACTACTGGGTTGGCTTTGACTTTCTGGTTTTGGGACTCAGTTTTCTGGTATTTAAGTGAATGCACTATCTATATTTCTTATGTAGAGAGCCTGTTTCATTTTGTGATTAATAACTATATCAGCACATTTATAGTTACTGTAGGCATTGTGAATACTGCATTGCTGATACAGTCACCCATACTTGAATCTGGATTGTGGTTCTGGATTTCAGTTTCAGGGTGGAGGGGAGCACTACAGCATCAGAGCATTTGGCTATAGGGAGCAGGGACCCTGGTCACAGGTCCAAAGTGGAAAAGAGTGCTGGTGGTCACTGATAGACCAGTGCATGGCACAGGAAACTAGTGACCACCCTTTTCTCTAAATCATACCTCCTTGGAAGAGCCAAAAGCTTACAGTGCCACAGAATTTCCTTTGAAAACAACTACACACACACACACACACACACACACACACACACACAGCTGAAGTTTGGGACAGTGTACCTTTCACTCCAGAAGAAGATTCCCAATTTATCATAGAGTTAAAAGTCAAAAAATAGTCTGGGAAAATGAGCAAACAGCAGAAAAGGACCCTGACTATAAAAAGTTACTATTGTGATGTGGAAATTCAAAACACAAACTCAGAATAAGACAACAAAGTCAAAACTCCTACATCCAAAGCCTCCAAGAAAAATATGAATTGGCCCCAGGCCATGCAAGAGCTCAAAAACGATTTTTAAAATCAAGTAAGAGGGGTAGAGGAAAAATTGGGAAGAGACATGAAAGTGATACAAGAAAATCATGAAAAAGAGTCAACAGCTCGGTAAAGGAAGCACAAAAAATACCGAAGAAAAAAACGCCTTAAAAAACAGAATACACTGAATTATAAAAAGAAAAAAATCCAACAAAGATGAAAATTCCTTGAAAGGTGAATTGGCCAAATGGAAAAAAAGTTATACGAAAATTCACTAAAGAAAAGAACTCCTTAAAAAATAATGTTGGCCAAATGGAAAAGGAGGCACAAAAGCCCTCAGAAGAAAATAATTCTTTTTAAAATAGAATTGGGCAAGTGAAAGCTGATGACTTTATGAGACATAAACAGGAAAACATAACCAAAAGAATGAAAAATGGGAAACAATGTGAAATATCTCATTGGAAAAACAATTGACCTAGGAAATACTCAGGAGAGATAATTTAAGAATTATCAAACTACCTGAAAGCTGTGATCCCCATCACCCAAAAAAGAGCCTAAAGATCATCTTTCAAGAAATTATAAAGGAAAACTGCCTTGATATTCTAGAAGCAGAGGGTAAAATAGAAATTGAAAGAATCTACCAATCTTCCTGAAAGAGATCCCAAAGTGAAAACTCCTAGAAACATAGCCAAATTCCAGAGCTCCCAGATTATGAAGAAAATACTGTAGGCAACCAAAAAGAACTAAAAATCACGGGGCCACAGTCAGGATCACACAAGATTTAGCAATTTCTACATTAAAGGATTGAAAGTCTTGGAATATGATATTCTGGAGGACAAAGGAGTGAGGATTACAATCAAGAATCACCTATCCAGCAAAACTGAGTATTTCTTCAGGGAAAGAAATGGATATTCAATGAAATAGAGAACTTTCAAGCATTCCTGATGAAAAGACCAGAGCTGAGTAGAAAATTTCACTTTCAAATACAAGATTCAAAAGAAGCATGAAAAGGAAAGAGAATTCTAAGGGATTCAATAAAGTTAAACTGTTTACATTCCTACATGGAAAAATTATACTTGCAACTCCTAAAAACCTTCTCATTATTAGGAGTATACATAGACAGAAAGCATATGTGTGAGTTGAATGTGATGGTATAATTATTTTTTTTTAAATTAAGGGATGAGCAAGAAGAATGCACTAGGAAAAGTGAAAGGGAGAGGTAGAATGAGGTAGATTATCTGACATAAAAGAGGCCCAGAAGAAATTTCATAGTGGAGAGAAAATGGGGGAAAAGGAGAAGGGAGCATGTGAACCTTACTCTCATTGGAATTGGTTCAAAGAAGGAATAACATATACACTCAGTTGGGTGTAGAAATCTATCTTATCACACAGGAAAGTAGGAGAAGAAATGGTTAAGGGAAGAATTGATAGGAGGGAGGATAGTTTGGGGGAAGTAAAAGTCAGAAGCAAAACACTTTTGGGAAGGGAGAGTAAAACAGGTAAAAAGACAGAGAGTAGGATAAATGGGTAAAATAGGATGGAGGGAAATACATATATGATGATTATTAATATGAAAAATAATGTTATAGTGCTTCTCTGATAAAGACTTCAATTCTCAAACATCTAGAAAGCTGAGTCAAATTTATAGAAATAAGAGGCATTTCTCAATCGATGAATGGTCAAAGGATATAAATAGGCAGTTTTCAGATTAAGTAACCAAAGCTATCTATAGTCTTGCAAAAAAATGCTATAAATCATTATTGATTAGAGAAATGCAAATTAAAACAACTCTGTACTACTGCCACACATCTATCAGATCAGCTAATATGACAGAAAAGGAAAATGATGAATGTTGGAGGGTATAAGGGAAAATTAAAACATTAAAGTACTGTTGGTTAAATTGTATACCAATTTTAGCATTCTGGAGAGCAATTTGGAACTACTCCCCAAAAGTTATAGAACTACATACCTATCAATAACATTACTAGATCTCTATCCAAAGAGATAAAAAAAAACAAAAAGGAAAAGGATCTCTGTTTACAAAAATATTTATAGCATCTCCTTTAGTGGTGGCAAAGAATTGGAATTTGAGAGGATGTCCATCAATTCAGGGTATGACTGAATCAGTTGTTGTATATAATTGTGATGGAATACTATCATGCTTTAAAAAAATGATGAGCAAGATGCTCTAAGAAAAACCTGGAAAGACTTCCATGAATTGATGCAAAGCAAAATGAGCAGAACCAAGAGAACATTGTATACAGTAACAGCAATGCTGTATGATGATCTACTGTGAATAACTTAGCTATTTTCAGCAATACAATGATCCAAGACAATTCTGAAGGACTTATGATGAAAGGTGCTGTCAATCTCCAGGAAAACAACTGGTAGAGCCTGAATGAAGATTGGAGATACTTTTTCTTTGCTTTCACTATTTTTCTTGGAATTTTTTTCACTATGTTTTCTTTCACAGCTTGATTTACATGGAAATGTGTTTTGCATGACTATGTTTTGCACAACTTATGTCAAATTGCTTGCCTTTTCAAAGAGGAGGGAGGGAGGAAGAGGATTTGGAACTCAAAACTTAAAAAAATAAATAATTGTTTTTACATGTAATTTGGAAAAATAAAATATTAAATTACAGGGAAAAAAAGACTGAAGCAAAGAAGAAAAAAGTGGAGGGTAATGTTGAAGTGATCTGGAATATAGAGTTGAGGAGAAGTGACACCTCACAACAACAACAATAATAATAAATAGATTGGGTAGCACCTTATACATACTGTGCCATTTGATGCTTACCACAACCCTATGAAGTAGTAACTATTATTTTCCCTATTTTTCAAATAATTAAACTGAGTTTGAAAGAGGCTAACTGTCCTATGCAAGGTAACACAGATCATGTCTGATGAAGGATTGGATATCTGGCCTCAAATTTTTCAGTCAAGTATTTGGTTCTTCTGGAGAAGGAGTAAGGAGGATTGGGTTATAGATGGTTTGAAGAGAAAAGATAAGACTCACTCCCGATTTTGTGAAGAGTAAGTTAATGTAATGGTAATGAGAATTTGAAGATCTTCCCTGCCCCTTGATAGGCCAAGTATAATCACATGGAGCCTATGATGGGAGGAGTTTGCTGAACAGGTAGAACAGAAAGAATGGAACAAAAAGTTCATCAGAACAATCAGAGCTGGGAGTCAGAGCAGTTAGTACAGATGGAGAGAGAGAGGATGCAGGCAAGGAGACAGGATTGTGACTGTTTGTGGGAAGGGCTGAGTAGGGGGAAGGCTTTGGGATGGTGTTGCTTCCTGCAGTGATAAGGTGTTTTGCTGCTATGATGAATTTGGTTTTCTGACGTTGGGATATGACTGGTGTCTGAATAAATGTTTTTGTTTCTATCTTCTATATGGAGAGTCTGTTATATTTCATGATTCAAACCTATGCCAGCATATTCATAGTTACCATCAGTGTAGTAAATATTTCCTTAGCAATAGTTAGTCAACCAGGAAAGAATAAAAGAATCAGATTGCTGTATAGCTGTTAGGGTCCAATTGAAATTATGCAACATAAATTTATGGTGAATGTAGACATAGTATTCCATTTGCATTCTGCAACATAAATGTCAAAGCAGAGAAGGCAGATGGTAGGAGTAACCTAGAAATGGGGTTTGGAAAGGGAAGAGAAGCAAAAAAGCAAGCTGACGAAAGACTCAAAAATAGAAGACAGTATAAAGCTGAACTGGTTAACTATCAAGTCAAGGTTTTGAAGGAAGGAAATTGAAACCAGAGATAGGATGATGGCCTCAGAAACCAAGAAGACAAAGAATTGAAATTCGAGGAGCTCAAGGCGTCAGTGAGGAGAATAGGTTTAAGAGGGGTGACATACAGGGACAGAAGAAAGGATTTGAATTTATGATCAGATAGAAAGACAGTAAATTATGATTAGTAGAGTTAGAACATTGTTAAGTAATGACAAGGTCAAGGGCATGACCATTTCTGTCTGGCTGAGATAAAGTGAAGATCATAATTTGATGTACTGAGAACCAAAGATATTTAAGGAGATATTAATATATAAAGTGAAGTACTCAAGTACAAGGGGGTAAGGATGGGGAAGAGAGAAAAACCTGTGAGCCAGGTACCTAACCACTTAAGAAAGGAGGGAAATGACATGGAGCACAGGGGAGAACAGCCATCAGAATCTGCAGAAGATGGCATCTATAGATTAAGTGAACCAAGTAATGGCTATAAGAGGAGACTGAAAATGGAAAAGAGGAGCAAGTGGCATGCTGATGCCTGTTTCAGTATGTGTGTTTGTTGGAGGAGTGGGGAGGGGAAGAGGGGATGTGAAGAGAAAAATGAAAATACATAGAGTCCTAGAAAGGGTAGCCTGGAATGCAATATCTTTGATGAGTAATTGAAAGGGAAGGAAACCAGGAATCCAGGATTACAAAGAGATAGAAATAGGATGAGAGAACAATTCTAATGTGATAGAGTTTTAGACTTGGAGTCAGGAAGGCCTAGGTTACAATCTTGTCTCAGACACTGGCTATTTGACCAAGAAAAAGACACTTAACCTCTCTGTGCCTCAGTTTATTCATCTATAAAATGAAGAGTTTGGACTTGATGTTATCTAAAGTCTCTTTCAGGTCTCAGTCTATGATTCTATAATCCATGAACCTATAAATAATGTTTCTATAAACACAGTGGAAGGTATGGAATACTAGAATAAATTACTCTGAAATGAATGAGTGTGAGGGAACAGAGAATGATGACCCAAGAAGGGAATTTTAGTCTAGACAGCCTCCAATTCTGAATCATAATGATTCTCATTAAAGAAATAGGGAGTATTGTGCCCTTTCACAGTAATATGTATTTAATTATCTGAGCAAGAAGGAAAAGAGAAAGGGAAGAGCAATAATATACAGTGTCAGAGAAGATGATGAATCCTAGTCCTTTCTACTGGCCAAATCAGAAGTTGGAGTCCCCAGACCTGGCTAGATAAAAAGGGATGAAGTATTTAGAAGTTTTACATTTTTTCCTCCTTTTTTCTAGTGGTGGGGAATGGAGAATAAGCATGTTACAGTTTTAGTTTTCATATCTTACCTCATTAAAAAAATCTACAGAGGCATATGCAGGGAGCCTGAAGTTGGGGAATCTTTATCCAAGAGAAAAGACAGGAAAAGTACAAAAAAAAGAAGACTGAGGATTCAAAGAAAGCTGGCATGCAGACCTTTAGTACTTACCAGAAAATCTTCTGGGAAAGCAAAAAGACCCTTTTCCTAAGATACAAAGGAAACCAATTCCTCCCAACCTCTAGAAATCTCATTCTCTTCCATGGTAGCTCATTTGTTTGTTCCACCCTGACCACAGAGGTAAAGATTAAGTCTTTTGTGTCCACGATGTCAAAGATATGTGAATAAAAAGGTGACAAATACAATCAACCACGTGGAGGTCTTATTTATCATATGCCAGAACATGTGGCAAGGAAGCAGCAGGATTTAAGTCATTGAATGACTGGCTGTCCATTTCACTCATTTCACACACCTGATGTTCTGACAACATATAGAGGTTGTTCCAATAAGATTGGCTCATGAACATCTATCTTTACATGATGTTCTTTTGGCCTAGAATACTCTTTTATAACTATTAAATTCTACTCATGTTAAAGCCCAACTCAAGAAAGAAACTTTCCCCATGAAGTCTTATCCTTGTCTGATAGCCTTATTTGATAGTGATCTTTCTCCATATGTACCATACAAAACTTGCAAGGGAAAAGGCAATGGACCAACAATAGGAAGGCTTAGACTTGAGTTTTGCTTTGTTAGTTATATGACCTTGGGAAAGTCACAATCTCTTTCAACTCATTTGCCCTGTTTATGAAAAAGGAATCGTATTACTTGTACAGTCTATCTCAGAAGTTTTTTGTATGTGAGAGGTTAACAAAAACCATAGTGTTATGTAAAAGTGACCTATTATCCATTTGCCATACACAGTTTTGTAATGTGGCTATCTCTGTATGTGTCATATCCTCCTTTTGCAACCCTCATGAAGAAAAAGACCCTATCTTAACTAAACTTTATAGCTTTCCTAACACCTGGCACAATGTTCTTCATTCAGGGGATACTGAAGAAGCATTTGTTAGTAAGAATTGAAGGGGCCCTACCAGGCATACATGATGTCATTGCTAGAAATCCTTTGAATGAGAGTGTTTTTTCAGCCTCAGAGTTCCAAAGCATATATTCAACCCCTGCTGGGATGACAGCAATAGGTATTTGTAGTATAACACCACTGCTTTTGACTTTCACCTATGCATCAAAACCTTCTAGCAGGGACAAAGCTAAAATATCAGTACCCAGAGGAATTCTCTAAAAATTGAACATTTATCAGAGAATCCTGAGTGTTCATTTTATCCAAAAACTGTAGGAATTTATCTCTTTATCTGGCAACAATAGAAAAGTAGATATATTACCATGATTATCAAGAAAATAGTTATGGTATCAAAACAGCTATGGCAGTTATAAAGATTAGGAGCCCTGGAGAGGCAAAGTCAAGATGGTAAGAGTTTTGAAACAGTAGGGTGAGCTCCTATTCACAACTCTTCCAAACAGATATAGAAAGTGCACAAGATTGAATTCTGAATAGAAAATCCTGAAAAAGTCACAGTGAGTCATTTGTACAACCTAGCTCTATGGAGAGACACAGATAGGGATGTCTGCAAACATTAGAGAATGGGTAAGACAGGAACACACCAGGCACAAAATGTTCTACTGCTCAGGGAAAGACTGAGGAGGGCAAGAAGAAGTCTCAGACTCATACTAGGGCACCACCAAATCCATACTAAGGCACTATGATAGGAACAGGTACCAACTGGTAGTTTTGTCACCTACTACTCTATTGTGGGGTCACAGATCCAGGGCAGAGTAAGAAGGAGACTTGCTCAGGAGACTGGCTTTCTGGGATAGGGAGGCTTTAGGATATGTGTGGAAAAAAGAGGAAATCAAGAAGTTAGCAGCATCAATGGTATGGCTCAGACTCCATGATCAGAGCACAGTCTAACATCTAGCATCTAGTACAGCCTACAAACAAATAATGAAACAGGAATCCCAGACTAAAGAGGAGCCTATATTTCTATCACTCTCAACCTACAGAGCTTTCTAGATGGCTAATGGGGGCTGAGGCCAGCAACACTCTACTCTTGTTTAGATCCAAACCCAGGTCAGGAACTTGCAGAGCTCAGACTAGTAGGTAAGCGATCAGACTTTGCCCTGATCGGACCACTTTGAGAGGATTGAAAACTTGCAGATCCTCAGATTGTCCCTAGGTTACTGGAATAACACAACATTTAAACAACAACCAAGACAGCAGCAATAGAACTAGCCCAGACCATCCCTTCAGAAGTATGGCAGAGTCTATTCCCAACATAAGAGTCCAAAAGCAGTAGGCAGGCTGGAAGAATTGGCAAATAAAATAAAGAACCTTACCATAATGAGTATTAGGGTGGCAGATACTCTTAAGACACAAATGAAGAAAGAACAACTTCAAAATATCTGTAATCATTGGCTCAGAGGAAAGCATAGCTTGGGCACAAATACAACTGGAATTCATGGAAGAGATGAAGCAAAAGTTAAAAATTTTGATGATTTAAATGAAAGTGCTTCAGGAATTTTTTTTTTAAAGAAATGAGAACTGTGGAAGAAAGAACAGGAAAGGGAATTAACAGCTTGGCCCAAAGAGGTAAAAATCTTGCCCAAACAACAAACTCCCTGAAAACTAGAATGGACAAAATGAAGCCAATGACTTCATAAGTAACAAGAAATATTAAAAACAAAGTCCAAAGGCTAAAAAAAAGAAGAAAATACAAGATATCTTATAGCAAAAACAAATGACTTGGAAAACAGATGGGGGATTTAAAAATCATTAGAGTATCTGAATATCACTATAAAAAAGCGCCAAGGCACCTTATTTCAAGAAGTCTTAAAAGAAAACTGCTCAGATCTCTTAGAATCTGAATGGAAGTAGAAATAGAAAGAATTCACTGAACCTCTCCTAAAAGAAACCCCAAAATGAAAACTCCAAGGAATTTCATAGCCCAAATCCAGAGATTCTAGGGCAAATAAAAAATATTGCAAGCAGTCAAGAAGAAAGAATTCAACAAGCAAGGATCCAGAGTGAGGATCATATGTGATTTAGCAGCCAGCACTTAAAGAACGGACAACTTGAAGTACTATGCTCCGGAAGACAAAGAATATGTTATTACAACCAAGAATAATTTACCCAACAAAACTAAATATAATGCTACAGGGGGAAGACAGACTTTTTATGAAATGTCAGACTTCCAAATACTCCTGATGGAAAAAGCAGAACCATGTAGAAACATTGAAGCTCAAACGCAGGAGTGAAGTGAAACATAAAAAGGTAAATATGAATGAACAATGATAAAGGACTAAACAAGAATAAAATGGGGATGTGACACATATGTCCCCTCTAAACCCTATCATTATCATCATCACATTTCATAGAAGGAATCTAATTACTCAAGACCTAGGAGTGGTTCTGTTATGTCTTGATGATCTCAAAAAAAGAATGGAAAGAGAGAGGTTAAAGGAATGCACAGCAGGAAGAGACAGAGATTAGGGAAATTTGTCTCACATAATCAAGTCGCGCATACAAGCCAGGAGGAGGGGGTAGAAGGCAGTGGCTGGTACTCATAAATCTGGGCAATTCTGCTCAACAATAAAGAATTATAACCCATTTCTGTCAATCATTCTTTTGTTCAGACATCTCATGGATCCAGCAGAGGCACCTCCTGTCTGGACTACCAAAATTGCTTGCTGCTGGTATCCCTCCTCCAAGTCATCTTCCATTCAGCTGTCAAAGTGATCTTTCTAAAGTAAAAACTTAACCATGTTATCCCCAAATTCAGTAAACTTCAATGGTTCCCTATCCCCTCCAGGATCAAATATATACTCTTTTGGCTTTCAAAGACCTTCAAAACATGGCCTATTCCTACCTTTGCAATCTTCTTAAACCTTACTCTTCCATGCCCCTCATATAATATTTGATCCAGGAATCCTGGCCTACTTGTTGTTTCTTGCATATGACAGTCCATACACCAAATCTGAATTTTTCACTGGCTATCCCTCATATCAGGAATGCTGTCCCTCCTCATCTCTGTCTCTTGGCTTCCTTTAAGTCTCTGCTAAAGGCTCACCTTCTGCTTTAAGCCTTTGCCAGTCATCCTTCTTCTTAGAGCTTTCCTTCTTAGATTATCACCAATTTATCCCGTGTATACCTTGTTCTTTTCTCTAGTTGTTTATATATTGTCATCCACACTAGACTGTGAGCTTCTTGAGACAGGAACAGTCTTCTGTCTTTCTTTGTATTTCACTACTTAGAAAAGTCCCTGGCACATGTGGTTCCTCAATGAAACCCTAATAGCTACTAGAAACCCAAGTATGGCAGTAGCACACTCATAAGTTCAAGTCAGAATCTGCCTATCAACTGGCAATTGACGCCCACTTAATTACTAGGAAAACATGACTTGAGAAACCTGACAGGAGGAGGCAAGACATATCTACTTTAAAATTATTCAGTCAGATATTTTTAACCTTTTATGTGTGTTATCGACTCCTTTGACAACATAAAGAATATTATGATTCAATGCCTCAGGATGAAAGAACCGGGTGCAGTGAAAGCTGCAGCTAAAGGTGGTAGATACTTCACTGACACACAGGCATCATCTGTCTCCTGAGCTATCATGGATTAACTTAGAGAAACTCAGCCATTGTTTTTCCTCTCCATCCCACTGTAACCCTGCTGATAAATCACACTGCATGCAGGGTTTATTAATGTACCTGCTTGCTCCAAAAGGAATGAGCAGTCCAAGTAGAAGAAAACAGCCTTGTGACAAGAACCTATGTAAAGCACATTCAATAAACCTCCTGCTTCCGTTTCAAAGATAGATTGCACCAGGGGATCATATTCACTAAATGTTCCTGTTCTCCTCTTGCCTTCCTACTTATGTTCAAAAAGCAGGAGGGACAAACATAAATCAAAGGCTAAGGTTATGTTGAATTTTTTTCCCTCAAATTGTTCACAAAATATTTCATCTCCAGACATTCTGGATACCAAGAAATCTCCTAACCTGCAAGAATCAGCCCTTTAGAAATAAAGTACATAAACAACTTAATACTAAAGGAAGAGTCATAGAGTCACCTGTGTGACTTTGACCAAATAGCTTGACCTCCGGAACTCAAAATGAAAAGATTTGGACTAAGAGATCTCTAAAGTTTCTTCCAGCTCTAACATACAATGTAAATACCATTAGAAAAGGTAAAGAGAAAACTAAACTAGTCACTCCACCCAATTGTCAGTGACTTTCTGAATCTTTCTTCAGGCAACATTTGGCTAGGGTAGGGGAGCAAAAACTAAGAGAGTAGTAGACCAGGCTTGAGAAAATGACAGAAGGTTCAGAGAGGGTGGTGGGAACCAAAGACAAATTTAACCAGCTCCAATCAATGGTCAAGCCCAGTATAATGTACTGAGCATTGAATGAGAGGTCAGAAACCTTTCATCAGTCAGTCAGGTATCTGCAGCTGAGTGGTGATTGAAAAGATTGGTTTAACGCCTAATTCCCTTCCTACATGCCTCAGAGGGTTTTCATGAGAATTCCATGGAGGCAATGTGGTACCATAGGGAGAGTGCTTAACCTGGACTGAATTTATGTTTGAATCCTGGCTCTCCCATTTACTACCTGTATGACAAACAAGTCTCCAGGCCTTAGTTTCCTGTAAAATCAAAGGATTGGCCTAGATAATCTCTGATGTCTTTTACAACTCTAAATCTATAATGCCTTGATAAATAACATATGTGGAAGTACTTTAGAAAAGTTGAAGTGTGATACAAATGAGGTATTGTTATTTATGTAACCAATATAAAATAATCCTAAAAATATAATTGTCATGGATAAATTATTTTTCAAAACCTTGATAGTGTCCTTACATTGCTTCTTCTGACTACCATCTGAGTACTTGCCTGGTGTGAGCTCTCCATTAAAACAAACAGTCCTTTAGACAATTATATATTTGGCATTTGAAGAATGTGGCCAGTCCTTTAGGTCTCTTTGAAGAACTTTGGAATTGATTGTATGACGTGAGAGACTCTGGAACAGGGTCCCCCAGGATAGCATGCCCTAGTCAAAAAAGGTGCTATGCTCTATGAGCAAAGCAGAACTGAAGTAGCTCCTAAATGTTCACATGGACTATTTGTGGTAGATCTGACCTCTGGTAGAGCATTCTGAGCTCATATTGTTCTGATCAGCCACAGTAGGACACACTTAACTTGATTCTAACACAGCGATATCATTTTGGTCCTGTAACAACCATTTTTCAATACCTAATACAATAAGTACTTGAGTACCTTCTATTGGCTTAGCCAAATTTTGGTTGGCATAGGTACCAATACAGGATGAATGTGACCATTCCAAGTCTCAAGGAGACCTTCTGAGGAGGCAAAGCATAATTACATCAAAGATTCAAGCATTTGAGTAATCCCAACAAAATACAGGAACAGAGCTGCTTTTACATTTTGGCCTAACCCCTCTCATACAGCAGCCCTACCTTCTTACTAAAATGGCAGTAAGAATAGCAACATTATCAGATTTACCAAGGTCTTTATTGACTCCAAAAGGTTTCTTTTGCTTTGTTTTTAGTCTTTAGATTGTAAAATCTGCAAGGGACCTTGTCGATCAGCTTGTCTATCCCCTTCATTTTAAAAATAAGTACAATATAGTTCAGATAAGTTATTTTCCCACAATCCTCTAGCTTTTTGTTGTTGCTTAGCTGTTTTTCAGCCTCTTCATAAAGCCAATTGTGGTTTTCTTGGCAAAGATGCTGAAGTGGCACGTCATTTCCTTCCTGGTTCATTTTATAGATGAGGACACTGAGGCAAAGAGGGTTAAGTGACTTGCCCAGGGTCACATAGCTAATAAGTATCTAAAGTGGGATTTGAACTCAGGAGGATGTCTTCCTGACTCCAGGCCTACTACTTGATCCATTGTGTCATCTAACTGTCTAATCCTCTAGCTAATTTTCATCAATGCTGAGATTAAATATCATTTTTTTCTCTAGTTCAGACTATATAGTTCCCCGTAGCCAGAGATGTAATCATTACTTACTCATGCCCTGAATTACAGTGGTCCTTTTCTTCCTTACATTTTGCTTTCTTTCTTCATTTCTTTCTGTATTTTACCTAAATTTTAATTATTTTGCAACTAAGAAAGGTATTTGGCTTTTCACCTTTGAGCCTAATGGTTGCTTAAAAATCCCCAATCAGGTTGAGCAGATTGGTTGGCCTCTTAGAAAGTAAAAAGTATCCTTGTTTCACAAAAATATTTGCCACTTATATCCTTTAACCAGTCAGGTCCCCAGGGTAACAAGAATTTTAAAGGAGTAAGCCTATCATGAAACTTGAGGTACACGTTTACAATATCCATCCCTGACTTGCTATAACTTGGAGTCATTGATTTTAACATCCATCATGAGAAGGCAGCTACTCTTATGATGCTTTTAGGTTAGATTTTGCCATGAAACTAAGATTCCTGGGGAGAGAAGGAATCAGGTCGATTTTCCTTTATATGCACCCATAATATCCAGGGGCACTACACTCAAGCAACATTTGAGCATCTACTAACAATTTCCAAAGATTACAATTCCATCTTTCAAAAAAATGTCCTTGAAAGAGCCAACTGATAAATGTAGGCTCAGAGACTGAGCCAAAAAAGAAAAGTCATAGGAAAATATATAAATTTTTTTAAATCAGAAAACATGATTTCATGGGTTGGTATTGAACTTCAGGCTAGTAACGCTCTCTAACATCACATGAATTGCAGAAGTGGCCAAATGTTCCCTAGCTATAAGGAGGATGAGAGGAGCCTCTTGGTGAAGTGCCTTGCCTGATTACTGAGAGATGCCCTTTGGGAACTAGACTCAATCTAGAAAGCAGTTCTGCCTCATGAAGCCCCTACTCCAAGCCTTGATGGATGTCTTATTTAAATTCACAAAATGAGAAGAGAAAGTCACCAAAATGAGTGAGATGAAATGAAGCATTATTCAATTAAAACGATGAGGCACATTTTCAGGAGGCAAAATGTAATTACAGAGTTTGGAGTAGTTCCAGAATCTTGGGGATGACACCTCAACTGTGGAGGAAATATTCTCTGACTATAGCTGGAATATCAGTATTGGGCATTCTGTGTGAGATCTTTATAGACGTGACAATGTCCTGATATACTTGAGATCCGAGACTAAATTGATAGGATTATAGATGTAGAGGAAAAAGGGGCTTCAAAGCTTAATTGGTCGAACCACCTCATTTCAGACGTCCCCTTAAATTAGCTCCCTGACCTATGTAGTTTCAATTTTTTGACTTTAGAGTTGTGGTCCCACAGATACTACTAAACCAAAGTTATTTTTTTTCTAAACCCGTGGTAACCTTTAAATGGTAGCAGCAATGTAGTAAAATGGAAAGGTCATGGGATTTAGACTCAAAGGGACTAGGTTGGAATCTTGGCTCTATTATTTATTGTACAACCTGCAATAAGTTATTTAATCTCTCTGTGCCTCTGTTTTTTTGTTTGCAAACTGAGAGCTTTGGATAAGATGACCAATCAGCAAGCAGGAACTAACTTTTAAACTAGGGTAAAGTCAACAATGTTATTGTTAAGTCTTCCCAGTGGTGTCCAACTCTCCATGACCCCATATGCAGTTTTCTTGGCAAAGATTCTGGAGTGCTTTGCCATTTCCTTCTCCAGTTCATTTTACAAGGCTTAAATGACTTGCCCAGGGTCACACAGCTAATAAGCATCTGAGGCCAGATTTGTACTCACAGCTTCCTGACTTCAGGCTCAGCACTCCATCCGCTACCCTACCTAGCTGCCCTTAAAGTCAACAATAAGAAGCTTTTATTAAGTGCCTGATGTGGGCCAGGCACTGTGCTAGGTAAAATGGATAAAAGGAAAGGAAGAAGCAGCCTTTTGGAGTCAGCCACAAGAGAAAGTATCACATGGTGCAGAACAATTAAGGCCTTGTTTGTCTCCTTTTGATTGGTCTGTCTTCCAATTCAAAATCTTGGTAACTTACCCCCTTCCTCTCCTTTTCTCTGCTCAGACTCAGATCCTGCCCCAGCTTAGCAAATTGTCTTTAAATAATGTCGTGTTGTTATGTCAGATATTGCCTTCTTAACTATAATAAGTGCAAACTCCTAGAGCAATCTCTTAATCTGTGGTCCATGGATGCCCAATGGGGAAGTCTAAGGATGATTTTAAGAAGATCTGTGGATGGATGAAATCTTTATTTTCTAAGTGAAATTTGGTATTTCCTTCAATTATTTAAAAATGTTATTCCAAAAAGGGGTCCAGATATTTTCACTGGAAATCCAAAGGATTCCATGAACAAAAGGTTGAGAACTCCCGTTTTAGAGCTACTCACAAGGAAGCATCAAAGTTCCTTCACACTGATCAGCTGGGGGAGGCCACTGTGCTTACTTTTTCCTCAAACTCCAAAGTCCTCATCAACAGAGACTAAGAATTCAATGCTGACAACCAAATTTGACAGGCTGGTAGAAACTTGTCTCCCTGGCACTGACATCTACCCCTTGTCAGATTAGCTGTATGACAAGCAATTAAGGAGAACTGTAGCAATCTCTCACAACACCTGCACCTCATTATGGAGGCAAACAGCTCAGTGTCCAATCCGTCTTTTCAGAAGAATAGCTTACACAGGTGTTACCTGATTCGCTGGGGCTCCCCCAATGTCTGTATTCAACTCCTGTTAAGAAAAAATGAAGATTTATACAAGAGCTGCCTCATTCATCATCCCAGCAAAACCAGAAGGAGATCCAGCTGTATCTGTCAAAAAAAGGCATCCCTGTACTGCCAAGTTGTGTGAAATTATTGGACATTTATGAAGCACAAGGCTGAGTGACTTAGCATGGCATAATGAAGGAATTCTTAACCTGCTGTCCGTGAACTTGATCTTTTAAAAGCTTGATAACTTTATTTTTATATAATTGGGTACCTTTGTAATCCTGCATATTTTATTTTATGTATTTTAAAACACTTCCAAGAAGGGGTGATAGGCTTCAACAGCCTGACAACAAAAGTCCAAAGAAGGCACAAAAAGCTAAGAAGCTGTGCCCTAAGAGCCAGGAAGACCTTAGTTCAAGTACCCCGTCTAACATCTTCAGGCTGCTCGACACTGGACAAATCATTTTTCTCAGTATTTTAGGAAAGTCTGCAAGAGAAAAGGAATCAGCCTGCATTGGTAAAGGGAGTTTCCTCCTGCAGAACGTTCTCATATCAATAAAATGACGGGCTTAGTCCCTGTCTCCATCCTATGTATGAGACACCATGCAAGGGAAACAAAGATGAAAAACAGTAATTCCTCTCCTCTAATTAGTAGCTCAAATACATAGAATGCCTTAAGGTTTTCAAGGTTCTTCAGTTATGTTGGGTCATTTCAGGACTGAGAACTGAGAATCTAACATGAGGGATATAGAACACACAAGGAGAGTGCTAAAAGGGCAGAGACCAAGACAACACTCACTAAGAAAATTTGAGAAACAAAGAATCACTTTCATTTGGAGAGGGATCAAGAGAGGTATTATAGAGGAAGTGGCCCCTAAACTGGACCTTGATATCATAGGAAGAAGTCTGACCAGAGAAGATGAGGAGGAAGACAGAAAGGAAGGGGATTCCAGATATGAAGGAAGATTGTGTGAATGTGCAGAGGAAGGAGAAGACAGGATAAGATTAAGTAACAGTCAATAAATTTTGTGGAAATTGAGAGTACACGAATAGGCAGAGTTTTTGAAGCAACATTAGAAATGCACTTCGGAACAAACTACGGGAGGACAAAAATGCCAGGATAAAAAGTTTGCACTATTTGTCACTTTTGCAAGATAGCCTCCTGTAAGTTGTAGTCTCTGAGTTCAGATTAAAAAATCTATCACAAAGTTGTAAGAAGCAATTTTTAATTATTTATACATTATGATGCAGTCTTCATACTACATGGTGATATTTACCAACAGTTTTCCCCAAGTGCTCATTAGTTAAACCTTCCACATGAATTACTACCTACACTAGCAAGGCCCATATCTCCTGAATCGAAAATTATCCATAAAGACAACATCTATTCTGTACACACTTTCCTGTGGTACAAGCGGGTGATATGCCAAGAAACTGGCAGATTTCATGGAAATAAGAAAGTTCAAGAGAGGCAGGAAAAAAAATCAAGTTTGAATATGGTCTGAATTAATTTAAAAGAAAGCACAAGGTATTCTTACATGAGAAAGAATGGTAATATTTTGCCCAGTTTATACCCCTTTTATGTCTTCAGGACAAAACCTTCTAAACATATATTTCCTTCCTCAACTCTTCTGTTAGAATAATGCCTCCTCAAATAATTATTGAACTCAATGATGAACACTAAATTCTGAGTCTTCTTTCCTGTAATGATGATAACTAGTGTTTATGTAATACTTTAAGGTGTGCAAAGTGTTTTACAAACACTATCTCATTGGATCCTCAAAACTGCTTTAGAGAATAGGTACTATTATAATATCACCATTTTATAGATGAGGAAACTGAGAGAAATGGAGGCAAAGTGTATTGCCTAGATCGCACATGTCTATTAAGTGTCTGAGATCAGTCAGGTCTTCTTGACACCAAGTCCATCATTCCATCCACTGTGCCACCTAGCTGTGTTGATTTAATAAGAAAGAGATCTGCAGAAAAGAGGAAACTTATGTTACATGGTGCCAGTTTGGCTGGTTTTAGCACTCAGTTTGGTGAGATTGAGAACCGAAGCACCAGGGAATAGGAACCAAGAGACAGAACCAGATTTTAATTCTGACTCTATCCACCATTTATTATCTGAGTGGACTGGAACAGTTACCTATTCTTTCTAGATCTAGGTTTCTTTATTTATAAAACCATAGGGTTATAGTCAACGATCCCTAAGGTCCCTTCTTTCTCCAAATCTACAATCTATGATTTTAGAATCAAAAGATAAATGGATTTCAACGTATTTTTTCTTAATGAATATGCTATCCCAATGACAGATCTTATGATGATTGACAAGTAAGAATCTTGCTGGTCAGAGTGGAGCCCAGAACTATTGTCCAAAATATAGGCAGCCAGCCAGAATCAATGGGTGACAGGCATAAGTAAGACTTGGACAAGGGATAGATTGGGCAGATAAAAATCAAAACAAGTCAGAGCTGCTGGCAGGACTTTGATGAAAGATTTAGTCCAACAGATAACAGTCTAGAACAGTTATGCTCATAGACTGGACTTGGCCTTGAGGTTTGGTAAAAGAAGCAGAATTCAAGAAAGGAACAGGGAAACTGGCTTGATCTGTCATCTTAAGGACAAGAGAGAGTGAATACTGCATTCCTTGATCTAAAGAACAACTGAAATAAATACTGTCCTACTATTCCTGGCATCTCAGGTATACTGTGGCCTTTGCCCTTAAGATTATTTCTGTAATTCAAAAAGACATTGAACCTCATTCCTAAAGAAGGAACTGGGATTTCAGATTAAGCAGATTTCGAGTTTCTGCTGCAAGGTACATATCTGACTTCCATGAACCTGGCAACATTTGATACTTTGAGGGAGTCAGGCTTCTTTTCAATTTCCTTCTCTTATATAGCAGTTTTCCTGAAAAAACACCAGGGGTGCTGGAATCAAGAACTTTTGCTTCATCTAGTCACCTCATCACTATCTGTGCTTCCTTACAGATTAGTTTAAGCTTCTTTATATTCTCTCTCTCTCTGCCGCACGTAATAAATTGAGAAAGACCAATGTTGAAAATTATTTCCTAAAACACCAAACACATTTTGTGGGACAAATATGTTCCAATACTCAAATTACAGAGATGAAGCAGAGAAAAAGAAAGGTAGACCAATATCATTAATGAATAGTGCTGTAAAAAATTTTAAATAAAATCCTTACAAAAAAGACATAAAATACTTCATTATGATCAAGTTGGATTAAGACCAGGAATATAAGAATGGTTTAGCCTAAGGAAAAGAATTTGTATAGTTAGTTACATAAGTAACACAGATAACAAAAACCATGTGATTGTTTTAATGAATGCAGAAAAATCTTCCAATAAAGTACAGTACTCATTTCTGTTAACAAAAAAAAAAAGGAAAAAAAAAAGAAAAGAAAAATCCTCAAAGCTTTCCCAACACTAACAGGGGTAAAAAAAAAATCTTTACTCTCATTATTATTTGACATGGTTCTAGAAATGCTAGCAATAAGATAAATTTAAAAGTGTAAACATCAGCAATGAGGATACAAATCATCCTACTTGCAGATGGTATCATGATATATTTAAACCTCATTAGTTAAGAATACATGAAGAAACTAATTGAGATGACTGTTTTTTGCTTCAATAAGGTAGCCATGTAAAAAATAAATCTGCAGTCATTAGCTTATCTGCATACCAAAAATATAGGAAGCAAGCATAAGATAAAATTCCATTTGATTAACTATAAAATTTGTAAAATATCTAAGAGTTAATTAGCAAATATACACATAAGATTATATATATTTGTATAAACACACATATATAACTATATAGAATTCTATAAATATACATATGTAATCTGTAAAATTACAGAGCACTTTTTATAAATATAAAATGATGCAAAATAACTAGAGGCCAATGTTTATATGGCCCATGACCAAATAGCAAAAATGATACTACCCAAATGAATTTAAATATTTAGTGTTATCCCAATTAAATATCTATGTGTACAATTTTCGGAAGGTGATAAAATAATAAGAAAATTCACTTGGAAAGTAAAAGGTCTAAAATCTCAGGGCAAATAATGAGAAAAAGTAAGAAAGAATTTGGGGGAACAACAAGATCATAAACTATACCATAAAGCAGCAGACATCAAAACTAATTTGTGTTATTTGAAAAACATTACAGAAGATTAGTGGAACAAATTAGTCAAGGAAAAAAAGTAGTTAAAAATAGGGACCAATAATTTAATGAATTAAAAAATAAATTACAGGGGGGCGGAGCCAAGATGGCCACATAGCAGCAGCAACATATCGCAGCTATCACATAGCCACCCCAAAATACCCATAAAATAGGACTCTAAACCAATCCTAGAACTCCAAAACACACACAAAGATACTTCCCACTAAAGTCAGCTCGGTTATGAGGAACCATATCAGCATTGTGAACCAAAACCAGCCTGCCCTGAAGCCGCGGCTGTGCCCCGGGGGGGGCGGCTGGACGGGAAGAGCTGAGGAGCCTCTCAGGTGAGTGGATTAGAAGCAGCTGCCAGTAGGAATTGTGAAAGGGGGAGATAAGCAGTCTGGTGAAAGGCCTCCAGAGCTGAAAAGCGAAAGGCAGAGGTTTTGCACCCGCCTCCACGTTGTAGCTTCCCACCCAGCCTGCAGACAGCAGGGGGACTTAGCTATTGTTCTCAGGCCAGTGCTCTCGTGTTGAGTGGCCTGGATCCAGATCGCCATCTTGGGCCTCCATCTTGGAATCTTTATTATCCAGGCAGCCAGAAGTATTTAGGAAGACTCCCAGCATCTTCCTGAGAGCTACGGCAGCCGGGAGGA
>CM053582.1:246475250-246502122 GCA_028627135.1 Pseudochirops cupreus
ACACTGGGTTGGCTGTTTTGGGGTGGTGGGTGGGGGAAAGATGGGGAGAAAATATGTAACTCAAAATCTTGTGGAAATGAATGATGCAAACTATAATAAAATTTTAAAAAATAAATAAATAAATAAATAAATTACAAGAAAGACACTTCCCTTTTTAATACAACATGTGGGGAAACTGGAAAGCAGTTTGGTAGGAATATAGTTTAGAGCAGCATTTCACACCATGAATCAAAATGGATAAAAGCCTTGAACATAAAAAAGTTTATGTCATTTAAAAAAATAGAAGAGAATAAGATTGGGCACTTCTTGACAATAAAGGCTAGAGTCAGAATTTTGAAATAAATGAGGTATAGAAATGATAATAAAAGATCAAAATAATCATGACTATAAAAATTTAAAAATCTCTTGAAATATTAAAATCAATGTACACAGTAACAGTCATATTGTGCTATGACTAACTTTGACATATGTAGCTCTTCTCAGCAATACAAGGATGTAAGACAACTCCAAAAGACTCATGATGGAAAATGCCATCCCATCCAGAGAAAGAACAATGGAGTCTGAATGGAGCGCAAAGCATACTATTTGTTCTCTTTTTAAAATTTTTTGTTTTATTTTATTTTTTATTTCTTGTGATTTCTCCCATTCATTCTAAGTCTTCTTTACAATATAACTAATGTGAAAATGTTTAATAAGAATGTATACGTAGATCCTTTATCAGATGGCATGCCATCTTGGGGAGGGGAGAGTGGAGGGAGTCAGAGAAAATTTAAAACTCAAAAGCTTATGGAAATAAATGTTGAAAACTAAAATTAAATAAATTAATTTTTAAAAACACAATTGAAATAGGAATTTTAAAAAGATTAAAATCAATGAAAATGGAATTAGAAGAGAAACAGCAGAGAGAGGTATTTTACATAAAAGATCATCACTAAAAAGCTAATATCCAAAATGTACACTGAATTAATATAATTCATCAACAGAAAAAGGATCAAAAGATATGAACAGGTTTCAAAGAAAGAATTGCAAATCATCAATGAGCAAATGAAAACATGCTCCAATTCACCCATACAAAAAAGAATTGCAAATGAAAGCAACAGTGAGGATTCACATCACAACGCATAAATTGGTAATAAAGACAAAAAAAAAACCAAATTGGAATACTCAGTATTAACAGAGTGTGGGGAAACAGTTCTATTAATACTATACTATTAATAGAACCCTTTTGGATATAAATTTGGAAATGTACAAAAAATGAACAGCTAAGCATTCAATACATTTTCACCTAGTAATCCCACTTCTAAGAGTGCACTTCAAGGAAATCAAAGACAGAAACAAAAGTCCAATTTTACACCACAGTATACATAACAGTTAGGTGGCTAGGGTGATAGAGTATTGGGCCTGGAGTCAGGAAAACTTATCTCCCTGAGTTCAAATCTGGCCTCATACACTTAGCAGCAATGTGACCCTGGGCAAGTCACTTATGTGCTAGAGAAGAAAATGACAAACGATTCCAATATCTTTGCCAAAAAAAAAAAAAACTCTAAATGATGTCACAAGGATTCAGAACTGTCTAAAATGAGTAACAACGAACATTCATAGCTACACTTCTTGTGGTTGTAAATATATTTAGACAAGGTGGCTACCTAATAATTGGAAAACGACTAAGAAAACTTCTTGTTCAATTGTTTCATCATGTCTGACTCTTTGTGACCCCCATGGATAATCAAATGCCAATGCCATATATATAGGGTTGTCTTGACAAAGATACTAGAGTGGTTTACCATTTATTTCTCTTGAAAAAAACTATGGTATATCAATATTAGAGGATAATAACAGAAATTATAAACATGAAGAATTCAGAAAATATGGGAAGATTTGAATAAAATTACATACAGAAAATAGGAAAAAATAAGAGAAATATTACATAATAGCTCATTCTTTAGTCATTTAGTTGCATCCAACTTTTCATGACCCCATCCAGAGGTAGGGAACCTGTAGCTTCAAGATTGTATGTGGCCCTCTAGATCCTCAAGTACAGCCCTTTGACTGAATCCAAACTTCATAGAACAAATTCCCTTAATAAAAGAATTTGTTCTTATAAAACTTGGACTCTGTCAAAAGGTTGCACTGAAGAACCTAGAAGGCTACATGTGGCCTCAAGGCTGCAAGTTCCCCACCCCTGTGATGGACCATAATGTCTATGAGGTTTTCTTGGCAAAAACACTGTAGTGATTTGCCATTTATTTCCCGCTAGATTAAGGCAAACAGAGGTTAAGTGACTTGCCCAGGTCACACAGCTCATAAGTGCCTGAGGCCAAATTTAAACTCAGATCTTTTTAAACTCCACACCAAGCACCCTAACCTCTGAACCACCTACTTTCATGATTACAACAACGTAAATTAAAATGATGAAGAACACTGAATAGACAAGCAACACAGAGAGAGAGACACAGAGAGACAGAGCATTTGTTGCACGCTTAAGTGCAAGGAACTGTTAAGTGCAGGGAATAAAATACAAGTATAAAAAAAGTCCCTGCCCTCAAATAATTCTAAAAGAGGATGGAAAGACATAAAAGAGAAATGAAAAGTAGGGAGACAGAGTGAGGTGAAAATTTAGAAGAGTCAGTAGCAGGGCTTGGAGAATAGTGAACATGGCTGTCCTGCGCATGTGCAGGAGCATAGGCATCACTAGGGTGAGAAGGTTTCTAGGACAGAAGTAGAAAAATCTAGAGAGTAAATGAAAAACTAGTGAAGGTCCTAGGGAACAGATGAGTAAATCTATGTCTTCTTTCAAGACAGAGAGGGCAGAACTACAAGAGAGTACTAGGACAAAATATAGCATATATTGCCAGACATGGTCATCGTTTCAGTTTCTACTTAATTGCTTTTCTTTGTCACAAAAGATGGTTAAATCTTATAGAGTAGGGAGTTAAAATGACTGTGGCATCAACATAAAAGGAATCAATATGACATTTTAACATCTTATTATATATTAATAGTATAGGTCAAGGTTCCTAGGAAAGCAAATTTCTCCCTTTTGGACCCCTTTCAACTCCTAATCTACTTGATTGGTGGCATTATGATTGATGTAAACATATTCCCTCTTAGAGTAACTTAAATCACACAGAGTGAGAAAACTTAAATTTTACATATATATAAACACACACACATGTTATATATTTCACATATAAAGTTGTAATACAGATATAGACATACACACATATAAATAATATATGTGTGTATGTATATCCATTGCTATAACACTAGTTGACATTCATGCCCTCATGCCCAGACAAGCACAATAATCTTCTAATTGGTCTTCCTACTCTAGGGTAATATACAGAACTCCCAGATTGATTTTTGTTTTATTAAAAAAGTGCTTTGTTGCTTCCTCTCTTCCTCAAAAATCTTTACTGAATGTTGATTGCCTGCCAGTACAACAGTCCTTAACTTTGCATTCAAGGTCCTCCCTTATCTATCTCTTCCAAACTATGCCCTACTCTTCCCCTATACAAATGCTTCCTTTTAGCCAGATTGGTCTACTCTATTCACATATATGAATATTATAGGTTATATATATATGTATATATATATATATGTATATTCATATTCCCATTTCCATACCTTTATTTGTGCCCAGGCTGCAATGTTCTCCTAACTCCTCTCTTCTACTTATACTTCAAAGCCCATTTTAGGTTCTAACTCTAGACCTTGGTATTATCTCTTTCCACAGAATTCCTCTAGTGCATCTTATTGGTACTATTCAAGACACAGCATATATTGCCTTTTAATGTTAATTATCTCTTTTCCATCTATATCTTGTTCTATGAACTATACTATAAACCTCATGAGGTCAGGAAACATGTCTTCTTGTTCAACCCTATGGCACTTTTTTGGGAACTAGAAAAAAAAACAAAATAGTCCCTTAATAATCATTTCTTTATACAAAAGCCTTATAATTGCCTCTAGTCTCTCCCACTCCAATCTGTCCTCCACAAGGCTGCTAAGTTGACATATCTAAAGCAATACAAGTCTGACCAGCCATTCTCCTATTCGAGAAGCTCCAGTGACTCCCTACAGTTTTAAAAATAAAAATACAAACCTCTCTTTGGCTCTTAAAACACTTTATAAACATTTCAAATATATATTTGAGAATTATTTTTATTGCCCCTTTCAGACATTCTACATTTTAACCAAAATGACATACTTGCCATTCTCCACACATGATTTTCTACCCCTGCTGCCACCATCACCTTTCTACAGGCTCCCCTCCATGCTTGAAATGGTCCCTTCCTCCTCACCTCTCTCTCTCCTGGAAACCCAAGCAGCATTTAAGGCTCAGCTCCTGCACAAAGCCTTTTTGGATCCCTCCAATTTTAAGTGCTTCTTCCCTTCTTCTCTACTTGGCATGTGTTGTTACCCCACAGAAAATGTAAGCTCATCAAGGTCAGGGGCAATTTTCATTTTGTACTTCGTGAATAGTACATGCTCAGTTAATGCTTGTTGAATTAAATTGAAATGCTACTTGCTGAGCTCTTTGGAGGAATATGTTTTTCCCCTGTAAAGATTTGAGTAAAATTGCTATTAACCTGACATTAAAGGCTAAAAATTCATGTCACATGACTTGGTATGAATTTTAAAAGAAATCCTTTACCAAGATCCCCCAATCTATTAAACAAACCTTTTATCCATTCCTCAGTGCAGCCTAAGATAATCAATAAAAGCCTAAAAGGAAAAAGAAAGGATCACAAGTTCACAACAGGAAAGATCCAGATCATTTCCCCCAGTCAACCTCTTTATTTCTGGTAAAAAGCAAACTGAGATGAAAACAAATATGAAAACAAAATGTTTAATTAGGTGAACTTAAAAATGAACAAGACAGAGAGAGAGTAGTTCAGAAAGTTATTGAATAAAATAAAGTCATCAAAATATATTTATCCACTGGGAAATCTTAAATTGCTTTAAAGAAATTACCTTGAAAAACTTTCGTTGCAACAATGTCAAGGGATATTTAGCAGAACTGCAAATTTCCTTCAACTATACTAGTAGAAAACCAACTATAGCATTAGAAAAGAAAAAAGGAATTCACCAGGAGCCTGTGTTTCATACTTTCATTGCTGAGTATTCCCACAACTACAATGAAAGAAAATTGTTCTCAGGAACAGTTTCTGACAGAGAGACTATTATTCTACCCAATCACTTTGTTTAGGTCCTTTCAATCACAAAAAAAAAAAATAGAATTTAGAACTGAAAGGAACCTTACAGATAATCTAATCAAATCCTCACATTAACTTATTGTCTCTTTAGAACCTGCTCTTTTTCCCCCTCTCTTATAGAGAGTTCACATGTGTTATCTTTTTCATTTTTTCTCCTTTCAATGTTCAAAATGTAGTTATTTAATTCATTCCATATTAGGCAATGTAGATTATGTGCCCCCAGCAGAGCAAGGATGGTTGAATCGGACAGAGAAACATCATCATCAGGATAGCTCTTATCTATGACAATGGTATATAAGCAACAGTCAGGGCTGGAACATACAGGCTATTATCATAATGAAGCTTTGGGAAATCAAGTGTCAGACAAAACAGCAAAGCAAGACCTGCTTTTTGACTTCTTAATGCTTATTCTCTAGGCTCTATATTTTCTGATCGACAAATGAATTACGCATTGACATCAGCCCCTTATATCTCTAAACTCTGCCAAAACTCTGGCCTCATTTTTAATGTTTACACCTGTTATTTTTTCTGATTCATCTGTTACAGGTAAAGGTTGATCTTTCTTTTCCCAGAAGTTTTCCATGTGATGATATCTTTCTTATAAAACATATTCCCATTAATTTCATTTCTCATATCCCTTCTCATTCAAACCTTAAAGAAAATCTTTCCCTCCCTTACACTAATCAATCAATCAATAAAGATTGGTTAAGTACCTACTATGTGCAGGTACTGAGCTAATCATACAACTGGAATAAATAAATGGCAAAAGTAGCAATAATGACATACATTGATGAAAAGGAATTTAATATTTTAAACTTGTTTGACAGTTTATTTTTTCAATGATAACTAATGTCATCAGCCTTAAAAGTGCCCAGTATTTCCTTCAGAATCTCCTGTATCTACCTGCCAAATTGCCTTTTGATTTATTTTTCTTTAAATACCAGCTGTCAATATGGTTGAAAAAATTCAACTATCTTTTCAATGTAAACATAAAACATTTCAACTGCATTATGTGTTAAATAGGTTTTTGTGGAGTTGACAAGGAAAATAACTATCATTGATTAATATTGCTTCTGTGGGGAATATTTTCCAAATTCCAAGTTACTATTTATGAATATGGCATCCAAGTGGTACAGTAGAGTACCAGGTCTAGAGTCAGGAAAACTCATCTTCTTAAATTCAAATTTGGCCTCAGACATTTACTAGCTGAGTGACCCTGGGTAAGTCGCTTAACCCTATTTTCCTCCATTTCCTCATCTGTAAAATAAGCTGGAGAAGGAAACGGCAAACCATTCCAGTATCTCTGAAAAAGAAAAACTAAATAGGGTCACAACACATTTAAAGAATCATACACGATTAAAATGACTGAACAACAACAAAAGTGTATTTGTGTCTGGAGAGAAGTTTGTTGAGGGAGGGAAGTTATTAGACTGTTTGAGGTTGTATCTTGAGATAAAACCTCATGGCAGGTAGAAATGTTGTATCCTGTGAGAGCCAGGAGACCACTTTCGTAATGCAAAGGAGATGGTGAAGGTATGACCTGGGAGAGTCTAGTCAGGAGGTATAAGTTGAAAGTTCAGAGTAGCTCTGATTAGAAAAGAGCTTCTAGAGAACTGGAGAATGGGAGAAGTCTCTGGGGCAAAGGCCAGAAAGGAATGACCCCAAAATCCATGGAGGGCAGCTAAGACATGAGCTGGAATGTCCCTTAAAGGCCACTAAGACCAACCCTTTCTATAAAGAAACAGAAACTGAGAGGTAGTGATCTGTGCAGGGGGGTCACATGGCTAGTAAGTTTTTGAGTTGAGATAAAAACCTGCGTCTTCTATGTTTCAAATTCTCTATTCATTATTGTACCATTCTGCCTAACAAATATCAGTCCAAGAAGATCAACAGGGTCACTACTCCAAGAGGTCAGGCATTAAATATGTATAACACTGGAAACTGGCTGAACCCTAATGCTTGTCCAAAGTGATTTTCCTCCTTCTCTATTTTATGTTACCTTTGGTGTGTGGGCATCTCTGGATTTCTAGGTCTTGCTTATGGCTAAGTTATCAGATGTTTGGTGTAAACTCTGTGAGACAGAGACAAAAATTTGAGAGTTCATTGAAAGAAGGAACCAATCAATCAACCAAATATTTATTAAGTATATAGGACTACGTGTCAAGGACTACGTTAGCTACTACAGATAAAAAGATAAAAATGAAACAGTTTGTTCCCTCAAGGAGTTTACATTCTCTCTAAGAGAGGACTGATTTGCTCTAGGCACCAGAGTCTGGTTCAGCTTCTTCTATACACACAACCTTGATTTACCAGTAGGTAGTGGGCAATCACATCCTTTTCTAGGCATTTTTAGTGAGCAAGTTATTTGCCCACTTAAATTCTAATCTGTGTGTACCCACCTCTTGTTCTAAGACCATCAGTGTGTTCATGAGTGTTCAGAATTGATACTTTATTTTCTACTAAATTATTCAATATCTTTTTTTGGTGTGGTGAGTTTGGGCAAGAAGATAATTAATAACATTTAGCATATTGTTTTCTCTCTTTTATTTTCCCTTTCCTCTAGGGAAGGGTGTTCCCATTACTTGCAAACATACCAGCCAAACAATGGCCTTCAATGCTATGAATAATAGTTTAATATTCCTGGCTTAGTGATACTCAGCTATTTCCTGGAAAACAAAACTCAACGTCATAAGAAACAACTGAGAACACAGTGAAATTTGTTTGAACCAAACCCTTAAGTGGGACACAATGAAGGGAAAGCATCTTCATCAGCCCTTTGGTTTTTCCTCATGTAATATTCATTAACAGATGTTCGTCCATGGCACTCATTCCCCACCTGGCATACAATATGTGAAGATAAATACTGGATGCAGCTGAAACACATCTATACTTTTCTACCAAGGTACTCATTATAACAGTCCTCTCTCTGTACCCGGAGACACATCATGCTGGCTAGAATTCTGTTCAATTTCACAGAACTCTTAGATGCCATTTTCACCTCCCATTCAATTGGTTTCCTTCCCTTCTCACCAGTAACATAAAAAACCATACATTAAACACTACTATTTATCCCACCACAGGGCTAAGTACTATAGACCATGACATGGTTCCTGACCTTAGGACTATAAAATTTAATTAGGGGCCAAAGATGTAAACTAAAGAACATAATCATAATGTCACTAAATATATTAGGGGAGGAGACCTGTCATCTCATCAGTGAGAAAACACTTTCTATGCATATATATGGTTTTTTCTTTGTGATGGACAGTTTTAGAAAATTGCCTGAGACACTGAGAGGTTAAGGTATTTTCCAAAGTCATGCAGCCAATATTTTTCAGAAGTAATATGTAAAATTAGGTCTATCTGACCCCACACCTGGATCTCTAACCACTGTATCATGCTTCTTCTCATATACTTATGTATATATGTACGTATGATCCCAATCCCAAAGCCCATTGGTATGGGATTCTCCCCTCATTGGTGGAAAAAAAGGAAATGACTCTAGGAAGACAGGAGAAGAACTGGCAATCTCCATCATGTCCCTATCTCCAGATTGCCACACTAGACATTTTGAGGAACTTCCCCTCGAATGAGATATAGAACTGTTTCTTGGTTCAGCTGAGTTGCCTTACTACAAGGGGAAAGCTTCTTCACTTTGCATTGTTTGGTATAAATTGTTCTAAGTGTAGCTTCTCTACAATTTCCTATGTATACCTTCTTTGATTTCTGCTTTGCTACCATTTTGGATAAATGGTTTTTCTTGGGTAAATATTGGGTGTGTTCATCGTGAAACTGGCATTTGGCAGGAAAGGAGTTTCACCTTAGATATAAAGTTTGAGGTCCTCCCCCTCCAATAATGAATAGCAATCAGAGGTTAGCTTGAATCTGAAAAACCTCATCCCCTCTACTAAAAGTATTTAAGAGAGCATATAGATATAATTCTAAAGAAAGTAGAATGGCATCTGACCCCAGCTTCCTGCTTCCCCTGTTGTTTAAAGTCTCCTTTGGAGAAGGGTAGAGGGAGAACAGGCCAGAAATGTCTATACTAACGTCCTTGAAGCCACACAATGACATCCCCATACCACATATTGGGGGTGGGGGGAGGGACAGCTCTCAACACACATAGAACCTCACTACCCAAGTATTTGTGCATACATACTTGGGTATGATCAATCTAGAAGCATTTATTAAATGCCTACTATGTTACAGAAGTTGAGAATATAAAGACAAAAATGAAAACAATCCTTGTCTTCAAAAAGCTTACATTCTAACAGAGGAAGTAGAAAATATGTATGTAAATATATGCAGAATATGTACAAAAGAAACACAAGATTTTGAGAGGAAAGACACTGGAAGGTAAGGAAAAAGTTTCATGTAGAAGATGGTGTTTCAGCTGAGTCTTAAAGGAAACTAAGAATTATAAGAGAAAAAAAGAGTAGGAAGGGAATATATTCCAGGCACAGAGGAGAGCAACAACAAAGGCATGGAAGCAGGAGATAACAGTGTAATTAACAAGAAGGTGACTTTGTCTGGACTATAGGGTATGGAAAGGTGAGTAATATGTGATGAGAGTGGACATGTAGAAAAGATATGTTGTGAGGGATTTAAATGACAAAATATGAGTTTTTATTTTACCCTAGAAAAGCAATAGGGTATCAATGGTGTTTACTGCTTAAGGGAATCACTTAGTCAGCTCTATGAAGGATGAATTAGAGACGAAAAAGACTTAAGCTATGGAGACTAATTGGGAAGTTATAATAGTTCATATGAGATTATTTAAGGTGGTAGTTGCGTGAGTGGAGAGAATTCATATGTGAGAGAGGAACAAATAGGAACAAATGGTAAGATTTGGTAATTGATTAGATGTGTGAGCTAAAGGAAAATAAAGAGTAGAATATCCTCTGAGTTTCCAAACTTAGAATATCAGATGAACAGTTGTTTCCTCTAAAAAGGATGACATTCAGAAGTGTAGAAGGGGTGGAGGGTGGATAATGTTCTATTTTGGACATCCTGCTTTTGAGATGTTTATAGGCTAGCCAATAGGCTGTCCAAGAAGCAGTTGGTAATGTGGAACTAGAACTCAGGAGAGGGACTAGAGCTGGATTTACAAATCTTACTTAAACAGCATAGAGATAGTTAAACTTATGAGAGTTGATATATTCTCTCACCAAGGGAAAGATAGATAAGCGACGGACCATGAACTAGCAAAGTAAACAGAGGAGGAGTCAGACAGGTAAGAAGAGAATCAAGAGAGAACAAGGTCATATAAACGCAGAGAAGACAGCATCTAAGAGGAAAGGGTAGTCAATAGTAACAAATGATTTACAGAGATCAAGTTTGGGGATTTGGAAATGGCAGATTTGGTCTTTAAGAGATTATTGGTCACTTTAGAGAAAGTAGTTTCACTTGGGTGACGAAGTCAGAAACCAATGTACAAAGGTTTGAGAAGGGAAGGAAGGATAAAAAAGTGAAAGCAATGAGTGTAAACAGCTTTTTTTCCCTAGGAATTTGTCTGTAAAGGGGAAGGAAGAAATATAAGACAATAACGTGAAGGGATTATATGGAACGCATAGTTTTTTGTTGTTTTTATTTTTTTTTCTTGATGAGAATACAGGGAGATTTAGGAATATTTGTTGGCAATATGGAACCAGTATATGCCAACACATATCCCTTCCTCCCCTAGTAAAATATAAGCTCTGTCTCACTTATGTATTTATGTCCTTGTTGTCTAGTATGGTGTTCAGTGGTGTTTAATACTTTTTAATTGTTTAGTGACCTCAAACCTACATCATTGCATATCTGCTCATGGACAGCAGAGGATCAGATGGATAGATTGTGTTATGGTAACAACAAGACATGAACTTGGACAGACTTTGAGAGATAGTAGAGGACAGAAGTGATTGGAGTGCTATGATCCATGAGGTCACAAAGAAACTGAACTCAATGACTGAAGAGTGAACAACAAACAAAAAACTCATAAATTTAGCTAGAAGTCACAGTTTTGAGGTGCCAAACATGGTGGTTGGCCTCCTTATCTGTACTAATGAGTCATCAAATTGGCTCTAAATAAGGGGAAACTGCAGGTGCTAAGGGTTAGTGATAGATTCCTAAGAATATGAGTTGTAATTACTTGCTCTTCTCAACTAACTACACCCAGTGCTTCTTAAATTGTGTGTCAAGACCTGTGGGGTCACAAAATATTTGGCAACAGTAAATGCAATTACCAAAAATTAATTAAAAATCAAATGAGTAATTCATTCAAGGTGTTTCTGACAGTGCTTGCCCATGTTGCATCACACAGTTTTACTGCAGCCTTGCTTCTAAATACACAGCATGCACACTTTGCACTGTGCATGCCCTCAAGCCACTCAATGCCAATGAACACTGAAGAAACCCAAAAAGCGGTCTTTTGTGGAAAAAGTTTAAGAAGCCTGAAATTTCTAGACTACTTTTAGATTCTCAACCACGTATTCTGTAAACCCTAAGTATTTTCAAATCCAGGTCAACTTCTTTCCACTGGCAGAATGCTGGGTTTGATACATTACAATACTCTTACCTAGACCCCTCTGAGGTTACCTCATTTCCCTTTCATTCTTTAAGATGACCAAGATTTGATTATGTAGTATAAATTTAAATACTGTGTACTTCATACAGTAAATATTTTGTAATGTACTTGTATGCCTATATGTTATTCCCCTGTTAGAATGTAAGGTCCTTGAAGGTAAGGAATATTTCAATTTTGTCTTTGTCTCTACAGAAAGTAATATAGAACCTGACACATAAGCATTTGTACCTGAGAGAGTTTTTTCCCCTCACTAAGTCTCATTTAAGCCTTTCATAGAATGTATTAGAATTCTTCTTCATATAATCTCTAAAAAGAGCTATATTTTGGAAATCTAATCAAAGTGATGAAAATGCCTGGGAAGAGTGAGTTAACTTACATAACAATTATGAGCCAAAAATCTAGTCAGTGTAGTAAATGGAATACACTCTTTCATCACAACTTTTCAAAGAGATCTTTGGGGAACGAAAAATGTATTCTTCATTTTGCACATCTTGGCAGCTAGCAATCTGTAGACTGACTCTCAAAAGTAACAGTCTTCTGAGGTATTTGTTAACTTTATTCCTAACTTTACAGAGATAATTAGAAGTGTTCAAAGACCCCCATTTTAAACCACTTAGCAGATAAGAAATGCATTCTTAATAGGCATCCTTGAAGACAATTTAATGAATCTGGTAAGAAGGCAAAGTAAAGCAATGATTACATAATGACATTAGAGGAGAACATCTCCTGCCCCACTTGTAAATAGCCTAGCACTGAAGTGACCAGGACAATTGATGCTGGCAGATCATCAATCATACTAATGTTCAAGCAGTTTTAAAGGAAAATCTTTGAGGGACAGAAAAAAATATATTTCATGCTAATGCCACTCAACATAATTTTCAAATTTTACTGAGCCCCTTTGAGCTAATTAAATAGTTTCTGAAGAGGTAGAAAGCAAGAGAAAAAAGAAGTCCAAGAAGGTTTGGGTGGTATTCTTTTGCCATAATGTAGATTCTTCCCTATATCCCAAAGACTGGGGAGGCAGTGGTAAAAGGGGTAGATGGAATAGGTGAGGAAAGATGATATTGATGGGGGGTAGGAGCATGATCTAATCACACTGTATAATCAAAAATACCTAAAATTAATACATTCCAAGTCAAAATCTAAAGTAGAAGAAGCATTTTGTAGATAACTAGGGCTAGAGTTCAGAGCAGAAGTCATTAAGATGAGAAAAGATTCCAGGACTTTTGAGGAAGATAAATCAAGTTTTTCATTGTTTTAATGTTAAATAATATGAGATTACTTCTTTTTTTCCCCAATCTTCTTTTCTCTTTTTACTTCCTCTTTCAACTGAGAGGAAGATAAGAAGAAAATAGGATAGTTGTTACAAGAAAAAGGGAGCAATTTTGACTCACATGATCCCAGTTCTTGATGAACCCAACTAGAGACAAACACAAATGAACCAAGTATGGCTAATAGCTGCAAGAACAGCAACAAAGAGTTTGCTCCCCTTATGAGGGGATTGAACAATGGAATGGAAAAGGGGTGATTGATGAGGACTATGACGACATTGATATTGAGTTTGAATGACGGTGCTTTCTTTTGTGTGTGTGCATGCTTTCTTTTCTAGTTCAAAGCATATAATAATGAATTGCAGTTCCTAAATCAGATTCCTTGAGGCTATTTGCTTCCAGTGGTATAAGAAAAAAATCTCACAAATCTGTAACAGTGAAACAAACTCCTCCGTTTCTCATTTTAAGCCCTTTAGCCTAGATGAAGCTTCTTTTTTCCATGTTGTTTTCACATTACTCCCTTTTGATGGAATCCTAATAAAGCTGCCCCAGCCCCAATATTCTTACTTCATCATAGGCCCCACTGGCCCCACTAAACAGCAGACCCACTGTACACACCTAGCCCCCACACTACAACTCCCTGTCAATATCCTGACCTCTTCATATGTGCCTCACTGCTCACTGGAACAACAGGTGTGTCCCTGAACTCTTAGTTCCCACAGAAACAGCAGATATGTCCATGTGATGGGAACCCAGCTATTGCCTCTACCTAGTCACTGCCCCCAGACCCATTCCCACAGAAACAGATGTGTTCTTCTACTCAATCACAGTCACATCATCCATCTAGGCCAAGACAGGACCACAATACCTAACTATCTATCTTAAATAGACAGGACCCCAATGGCTAGCCAATTGGAGGGCAGCATGACCAGAATGTTTAACCACTGAACCATAGATGGGACCTCTCCTCCATTACCTAATCCCTTAATAAACTCCTACTGTCTTTTTAATATTCATGATTTCTGTTATGTAATTGTATCTTTTCCCTTTAAAAATCTATCCTGCTTTCTCTGAAGTTACTAGTTCCTCTTAGAACTTAGCCCACTTCATAAGAGGTGTCAATCTCAATAAATGCCTATACTTGGATTAGAGGTGGTGGTCTGACTCAGAATTCTTTGAGATGGTTCCACCATTACACATTTTGAAACCCCAACAGTTTTTGGCATCCCTGAGTTTAAACCTCATCACTTTCAGACATTTTATATTCCAAACAAACTGTTCTACTTCTTGCTCTGGAACTCCAATCTCCTACCTCTGGACATAGGCTGTCAATCACATCCCTTCTGACTTTGCCTCAGAATTCTTAATTTTTCTCAAGGATCAGATCAGGCATCACTTACTATAGGAAGCCTTTCCTGCTCCTCCTAGTTATTAATACTCCATATTTGTGTGCATGTTATACCTGTGCTCTCCCCTACCTATACTCATAGGTGTTGTTTTGTCTGGACCATAGGTGAGCAGCACATAATGAAGCTATACAGATTGGAAAGATATATTGTGAAGGGCTTTAAATGCCAAAATATCCTCACCTGCTCATTATTCATAATTCTAAAGCAATTTTGCATTTAAAAAATAATATTATATAATGAGCGAAATTTCCCAAAAAAGGACAAAGAAATGTCTTATTTGGGTTATGAGATAAGGGCATCAAGTGAAACCTAAGTTAACAATATCAGAGCAATTTAGAGCTGGATATAATTTCAAAGCTCCATCTAGTCCAAACAGTCTTATTTTCCAGATGAAGAAACTGAGGCATAGGGGCATAAAGTGGTTTGTCTAAAGCCACGCAGATATTAGCAGAATCTAAAGTAAAAATCATGGCTCCTAACTCTAAAAAGAGGGCTCTTTCCATTATGTTGGACTGCTCTTCAGTTGACTTTGTAGTGTTTTGTGAAACTGCACTTAAAAATGATGTAGCTGGGGGCGGGATAGGATGGAGGAAAATAGTTAGTCTTCCACAATATAACTACTATGGAAATGATTTGGGTAACTACATATGTACAATCTATACTGAATTGCTTATCTTCCCTTGGATGAGGAGGAAAGAAGGGAAAAAAATCTGGAATTCAAAGTTTTAAAAACAAATGTTTAAAAATTGGTTTTTTACATGCATCTGGGAATAAGATATACAAGTACTAGGGTATAGAAACACGTCTTGCCCTAATAGAAAGTTAGAGGGATAAAGTGGGAGGATCTAAGAGAGAACAGATTCGAGGAAGTGGTATTCAGTAGGATCGCTATTTTGGGATGGGGTAGGGGAAAGATGAGGAGAGAAAAAATTGTAACTCAAAATCTTGTGGAAATGAATGTTGAAAACTAAAAATAAATAAATTAAAACATAAAAAAATGATGTAGCTGACAGTTGCTGCTCTTCTATGTGCAGGAGCTATGCTGAAAATTTAGCCTGGCCAACGGTCATCAGTACACAAAGATTGGCCTTTCTTAGGCAGCTGTATCCACTACGGCATCTGACTACTTTGGAGTACTTCCTGACAACTCAGTACAAGGGGAGGAGAGGACTGAATATGACTTCACATAATGTCAAACTTGAATATTCTTTCCCATTCAGCATTATGCTTCTACTTGGTCTCTTTGTCTCATCTGCCCCTCTTTTTAATACATTCTCCTCACAGCTGCCAAAGTAATATGCTTAAAACACAGGTCTGATCATACCCTTCCTCTTATTCAATACCCTCCAGTTACCCCTAGGATCAAATATAAATAAATCTTTAACACTTAAATAACTTTATAACCTGGTCCGAAACTACTTTTATAGACTAATTATGTATTAATTCCCTTTATTCATATATGGTCTAGACAAACTTCTCTTCTTCCTGTTTCACATAATACTCCATCTTCCATCTCCCATACATTCCATGTCTGAAATATTCTCCCTCCTTACCTCTGCTTTTTAGAATGCTTAGCGTTCTTCAAAACTCACCTCAAAGTCTACCTCTTCCACAAGGACTTTCTTGATCTTCTGAATTTCTCGTGCCTCTCACTCTCCCCTCAATTAACTTCCATTTTTACATGTATCATATTTGCATATGTGTACACATACATGCATACTTTACACGAATTTTGTGAGAATATACTGTGCACATATGTACATGTAATGTCACCTACAGAACGTAAACTCCTTAAGGACAGAGATTGTTTCATTTTTGCCTTTGTACCCTCAATGCCTAGCACAGTACCTGGCGTATAGAAGCTACTTAGAATATGCTTTTGACTGATTTTATACTTTTGTATAAGAATCTACCGTGGATACCTATTGTCTTCCACAGAAGAATCAAATCCTGCTCCTGGCTTTCAAGGATCCCTGGTCAATCTTATCCCATCCTTTTCCTATGTCCATCCCACAGCCCATAAAAATGTGCTAGTCTCACAATTCTGGGTTTTTTGTTTATTTTTGAATGACTCAAATAGTTTATTTCAGGACAACTAAGTTGCCATGACTATCCCTACCCTACAGTTGCTTGTGTTTTTGTACATGTCACTTCTTTCACTTTTGATAACTTCCCTTCACCTTCATTTCCCGTCATAACATTGTCCACCTTCAAAACACAGTTCCAAACAGCCCCTTCATTGAGTCAAACTGTGCATTTGTTGGTTTCTTCTCTTATTTGTAGGACTCTCTGCTAAAGAATGTGGGAAATAGGTATGTAAATATATGGTCCCTGCCCTCATGAGCTCACTAGAGATGGGACAAATACAAAAATTACTGTTATACATGGCAGGATATGTAAGATGTGCCCCTTGAGTTACATAGGGGTTATATAGATGAATTACACAGACCAGGGTTTCTTAAACTGTTTTCCACTTATGACCTCTCCAGTGCTTCTTAAAGCACTCCCATATAGGATCGCAGCCCACAGTTTAAGAAGTGTCTATTACAGACTGTAAATATGACAGTAGTTCAGGGGAAGAAGAAAGATCACTTCTAGCTGGAATAGTCATGAGAAGGGAGGGTTTACTTTAGAGAGGAGATAGTATTTGAACTAAACCCTGAAGGGTGGGTAGGATTTCAATAAGTAGGGATCAGAAAGGCAGACATAAAAAATGTCATGAGCTTAACAGGCTCAGAGGTGACATCCAGCATAGAAGCATAGGCTGTTACTTGGAAAATGGATGTAGGTTTTTACAACAACAAAACAGAATTTGTGAGGTAGACTATGGAAGACAATAATGTAATGAAAAGTTCACTTATACTAGGAATCAGAACACCTGAGTCCAAATCCAAGCTTCAATATGTGACCTTGAACAAATCTCTTGAACTTTCAGAACCTCAGTTTCCTAAACTTTAAAATAAAGGGGTTACAAAGAGATTTTAAAAAGGGAAAAGGACCTACATGTACAAATATATTTAGAGAGATTCTTTTTGAGGTGGCAAAGAATTAGAAATTTAGGGCATGTCCATGAATTGGAGAATGATTGACCAAGTTGTGGTATATTATGATGATGGAATACTATTGTGCTACAAGAAATGATGAGCAGGATGGTTTAAGGAAAAATCTAGAAAGAATGGAATGAATTGATGCAAAGTGAAGTGAGCAGAACCAGGAGAACATTGTACACAGGAAGCAATATCATACAATGATCAACTGTGAATGACTTAGCTATTCTCAGCAATATAATGATCCAAGACAATTCTGAAGGACTTATGATGAAAAATTCTATCCAACTCCCCAGAAAAAACTGATGGTGTCTAAATGCAGATTGAAGCATACTTTTTCTTAACTTTGTTTTTCTTAATTTTTTTGGTCTGTTTTCTTTCATGGCATGGCTAATATGTTTTGCATGACTACACATGTATCTACAAAAAATTGCTTGCCTTCTGAAGGAGCGGGGAGGAGAGTGGCAGAGAATTTGGAGCTCAAAAATTTTAAAAACAGATGCTGAAAATTGTTTTATATAAAATTGAAAAAACACATAACTGTATTAAGAACACATAAAAAAATGAAGGGATTAGCCTAGAACAGAACTTCTTAACCTCTTCTTTGTCATAGATTGCTTTGGCAGCCTACTGAAGTCTGTGGACCCCTCTTATGAATAATGTTTTTAAATACATAAAACAAAAGGCATAAGAATTGCAATGAAAACTAAACGTACTGAAATGCAGAAAAGTTAATGAGCTCTAGTTTAAGAATACTCGCAAACCATCTTCAAGTTTTCTTCAACTTTGACATTCTGTAAGAAAAGGGTAAAATGGTAGATTGTAACCTCATTGCGGTAGACCTCAAATGATATACCAAGGAGTTATCCTGAAGGCAGTGGAGAACAAGGGAATTGATATGACATGAATAACTAAAAAAGTATTTTTCTTTTTTAGGAATTATATGTGATGCTTTTACTACTTTCATTTACAACTTTACTCAGAAATTATTGGGAACCATTCCACTAACCACCGTTAATAGCATCTACAATTTAGCAAGTGGGGATTGAAAAGTGTGGTTCAAGAGGACAGTTCAGATGATCAGAAGGCCAAATAAACAGGATGTTCTAGGCCATGGAACTTGATATATCTTGCCCTCTGATCCTAGTCTGAATTGAAGCCTATTGTTGCTTGAGACTCTGAGACTGGACCTTTAATTGAAGTCTTTCTCCATGAAGCTATTAAATCATGAATGGGCTCTTGGCCAAATGGACAAGTCTATCTTGTGATCTAGGAACATGGATGAATTTCTAGTGGCCTTAATCAAAGACTTTGTAGGGACAAATATCATACCTCTTCCCAACTGGCAAACTAGTCCCCACCCATTCCTTGGGAGCAATCCTGTCATAGAGACCTGCTTACTCCTTGCCTCCAATGCACTTAAATGGTAAACAGATTGAAGTACAGTGACTAGTATAGTGCTCAGCACATAATGGGCACCAAGTTGAGGGAAACTGGCTAAGTGTTCTACCTCTAAAAATACCCTTTTGCAGCTGAATCCATTAAATCTTTTTGTTATTCAATAAAACATTGGTTTTCAGAACCTTAAAATGAGTCTTTAATAAGTTATATTTATACTGCATCAAAGTTTGCTAGCAGTAATTTGATTCCTATAAATATATACTGTATTAAGTCATCTTCACTTAATAATTTACATGATTACTTTATAATTCTTTGTAATTCATTATAAGAGTCTATTTACAAAAATGCAATCATAGCATGATTACAGTAGAGCTTGCACTTGGGTTTTAATTAAGTAAGTGCCTGGCCATTTAAAACCACATTTTCCAACAACTTTGGGAGAATAAAAATATAGTTTATTGGGACTAATGTGGAAGAAAATTTAACTATGCTATTGGGCAGGGTCTGCCTTCACCAAAATTTTGAAACTGGTTAAGGGAGGCAGTAGTATAGCAGAAAGATTGCTGTCTCTGGAGTCAGAGGACCTGGGTTTAAATTCTGCCTCTGATACTTACTACTTCTATGACCTCTGGAAAGTTATTTAAACTCCTTGGGCCTGCTTCCTCATCTTCAGCTTGAAGGATTGAACTACACTCTGAAGTCCCTTCCAGCATTAGAACTATGACATTAAGTTGTCTTTAATGCCTTTCTAAATGATACTTTAAATCACTCCATGATACCACTCCCTCACCCTGAGGGCTCCTAACATTCTTGGTCAAGCAGCAGGAGAGAGTAGAAAAAATGCTGAACTACCTGAAGCCAGTGGAGTCTGGGGTTTGAATCCTGTTTCTGACACTTCTTAGTTGTGTGACCTTGGGCAGATCATTTGCCCTAAGTCTGTCTCCTCATCTGTAAAACTGAAATAGTGTCTGTAGTTCTTATCCCATAGGGTTGTTGTGAGGATCAAATGAGAACGTGTGTAAAGCACTTTACAAATCTTCAATTGCTATATAAATTTTAGCTCTTGTTACTCACCAGAGTAATGATGTTCCTAAGAAGGGGAGATTAGTTATGTCTGTCATTGAGTCATTTGTCTTGTCTGATTTTTTGTTAACCCATTTGGGGTTTTCTTGACAAAGATATTGGAGTGGTTTGCCATTTCCTTCTTCATCTCATTTTATAGATGAGGAAACTGAGTCAAAGAGGGTTAAGTGATTTGCCCAGGATCACACAGCTAGTAAGTGTTGGAGGCAGATTTGAACTTAGAAAGATGAGTCTTCATGACTTCAGGCCTGGCACTCTATGCATACTGTAGCACCTAGTTGCTGGGGAAAATTAGAGGAAGCCTCAAATAAATGTGCTTAAATGTACCTTCAGCAAAAACAATAATAACAATTAATATTTAGATAGTGCTTTAAGATTTATAAGTTCTTTATGTATGTTATTTCATTTGGTCTTCACTACAATTCTGGATGGTAGGTGCTATTATCATCTCTGTTTTATGGATGAGGAAATTGAAGCTAGGAGAGGTTAAGTGACTTGTCCAGGGTCACAAGGCACTGTCTGAGGCAAGATTTGAACTCATATCTTGCAGATTCCAAGTCCAACGCCCTATTCATTGTACCATCTAGCTACCTTAGAGATCCTAGAACCAGGTCATCATCAACAAGAAGAATTTACAAGCTAGAAGGGAACTTAGAGCTTATTTACTCTAATCTACTCACTTTCTAGATGAGATTTATAAATGTTAGGTGACTTATCTAAGCCAACTCTAGACAATAACTAAATGAATTCCTACCTAAAGATCTCTACTTTTCTGGAAACATAAATCCTACAAGAGGGAAGCCTAGGGAAACTCAAATGACAGCAGGGGCTTAAAAAATGCTAGTTGGTTGACTGACCTACATAAAGGAAGATAGAAACCAACAGTCATGGATACAGGGACTTCCCAAATCTGGTGGTTTGGTCCAAGTATGTCATCTATGAGTTTCCTCCAGATAATGCTGCAGAAAAGTAAAGCAAGGTCAATCAAGTTAACAGAGAGACATCATCAAAGGACTCCCAATTACAGTTTTCATTGATTTTAATTGACTCCCCTAAATGAAGAATTGGGTACAATTGACCCTAGATGTTCTCTCTGAGCACTCTATGCTTGTGCAAGCCTTCTTGTTAGCATCGTCTTAATGATGTTGAGTTTGGGGCACTTTCATTACCTCCATATGATTTTGTTTACTTTTACTAAACATACCCTCATGATCCTTTCACTACCCCCACCCTAACAAAACTTGTTCTTTGAAAAGGGCCTGAAATCAATTATCTATTCATATTTCCATGTGAATTTAATTTTCCCCTCCCAGGAATAATTTCCACTGTAAGCTTTGTCTCTCATTGGGAAATGAAAAGTTATGTCCCCTACTATAGAATTCTGAACATTTATCAAGGTTAACAATGGGTAAAGAGGAGATTTTAAAAATCAAGGAAGTCTTAATACACCTAAAAAAATCAAGCCACGTAGACAAACATTTTACTGAGGGGCAAACCTACAATTCAATTAATGAGGAGGCCTTTATTAAGGGCTTATCTCAGGCCAAGTTTATGTGTAGAATCTGAGGATACAGCAGTTCTCAACCTGTGGGTTATGTTCAATTTGTAACAACAAAAATACATCCTGCATATCAGATACATTCATAACAGTAGCAAAATTATAGTTATGAAATAGCAATGAAAATAATTTTATGGTTGGGGTCACCACAACATGAGGAACTGTATTAAAGGGTTGTGGCATTAGGAAGGTTGAGAACCACTGATATAAAAACAAAAGTCAAAGACTCTGCCCTAAGAGAGCTTATATTCAACCAGGGGAGAAAATATATATATACATCACTTTTCTCTGGTTCTTGTTTTGTAAATGAAAAAGTCTGTAAAATGAAAGGGTATGTTTACATTATGAATTTAAGGCTGGACAAGATCAAAGAAACCTTTAAAGTTAACTCTCTCGCTTTACAGGGAAGGAATAGGGCACCCAGATGCTAAAATGTTCAAAGTCACGAGCTCTTTGAGGTCAGAGAGGGCTTTTTTTGGCCTTTCTTATATCTGTGGCTCTTAGCACAGCTCCTGGTGAAGAGGGAGGACAGGTGTTTCAGAGACCCCAATGACCAGAGTCCCTGGGTGGGCAGTCTGGAATGAATTCACAGGCTCAAGCATTCTGAGTCAAGTTGGTAAAAGTTTATTGTTACGCTATACAATAGGCAGGAGGTCTTAGGGAACCTACAACCTTAAAGGGGTAGAGTTAAAGTTTTTATAGGAGAATACATAGAATAATGTGCTAATTATGCTAACTAGGTGAGTAAGGGTGGGATTAGGGAGGAGTTAAGGAGTGATCAGTACTTAAAGGAACATGCAATTTTAATAACTACTGCGCAGGCATACTGCCCATAATTCACTGGGAAATAGCCCAAGGGGGAGCCTGCATGGAGATGTGGTTTTAGGCTTGAAACCACATTAAGTCAACTAGCAGCCAGGGCTGACTGAGAAGTGCCCAGTCTGCTACCCATAAACGTCCTGTTTGACAAGATGTCAAACATATGTCCCAAGCTAACGAGGGATCCAGGATACGCATAATGGAACTTATAGATATCCAGTGAAGGATTCATAGGTGCAGCTGGTTATTATACTAAGGGGAGATAAACATTTCATGAATGGTTTCTAGGCAGAGTTCTAGCAGGGGGAAGGGGCAGAGATAACAGTCTGAGGCTGTGGAGATTTGAAGCTAGGGAGAAATATGATTTTGCAAACTGATGTGACTTTACAAACTGGTTCAAGCACAGGCACCCAAACACCCCATCACTGGCACATAGTAAAGGCCTAATTATTGCTTGTTGACTTTACTCCATGCACAAACTAAGTACCTACTGGGATTCTTACCTAAATTCTGTCAGCTCCAAGCTTTACACACTACAGTAAGTTTCTATCAATTTGTTATGAATTCATTTAATAAATCCTTGCTTTCCAGACAGAATGACCAGACAACACTAAAATACTGGCCATTAGGGTGAGAAAGAGGCAGAGAATGCTGAAAATGAGAGAAACAGAAGCCAAAAGAGGGGTGAAGAGACAACATGACAAATTTTGTCCACTTCCCAGTTTACCTTAAGTCCAACCTGCCTGAGGTAGTGGTTTTGCCATCACTGGCTTTCTCATTCCATCCAACTTGTCCTTTATTTCAGAGGCCACAGACAGTTTGAAAGTGAGCACATTGTTGCAGCTTGACTACTTCTTTTCCTTCAGATTATATGCCCATTTGTTCAAGCAGAAGGTGTAAATACCTGATAAAGTAGCTGCCTGTGGGAAGCATCATTAGCACCGGTTCTCCTGAGTGACAAATGTGATAGAAGCTGCTAAACAAACCAGATATTCAATCCCACAGAGTAAGGGTCAAGAGAATAACCTCTTGCAAGCTATTTCCTTCCCTACAGACTGCCCACCATTTACCCAGCTTTCTATGTGTCCACAGGGCATATTAGCCCAAATTCAAAAACAAAACACCTGGCCCTTAACCAGTGAGTTTCCTAATTAATTTAAGATCACATTTAAAGTGAAAATAGCCATGTTCCAAGTATTGTCTCCTAAATCTTTAAGAGGCTGGAATACATAGTGCTTTTAAAAAATCCTTAAGAATATTTAAGGGCATGAATCAAAATATACAAAATTGCTTCTGGGCAGAGAGACTGCTTTACCACAAACACCTTTGCAATTCTGTAGGTGAGGGGGCATTTTCCTCAGAAATGACTAGAATGGCTATATCTTTTAAAAAGCATTTTACAAAAACATATTTCATGCTGTGTTGCTGACAATTTAAGATTTGAAGAAAACAATAAAAATACATCCAAAAAAAAAAAGATTGCTTTTGAAATCCCAACAAGGTTTGCTGGACTATTTGAAAGAGGGAATGTGTTTCTGTCAGCATTTGGTACTTTAAATACTGCCATGCAATCAGAGATTACTTTGATTTCTTTTTCCCCTCTTCAATTCTGAGGTTGCTTGGCAGCAATGTTCACTAGCATCACTCTTCCTCTCTGTCTCCATGGACTGACTTTGTTTTTAATCTATTTTTCAGTCTTATCTCAAATTTTCATCTGTATAGGAAAAGTTCCAGTGGGGAGATTCCCTCTGTCAATGCAGAAATTAACTTGTCTGAAACGTGTAGTCTTACAGGCTTACCTCTGAAAGGATATGTAACTTGACCAAGGTCACATCACTAGGTCAGCCCAACATTGTGACTGGCACAAGGGAGGGTCCTTAGAACCAGAGAATGTTAGGACTAAAAGGAATTGTCCAATCAAATTGCCTTAGCAACAGCCTGATGTGGTGGAAAGAATCCTCCACTAGGAATCAAAATGCCAAGATTTTAATAGTGCTATTGAAACTTTGCAATTTCAGGCAGATCACTTAACTTCTCTGACTGTTTCCTCTTCTGTAAAATGTGATAATAAAGAGGCAGCAGGTGGAGGAGTACAATAGACAGGGCCAGCCTCCGAGTCAGGACACCTTGGTTCAAGTCAGGCCTCTGATTCGTGTAGAGATGTAATCCTGGCTAAATCATTTTGTTTCTCTGCTCTAGGCAACTCCCTAAGACTATAAATTTCAATGGTGATCTGCATTTGGTAGCATTTCCTTATAAGGCTTTCCCTACATAAAAGATATCATAAGGTCTAGGCAAGCAAATTTATACACTATCAGTCTCAGAGAGTTGTAAAGAAAGGGTTTTGGAAACTGCAAGATACTAAAGAAATGTGATTATTATTTTACAGATCAGGAAAGTGGAAAAGGTAAGGGACTTGTTCAAGGCTACATGGTGAGTCAGTCAGTGCTATATTTGAGACTAGAACTAAGATCTCTTCACTCTACAGTTTGGTGCTATTTGCCACAACATCATGTTTTGGACCAGGGGTGGGGAACCTGGAGCTCTGAGACCACATGTGACCCTTTAGGTCCTTAAGTGGGGCCCTTTGACTGAATCCAAACTTCACAGAACAAATCCCCTTAATAAAAGCATTTGTTCTGTAAAACTTGGACTCAGGGAGAAGGACCTTGACCTGGATCATAATTTGGAAAATATTGCTTTGCCTATTGTTGAGATACCTTGTGCTTATTTTTTCTGAATATACAAAGAAACTCTTTATTTTTTGTTCCATCCCCTGCCCCATCCAGGAAAGTCAGTATTACAACCATTTTGCACTCAGTGTGTTCAATTCTTTTGTTTTGTTTTTTGCTTTTTGGAGGGGGTAAGGCAGGGCAATTGAGGTTAAGTGACTTGCCCAAGGTCACGTGGCTAGTAAGTGTTAAGTGTCTGAGACTGAATTTGAACTCAGGTCCTCCTGATTCCAGGGCCTGTGCTCTATTCACTGTGCCACCTAGCTGCCTAATGTGTTCAACTCTATCTGACTTAATGTTAAGGGATTTACTTGCCTAGCTCATATGGGGAAGAAGTGAGGCTCAAAAAAAGTGCCCCAAAGTCAAAAACTCTAAGCTATAGAGATGTCAACCTGCCTTTGGTAGAGGAAAATCATCATTCAGGAGCTTCACAGAATCTCCTATGCTAAAGAAATCATAGCTCTTGTTTCTATTCTGGTGTCTACATCTCGTATACACACACACACACACACATATGTATATTTACATGTGCACGTATATATATATGCAATACATACAAATGTGTATAGAAGTATATTTGCATATATGTGTATTATATACACGTGTATATTAAAAGTGTTGATTCTGCCACAGGTTTTTTTTAAAGATTGTTTTTGGTAAAGAAAAATTTCAACCAAGATGCTATATAGCATGAATGATGAGAATAAAAGAAGTTAATAGTCCTTTTTAAAATTGATTTGTTTGTTTACTTTTGGTTTACAAGGTTCAGTTCCACAGTCCCTTGAGTTTCAAATTTTCTCTTCTTCCCTCCTCCCCCCCCCCCACATAGTGGCATGCAATCAAGTATAGGATCTGTAAATACTTTCACATTAGACATTAGTCTGGTTGTAAAGAAGGGTTGTAACCGATGGAATAAACAATGGGAAAGAGGAAACAAAACCAAACATGGAAAAGAAAGAGAGCATGTAGTTTGCCTCAGTCTGCATTTAAACTCTATTCTTTCTAGATGTTTCTCTGAATGAAGACATCTCCTTCCATCCTGAATCTATTAAAGTTGTCATATAACCTTGCGTTGCTGAGAAGAGTCCAGTTTATCAAAGTTGGTTATCACATATACATTGTGTCTCTCATTGTGTACAAATTTCTCCTGGTTCTGCTCTTCTCACTTAGCATCAGTTCATATAAGCCTCTCTAGGAAAATATGAAGTCCATCTGCTCCTCACTTCTTATAGCACAATAGTATTCCATTAGATTCATATACCACAACTTTTTTAGCCATTCCCCAATTTCTGGGCATCCCCTTAATTTCCAATTTTTTGGCCACCACAGAGAGGTGCAATAAATATTTTTGTACATATGGGTCTTCCTCCCACTTCTATGATCTCCTTGGGATACAACCCTAGAAGTGGTATTACTGGGTCAAAAGGTATGCAATTATTTATATCCCTTTGGGCATAGTTCCAGATTGCTCTCCAGAATGGTTGAATCAGTTCACAACTCCAGGAACACTGCATTAGTGTTCCAATTTTTCCACATCCTCTCCAGCATTTATCATTTGCCTGTTTTGTCATCTTAGCCAATCTGACTGGTGAGATGTGGTACCTCAGAGTGGTTTTGATTTGCATTCCTTGAATCAATAGTGATTTAGAGCATTTTTTCATATGCTTATAGATATCGTTAATTTCTACCTCTGAAAATTGCCTGTTCATATCCTTTGACCATTTTTCAATTGGGGAATGACTTGTATTCTTAAAGATTTGTCTCAATT
>CM053582.1:246502222-246514133 GCA_028627135.1 Pseudochirops cupreus
GTAAAAATTCTTTCCCAATTTCCCACTTCCCTCTTAATCTTGGTTACATTGGCTTTGTTTGTACAGGAACTTTTCGATTTAATGTAATCAAGATTATCCATTTTGCATTTTATAATGCTCTCTAACTCTTGTTTGGTCATAAAGTCTTCTCTTCTCTATAAATCTGACAGGTAAACTATTTCTTGCTTCCCCAGATTGCTTACAGTATCAGCCTTTATACCTAGATTGTGCACCCATTTAGACTTGATTTTGGTATACAGAGTTAGATAATGGTCTATGCCCAGTTTCTGCCATACTATATTCCAATTTCCCCAGTAGTTTTTGTCAAATAGTGAATTCTTATCCCAAAAACTGGGGTCTTTGGGTTTATCAAACAGTAGATTCCTATAGTCATTGACTACTGAGTCTTGTGTACCCAATCTATTCCACTGATCTACTACTCTATTCCTCAGCCAGTACCAGGAGTTAATAATCTTTATGTAACTACAAATTTTCTGCAATTAACGGTTCTAATCCCTTACAATTGCTTTGAGATTTAGGGACTTTCATAGAAGAAGCAGACAATCCAGTAATGATATAAGCAACAGACTTTTATTATGGGAGTGTTTTAACTCAAGCAAAGCTGCATAAAATCTTGTTGTTGTTCATCCTTCATTCTTGAAGAGGACTAACAGTCTCAGGAGGGTGATGTTTTGACTTGCAAGTGAATTGGATTTAATGAGGCAGAGCTGTGCAAAGTCATCAACTTCACTCTCTCCTTCAGAATCATCAGGGTCCAGTGGCAAGGCATAGGTCAAAATGACTAGTGATGCCCCTGTGGCATAAAATCTAAGACACACAGGAGCAAGATGAAGGGAGGAAAATGGAGGAAAGAGGGGTTTAAGGAAAAAAATACTGGATGAGAACTAATTTAGAAAGGCCAAGATCACCCACTGCAACCTCGGCCATCACCAGTTATCTTTGATTTTTGTCTTGTCACTGGACTTTGATGTCTCTGGAGGAGACAGTAAGGCTGACTACTTTGTGAAGTTCTACCTCACTTAAATCCAATTAACATGCAAGTCAGGACTACCCTTATCTAGGCCCTTCTTTAAAATGGACAGTTAGGAGGAATTTACCAATCAGAAGAAAGGGCCACAGGATGGAATGATTTTCCAAGGTATAAAGGCTGCTAAATAATAGTGGAGGAAGAAGTTTGGACCATTTAGGATTGAAATCAGGAACCCAAAGTAGGATGAAGCAGTAAACAAAGTTGGGCACTTTCCTTAAAATGGAGGCTTTGGGAGAAATTGAATTAGCTTTTATTATTATCTTCATGAAGTTTGTGGGTCTCAACTGTTAAGACTCCCAAACCAGTGAGTTTTTGAACTACCACAATTTCCACTGGCCAAGTAGCTGGTTTATTACAAAGAAATAATCTTATCAAAATAATATTTGCCTTTAGCTACATGAAGAAAGCTTTTATCTTAATAAAGATTCATGTCTAAAGGTGAATATCCCTGTAATATATTAGAAAAGAATCCACTGAGTTCATGACCTCAGAGAGGGGGAAAAAAAGTAGGTCAAATCCTGGAAAAAAATTACTAAAGGCGGTTAAAGATCCAGATGATCAGATTCAGTACTGGTTGGAATGTTAAGGTGAACATTTGGAAGTAACAAGTGATAACTCAAATCCCATTCCAAACAGGTCTTTGGGTGCCTTTATGCTTATCCAGCATGAACACAGTTTCTAGGTAATTTAGTCAGGATTATACTCAAGCAGGCAGCAAATGTGGAGTGAGGTTATTCTGTTCAAATGTTCCATTGCCAAGTTTTTTCTTCCTTCAAATAAAGGATTTTTATACAGAAAGACACCCTCTCCATGCTAAGGGAAGAGAGACACTGAAGCAATCAAATGTGAAAAAACTCAATTTCTAAAAGTCATGTTAGCTGGAAATATCTAGACAATTTACAGAATTAGCCAACTCATGGTTGAATTACCCAGAAAATTGACTCCATTTTCCATTTAACTCAGTGTGTGTAGACATAGCTGAAGTTTAGTTGGATGGAAGTTGCAGTTATCTTAATATTCTAATACTCATTTGTTCCCTAGCAACAGGTCCTTATAGATTCTGGCAAGTTTCAAAACATTTACACAGCCATACAAATTGAGCATGCAGTTAAAGCAGCATGCTACATTGGAAAGATCATTTGTAGGGGAATAGGAGACCTGGGTCTTTGCACTGACTCTGCCACTAATTATCCATGTGACTTTAGGAAATCACTCCTCTCTGCTCCTAAATTTCCAGGTCCATACAATGGAGGGAGGTTTTGTCTTTCTTTAATCCCCAGCATTCAGCACAGTGCCTGGCATAGAGAAGGAGCTAAATAAATGTTTATTAGCTTAATAAGTGCTTATTGACTAAGGTGGCTTTCACATCTAAATTTCATTCTCATCTATTTGGTTCTACATACAATTATGGGCAGCTCCAGACTTTAAAATAGATTCTGCCTCTCACCCAGAGTAGAAACTATCACTCACTGGATTTGAAGCCAAAGTAACTGGGTTTAAATCCAGGTTCTGCCACTTCCTACCTATGTGACTCCAGGAAAGTCCCTAAGCTTTAATTTCCTTATCTATAAGAGGGCTGAATATTTGGCTTCTTAGATACCTTCCAGCTCTGAATCTCTGATCCTGCTAGGGACTGGACAAAGTAACACCAAGGTCCCTTCCAAACTGAAGCTTATGATCCTATGCTTGCCTCATTTGTTTGAAACAGAATGCATTTTCCCATAAAACCATTTTCCCACATGAAATCAGTATTCCTAGGCTAACCTTCTAAAATATTTTAAAGCTTTAATACAGTTTAAACAATGAAAAAGCTTTCTAAAACTAATATTGCTAATGTACAGTACTGCAAGTACATTAAAGTCTCAATAGGATTTTAAGGACTTATTAAAATATATTTTCTTCCTTTTACTTTACCCCAAACTCTGGCTTCTGAGGAGAATGAAGAAACTGAAAAGGAATTTTTGAAAGAAAACTATAATGTGTGTTTGGGATGGACTTGGAGTGAAGGAGAGAGAAAGAGAGGGAGAGATAGAGACAGAGAGAGAGAGACAGAGACAGAGACAGAGAGACAGAGACAGAGAGAGGACCATTAACATTCAATTTGACTTTGGGACCCCAAACACTGATGTCCAGACTTCTGATAACCAAGATTTCCCTTCCTGTGACATGTTCTTCATACCTGGATTCTGGGACCCAACCTCTATCCAAAAAGAGAATGAATTAGTCCTAAAAGGATGTCCCATTCTCCCACTCAGAATTTGAACAAAAACAAAAAGTAATAATATACATTTCTTACTCTCAAGGACTATAAAAGACTCTATCCCTGATCTCTGTTGGGCAGACTATTGATACATTCAGCCCTATTATTAATTCTCTATAAGTTAGAGAATGGCCATGTTAAAATCAGTATATTATCCATTTTAAATTATTGTAATTTAATACCCCTAGCTGTAAAAAAAAAATGAACCCCTTCCTTTTCAGAAAACAATGTAGGTTGACCCCCTTGCTCTCTATGCCCTAGATAATATGAGACTCAAGGACTGCCTAGAAAGTATTCAATCTATCAGGACCCTTGACATCATTATCATTTTGTGACTTTTCTGTGGTAAGAATTTTAACCAGCAACATTTCCATGAATTCCTTTTGTCTACTAGATACTGGAGGCAAGTTCAAAAGAATTCCAAGCATAAACATGCATAGATCATGGACCAGGTGTGCTGAAACATCTGACCTATGCTTTATTGCACCTATGATAACAGGGCCAATCCTAAACCTCAGGGAGCTAATGGTCCAGTTGTGAAGAAATTATTATGAAAGACATCTTAGAAACACTATCATGCTGTAAGACAATGCGCTTAACCAAAAAAAACTTTAAACAACATCTTACCTTCAGAAGCTTAGATTCAACCCCTTTATTTTATAGAAGAGGAAACTAGGGCCCAGAGCAATTAAGGAACTTTTACATGATCACAGTTGGTAATTAGCTAAACTGAGATCTATATGCTAGATTATTGTAAGGCCCTTCTGATAACTAAATCCCTAGTTATTAAGCCACCAGATGGACTGGTAGTATTCCAAAACCTGAACCACAGTAGATTTTTTTCTTACCAAAGACTTGGATAGGCATGGATGGCACACTCATCCAGTCTGCAGATGGCATGAAGCTGGGAGGGTTGTTAGAATGATGGATAATAGAGGTAGGAGACAAAAAGATCTTCATAGGTTTTGATAAAGGTTTGGGTTGATTCTAATAACACAAAATGTAATAGAATTGAATGTAAAGAATTACACCTGGATTTAAACCTCCAACTTTAAGAAGGTAATATATAGGGATAAAGAGAGACATGGCTAGATAGCCTGAAAAAAATCTGGATATTTAGCGAGCCATAAAGTCAATTAGAGTCAAAAGTGTTATATGGCAGCCAAAAAACACAATGCCTCTTAGACTGTATCAATGAAGGCATTCTGCCCAGGACAAGACAAATAATCTCACTGTATTCTGCCATGGCAAAATCTCACTGTAGTCTCTATGGCATATTGTGTTAATACTAGGGGCATTGATAAACTAAAGAGCATTGGGGCAGGGGGTAACCAAGATAGTAAAAATCCTGAGGATCTAATAATATGAAGATCAGTTGAAGAAACTGGGAATGTTTACCCTGGAGAAGATTAAGACAAGATAGGCACATAATGACTTAGCAAATTACAAATTCTTATTATCTATATTATATGGCATCCTACAGAATTTTGTTTTAATCTAGTTCCATACTCAGTTTTGCAGACACGTGAGTAGGTTGAGTTTGACACCTCTGGACTAGATGACTACATATAAAATATTTTGTGGTCAGAATTCTTGTTAAGGGATAGATTATACTGAACATCCTCTTGGGTTCCTTCTAATTCCGAGATTCTGTGATCTGTTATTGAATGAGATTATGTTCTATGAACTGAAATGCCAGTGGAAAAAAAAAATACCAGACACTACTTAAGTGCTAGTACAGCAAAATTTTGGCCATTCCATAAAATGGACTTTTCTATAAAAATGCAAAATGGTAATTTGCATGAAAGACATACTAGAAGACAATTACAAATACTAAAAGATTTGACCGCCTTAATGTCGCTATTATTCTAGTGTATCTTAATCTCATTAAAAATAGAAGTCTATTGCTACAATATACAAAAGAGGAAGACTTGCTTATTTTTTAAAATTTGTTTATATAAAGCTAATGTTTCTTGGGTATCATCTGCTTTTGCAGCCTTAAAAACTGCCATAAAATTAGGTGTCCATACCTGAAGATGCCTCATGGGTATCACATCATATAAGATTCAATTATAGATATGACTTTATTTCATTACATATGCAACTTTGTTGTACAATGACAAATGTTTGTTCAAGGGTTTGCACCATATCAATGTCAAGAGAGGCTGGGAAGAGAGAGACACATGAGATATGCTAGAATGCACTATTTGAAGTCCAAATAGGAAAGGGATTCCCTACCTATGGATGCTCTTGTCTGTAGATAGCATTGTGTTGTTTTCAGAAAAACCTAGAATTTACTTTAACGAATGTTCAATGACAGAAACAGTCACTCCAAAGAAATCAACCTAGTCATTCACAGTGGGAGAAAAAAAAAATATGGACTTTAAATGCCTATTGCCCAGATCGTGGTGTCTAGTGAGATGTGTAATCAGTTGAGACAGTCCATCAGTATAAACACTACAAAGAAGAAATATAAGCAAAGGTGGTAGGATAGTAAAAATTGCTACAGCACAGCCCTTCACATAACTACTTCAACACAAATCTAACAAGAATGATTGAAGAATTTTAATAGTATTTTATTTTTTTCCAATTACATGTAAGGACATTTCTAACATTCATTTTTATTAAAATTTGTGTACAAATTTTCTCTCTCTTCCTCTTTTCTTCCCTCCATAAGATGGCAAGTAATTTGATATGGATTATATATGCGTAATCACATAAAACATATTTTCCCTATTAGCAACGTGTAAAAGAAGAAACAAAACAAAAGGGAAAAAACACACAAAAAATAAAGAAAGTGAAACAGTATTGTTAGATATGCTTTCAGAGCCCATCGATTCCTTCTCTGGATGTGCAAAGCATTTTCCATCATGAGTCTTTTGTAATTGTCTTGGATCATCATGTTGCTAAAAAGAGCTAAGTCAATCATAGTTGGTCATTGCACAATGTTGCTGTTACTGTATACAATGTTCTCCTTCTTCTGTTCACTTCAATTTGTATCAGTTCATATAAGTCTTTCCAGTCTTTTTCTGAAATCTGCCTGCTCATCACTTCTTATAGCACAATAGTATTCCATTATATTATTATACCACAATTTTTTCAGCCATTTCCCAATTGAACATCCCTTCAATTTCCAATCCTTTGCTACCACAAAAAGAGTTGCTATATACATTTTTGCACATATAGGTCCTTTTCCCTTTCTTTCAAATCTCTTTGGGATACAAACCTAGTAGTGGTATTGCTGGGTCAAAGGGTAGGCACAGCTTAATAGCATTTGGGGCATATTCCCAAATTGTTCTCTAGAGTGACTTAATTCATAACTCTACCAACAATGCATTAGTATTTCAATTTTTCCACATCCTCTCCAACATTTATCATTTTAATTTTTGGACACATTAATCAATCTTATAGTTGTAAGGTGATAACTGAGAGCTGTTTTCATTTGTATTTGTCTAATCAATAGTGATTTCAAGCATTTTTTCATATAACTATAGATACCTTTGATTTCTTTGCCTGAAAACCGCCTGTTCACATCCTTTGACCATGTATCAATTGGGGAATGGCTTGTATTCTTATAAATTTGACTCACTTCTCTATCGTTATTTTTGTTATATTGGTTTGGCATACCCATGAGCAACTAACATTTTTCCAGTTGTTTAGATCTGTCTTTATTTGTGTGAAAAGTTATGTAATTACGTTCATATAGTTCCTGGATTTGTCTTGGCAGTTGGGTGCCCAAGCATTTTATATTGTTTAAAGTTATTTTAACTAGATTTTCTCCATCTCTTATTGCTGGGCTTTGTTGGTACTACATAGAAATGTTGATGATTGGTCTGAATTTATTTTATATCCTACAACTTTTTAAAAGTTATTAATTATTTCAAGTTGTCTCTAGGACTAAGTATACTGACACATCATCTGCAAATAGAGATAGTTTTATTTCCTTATTGTCCATTCTAATGCCTTCACTTTCTTTTTTTCTTCTCTTATTACTAAAGCTAACATCTCTAGGACAATATTGAATAATAGTGATGATAACTGGAATCCTTGCTTCACCCCTGATCTTATTAGAAAGGCTTCTATCTTATCTCCATTACAGATAATGTTTGCTGGTGGTGTTAGATAGATATTACTTGTATTTTTAAGGAAAACTTTATTTCTATGCCCCCTAGTGTTTTCATAGGAATGGGTGCTGTATTTTGTCAAAAGCTTTTCTGCATCTACTGAGATTATGATATGATTTTTGCTGGTTTTATTATATGTATGGTAAATTATGCTTATAGCTTTCCTTATATGGAGCAGTCCTGCACTACTGGTATAAAACCACATGATCATATTGTATGATCCTGATGATATATTTCTATAATCTCCTTGCTGGTATTTTATTTAAAATTTTTGCATCAATATTCATTAGGAAAATTGGTCTATAGCTTTCTTTCTTGGTTTTGGTTCTTCCTGGTTTAGGTATTAGCATCATATTTGTATCCTAAAAGGAATTTGCTAGGGACTACTTCATTTGTTTTCCCAAATAGTTTCTACACCATTTGAATTCATTTTTAAAAAATATTTCATAAAATTCACTTGTAAATCCATCATGCCCTGGAGATTTTTCTTAGGGGATTCATTAATGAATTGATTAATTTATTTTTCTAAATTGTGATTAAGTATTCTATTTCCTCTTCTGTTAATCTGGATAATTTATTTTTGTAAATACTCAACAATTTCACATGTTGTCAGATTTATTGGCATACAATTGGGCAAAATAGGTCCAAACAATCATCTTAATTTTCTTTTCATTGTGGCTGAATTCCACCTTTTCATTTTTAATTCTGGTAATTTAGTTTTCTTCTTTCATTTTTTTTTAAATCAAATTAACTAAGGGTTTATCTTTTTATTATTAAATCAGCTCTTATTTATTAGTTCAATGGTTTTCTTACTTTCAATTCTATTAATATCTTCTTTGATTTTAAGCATTTCTAATTTGCTGTTTAATTGGGGATTTTAAATTTGTTCTTTTCCTTACCTTTTTAGTTGCATGCCCAATTCACTGATCTCCTCTTTATCTATTTTATTCATGTGAGCATTTAGAGATATAAAATTTCCCCTAAGAACTACTTTGACTGCATCTCATAAATTTTGGTACATTGTCTCATTATGATCATGAAATTATTGATTGTTTTTATAATTTGTTCTCTGACCCACTCATTCTTGAGGATTAGATTATTTAGTTTTCAATTGATTTTTAATCTATCTTTCCACTGCCCTTTATGGAATGTAGTTTTTATTGCATCATGATCTGGAAAAGATGCACTTAATATTTCTCACTTAATAAATGGTCAATTTTTGTGTAGGTTTCATGTGCCACTAAGAAAAAAATATATTCCTTTCTATCCCCATTCAATTTTCTTCAAAGGTCTACTATATCTAACTTTTTAAAAATTCTATTCACCTCCTTAACATCTTTCTTGTTTGTTTTAGGGTTAGATTTATCTAGTTCTGAGAGGGGAAAGTTGAGTTTTCCCATTTGTATAGTTTTATGGACTATTTCCTCCTATAACTCTTTTACCTTCTTAAGAAATTTGGATGCTGTCTCATTTGGTGTATATATGTTTAGTATTGGTATTACTTCATTGTCTGTGATACCTTTAGCAAGATCTAGTTTCCTTCCTTTTCTCTCTTAATTAAATCTTTTTTTCTGTTTTTGCTTTCTCTGAGATCATGATTCTACCCCTGATTTTTTTTAACTTCATCTGAAGCATAATATATTCTGCTCTAGCCTTTGTCTCTACTCTGTGCATGTCTCTCTGCTTCAAAGGTGTATCTTGTGAACACAAATAGGATTCTGGATTTTAATTCACTCTTGTTATCTGCTTCATTTTTATGGGAGAGCTCATCTCATTCACATCCACAGTTATGATTACTAACTGTGTATTTCCCTCCATCCTATTTTTCCTCTCTCTCTCTCTCTCTCTCTCTCTCTCTGTGTGTGTGTGTGTGTGTGTGTGTGTCTCTCTCTCTCTCTCTCTCTCTCTCTCTCTCTCTCTCTTTCCAAAATGTCTCACCTTCCCAGTGTTTTCCTTATGACCACTGCTTCTGTCAATCTGCTCTTCCTTCTATCAGTACCCTCTTTTCTTATCCTCCTCCCTTCCTACTTCCCTATATGGCAAGATAGATTTCTATACCCAACTGTTATTCTCTCTTTGAGCCAAATCTAAAGAGAGTAAAGTTCAAACAATGCTCCCCCTCTCCCTTCATTATCTCCACTGTAATAGGTCTTTCATGTCCCTTCACATGACATAATTTACTCCATTCTGCCTTTCCTTTCCCTCTACTCCCATTGCAATTCTCTTTCTCACCCCTTAATTTCTTTTTTTTTTTGAATGATTTGTTTATTTACTTTTAGTTTACAAGATTCAGTTCCACCTTCACTTGAGTTTCAGATTTTCTCCCCTCATTTCCTAGGCCAGCCTCCCAGGTACAGAGAAACTGGTTTAGGGAGGTTTCCCAGCCTCCCAGGTACAGATAAATCACTCTAGGGAGGCTTCCCAGGTTCATAGAGTTTCACTTGGCTGTATACCATAGAGTTTCACCAGGCTGACCACTAACTTCAGAAAATATTTCTTAACTATTTCTTGACCATAACATTCCTCCCTTTTCTTTAGGAAAGAATCAAATCATAGATTCTTGGTTATTCATGGGTGTGTAGGGTGTACACAGGACCAATAACTTAATAGACTGGACTCCTCTACGTGCATAGCTTAGGAGAGCATTAACAAGGCAGGGGCCAATGAGGAGACTCAGGAGTAGAAGGGCAAGGGAGCCAGCTAATGCTGTAACAAGGGAGGTCAGTCAGGGGGACCAATTAAATAGGGATTCAAACCAGTAGGCCCCGTTCCCCCCCCCCCCATCCCTTTACTATTTTTGATCCACCTGGGTGTTCAAGGCAGAATACTAAAACTTTCCAGTAACTAGAGCTGCTGTGCCTACAATAGTGGATTCAGCAATACCTAATCTCACCAGAAGGGAACTAGGATGGGGGTCTTTCTTGCTCTAGTAGACAAGCCTAAATGCTCATGGCCCCCCTCCCTGGAGTAAAAGAAATCTTGGGACAGGACATGGATTAAAATACACATTTCAGGGGAGTTAGAGTCTGCTAAAATGTGGATGAGTCCAGTGGTACATGACATCAGGAGCTTGGAGCTTGATAACCCTTGGTCTCTATCAATTTCAATGGTAGCGGCACACACGTTAACATAGGGTGATTTAACAAGATCATAGGAAGGGGAGAGGACACAAACTGCCTGCACGTCCCCCAGTGCTATTTTTGTTGGGGGATGCCAATTGCAGGTCTGAGCAGAGGCACACATGGAGATTTTTACAGACTGAAGTTACAACAATGTCACAAACGAAGTTACAAAGGCACTCCAACACTTGGGAACCTGACCCAGTTTAGGTCACCTCTCTTATTTGTCTGTTGGAGATGGGACAGTGACTCAGGATTGGATTTTGGAGGTGCAGGGAGGTTTTGCTACTCATGGGCAAACAGAGTTGGTTGATTGAATGGCCTGGGATAGTTCCCCCACCCACATTCCCCAGGTGTATGATGCCAAAGACACCCATCAGTCCTATAGGTGAAAAGCTGGGAAGGGCTGGGCCTCTAGGCAGCATCTGTTGCCAGATTTTTTCTTCACCTCCTCACCCTGGGGCTGGCTAGGGTAGGTTAAGTCCCCAAGGGAAGCCATTGGAGATGTTCATAGAAATGGGGGCATCTCTTAGTTGGGGAGTGGGGGGAGTATGGAGAGGATGTGGATTCTGCGCAAAACCGCGGCTGCTTCCAAAGTACTAACAATTCAAGGTCAGGCCTGGGTCTGTGGGCTCTTATTAAATGGGAACCTATGTTATTTTGCTAAAGGCACCCCAGCACCCCAACCCCCCTCAAACAAATGAGACCCAAAATCATTTGGGGGCAAGGGACGAAGGTCTCAGTCCCCGGCTGCTTCATGCTGAGAAGGGGCGTAGAGTTGTCTGCCTCAGGGGTCCATCATATGAGTAGTGGGTGCTGTAGTGTTCGGGCTGTGGGTGGTAATCAGCCTGAGCTGTAAGTGCATTGTGTCTAAAGATACAAATCTGGCAAAGAAATTAAACAAACAAGAGCCAAAGGAGATTGGAGAAAAATGACCAGAAGTAGGGTGGGCATGGGCTAGCATAACCCATTACTCAGACTAATAAACTTTCTTTCACTAACATAACTGTATTGCCTTAAACAAGGGAGGTTTCTGACTTGAAACTCACAACTGAATAGTAGACATACATTCTTGTTTCACAAAGCTTGCTTATCCTCTGATTATTCACTTTAGAAATACTTTTACATACACATTCAGTTACAGATACTAACTTTTGCTTAATTCATTGAATAGCTACATTAATTTGGCAATACACCAACGAGAAACTTTGTAGACAGAAGTTGTACAGAAACTTTGTATATAAGTTGGCTGGAAATGCAGGCTCTTTCTTTTTCTCATGAGAATCATTAACTTGGTCATGCAATGGTGGTCACCGAAACCTGCTTGCTCTTTTCTACATAAAGGGGGGGGGGGGGG
>CM053582.1:246514633-246533863 GCA_028627135.1 Pseudochirops cupreus
AGCCTCCCAGGTACAGAGAAATTGGTTTAGGGAGGCTTCCCAGCCTCCCAGGTACAGATAAATCACTCTAGGGAGGCTTCCCAGGTTCATAGAGTTTCACTTGGCTAATTATCATAGAGTTTCACTTGGCTGTATACCATAGAGTTTCACCAGGCTGACCACTAACTTCAGAAAATATTTCTTAACTATTTCTTGACCACAACAATGTCAGAATTTTCAAGCTGGAAAATATCCAAAGGAAGGTCATCAGGATTCTGTGGGGATCGTAGCAAGAGAACGTGTGTTGGTTTACCTGGAAAGGAAAAGATTTCAGGGATTCACAGTCGTATGGAAGAAGACTTAGCATTGTTTTTGGTTTTGGTTTTTCTAATCACTTTCCATATCTTAAATCAAAGAATGGAAGTTTCAGAGACAGATTTAGAACCAATGTCAGGAAAATGTTTTCAATTAGGACTGATCAAAAGAGAAATAGATCATCTCAGCAGATATAATGCTTTCAGTGTAACAACACCAAAAACAAAAACTCCATACACTACACCGCTGATAATGGGATCTTTAACTTTTAGTATCAAAAATGATTTTCAAAGTCATATATTCCAAACTCCCACTTAGAGCAGAAACCCCCTTTAATGCATAGCCAACACACGGTCATAAGGCCTCTCCTTGAACAACTCTGCCAATGGGGAGTTCGTTCCTCAGTCAGATAGCCTATTCCTCTTGGGACACCTTTAATTGAAAGAAACTTCCATTTTATGTTGACCTCTTCCTTTTGAAATTTTCCATACTTGGTGCTAATTTTACCCTCAATAATGCCATTAGGTCTGTTTATTCATTTTCCTACATGGTAGCATCTCAAATATTTTAAAGCAGGTTTATTACCTCCTTAAGTCTTCCCTTCTACAGACATTCCCAGTATCTTCAGTGATTTTTTAAATGACATGACTTCTGGACGCCTGGTTATTCTCCCATTTCTGTGCTTCAGTTTTGACAATGTTCCACTTAAAATGTGGTTGTTAGAACTGAACACAAAAGTCCATTAACTCTCACAGTTGAAAGGGACCTCAGAGGTCATCTAATCCAACACCTACCTGAACAGAAACCTCCTCTGCAGCATCCCTGACTAAGAAGCCTAAATGTGCATTAACTTTTTCAATATCTTTATCACATTATTTATTCATACTGAGTTCACTGCACCTTCAAGGTATTTTAACTGTGCCTAAATCATATTTATATCATCCTGTACATTTACAGCTGATTAAAAAAATCTAGATGCAGAAATTTACTCTCATATTTACGAAATTTTATTTTGTTGCTTTCATCTTGTTGAAATATTTTTTAATCCTATCATTCTTTTTGTATCATCCATAAATTTCATTAGCATACCTTTTATTCTTCAATGAAGTCTATTCTAAAAGTGCTTATTTTTTTCACATGACTTTATTGCTTCTACCCCACCCAAAAGTGAATGTAAGCTCCTTGAGGGCATGAGCTATCTTTACATTTATATTTGTATCTCCAGCATATAGGGGATATATATGATTGGCACATACTAAGTGCTTATTAAATGCTTTTTTCCCTCACTCATTCCAAAACTTCTTAAAATCAAACATATTGAAAATAAAATGAAGGAAAAAATGGAGTAGATTTAAATGGATTTTTTCAGAGTAAAGTAGAAAAATGAGAAATAGTAGCAACAACAATAAAATAATACTATAATTAAGTAAATAAAGAGAAATTGGAAGCAACAAAATCCAAGTAATACATAAGTAATAATTTTCAAATGTGTCATGGAAATGATCAAGAAAATAATTTTATTTCTATCTGGTTAAAATTAAAATACATATTTTAAAGAACAATTTGTAAATAAGTTAATACATGAAATCTTTTAAAAAGCATTTTTAGTTGATCTTTTCATCAAGAATTCTTGAAAAGCCTCAATTATTTTCTTGAATATTTATTTTTTTCTCTTGTAGAATTTTATTCAGTTTTGCTGGGTAAGTCATTCTAGCTTGTAAGCCTATATCTTTTTCTTTTTGAAATATAACATTTTATTTTCTTTATGCCTTTATGTTTATGGCTTCTATATCTTGTGTATTCTGACTATATTTCTCTGGTACTTGAACTCTTTCTTTCTAGATATGTGCAACTCTTTCTTTGACTTAGAAGCTCTGAATTTTGGCTAATATACATCTAAGTGTTCTCATTTTGGCATTTCTTTCAGGAGGTGATCAGTAGATTCCTTCTATTTTCACTTTGACCTTTGGTTCTAAGAAATTTGGATAATTTTCTTTCAAGATCTCTTCAATCACTTTATTATTCATTCAAATTGTTTGATCTCTTATAACATGATATTCAGGGCCTTTTTGTAGTTACAGCTTTCAGGCAGGCCAATGATTCTTAAATTATCTCTCCTTGATCTGTTTTTCAGGTCACTTGTTTTTAATGAGGCACATTTTCTTTTCTTAAACTTTTGACTTCATTTTAATATTTATTTTTTTATGGAATCACTAATTTCTGTTCATTCCCTTCTAATTTCTAGGAGTCTATTGCTTATGTAAGATTCTGTGCATCTCTGTGCTAAGCTATTCCTTTTCTTTCCCCCTCAAAACTCTTTTTCTTCAATTATTTCCTATAGACCTCTTATATCCCCAGCACCAAAATTGTTCTTATCATCAGAGTCTTTTTTAATTATTCATTTTTCCTGTCCTACTTTCCAAATTTGAACTTTCCATTAGGGTTAGGTTCTATGCACTTCTGGTAGGACTGTCTTAGTCTTATATTATCCTAGATTGTCTTATCTGTGGTCCTGCCACTTTGTTATCCAGGTATTGAGTTCTAGCTGGCTCTAGCAAATGAAATTGCAAATTTTCAGCAAATGTAATATACTCCAACCTAAAGTATAATCTGATTGATGCCCTCCTGAACTTTTCAGTCTCTGGACCCTAATTTGGGTCTAGTCAATTATAAACTTGCCCTTTGGTGAAGCTCCTATAGATAGTTGTTGGCCTTAGACTGGTATAGGTAGATAGTGGAAATTTTCTGTGTAGGAAAATGAATAAATTGACCATGTGATATTAATGAAGGTAAAATTAGCACAAAGTATGGAAAATTTCAAGAGGAAGATTTCAGGCCAACATAAAATGGAAGCTTATTTCAATGAAAGGTGTCCCAAGAAGAACAGGCTGACTGAGGAGTGAACTCCCCATCAGCAGAGTTGTTTGAGGAGAGGCCTGGTGACCATGTATTGGATATGCATTAAAGGGGGTTTCTGCCCTAAGTGGGAGTTTGGAATATATGACCTTGAAAATCACTTTCCATACTAAAAGTTAAAGATTCCATTATCAGAGGCATGGAGTTTTTGTTTTTGGTGTTCTTACACTGAAAGCATTATATCTGCTGAGATGATCTATTTCTCTTTTGGTCAGCCCTAACTGAAAACATTTTCCTGACATTGGTTCTAAATCTGTCTCTGAAACTTCCATTCTTTGGTCTAAGATATGGAGAGGGGATTATGAAAAAAAAAAACCATTTTTGAAGATATCTATGATATAGCATCCCACAAGATTTCTCCTTTCCAGGTGAACCAATCCCAGTTCCCTTGCAATAATCTCCACAGCATCTTGATGACCTTCCTTTGAATATATTCCAGTTTAAAAATTCTGACACTCAAAATAGGAGATATTGATCTGAACAAGGCAGAGTACATAAGACTTTCATCTGGTTCATTCTGCACACCATGCCTTTCTTATACCAATTTAAGATAGAATTAACCTCTTATGGACAACATGCCTCATTGTTGATTTAGATTGAGCTTGGATGCCACTAAAATTTCCAGTTATTCTTATCATCAACTGTTTTCTAACTACTTAGATAGAAACACAATCTCAGAATTGGAAAGGAATCTAGAGATTTGAATTGGAGAGAATCTCAGAATTGGAAAGAAGTCCAATACTCCACTAAGGGATCAAGTCTACTCTTAAGTATTCTTAAATGCTGGTCATCAAGCTTCTAGATAGACCCAGGCAGAATGTAATTCAACTCATCCTGGAACAGAACTTCCCTGTACTAAATCTCAATGAAGAATTCATTCATTATCATGAATTTGTATAGTTATGCTTTAAAAAGGAAAGAAAAAGTCAAATATAAGTATTTACAGTTATATTAATTAGATTTAATTGTTGAGGTTAAATCAATATATTTAGCTACCCAAAATCCTTTTGGAAATGCACTGGGTCATAAAATGTGCTGCCTATCACTAGGTTCCTTGGCATCTGCACATTTTGTAACCATGTTGTCTGTTTTATCACTGGCAACAATTTTTTAAAAAGAAAATATTGTTATATGGCACTGAATAAAGGACAGATCTTTGGAAAATTCCTCCCTAACCTATTCCCAGTCCAAGTTAATATGAATTATTATTTGGGGTTCATACATTCAATCAGATCTCGTTTCACTGAGCTATACCCTCATCTACCCTACATCTCTATAGTGTCCACAAGAATTGTATGATTGATCTTACCAGACGCTTAGCAGAAATCTATGCATATTATATCCATTACATTCTCTAATCAAATAGTCTATCAACTATGCTCAAAAAAAAAAAAGTGTTGGTATTCTTTTTTAATGTGTCTGTGTATATGTGTGTGTATATAATACAAAAAAATTTTCTGTGTAACATCCAAAAAATTAATATTTCTTTATACAAAGTAACACACAAAAGAGGAATAAACATAAAACCATGAATTTCTACTGCATATAGCTTACTTTTTAAAATGTATGATAAATCCATACTGCTTTCAAAGCTATCCTGCTTATCTTTTGCTTTATAAATTCCTTCTGTGCTGTATTTTTAAAATGTGTCAGTATTTCTCTTTTCTACCAGAATCACTGATTCTCTCCTCTCAGTCTCATTATCTCCTTTATTTGAAAAAGAAAAGCAAGCTTGTATAATCAATAAAGAATAGTCAAAACAAATACACATATTGGCATATCTTTAAATATGTGTCTTATTCTATACCATGAGTCCATCACCTCTGTGTTAGAAGATGCATATCATACTTCGTTATCTACCTTCTGGAATAATGGTCTCAAAGTATTTTTTTTCTTTATAATGTTGTTTTTACTGTATGAAATGCTCGCCTGTTTCTACTCACTTGACTGCATAGGTCCACACAAGTCTCATTTTTTCTCTGAAACCATCCTTTTCATTATTTCTAATAATGGCAGGCCCTGTTCTTGATGAGACTATATTGGTTTTATGTGACTATACTTTTTAAATGTTCACAAACCATTCCTTTAATAATATATTCTAGAATTTTTCCAGGTATCAAAGTCAAGCTTATAGGAGTCTATAATTTAAAGATTCCAATTTTTTAAATATAATACATCAGGTCTTCCTCCAGTCCTTTGATATCTATTCTATCCTCCATGACTTCTTTTTTCAGAGATCACCAACCATGGTTCAGCAATCACAGGTGCCAGTTCTTTTAGTAGAAACTGCCAGTTCTTTTGAAGCTGCAGTATCCTCAATTTAAAAAGATGATGTTGAATTCAGTACATTCTCCTTATAGTTAATTGAAGTTTGGCTCTCATCTGATCACCTGGCTCTCTCAGTAGTGACCATTGTCTTTGCCAGAAGAGGATGGAATGAGCAAGAAGTGGTGCTCCAGTTTTCTTCCATCCATTCGTGGCTGTTTCTTCTTTTGGACAGCAACTTCAAACACAAAAATAAGGGGATTAAGGGTAGAAGGTTGTATATGGTAAGCCTCTTGCTTACATTGAGAATCTCTATTTTGTAGAAATTTATTGGTTAAGAAAGTTCTACATAAGGTACAGCAAAATGATACAATTGCCCTGGGCCCTGTAATTACAGGGACTCCCTGGGAAAAGGGGAAAATTTATTATTATTATTACTATTATTATTATTATTATTATTTTCCTCCTGGAGGCTGCCTTTTTCATCTGTATGAAAATATAAGTGAGAAAAGAGAGGGAACTCTAATAATGTCATCCTCCTCCTGTCAAAATATATTCTTTGCTTGCTAAAGTAAAATCCAATAACAATTATCTCTTATGCAGTAGTAAGAATATTGGACTGAGGACAAGGAAGGTGGAGTTCTAATCCCATTTTTTTTCTGATGAGAAGCTTGTCATTTTGGTGATTTATGTGACACACTGATTTATGTGACTTTTGTACTTTCCTCATCTGTATAATGAAGAGTATGGGTCAAATAATCTTTAAAGTCCCTTCTAGACATAATGTTCTATGACTATATGATATTCATGGAGTCTCTCAGCCCCCTAGAGAGATGATAATGTTGAGTGAGGTTCTAATCACAATTCACTAAATCACAATTCCAAAACTCTATCTGCTGAGAAGAAATTGCATAGAAAGTTGAACATGTGAAAAAATGAGAAGGAAGGTGGTTTCACAGTACCAGATCTCAAAATGTATTATCAAATGGTAATTATCAAAACTATCTGTATTGGCTAAGAAATAGAGTTATGGATCAGTGGAATAGATTAGGTACAAATTACATCATAGTAAATGACTACAGTACTCCAGCATATGATATACCTAAAGATTCAAGCTTTTGGAATAAAAATTCATCATTTGACAGAAACTACTTAGAAAACACTATGGCAAAAACTAGGTATAGACCATCTCACACTGTATACCAAGATAAGTTTAAAATGAATACATGATTTACACATAAAGAGTGATACCATAAGCAAATTAGGAAAACATGGAATAATTTGTCAGTCAGATTTATGTATAAGGAGAAAAATCAGGACCAAAGAAAATATAGAGAGTATTACGAAATGTAAACTAGATAATTTTGATTAAATAAAATTTTAAAAGTCTTGCACAAACAAAACCAATGCAATTAAAATTATAAGAAATGAAGAAAACGGGAAAATTTTTGCAACAATTGTCCTTATTTCTCAAAAATATAGATAACTGAGACAAATTTATAAAAGTACAAGTCGTTCCTCAATTGATAAATGGTCAAAGAATATGAAGAGTCAGTTTTCAGAGTTATCCATAGTCATACCAAAAAAAAAGCTCTAAATCACTATTCATTAGAGAAATGCAAATTAAAACAACTCTGAGGTACCACCTCACAGCTAAAATACTGTTTAATAAGACAAAAAAGAGAAAGTAATGGGTTCTGGAGGGAAAATGGAAAAAAATTGGGACAATAATCCATTGTTGGGGAGTCGTGGACTGATCCAACCATTCTGGAGAGCAAAGGACCAGATGACCGTAAAACTGCATACCCTTTGATATAGCAACAGCATTGCTAAGTATATCCCCCCAAGATGTCCCAAAAAGGGGAAAGGACCTATTTGTATAAAAATATTTATAGCAGCTCTTTTTGTGGTAGCCAAGAATCAGAAATCAAAGAAATGCCCATCAATTGGGGAATGGCTAAGCAAGCTGTGGTATATGATTGCAATGGAATATTATTGGACTACAAGAAATGACAAGCAGGATGATTTCAGAAAAACCTGGAAAGACTTACATGAACTGATGCAAAGCGAAGAGAACAAGAACACTGTTATTCAATGAAGAATTGTGAATGACTTAGTAATCCTCAGCAATACAATGATTCAAGACAATCCCAAAGGATGAATGATATACCATCTACTTCTAGAGAAAGAACTGTTTTTGTTTGAATACAGACTGAAACAGGCTATTTTCACTTTCTTTCTTTCTTTCTTTTTATTTTATTTCAGTCTTCTTGTACCAAATGACTAATATGGGAAATGTTTTACATCATTTCCAGTATAACCTATATCTGATTGCTTACCACTGTAGGGAGGAGGGAAGGGGAATAAGTAAGAAGAGGAGAATCAAAATAGCCACATGACCTCATTAGAGTCTTAGAGTTTATTTTAAATGTCAATTATTTTAAATATACAATTCCATGCACTATCAAAAACTGTGTATTATGTAAATTTGTAAAATTATTTGTGAGGAAATCAGCAATTTTGTTGATGGAAGAAATACAGAGCAAAGCTTTGCTAATTGTCCCCTTAGCCCCCCAGTCTTACTAAAGAAACCTCCTAAGCTAATTTCCATGGATGATGGAATTTCAAAAGAAGTTTTGTGCCTTCTATAGACAAATCAGAATTTAAGGAATCCTATTGAAAAAAAGAAGAAAACAGTTTAAAAGACAGAATTAATATCTAATTTGATGTCGGGCTCACTGGCTGTGGGTCTGAATCACAAAAGAGCTAAAAGTGACTCTATGGCTGGAAACTAAAAGAACTGAGAGATTCTGCCCTTGACGCATAACATTTGCAATTCAGTGGAGAATCAGCAGATGGCAGCAACGAGAATAGATCAGCAGAGGACCCCACCTGTAGCAGCAGAAAAACCAGTTCACTGTCTAGTGACATCAGTAGCAAAGAACATCAGCAGCTCTGCAATGAAGGTAAATAGTAGCACCAGAGACTGAGAAGTGTTAACAATAGATACATCACCCTGGAAACATAGGTTGTTCTGACTGTATTCCTTGTCTACAGGTGTGTTCCCTAGTGCTCCCTCATCTACCAACAAGGTGCTAATTTCTTTCTCACCTACATTTGTCAAAGACAAATCATAGAATTTTAGCATATAAGGTCTAAAAAGTCCTTTTAAGATCATCTGGTCAAATCTCTTCATTTTACAGATAACAAAAGTGAATATCAACTATCAGTCATTTTGCCATGGTGTTTAGCGGTCTTCTTCTTTAAACTAGTACGTCCTTTAGGTGGTTTGGAAAAAAAGAAAATATTATGAATTGTGATTTTTCATTATATGGTGACTGATAGAAAGCTTTAACCTTTAAAGCTTTTTAAAGAACTTGTTACTGCTGGTGAGCCTGACTGCATACTGGATGAAGTTCATAAATCACAATGAGAGACTTTCTAGTTTGCCTTAAAATCTTAGAGGAAGTATTGCATAGTGGTTAGAGAGCTGGTCTCCACACTGAGAAGATCTAGGTTAAAATTCTACCTTTGAAACATAGCAAGTGTATGACCTTCATCTAGTCACTCAATTTCTTGATATTCTGGGCAACTCTTTGAGGCTATAAAATTGCCAAGGAAGTACATACTTAAATTGATTGTTTCCTCATTCAGAGAGTTGATAGTACCAGCAAAATCATAAGTTGATACTACCAGCCTATCCTTAAGACACTAACTATATACTACCTCTAAAATATGAAATTGAAACCATAACATTATTTTCAAACCAAAATATTTAAATCTTTTACAATTTTGTCCCCAAGTGACGAGTCAAAATTTAGAAAATGAATGTCAGAAATGTAATTAATTGCTCTAACTGCTAGGTTAAGGAAGTGACAGTTTATTGACTGGATGATTAATTTGCAGAAATCAATTGTGCACTTCAGAAAATGAAATATCAATTTTGCTATATGCATGTCTTTTAAAACATGATTGCTGGACCATACGTATACAAATAAACACATGCATATAATATAAGAGAAAGAGTCCCAAAAATCTTAGCTTTAAGTCAAAAGCTTTAATAGTCATTGTATTATACATATTTAATAGTTTGCTATTATGCTTGCTATTATTAAAGCTTAAAAGTATACTAAGGCACATATATATACACATATATATACATATATATATACACATATACACACACACACACACACACACACACACATATAACTATTTTATAAATAGTTATCATGGTCTACCCATCACTCTGATGACCTGAAATAACCACTATTGAAATATGATTATGTAGAAATCATATCATGATTTACTACAACTAACATTCTTTTTAACAGAATAACAAATTCAGGTACACTTTTTAATCAATGTTGTTGTATAATCATTTTAGTCATATTCAACTCTTTGGGAGCCCATTTGGAATTTTCTTGGCAAAGATACTGGAGTGGTTTGCCATTTCCTTCTCCATCTCATTTTACAGTTGAGGAAACTAAGGCAAACAGGGCTGAATTTGAATTCTTTGGCTAAATGTCAAAGGCTAGAAGAAATATTTAGTTCATTTATTCCTCTTTGGGAAGGTAAGTGGCATAGTGGATAGAGTACTGGGTTTGGAATCAGGAAAACTCATCTTCATGATTTCATATCTGGCCTCATAAACTTACTAGCTGTGTGTACCTGGGCAAGTCATTTAACCCTGTTTAACTCAGTTTCCTCAACTGCAAAATGAGCTGGAGAGGGAAATCACAAACCACTCCAGTATCTTTGCCAACAAAATCCCACGAAAACTCAAATGGGGTAACAAAGAACTGGACATGACTGAAACAACTCAATAACAATATTCCCCTTTTAAAGGGGAAAAACAAAATTCTGTTTCTAGTCTGCATTTCTTTAAATTACAAATCTGTGGCTTAGTAGCACATTATATACAGTCTGACCCTCTCCACTAGGGCTTAATGAAACTATTGCCAAGAACAATGGAATAAACATTTCAAAACTATTCCCATGAATGTTAATGAAATTTCTTTACAGAAATTCACAGGACCAGATTAACACTACTGCTTTACTTCTTGTAAACCCTATGCTGGTAGTGGGTTTGCTGTCAGGATTGTGACAGCAGATGGAGAACATCTGCTAAGAAATAAATCATTTGTTAGGTTGCTAACAACTGGGATAAACTGAGATAGACTAGGTTTGACTGGATTTAACCAGGGTATTAAACAGGGTTAACAACGCATGCTTTTATGACTGGCTGGGGGTGCAAGGAGAGGGAAGTAGCCCTGCCTTTCAGTTTTCTAGAATTTAGCTGCACCTAGACAGTTCCTTATAACAACCAGCACGTGATGTTCTAAGGACAATCCTTGCCAAGACAGACAAGACTAAGATTAGGATAAAGAAAACCTTGTTTGGGATAAAGGGGAAAGTGCATATGAAAGGAGATAATATTTCCCTTCTAGAGCAGCTAAACCAGAAAGAAGATGGGAATGTTCAGAATTGAGAGCTTAATTGTAGGATCCTTGAGGGCAGAAACTGCATTTAATATTTTGTAATCCCCACAATCTTTATCATACTGTTATGCACATGGTATAGGAACTCAGTTCATATTTGCTGAATACATAAATAAACTAAAAACTGGGGACAATCATTCCTTGAAATTTGTCGTTATGCGATTTGATTTCTATTAAAATCTACTAACTTCTCCAAAATGCTTCCCCAGTCTGAAGATTTCAGCTCCCTAGAACATAAATAAAATAACCAAGGTGGCTGTATTCAGCATGCCTCAGTTGGATTCTTAATATTCTCCTATGTTTCTTCCCCAATCATATATAAGAACATAGAAATTTTAGACTTTACAAAGAAAGTGGACTTGGAATTGAAAGACAAGGTGGGAGGTATTGAAACTAGAGAAATTTCAATAAAGGATTGGTTCAAGTAATAAGAAAGACTTATTTATAACCATCTGCTTAAACAAGCATCTCAAAGAAATAATAAAGGAAATATGTGGAATAAACACAGCTGCTATTATTTTCGACAGCTTTCAAAAACACCTCGATGAAGCAGGTGACACCATTTAAAGAGTTTCCAGAAATCTAATGCAGCAAGAGGGCATTTGCATTTGATTTTTACAAACTGAATGAACAAATGGCTTATTCTATTATCCAGAACAGGGATGGGATGATTTTTTCTATTCATAATTATGGGTTTGTTTGTTTTTTTGCAATGTTGACCAATGGAACCCAATATTTCTTTGGTGCTATTAGGAGCAAATTCAAAACAAATATTGCATGTCTGGCTGGAAGCAGAGTCTGAGACTTGGAGGGTGGTAACTATCAAATCATGTTCCTGAATAGTAGATTCACTGGTCCTAAATTCTGCAAATAAGGCTTGGTGCAGCATCATACTTGACTTGTTTTAATTACCCTAATGAACACAGATTCCTAACTTGTCACAAGCTGCCCCTAAGGGGATATTCATTTCCCAAGAAAGATCCCAAAGACAGTTGTCCAAGTTGAGTGCCTGAATTATCTATTGAGTTGTATTCTAAGAAAGTATTTGAAGTTATTTTTGTTTTATATTAATTGAACTCTAAGATGTCATGTATAATTAAGGTGAAGTTATGCTCGAGGGCAGTACAGCATTCCTTTGGTAGGGATGTTTATACTTTCTATATTACAATTACGATGCAAGTAGTTCAAATCCAAGCTAGGAAACTTAGTTCCTTTGTCATCTAGGTAAAGTCACTCAATCTATCTGAGCTTTGTTTTTTTCCTTCATCTACAATATGAAGAAAATAATGATTGCAATATTTTCCTTCTTACAAATCACTAGAGAAATGAGTTATCAATCATCTTCATCAATATAGGATCACCAATTTAAGTAGAGGAGGGGGGGGATCTTAGATGCCATAAGGTTCAATCCCCTCATTTCACTGATGAGGAAGTGAAGACAGAGCAGTTAAGTGGTCACACAGTCATTAAGTGTCTTGGGAGGATTTGAAAACAGGTCTTCTTGGCTCCAAGTCCAACACTCACTTATGCCAGGATGATTCTCATTTCTAACTTCAGAGCAGGGAGTAGCAAGGGTTTTTGTTCTGTTGTTTTCAGTCGTGTCCAACTCTTCATGATCTCATTTGGGGTTCTCTTGGCAAAGATACTGGAGTGGTTTGCCATTTCCTTTCCCAGCTCATTTTACAGACAAGGAAACAGGTTAACAGGGTTAAGTTACTTGCCTAGGGCCACATAGCTATTAAGTGTCTGAGCCTGGATTTGAACTCAAGAAGACTGGTAATATATCCACTGTGCTACCTGACTTCCCCTAGCATGAGTTAAAATCCACAGAAACTCGCTAATTGCTTATCTCTCCACTATCTCTAGCACAGGATCTTCATTATCCTTAGCATGTGTCAAGTTTTTGACTAGTGATGCCTTTCAAGAAAATGGAGGATTATGGCCATCACAAACACTGCATTTCCCTAAGCATGATGCATTGTCCTTATGATAGCTATGAATTTTCAGTCAAACCAGATAACTTCTGGTTCCTGAGTCTTTGAATTATATCAGTACATATTTCATGTGTATCTCAGTTTTGTTTGTCTTCTTCCTCATGTACTCTAAGTTCCAGTAAGACTGGTCTCCTTGCTGATCCCCATGTACAATATTCTACCTCCTGACTGTGTCTTTGCACAAGCTTCCCTCATGCTTGGAAGGCTCTCCTTTCTCACCTCTACTTTTTGGAACCCCTAGCTCTCATACAAGGCTCAGCTTGAGGGCCTTCCCTGATTCCCTGGCTTGGCAGTATGGCAACATTTTTTTTTTTTTACTTACCAGAGCATACCCATCATGTTGAGGGGGAGAGAAAAAAATTTTATTATTATTATTTTTTTAGCTCAGAGCTGAAATTGAAATTTTTCTGAAAGAGAAGAATTGCCTTCAACCACTATTATTGAACACTGTATGGCTTTGGAAATTAGTTTTTACAGCAGACTTTATGTTTCTTAATGAATTCAACCTAAAATTACAAGGTAGAAGAGTACTTATACATGAAACTTTTATGTGGCAAAGTCAATTCAACAGCTAATGTTTGAATCATAATATCAAGCTTCTTTATACACTTCTTGAGCTGTCAAAAATTAAAATGAGAAATGAGATCTCCATTCCCACAAGATATGAGAGGACTATATAAGTCTGAACTACAGTTCCAGTATTATTCAGACTTTGATATAAATGCAAGTGAAATATCTGCATTTCAAACTCCATTTAACTCCATGTTAAATTGAGGAGCTTCCACCTCATCTTCAGTTGTAAGTGATTAATCAACAAAGCAACATGTTAAAAGACAAATATTAAGCTAAAAATCTAAAAGAATTTTATAAACATTTTTAAGTAATATATGCTTAATTAAAATCATATGTTCGCGGATTGATATCAGTATTTGGCAGTATCTACCTGTGTGAAAACATTTTCAAAGATAAAACGTGTAAAATATCATTACACATCAACATCAAAAGATGAATATTTGTTATTGAGCTTGATGATAGAGAAAACTAACTTTGAAGCTCAATTAAAGAAAATGTTATTCCCCCCAAAATCCATTCTTCTCATTAATCAACATGCATTACCAAAAATGCACCTAATAGTTACTATTATGTTCTGAATTTCAACAAAAAAAAATTGTGATTTGTTTTCTCTCAGTATAGAAATCCCTAATATCAACAATTTTTCCTGTACATCTGCAAAACCTTAATTATTTAACATCTGTCCATTTACAGAAAAGGGGAGGAGGGAGAAGGAGAGGATTGCCCTTTCAGCTTTTTTTCAGGGCTCAGGAGGGAGAAAGACTCTGGGAAGAAGCTGACATGTAAAGCAGCTGGCAATCTCTATCAAGTCTCTATGCCCGATTTGCCACACTAGCAGCCAGGGAATTTCCTTTGGGGTGAGATGTGGAACAATCTCTTGGTTGAACTGAGTTATCTTGATCCCAAAGGAAGAGCTCATTCAATTTGTATCATCTGATATATATTCTCCTATGTATACTTTCTCTGGATTCTATTTTTTTCCTATTGACTTAGATAAATGGATTTACTTGCTACTTACTATGTGTGTTCATTATGGAACCGGCTTCTGATGGGGAGTCAAGTCTTGGATATACAGCTTAAAGGATAGTGATCAGGAGTATAGTTTGAGCCTAAAAATTATGCCCCCTATACTAATGGAGCTGATAAATATAATGCTAGCCCAGCACATTTTCTCTCTCTCTCTCCGTGTGTGTGTGTGTGTGTGTGTGTGTGTCTGTCTGTCTGTCTCTCTCTCTCTTTCTATCTCTGTCTCTGTCTGTCTCTCTCTCTCTTCCTCCCCCCACCAGGAAAGAAAAGTGGTCAGACTTTGGCCCCAATTTCTTGCCTCCTGGCAGGAATCAGTGACTCTCTTGGGGAAGAGTGGGTGGAGATTCTAGAGGTATGTATTTTGCTTCCCTGTGATGCACATCTAGACAAACCCATGTGTACAACCTGCACAAACAAAACAATAAGCCCATCCTACTATCTTATACCTGTGTTTGTGTGGTATTATGGAAAGAGTACTAACTTTGGACTTGAAGGACCTGGATTCAAAAACATCCTAAGTCATTTACCAATGTGGCCTCTGTCAAAGCATATAACTTCTCTGGGTATCAGCTTCTTCATCTGTAGAATGAGAGTTAACCTAGATGGCCTCTAAGACATTCCAGCTCTAAATCTATGATCCAACCCAGCACACCTATAATCCCTGCTACTAAGGGAGGATAAGTAGATAGACTCCTTAAGTTCAAAAGTTCTGACTAAAATAGGACTAAAGTTAATTGGGTACCCACACTAAAATTAGCACTGATGTAAGTCTCTGGAAGTAAGGAAGTGGGAGAGGTCACCTGCCTGCCTAAGGAAGGTAGAAAAAGTCCAGGTCAGAAACAAAGAATATCAACACTTCTGTGCTGATCAGCAGTAGCCCTGTGAGAGGATGTTTCTAGCCTAGGTGGGAATGGGAGTGGGAATGAAGGTGAGAAGAGGGAGAGGGAAAGGGAAAGGGAAAAGGAAAGAGAGAAGTAAAGACAGAGAGGATGGGAGGGGAGAGAGAGATAAGGGGACAGAGAGACACAGACAGTGAGGAAGGAGGAAAAAAAGGGAGAGAGAGAAGGAGGGGGAGACAGACACAGATAGAGACAGAGAGACAGAGATAGAGACAGAGTGATGAGGGACTTCTGCTATGTCTCCTCAGGAGACCATATGCTCTTTGAGGGTAGGAACTTTCTCACTTCTGTATTTGGGTCTTCAGTGTATAATACAATACCTGGAACACAGTAGACACTCAAATGCTTTTTTACTGATTACAGATATAAATCCAATGCTTCTATGACTGATTATGATACCTTTTCTCTACTATTTTGTTCATAGAACACAGCTCATTGGAAAGAAGAATGGACTAAGAGATAGGAGACCTGCATTCTAGTGCCAGCTCTTCTACTAATGAGCTGTCTCTTCCCCTTTTCTGTTCTTACTTTCCCGATCTGTAAAATAAAGAGTTTATATTAGATAAACTAACATTCTTTCAAGCTCTAGCATCTATTAATTTGGGAATGACATCCAGTGATGCAAAAAAGAATCCTTTTTCTGATCTCTTGTTCTTTTGGTTTAATATGCTGTTTCCCAGAAGTTCAATTTCTGTTTTGGGAGAACTGATATAATTTCCAGAGAAATTTAAATCACCCCTGAGCCACGTTTTTATACTTTTGAGTTCAAAGCTCCAACTGAACTGGACCAATCACGATGATTATCATCAGAGAAAGCTGCAGTGCATAAGTTGAAAAAAGAACTGCCAAAATAAGAACTGCAAAATTGATTTTTCAATTTTTTTTATTTTCTTTGATCTGATCTAACAGTAGAGGTTTGACATTTCTTAAAGAGAATTGGTGAGCATAAGCTAAAGCTTTTACGTATAGTATAAATTCATAAATTCTCATGCTGATTCACTCAAAAAATAAATATTTGGTTAGGAAAAGAGAAGACAAGAAGGAGACTTGAAACTAAGGGTGTACTGCTAAATGTTTAACTACTGAGAAAGTTTAACATGTTGGAGGGGGCGGTAATTGGGTTGCACTTTGAAATTTAATCTGTATTATAACATTTTCTCTATCACTTTCTTTTTACCTAGATCAGCAAAACAACTAATCAAACCTCAATTTCTATCATTTGCCAATTTCCAGTTGAAAATGCTCACACTGAAAATTTAACAATCAACTCTCAGGAGCTAATTTTAGCTGACTCTAGCACATTCCTGCTTGAAACTGTCATATGAGGAAGAAACTAGATGTTTAAACAGGAGAAGAGATTTAGTGGGACATGATTCAAATATATGAAGAATTGTCATGTTGAAGACATTTATTCGGTGCTGTCCTACAGAATAGAAGCAAGTAGTTAAAAAAGACATGTTTCAGCTAACTTTGGGGAAGAATTTCAAAATCAGAGCTGTCCAACAGCAGAAGGGAAACTTAAAGAGTACTGAGCTTATAAGGTCACTAGAGAAGTTTAAGCATGGGGCCAATACATTTTTGTCATGGATGTTGATGAGGGAGTAACTAATAAACTGAAAGTGAGGTTGGACAAGGTGACATCTAGGATTGCATTCAGCTTTAATATGGCTCTATGATATACTGAATGAATGAATATATGATTATGTACATTTTAATCACCTAGTGAAAGAAATTATGCTCATCATATTTTATCCATTTATGCTCAAGCCCCAACTTCCCTTACTAATTTTCAAGCTTGACTTTTTTTTTTTATATACTTCAAAAACGACTTCTGTAACTTAGTCACCTCTACAGATTTAAAATGATGAGAGAGCAAGAAATATGTATTTGGAAGAAGTTTGCTTTCATCCATTTGTCCCACAGTTCAAATAAGCATGAAGCTTAAAAAGGTCTTCTTTGCTCCTTCCAGTCTGTAACTCTGCCCAACAGAGAATAAAAAATTTAAATGAGAGAAGATCAATTATTGATCTGCATTCTTCATTCACAGACACTTTTTTTCAATTAAACTATGCTTCAGTTTGCTAGGTTTTCAACAGTATATTGCATCATATTAATTGATTTTAGTTTATTTAAATGAAATTTGAAAGTTTGTGCAACTATTTTAACTCTTTATCTACAAGGACATGACCCTTATTCCAATAGTGTTCCAATAAAATAACTAAGTTATATGGTGAAGGGCTCTAGAACTACTTTGCCAAACCCTACTCTGATTAGGAGATTGAGTCCCCTGAGCAGGGTTCCTACAGTTCCTCTCAGTGGATTAGAGGTAAATTTGAGAGTGGGGAGAGTATCTCATATATCTTATGATTCCTCACCAGATTCCTTTCCTACGATTACTATCAGTTTATATCAGTTGGATAGATTAGACAGACAATAGAAAGACAATTAATTTAGAAGTATTAATGGAAGTGATATATTTGATACAAAACATTCCCCCTTAAACTGTGTGGTACATACTGCGACAAGCACATACACAGAAACCAGGAGAAAGTAAGTTCAAATATAGTGGTAAAGTTATAATTCATAGTTCTGGAACTCTATTTTCTGGATGCCTCAACATATTCCCCTTAAATATGATGTAGTTTTTTTCCCTAGACTCCTTGTAGAGCCTTGAACCCATTTTTCTTGGTTGTATCCACTATATTTTTGCCTCTTAATCACATTCACTGCCTTTGGACATTGCTATGCCTGGAATAGTACTGGGGCCCAGATGCGAAAGTCTGAATCATCCAATATTATGAGTTTCACAGAGGCTTCATCCAGTCAAGAGAGAGGGTGTTGGGTGCGGGGGGAGAAGGAGTCAAGATGGCAGCGTAGAAGCAGGAAAAGTCTGTGGCTCCCCCCATAACCATGTCAAATACTTGCAAAATATGACTCTAAACAAATTTTAGAGCTGCAGAACCCACAAAGTGAAAGAGAGAAACAAATGTACCACTAAAGGCATCCCAGGAGGTAGATAGGAAGGGTTCAGTGCAGCCTGCTGGGAGCCAAGTACAGCCTTGCCTGAGCAGTTTTAGCACCAGGGCAGCCCCAACCAGCCTTGGCTGGAGCTTTCAGGAAAGTGGATCACAGCAGCTATGGTGGTTTCCAGAATTATCAACCTATAAATGCCAAAGACAAAGGAAAAGGTCAGCAAAAGGTCTTCTAAATCTGGGAGGGACAGAGTGCGGTCTGACCTCTGCCCTCAGAGCAAGAAGCAGTGGAGGAATGGCAGCCTCCACATGACTGCTTCAGAGTTTCTGGCCTGCAGATCATAGGGGGGCCAAGTGACCATTCAGACACTAAGCACTGTTGCCTTAACTTGCCTGTATCGGGATCACGGTCTTGGGTGGTGGTCCTGAGGTGTGTGACTAGTGAGCCAAAGCTGGTGGGGGCTGTAGAGACAGCACCCTCCGAATAGCTTTGGCAGCTGCAAAAACCCCAGCAATTTGGGATAAAGCTCTCCCCTCAGGAAGCAGAGTTCTACTGTGGCAAAGAGCTCAAAAGTCAAGTAATTGACTGACTGGCAACATGAGCAAGCAAAGGAAGCATAGCAAGCACAGCCATCCAACTTTAAATTCCTTTTTGGGGGACAAAAAGGATCAAAGCATGGAATGGGAGGAAGATAACAGTCAGAACACCTGCTCCAAAAGCTTCCCAAAAAAATATAAACTGGTTACAGGCCATGGAGGAGTTCAAGAAGGATTTTGAAAATCAAGTAAG
>CM053582.1:246534363-246562514 GCA_028627135.1 Pseudochirops cupreus
AAAAAATATGAACTTGTCTCAGGCCAAGAGATCAAAAAGGATTTTGAAAAATCAATTAAGGGAGGTAGTGGAAAAATTTGGAATAGATGAGAGTGATGCAAGAAAATCATGAAAAAATGAGTCAACAGCTTGGTAAAGGAGACACAGAAAAATGCTGAGGAAAATAACACCTTAAAAAAAAAAGACTAGGACAAATGGTAAAATAGTTACAAAAAACAATGAGTAGAAGAATGCCTTAAAAAGCAGAATTGGTCAAATGGAAAAAGAGGCACAAAAATTTACTGAAGAAAAAAACTCCTTATAAAATAGAATTGGCCAAATGGGAAAGAAGGTACAAAAGCTCAATAAAGAAAATAATTCCTTAAAAATTAGAATGCAGCAAATGGAAGCCAACGACTTTATAAGAATTCAAGAAACAATAAAACAGAACCAAAAGAAAGAAAAAACAGAAGACAATGTGAAATATCTCATTAGAAGAACAACTGACCCAGAAAAATAGATCCAGGATAGATAATTTTGAAATTATCAGACTATCTTAAAGCCATGATTTAAAAAAAAAGTCTAGATCTCATCTTTCAAGAAGTTATCAAGGAAAATATCCCCAATATTCTAGAACCAAAGAGTAAAATAGTAATTGAAAGAATCCACCTATCACCTCCTAAAAGAGTTCCCAAAATGAAAATTTCCAGGAATATTATAGTCAAATTTCAGAATTCTCCAGTCAAGGAGAAAACACTGCAAGCAGTCAGAAAGAAACAATTGAAGTAATATGGAGCCACAATCAGGATAACACAAGATTTAGCAGGTTCTACATTTAAGAATCAGAGGGCTTGGAATATGATATTCTGGAGGTCAAAGGAACTAAAATTACAACCAAGAATCACTTACCCAGCAAAACTGAGTGTAATCCTTCAGAAGGGAAAAAAGATATTCAATGAAATAGAGGATTTTCAAGCATTCTAGATAAAATGACCAGAGCTGAATAGAAAATTTGATTTTCAAATACAAATAAAATTAAGGGGTGAGAAAGGAATGTACTGGGAGAAAAGGAAAGGGAAAGGTAGAATGGGGTAAATTATCTCCTATAAAGAGGCAAGAAAAAAAATTTTACAATAGAAGGGAAAAAGGGAAGGTGAGAGGCAATGAGTGAACCTTACTCTCATCAGAATTGGCTCAAAGAGGGAATAACATACACACTAAATTAGGCATAGAAACCTATCTTACCCTACAGGAAAGTAGGAGGAGAAGGAGATAAGAGAAGGGGGGGGTGGTTGAAGAGTGGGCAGATTGAGGGAGGGGGTAGTCAGAAGCAAAACACTTTTGAAGAGGGACATGGTTAAAAGAGAAAGACAACAGACTAAATGGGGAGAGTGAAAATAGGACGGAGGGAAATAGAGTTAGCAATTGTAACTGTGAAAATATTTTGAAGCAAGTTCCTCTGATAAAGGCTTCCTTTCTCAAATATATAGATAACAGAGTCAAATTTACAAAAAAAATAAGTCATTCTCCAATTGATAAATGATCAAAAGATATGAAAAATTTTCAGATGAAGTGATCAAAGCTATCTATAGCTATATGAAAAAATGCTCTATGGATTGGATAAATGCAAACTAAAACCATTCTGAGGTACCACCTCATACCTATAAGATTGGCTAATAGAATAGAAAAGGAAAATGACAAATGGTGGAGGGGATGTGGGAAAAATGAGACATCAATGCATTGTTGGTAGAGTTGTGAACTGATTCAACAATTCAGTAGAGCAATTTGGAACTGTACCCAAAGGTCTATAAAACCATGTGTACACTTTGACCTAGCAATACCACTATTAGGTCTATATCTCGAAAGAGATTTTTTTAAAAAGGAAAAGGACCTATATGTACAAAAAATATCTATAGCAACTCTTTTCTGGTGGCAAAGAATTGGAAATTGTGAGGATGCCCATCAGTTGGAGAGTGACTAAACAAACTGTGGTATGTGGTTATGATGGAATACTCTTGTGCTATAAGAAATGATGAACAGGATGTGCTTAGAAAAACTTAGAAAGACTTACATGAGTCGATGAAAAGGGAAATGTATGGTGTACAAAATAAGAGCAATATTGTAAGATGATCAGCTGTGACTGACTTAGCAATTCTCAGCAATACAGTGATCCAAGACAACTCTCAAGGACTTATGATGAAAAATTCTATCCATCCCCAGAGAAAGAAATGGTGGTGTCTGAATACAAATTGAAGTACACTTTCTTTATTTTTCTTAAGTTTTTTTTTCCGGGTCTATGTTTTCTTTTACAACATGACTATTATGGAAATGTATTGGATGACTACATATGTATAATCTATATCAAATTGTTTGCCTTCTCAATGAGGTGAGGTGGCAAGAGAGGAGGGGAGAGAATTTGGAACTCAAAGTTTTTAAAATGAGTGTTAAAAATTGTTTTTGCTTATAACTGAGGAAAAATAAAATACCAAAAAAATAAAAGATTAAAATAAGTGAAAACAGAAAGATTACAAACTCCAGGAGAGTTTATAACAACAAGAGTTAATAACCAGAGAGCACTTTATGTCCTCCCTAATACTACAGTAAACCAATTATATGAACATTTTTTTCCAAAACTCAGTACCTTCAGATTGTCTAGCTCTAATAAGACTAATTGGTTTTTTGAAGTCTAGGATTACAAATAAAGTAATGAACTATTATTTTTACAAGTCCTAGGAATGTAGAGGCTAGTATGACACCTATTTTATCAAAAGATAAAAGAGATATCACTTACTGAAAGCCTCCAGTTGAATTGTATAGTCCTAGGTCCTTAACAATGACACAAAGAACAGAATCTGAAGAATGAGATGCCTAATCAATTTGCAGAAACATGGAAACCCTCAGAGTGATGGGTAATAACCAGCAGGACTTTGTGACCAACAAATCATGTCAAACCAATTCAATTGCCTGCTCTGACAGAGTGACAGGCTTTGCAGATAGGGAGGAACAAGCAAGCATAATATATCTTGATTTCAGTGAGACTTCTGACTGTTCCACATGACATGCTCATCAACAAGGTAGGAAAATATGGCTTGCTGTCAGAGATGGAGTAAATTGATTATAGTGGTAGTTAATTGGAGAGAGAGGAAAGTCAGAGACTGCAATTCATGCAAATTTTGAGGCAAGGATAATCTGTTGTTGGTTTTGATATGGACACATCCAAGGGCAAATAAATGTAATATCACTGAGACCAAACTGAGCCAAACTTAAGCAGGTGAAGGAGGAGATTCAATCAAAATATCAACAAACTTAAAAGGACCCAAGTATCTACCATGTCCCCTGACTGACCTATCATAGTGCTTAGAGTTGGACCACAAGAGATTCATTCCTTCATATTAATAGCTGACATTTATAGAGCTCTTTACAGTGTACAAATTACTTTAAATCCATTATCTCATTTGATCTTCACAACAACCCTGAGAAGGAGGAGGGTAGCGAAGTTGGAAGGTGGGAAGGGTTACTGGGTAATTAACAGGCTTGGAGGTTATAAATAAACCTGAGGGACAAAGGTATTGTTATCTAAACTGAGATCTAAACCCTGATCTGGGATTAGCACTAGAACCACTGGACTGGAGGTTTAGGCAGAAGAAGGTCATCAGAGTCTTAAAGCCAAAAGGTTCAAAGCAGAGGGGGAAAGGCAAGAAATATATCCCAACAGAGCAATATCAGGAAGATAGGGAATTGTGAGGCATCTGCTGCTGACTGCTTGTCTCACACAATATTAGCTGAAGACAGCATTCTGTTAAGAGTTTGTCTTCTTAAATATCCTTGGCAATCTCATAATTATTGATTGATATTACATTACCTTCCTACCTTTTTGCGGTGGGGGACAGGGAAATAACAAGTCCCTTCTCTATTTAGCTCCTGCCAGAAAAATAGATAAGTCTCTAGAGTCTCTACCCCCTTCAAAGAAAAAAAAAAGGCATATCACTACATCTGATTGACTACTGAAATTATCTTTGGTGCCTCCAATTGCCTACAATTCAAAATCTTTAACTTAGCATTCAAGGCCATGTACAATCTAACCCTAACATAATTTTCTTACCATATCTCCTATTCCCTCTCTCCCATACAAACTCTCTATCCAGCCAAACTAAGCTCCCAAACAAGCAATACTTATGCAGGACTATCTCTGTACTTTTGCTCAGGCTATTTAACCCCCAAACTAGAATGTTCTTCCATCACTTTTCTACTTATTTATGTTCCACTTGTTATTCAAAGCTCAACTCAAATATCAACTCTTCTGTGAAGCCTTTTCTAATCATTGCAGCCCAAAATGCTCACCTTCCTCTGAATTGCTAAAAACAAAACAAAAACTTTGTCCATATGATTCATTTGGCAATTAACTGGGCACTGATGTAAAAGGTGATGTGGTATAGTAGATATAGTATTGAACCTGAAGTCACGAAAACCTAGGTTTCAATCCTGCCTTAGAGACTATTTAACAGTCGAATTAATTTTGCTCTTTAGACCGTACTCAGTCTTCTCTTCTGTAAAATGAGATAAGACTCAACAATCTCTAGGATCCCTTCTAGCCCTTAGTCTATGATACTATGATTCCTTATTATTATAATTGCATTAACTGCAACTGTTCAAATTTTTTATTATTGTCTGACTTTGTATGTGTTTCTATCATTGCCACCACATCAGAAACTCCTTGAGGAATGTAATTTTAGCCCATAAACTTGTACTGTTTCTATGATTTCTTTGTTTATTCACTGCTTAGAGCCCAATGCCTTGCACATGAAAGATACTCGGGAAATATTTGGTTAAACAAAAAGCAATAAACACATAATACAAATTTAAGTACTAAAATTGTGTGATACAGCCATTATAATCTAAAAGTATTTAGAGAAAAGAACATATCAATGTAGGCTCCACTCATCAGAGTAGTTTCTTGCCTATCATGTCAGGCATAAGAGGCTGCCTATTACACATCCCCACTGAATACAGAAGAATGAGTAGATTGTAGAACCAAACATAGAAACAAATTATGTTCTCTATTTTATTTTTATACTGTGGCTAGATTTATTTTGAGTTTGGCCTGGGAAGACACCAGAAGAAGTACTCCATTCTAAAGTAATCACAGAAAATAGGCTTGATATTGTTAATTGATGCAAAGATTAAGGAAAGGAAGCCCACTTAATGACTTATTAGACCAGGACATAGCACAATGTAAGAGAATACTAGTTTATATGGATAAACCCCAATATCTACAGATCTAATTCTAAATAATCTGACATTCAATACATTGTACAATTTATCATTGATTTCCTACATGACTTCACTTCTAGCCAGAATGGCCTATTCAATGAATGTCCAACACATATTTTCCTATCTTTCTACTTTTTCCTCTTCTCCTCCCATTCAAATTAAACCAAGTCTCAAAACCCATCATATGACATCTCCCCTAAGTAACAATTCTTTCATTTCTGAAACTTATCAATAGATTAGAACAGACATACGGCATGTGTTTGCTGCCATAGATTTTAAAGCATTCATCCTGCCTCAAATAAATGTCAGGAATAATAGATGTGCTATACTAGTGCTGGGGATACAAGCCAAAAATGAAGTCTTCCCTTCCCTCAAAAAACTTACATTCTATAAGACTAGAAGATCTTTCTATGAGAGATGCAATTCCTTGTTCTTTTTACCATCCTTCCCACAACCTACATTGCCTTACATAGAATAGGTGCTTGAGAAACTGGTGTTTAGTTCAGGTAGCTCTATTATTCACAACCATAAAAGGGACAGAAATAACCCCTTTATTGCTAAACAATAGCCCAAACTCCAATTCATAAGCCCAAATATTAGCCCCTAACCCATTTTAAAAGAGAAAGGCAGAGGTCTAGATCAGGAATGCTTAATCTTTTTTTTGTGTCATGAACCCCCCTTTGGCAATCTGGTGAACTCCACTGTCTCCTACTTAGAATTATGTTTTAAATGTATAAAATGAAACACTTCAGATTGAAAGGAAACCAAGCATACCAAAATAAATTAAAAACATAGTTCACAGATCCTTGGTCCAAGTAAAACTATTATATATTCTTTCTAATTAATGCAAATCTGCAGATGTTCTGAAATTATAGTCTTAGACATTTACCAAGGACCCTGAGGAACTAAATGACTAACCCAGAGTCACATAAAATATGTAGGACTTGATTCTGAGGCTAGCCCTCCAATCCACTGGATCATGCTGCCTCTTAGGTTTCATAGCCTATGTATAATCAAAGCTAACTAGTATCTAGAAGGCGTCACTAGAGGGAATTTTCCCCACTCTTTGCTTGATGATATTTCTAAATCGTCAGCCTCCAAATATTTCCTTGGCCCTTGCCAATCAGTAAAAGATATTCAAATATGGTTGTGCATATATTTCCTTATTTATAAACTATATTGCAATACTATACTGAAAATTATATATCATGACGCATACAAATTTAATTTTTAAAAAAATTATGAGAAAAAGATGAAATAACATTAGAACCTAAACTCAGTAGGGAATCACTAATTCATTGGACAAAGGACAAGCTGCAGAGAATCACTTTTGTAATTATGTGGAATGATTCAAGTGGGGGGAAAACTGAAGTAGGGAGTCCAATTAGGAGGTTGTTGCAATGGCTCAGGTGAGAATTTATGATGGCCTAAGCAAGACTGGTGGCTGTTTCAGTAGAGAGAAAAGGAAGCAAATATGAGAGACACAGAGGTAGAATTGACAAGACCTGTCTAGAGGATATTTGGAGTGGCTAAGAGAACATGAAGAGGAGTCAGAGTTGACATTGAGCCTGTCAGAGCTTGGGTGACTGGAAAGATGTTGGAATCCTGGAAATAGAGAAACTTTGAAGAGGAAAAAGGCAGGGATAATGTAATGAGATCTATGATCCAGATCTCAATCCATCCATGCCATCCTGGATATCTCATTTTGTACCATTCAAAATGACAAGGAGGAGGGAAATATTAGAACACTTACCTGTCAATTTCCTACAAACCTAGAGCCTGTTCTTTAAGCCATGCCTTCTATAGGTAAGAAGTGATAAGAGAACAAAAGGTAAAGGGAGTTTTTAAAAAAGCCATATGGCTGTTGTGACTAAAAGTTTAGTTTATAACTTCACTGAAGAAAACAAAAGGTGTCAGAAGGAAAGAGGTCAGGAGATGGACTGGGTTGAATAAAAGAATGTAAGGGGGATCTTGGAAAAGAGGGTATATTGGCAATGAATCTCATGAAAATCAATGGCAAAGAAAGGATGTGACTTATCTTCCCACCCAACTGCTCATATACACCCATTGTCATCAGGTCATGGCCCCATTAGGGAGATTTCAGGTTCCCCCACTTTGGAGACCACTGTTCTAAATTATTTAAAATGGATGAAGGGAGGTAAGGGAAAAAAGTTGGTAAAGAGTTTGTATAATGTCTTAGGAAATGATTTTTAATAAGGGTTTAACAGTTATCTACTTTGTGGGCTCTAAAATGCCAATAAGGAACAAAGATTCAATTTGAAAATAAAACAGAAAAAAAGAAGTAGAAAAAATCTTAAGTTTAAATTCTGAACCATTCAGCCAAATTGTTAGAAAAGTCTTCTCTCTACCCTTTCTTCTCCTTTATTTTTGTCAGTTGCAAAATAATTCAAACTTCAACAATTCAAAATTCAATTACAACAAACTTCAAAAAAAAGTTTCTATCTACTTTTGCGAGTTCCCTTGCTATGCATTCAGTAGTTACCTCAGGAGATTTATGTTAAAGAGTTTACATATATTGAGAATATACTAAACAGTACAAAGAACAGAAGAACTCTTCCCCTGAGAGAGGATGTCTCAGTGTAACAAAGATAATACCTTATCTCAACCAAGAAAAAATTCCCCACTCTCTAGTGTGAGAAAAGGAACATGCTCTTCTTCATATTGATCACTTCTCAAAGTCTTTACTTCCTCCCATGATCTCTCCCTGAAGAGAACCTGGAACCATGTGTATCATCTCTCAAATCTAAAAGGCAGAAGACCTACACTCTCTCCTTTTCCAAGCTCTTTACAACTCTACTCCTCATGTAAACACTCCACACCAATAAGAGTTTTCTCCAAATGGACTTCAGCACAGTTAACACATAAAATGAGGACATTGCTCTAGGTGATTTCAAAAGCTCCTTGAAGCTATCATAGCATGTTATGATTCAATGAATAATGAATATGGTATCCACCCTTGAGTTTACAATCATCAGTGGAGAAGGTAAATCATATTCATACAAAGTCAGGCTAATGAATGAATATGACACATAAGTAGTAGCCACCATCCTGATGACCAAATGTCCTTGGACTGTGGAGCAACCATTGTAGAGCAGGATTAATCAAAAGAGACTTCACAAAAGGTGAATTTATTTTTGAACACAGTAGAAAAGTCAGCAGCCTGTTATTTAATCCTCTGACCATTCGTGACCACTTTTATGAGAATAAATACAGCTGGGCACAATTGGCAATTTTATTTTTTTCTTCTGGTAAACGTACTAAAAGTCCATTTATAGCTATAACTACATTTCATATCCAAAGAAATTATATTCTTCATTTTTAGTTATTTTAATGTATTCTCATAGCTGCTTTCAAAAGTCACTATCACTTATTCAAAAATGTTCTTTAAAAGGAATAACTGAATAATAATAGAAAAATCCACTTATTACTATTTACCATCTCTCCAACAAAATTTTTGTGATATTTTCAGGCTTAGCATGATTGTTACCTTTTCCACAGAAAATGTCTCCTATGAAGATAAGTAGAAAGAACCCCTCAATTAACTGATTTATATGTTCTTTATCCCTTCTTTGATCTGTTTCTAATTATTTGAAAACTCTGAAGGCTGACGTTCTTGGGAATACAACTTCCAGAAATGGTAATCAGATCAGTAAACTAATTTTGAAAATATAATACTAGAAAAGAAAAATGATGTCTTCTCATCACAAAAGTGATATTTCATCAAGATTAAAGAGTGAAAAGTCCTTCCCAGTAGCTCAAGCAGGTTAGAAGGAGAAATAAAGAAGTTGAGTAAATAATAAGGGGGAAATTGTAGGAAGGAAATGGAGAAATTTCAGGGGCTAAGAGCCATCCTTCAGAGCAATCGATTCTATATGACTGCCATTATCTTCATAGAAATTCAACAACAAAAAGGTAGGATCATTACATTAGGTTCCAATATGACTTCACCCTTTAGCATCTATTGCTGGTCAGTATGATAGTAGGTATTGTTATTAGCTCATCTGATGATTCCTAATGAACATATGAGTATAGTACTTCTCTACTCTGAATTAATAAGATCTATCCAGCATGATATTCTGTCTCTGATAGGGGTAGCCAGGAAGCTTTTGTTGGAGTGCATAGTATTAATTCATTTGTTCAACCAAAATATCTTGAGCACCTTCTACATATCTAGCACTGCGCTAGGTGCTTTGAATAATGCAAAGAAATATGAGAAATGGGTTCTGATATCTTAGAGTTTACAATCTAATTTAATAGATGACAATAAACACAAAAATGCAATGATATTAATAACAAAACAACATAATACATTTCAAGAGAAAGCACATGCTATGCCAGACATGAGATACAGACAGTAAGTGCTACTGGTATTCAAAGGGGAGAGGGACCCGGGAAGACAGGGAAGCTTCATTTGGGCCTAAATGAATAGCTAAGATTTGGAAACAGAAATGGGAAAGAGAAGCAGAGAACATACTATGATCAAATGCAGTAATTCAGAAATAAGCAAGATATTTTCAGGGCTTAACAAAGAGAGCAGTTTGATTGGAGCTAATTCTTTGTCTAAGTAATGAGAGATAATCCTGCATAGATAGGTTGGGAAGACATTCAAAAAGCTGCAAGGACAGGTCAAAGGAAGATGAACACTATCCTGTAAGTAGCAGTAGATAAAGTCATAACTAGGAATTCTGAAATCTGCGGCAAAAATAAATCAAAAGGCAGGCTGGGATCATAGTCTGGGTAACTGTTTTCCAGGATATTCATCTTCCTGAGATTCCCCTATAGTTTTATTTCAAATGATCAAAGTATGGAAAAACAATTCCCCCCACTCTGTCTTTCAAGTCTCCTCCAGCAGAAAATAAGTTAGGAGACAACTTCTCTCCTGACATTTGTCCCCAGTTTTCCCAGAAGTAGTACTGACTCTCTTCCCAGGCAGAATACGGTCCAGAGGAGTGCATTTCTCATTAAGAAAGCAAAACCCTTCCTTGTGGCAATTATTCAGTGGAATACACCCCTATTTGTTATTCAAACTCAGACTGCCCAGGAACTGTGCTACACCTCCTCCTGGTAACATGTCCATTCTGTAGAAGTCACATCTCTCTTACAGATCTTGTATGTATTAAACACTTTTCCTGCAATTAAGTGACCTTGGCAATTTGAAGTCTCCCATTCCTTCTCCACCGTCCCCCCCACCCCATCTTAGATGGAAGATTACTTCAAGATGAAAGAGGGGAAAGAGGAATAGGGAAGTGCTCCAGCTTAGTTATAGCCTTGACAACAGGAAGTTAATGAATGATTTGGTCAGAGTACCAATATAACAAGATAATTCATGTAAAGCACCCTGGAAACCTTAAAACATTATATAAATGTTATTGTTATAAGACAAATAGCAGGAAATATCTTGAGACAAGTGGGCCCTTTAAACATTATTTTCAAAGATTTAGCAGAAAAAAAGAACTTAGTGAACTCAAAAGAAGGCTCTCCAATTCTTAACACATATACAAAAAGGCAAAAAAGATTGGAAGGGAGAGTCAAAAATTAAGGAACACTAATTATGCAGTGAGAGATAGTTGGATCAAGGAGGAAGAAACAGATAAAAGAAACATAGTGAGGGAAGCACTGGCAGGATTTGGTGACTGAGTAGCTATGGGAGTTAGGGAAGAGTCAGACAGCTCTGAGATTTCAAGCCTAGAAGACCGGTAGTGCCATTAGCAGAGCGGGGATGTCAGAAGGAGGAGTCAGTTACATTTCTAAGGGATGTCAATACTAATATGCATGGACACAGAATCTGGCATAGAGGCCATGTGGCTTCAAAGGTCAGGCCTCTGCTGACTTTCTTTTTGCAGGTGACAGCTGTGTTTGATGCATCTGACAGCAACCTTCACCCATGAATTACTAAACAGGCCAGCAGAGACCTGGTGCCAAATACAATCCATCATCTCTACACCATGACGGGCTCAATCCTGAGAGTCACCACCCCTGGGGAAGAAACATCTTCGACCTCGGGAGATAAGAACAATGGGCTGGCAGCCTTGTTGGCTTGTCTGTGCAGGTCCATACTCCATGATAGTGCTATAACCTGTGAGAATCAGATCACCTCCCCCTTGAGGGACCCAGTATAGTAGAATGTCACAGATGACAGAAAAACACACAGTACATGTAGATTCAGGATTTTTGGAGGAAACCACACCTGGAAACTGAGGCAGGACCTACACCCCTTAGTATCCACTCCCACTTAACCAACCAACATGCTCTTAAAACCATAAAAAGATCTATCAGAAAATACCACAAGCCTGAGTTATTAACCATATTCTTTCAACAAATACAGGCAAACCAAATCAAAGGAAGCATTATGTAACCTTACAGGAAGGCAGTCTACCAAGGAGAAGAAATCAAACTAAAAGACAGGATAGAATAGAAAAGGATTCAATTGTACTGTTCATTCAGCATGTAGAGTGTCATAAGGATAAACGAATGCTCTTAATGCTCTTATGCTTTCCTGTTGTCATTCTACTCCCCTGTCTGATTGTTTGCCTCTATCTAGGTCTATGCCTTCTTGGTGAGTAGACTTGCTCAGTAATTTAAGGCAGACAAAAATGATCAAACTCCACACAGCAGGAAAGGAAATTTCTATAAAGCCAGAACTCTGAGCATAGCTTCAATGTATGGATGAAGTGCATATAGATAAGCTAAACAGTCATCTATAAGCTATGATTTGAAGAGCTCCTCAAAGCACCCCTTACCAAAAATATTTTCTATATCCTGTAATTACATACATCATATGTATGTAATTACATATGTAATTACTTTTAGCTGAATGAATAAATGCATGAATAATAAGTCATCCATTAGGCACCTACTCCATTCCAGGTCCTATGCTAGATTCTGTAAATTCAAATACAAAGGAGAGAGAGACTTCACCCTTATGGAGATTACATCATAATGAGAGAGACCACATATATAGAAGAATGGTGTTCAGGAAAGAGGTTTCTGGTCTGAGAAATCACAGAATGGTGAGTCAGGCCGGAAGTGGTAATCACCATGTCTGTTCCAGAAGTAATTATGGAACTGATCTGATTTCTCTTCCTATTAAATTGAAGCTAAAGTTCCTACTAAAATTCCTTATTTAAAGGAGCACAGTAAAATTTATCAACCATTAGTATTTTAGAGATAGTGACTAAAGCTGTAATTTCATTGGCACAGGTCTCTTGGAGATAAGAGGATCCCTCTACTAATGCAGGTCATCATCATCTCTGCAATTTAGAGAGTTGCATGGAGGTTGTGTGATTTATCTAGGGGCACACACACAGTCAGCATAGATCAGAGGTAAACTTGAACCAAGGTCTTCCTAGATTTAAGGTCAGCTCTCTAGTGCCTTCATTTGAATGAATTTGTAAGATTAGCCTGTCAGACTGCCAGATCCTGAGTGAATGAGATAGGACAGCTACATTCTCCTGAAACAAGAAAGAAAAAAAAAATGCTGTTTATGTTTGTTAGGGGAGAGATAGAAATGGAGAAAAAGTAACTGAGAAGAAAAGGAGGAAGTAGGGATCAGAAACTCTTCATCTTTATATCTGATGTTGGAGGCTCTAACATCTCCATTAATGTAAATTGGGGGTCCCCTCAAAAGCCTCTCTAGTCTTCACTAAAAGTAGAAAAATGAAGAAACCCACTCTATCTCTCCTCCTGATTTCTCTTATCCAGATGAAATAATCCCAATTACACAGTTCATTGACTTTTCCTTGAAAGTAATTTGTTGTTCTCCCCTGATATGCCTCTATTTATCTTTTGTCTCATAAATTAGGAAGGCTGGGTGTCATTGTTTTATGCTGGGTTCATTTGGGATGAAATCTTATAGAATTTATTCTTCTTTTCCTTCATTTTTTAAATTGAAAGTTACACATGCACACAAGTTAGTCTAGCTTTACCTTAAAAGGTATTCAAATCATGCTGGGGACTTGCTGATGTTAGTGAGTTGCTGATATCACTTCCTAGAGTCCCGAGTAAAAAACAGCCACTAGTTTCTCTGATGTTTACTTGGCTGATAGAATGGGCAACTCAGAGCAAGAGATCTTCCCTTAGTTGAATCAACTTGAGGTGTCTTTGATGTATATATCCTTGTTCATTATACTCTCCTACTCCTCCCCCCCCATAACTAAATAAATCTTTTGTAAACTGTTTAATAAGCTTTTTTTCAATCATTTCATTCCAATATCCAATTTACTCATGCTTCATTACATTTCATATCTAGTTTAAACTATCAGGTGACTGACTTACATCAGGCCCAACCCGTTACAGGGCTAGAGGGTGACAGAGATAGAGAATTTTTAAACTTTTTCAACACTTATTAAGTGCCTATTATATGTAAAGAAGACAAAGACAAAAATGAAACAGTCTTATGATCTCAATGAGGTGACCTTAGACTTGGGGGGAAAAACCAATAAATAAATAAAAATAAATTTTAAAAATACTTGAAGGTAGGGTTTGGTTACAGTGAGGGTCAGAAGAAATAATAATGAGGGAAGTTTGGTTTAATGGAGGAAGATTTCAGGGACATTTTCTGCCCTTGCTCTAAGCCTTGGTTCATTGGTACAGGGTGCTTTTAAGACTTAAGAACAAGGCAGAGCATCAGGTAACATTTGCCCATGTCCTACTGTGTGTGTGAAGTGCTAGCAGGCATTCACAGTGGGGTACTGCCCATTTCCTGCCAGAAGATGTTTACTCAGGGCCAGTGCAGGCTCTGATATCCTGTTGTTTGGTCATTCCCCCCCACAGTGACTAATAACGAAAGGGTTCATTCTATTTGAGGGACTGAGGGGCTGACAAATGGACATGAGGGAATGGAGCTGCTGGAGGCGAGTATGGCCAGAGTCAAAACCATGCTTGATTATGTGCCAAAGCTCTAAGTAATTTATGATGTTCCAAGGAAATGATTCTGGAAGATAGATAGGAAAGGCTGTCCCATTTTGTTTGGACTCTTGTTCTTCCTCGACTGGCTGTTATATCAGGTAATAACACAAGGTTGAAAATAATTACTCAAAAACTTATAAAATCCCAAGTGACTGTCTAGCATCAGAAACACATTAGGAATGTCAGTTCCATGACCTATTGTATTAAGACTGGAGCCCCAATTTCTGTCCTTCTAAGATGTTACCAACCAATCAGGAAGCCCTTATGAAACACCTATTATGTACCAAGTACTGTTTTAAAGAGACAAAAAAAATCAACCAGACTTTGGCTTCAAGAATCTCACTCTATTGTAGGAAAAAACAAATACACATAAAAAAAATGTAAAATATACACATGATGAATAGACCACAAATTCCAGAGTGGAAGAAAAACTAGTGGCTGGGATAGAGGTAGGAGGAAGGATTGGACCAGAAAAGTCTCATGGAGATCATGGCACTTGGGCTGAGCTTTGACAGGGATTCAATTTTAAAGGCAGGTTTGAAGAGGGAGTATGTTCTGATATCGGTTCTGAGGTCAGAGGACCCGCAGTCCTCTGAAATTAAATCCAACTTCTGAGAGAGAAAACCTATGCGACTAGTGAATTTACCTGGCCCTTAGTTCCCTCATTTATAAAAATAAGGGGGCTGGATCAGATACCTGAAGTCTCTTCAGGCCATAGATCTATTATCCTGAACCCAGAAAAGTAGCCTGGAGCCAGACTGTGAAAGGTTTTAAATGCCAAGCATAAGAACTAGTATTTTTCTCCCAGGGAAAATAGAGAACCATTGGTATTTTTGAGAGACATGGTTAGACGTGCACTTTAGGAATATTACTTTGGAACCTAGGTTAAAATGAAATGGAAAGTAGAAAGATTGGAGTCAGGGGGAACACAGGGAAGAGGTGATGAAAGCTTGAACTGGTGTCACCACCCTAGAGGAGGAAAGATAATGATGCAAGAGATACTGTGGAATTCAGATAAATAAGAGTCAAGACCTGATTGGATATATGTGAGGTAGACAAAAAGTTGAGGATGAATCCCAAGTCATGGAACTGGGTGACTAGAAGAACAGTAGTACCCTTGTTAGAAACAGGAAGAAGGGTGGATTTAGGAGAAGAGATAATGCTTTCTGTTTATAACGTGTTGAATTTGGTGTGTTGATAGAACATCCAGTGGAAAATTTCCAATAGCCAGTAGATGTGAGCTTTAGAAAAGAGACTAGATCAGAATATATAGACTGGGAATTATGTATATAGAGATAACTACTGAACTCATGAAACCTGATTGGGTTAAGAAGTGTGACAATGTAGAAGAAAAGGAATTGAGAGCTCAAGACAGAGTCTTGAAGTACACTGATAGGTAATGAGTAGAATGGTTAGAGATCCAGGTCAAATCCAATGACCTTTTCTCAATTCTCATTCTTCTTGACATCTGAAGCATTTGACACTGTTGATCACTCTCTCTTCATTGATAGTCTCTTTTTTCTAGGTCTTCAGGACACCATTTTCTCTTGGTCCTTCTCCTACCTATCTAATCACTCTTCATTCTCCTTTTCTGGATCCTTATCCATATCATACTAACTGTAGGAGATCCACAGGGCCCTTCTCTCCCTCTATACTACTTCACTTGGTGAGTTCATCAACCCCCATGGATCATTTTTTTAAACCATCTCAATTCTAACTATTATTTAGTCTACTGATTCTGGCCCAACCTCTCTACTGACTGCCAATTTCACATCTCCAACTGTTTTTCAGACACCTTGAGACAGATGTCCAATAGAAATCTTAAACTCAACATATGCAAAATGGAATATATTACTTTCCCTCTAAACCTTCCCAATACCCCCTACCTTCCCTATTATTGAAGAGGACATCAACATCATCCTAGCTCATCAGGCTCACAAACTAGGAATCATCTTTATGTCTCACCACTATCATAACTTCACATTCAATTTATTGCTAAGGACTATTGGTTTCACCTTTACATCTTTCAAATATGCCTCCTTTTCTTCTCTTCCACTTATACCACTCTGGTATAGGCCTAATCATACTTGGGCTATGTCAGCTGGTTGGTTGGCCTACATGAAGTCTCTTCCCACTCTAATCCATAATCATCCATTCAGCCACTAAAGTGATTTTATTAAAGCACAATTGCAACCCTATTAATATACTCCTTCCCCACCCCTCAGTTAATCTCCATTGGTTCCCTATCACCTCTAAGATCAAATAAAATATCCTCCACTTGACATTTAAAGCCCTTCATAACTTAGCCCCTTCCACCTTTCTAGTATTACATATTATTCCCTGACACCTATTCCTTGATACAGTGACACTGGCCTCCTTGATGTTCCATGAACAAAATACTCCATCTCTTGACCCTGAGCATTTTCTCAGACTGTTCTCCCCAAACCCATGCCTGGAATGCTCTTCCTCCTCATCTCTAACTGCTGGCTTCCCTGGCTTCCTTTAAGTCCCAACCAAAATCTCATCTTCTACAAGAAGCCTTTTTCTCTTCTTTATAGTGCCTTTTCTCTGTCATTTCCTATATAACCAGTATATAGATTATTTCTATATGTACATGTGTGTATGTATGTATATATATATATATAATATATATAATATATATATTATATATACATATATAAATAATGTGTGTATATGTTTGTGCATGTGTATACATCTGGTTTTGAGCTCCTTGAGAACAGGAATGGTCTTCTTGACTCTTTTTATGTCCTCAGTGCTTGATATAGTACCTGTAGATGCTTAATAAATGTTTGTTGATGAGCTTGTGAGTGAATGGATGGCTAGATGGATGATGAGCCAACAAAAGAAAGTGAGAAAAAGTACATTACTAAGAGTAACACTATGCTAGGCAATATACATCATATATATTTATCCCAAGCAATGATGCTATGAAATAGTGATATTCAACCAACAAACATGTATTGAGGACCTATTCATAAACCAAGGATTAGAGCTATAAAGGCAAAAAAATTGAATAGTTCTTGACATCAAGTAGCTTCTATTATACTGGTAGGAAAAAGTATATATACAAATAGTTATCTATAAAACACATCCAAAGTAAATAAAAGCAATTTCAAGAAAGAAGAAGAAAGCTACTAGGGAGAGGATGAAAGGGGTATTAGTAAAAGTTTTGTGTAAGAAGTAGTTAATTTATATTTTGAAGAAGCCTGCAGAAGCCTAAAAATTGGAAGTATAGAAGGAAAGGATTCCAGATATGAATAATAAATAAACTGTGCAAAGACAGAATGTCATTTATAGGGGAACAGCAGATAGAGCACTTTGGCTGTAGTGTGGAGCTCTATGAGGCACATTGAATCTGGAACTGGAGGTTGAAGCCAGATATTCTGGATGCTGACTGAAAAATACATAAATTAATCAAACATTTTTATGCTGTCCAAGCAGAGGGAATAAAGACAATCTTCTTTTTGAGGGAACAATGACATTCTGCTGCTCTTCTAACTACTCTAAAATCTCAGCTAAAAGCCCATCTCCTGAAGAAACTTTCCTAGTTCTCCTTAATCTTAGGACCTTTCCTTGGAAATTATCTCCAATTTATCCTATATACAGCTTGTTGTACATAGTTTTTATATATTGTGTCTCTCAACAGATTGTACATTCCTTGAGGGTAACAAGTGCTTTTGCCTTTCTTCATACATATTTCTGGTGCTTAGCAGTGTCCAAAACATGAGGTGATTTTTAAAAGTTTATTGACTTAATGTCCTAGAAAAGATGCTTTGTCCTGCTGCTTCCTCCCAAAATCCAGCAAAAAAAAAAAAAAAAGTGTTATGTTTTTAATCAAAGAATAAAATATAACTTTATTGTGGGGAAGGGAATAATGGCATACATAGTGGATTTAGACTCCAAAGACATGAGTTTGAATTCTGACTCTGTAACTTACTATCTGTATAACTCTGGGCAAATTACTTCCCCCTTCTTCAGGCCTCAGTTTCTGCATCCATAAGGAGCGGAAGTTGGACTGCATGGTCCCTTTGCAGCTTTTAACCACTATGATCCTATTTCTGGCAGCTGTGAGAAATGTACCTACGACATTTTGCAAAGTTCCTCTCCTACCTAAAAATCAAACATATTGGAGACATTTTTCAAACCTGGCAAAGTAACTAAAGTATAATCAAATAGTGTGAAAACAAAAAAGGTAGATTAATAATACAATCTGACTTGGATGCTAGTCAACTTAACCCAAGACCCAGAAATCTGTCAGGAGAGCAAGGGCATGCTGCCTTTATGTTCAAGCTGAGAGGATTCTTTTACTTTTTTTCCAAATTGACTTTTTCTCTGGAAGGAAAAGAGTTCCAGTGGCCCAAAAGTTATTTTCCCAATGTTGTATCTATGATTTCCTCTAAATTCAATTCCATAATCCTCACTTGGGGGAAGCAACAAAAGGAGAAATAAAAACCATGTCCAAGATTAGCAAGTGAAAGGAGTCTCTTTCAAGACTCAAAACTTCATTTTAAATAGAGCATTCCATAAGTCTCTCCCTGACATTATCAAAAAGAAAAATATTTTTAATATTTAGAAATTAAAGTCTCTTCCTTTTGATGTCATGAAAAACAAGCTTTCACTTAAACAGGTTTTCTCAAGAATTCTCAATAGTGCTGGGCATGGTGGCACATTCTTGTAATCCCAGTTACTCAGGAGGCTGGTGGTTCTTTTGAGCTTGGGAACTCTGAGCTGCTATGGTCAAACATGATCAGGTGTCTCCACTAAGTCTGGCACCACATGGTGCGATTTTATGAAAGAGGACCACCAGGTTGCCTAAAGAAAGGTGGACGAACCCAGAATAGAAATCAGGAATATTAAAGCCTCTGTGCCAACCAGTAGTGAGACCAGTTTATAAGTGAGTAGCCCCTATACTTCTAGTATGGGGAATATGGGGACACCTTATTGACTTTTTTTAAAAGAAGAGTTTAATATAGTTCAAGGAAAATAAGTGTTTACAATGAAAATCCACATGGCAAAGTTATTCAGGCCATCACTAATTCATCTCTGATAACTCCTCTCAGGTAATGGATAGCAAGCACTGTTCTCCTAGCTCCTGTATAATTAATATCAAGATACAAATATGTTCTTATCTATTTGGGCAGAGAGAGATGATATTAGTATCAAGAGATTCCACTAAGACGTTTCACAACTAGAGAGAGAGATAAATTAAATGTGCAATAAAAGTTTAATAGCCAACAGTGATTGTACTTTGAAAACCCTGATAGGAATAAGCATAATGGCATAATAAATTTTTTTCTTGTGGGGAATGTTTATTTGGAGCATTAAGCTTTGACAATTCTTGTAAATCTAATCAGTTTCCTAGCAATTAATAATGTTAAATTGCTTCGTATCTCTGTAGATAAACATCACCACCTTTCTTATCATTATTGAAAGAATACATTATTCAACATAGCCTAAAATAGGATTTTTCCCCAATTTTTAAGTAATTTTCAATAGCAAGAAAAACAATGTAATCTTTGCCAATGGTATCAAATAATCAATCTATATTTATCAAGTGGACCTAGCACTGTGCTATGTGGAAGAAAAAGAAAAGCTTTGTGAATGGATTTTGCCCTAAAGAAGCTAATCAAAGATGTAAAGATAGGGGCAGCTAGGTGACAGTGGCACAGTCAATAGAGCACCAGCCCTGGAATCAGGAGGACCTGAGTTCAAATCCAACCTCAGATACTTGACACTTAACTAGCTGTGTGACATTGGGCAAGTCACTTAACCCCAATTGCCTTGCCTTCCCCCCTCCAAAAAAAACATGCAAGTATAAGACAGGTATACAATCAATTAGTCAGTCAACAAACAAACATTTAATGAACACCCCACTATGTACCATGCATTACGTGAGGCACTATAAAACAAACATTTAAAACCAATCCAAAAACTCATGGCATCAATTGGCTATTCCCACCTGTAGAAAGTATAGACAAAAATTTTTTAAAATCAAGACTCCTACTATAATGCAAGGAGGAAAATCTGATCTCATAGATATGACAGATGTGTGGTGAGATTAGATCCATACTAGAATAGAGTTCTGGAAGGAATAGACATAGGGACTGGGATTGTGATTTCAATGGCAGAGGGAATGAATTCTCAGGAGAGGAGGTCAACACCTTCTCTATAATTTATAGTCTTACAGAGTTGCCTTGAACCTTGAAAGGTTCTATAAATTGCCCAGGGTCACATAGCTAGCTATATCAGAGTTACAACTTGAACCCACATCTTCCTGGTTTTGAGGCAGTACTCTGCAATACACCACACTGCCTTTCACAGTTCTTGAAGGGTGAAACATATTCCAAAAGAAACAGGATAATTAAAAGAGGGGTTAGTGAGAGTTGTTGTCAGGGTTCTCTCTTAGAGTGCCCTAACTTACCAGCAGAGGCAACCGGTTACACACACAACTCAATGATGCTAGCGTACCTTTCAGGACAGAAGAGTCACGGCTCTGAGGTCCAAACAGAAAAGTTTATTAAGGTCTCTCCATAGGGAAGCCATATACTAAGGCAGGCTTCAAAGATACCTCCCAGCCCTAGGTCTTAAATACACCCCAGATCCACATACCACACGTGATAGAGCCCAGCTGAACAGAATTGTGAGAGGGGGAGTGCAATTACAAGGGTATGAAGGCCCCAAGGTGTGGAGACACCAATCAGGAACAGCCGGTAACCCCACGCAAGAGAGTCCAGAGCAATGCAGTATCCCCTGGCCAGGGACAGTGCAATATGCCCTCACCTCCACATGACCCAACTAATTCCTGGGTCTCAAACACTTCCCTGTGGCGTGACACAACCACTTGCAATGCGAACCTCACAAGTTGTACTCTATTTTTTTAAAGATACTTAGGAGAAAGCAGATGGAGAACGGGGTAGGAATTATTTAGGTGCAGACTAAAAAAAGTAGAATCAAAATTGATATTATCATGAGAATATATTCCCAGACACCAGTGCAGAAGGAGGAAATAGATGAGAAGTCCAGGAAATACATCACAACCCTGGCCCAGAGACATGACATAGTAATGGTGAGGGACTTCAATTATTTGGAACTCTCACTGTCTCTGCCAAAAGCAGAGTAGCTAGTAAATTCTGAATGGCTTTAATGGTAACATACTTCTTCAAAAAAGTGGAAGAACCAGCAAGGAGAAATTCTATTTCAGTCTGATGCCCACCAATAGGGAAGAATCTGCTGCTGTGGTAGAAATGATGGATACCCGTGGGGTAAGCATTCACTCCTTCTTAGATTTCTTTATAGAAAAAGAGGAAAGCTAAAAATAATCCAACATTCCCCCTAGTTTTGGAGAAAGCATATTTCAAGGGATTCCAAGAAAGGACAGCTAAAAAGAAGCCCATGGAATAAAATTTTATGGGGGAAGTAAATTTAAGAGGGATGTCAGGTGCTCAATCATAAAATCTGAAGATATAAAAACAAACAATTCTGATGATAATAATAGTATTTTTATAATGCTTTAAGATTTGTAAAGATAGTTACATTCCTTATCTCATTTGATCCTCCCAACTACCCTTCAAGGGACATGCTTTAATTAGCCACATTTTACAGATGAGAAAACTGAAACAAATAGCAATTAGGTAATTTGCTCAAAGTCATACAACTAGTAAATATTTGAAATATATTCAAATACCAAGTCCTCTAAATTGATACTAAGTTCAACACTATTCACTGTGACCTGTCATGGAAAAGAGAGAATTGTCTGAAAGTGTGGACAAAGTTGCATCAACCAACTTGGATTCTTAAATGCTACATATAGGAAATGGAAAAGAAATCAATTCCAGAGGAAGAATGAAAAAAGATGGAACACTACAGTTAAGAATATCATCAATAATGCTGAAGCTTAAAATGAGCTAAGATAGTGAGGAAACATCAGGGCATTAAAAGGTTTTGTTTAGATTTTTCTAAAGCTATATTGGGAAACAAGAAGAGGCTCAAAGAGAGGATTAGACTACTGATTAAAGTGGATGAAATTAGGATGACTGAAAAAAAAAAAGAACAGAGCTATTTAATACGTATAGTATATCTGTTTTCTCTGCCAAGGAGTCTAATCTTTGGATTCCAAAGGACAGAACAGAAATGACTAAGAGGAAATTACTATTCAGTGTAGTACATTGAAAAGAATTTGAATTCAAATCTAACAAGCAAACAAGGCAATCTCAGCCTTTTAAGAATTTATATTCTGAAGGGGGAACACAGTAAATGAAAGTGAGCCAGAAAGTGAAAAGGACCTTTGTATGGGACAAGGAGATTAGCACAGATGTAGAAGTCTAGAATGTGAGCTGAGCTGGGAGTGAAGTGATCACTGTTGGAGCCCTTCCTAAAGTGGGGGTCTGAGCAAGAAAGCCATCAATCAGGACAGGAGGGACTTAGGGAAGAGGTTTCTCCAGGGTGTGGAGGTAGGTGGCAAGGAGACAGAGAAGAAGTTCATAGATTTACTCAGGTTGGGAGTAAAGTCCAGCTAGTTAGACTGGTATCCATCCTGAAATGACAGTCCAGGTGATCAATCAGGTGGGTGGGAGTCTCTAGATTTTCTAGATTTATCAAAGAATTTAACAGTGTCCCTCATACTTTTCTTGTGGAAAAAAATGAAGAGCAAAGAGGAAGCAAAATTATCAAAGATTAGAAGATGGTTTACTCAAGTATTCCTAGAGATCCAACTTTTAAAATTAAATAAAACAATCACTAACTTCATTAAGAAGCAGAATTTAAAATAAACCCCCAATATCAATATTGTATCTGCATATCACTGAAAAAAAACCAACAGGAAAAGATCGAAAGTGAGGAAAACTCTAGCTAAGGTAAGTTAGCACCATCACTGTAATGTAAGTTTTAGAGAGTTGCCTACAGCAGCAGGGACCACTAACCCTTGCACAGTGACCCCCATGTTAACTTAGAAATCTACGTATTATGTATATTTTGTTGCATTTTTATTTATTTTGTTAAATGTTTCCCATTTTAATTTGCTTTGGGCCATATTAAGGAGTGTTATGAGCCACATGAGGACTGCAGTGCTTGATATGTCCTGTCCAGAGGACTGGCCTAGAGACTGAGTGACTTGCCCAGGATCACAGCCAATATATGTCACAGGTGATAATTGAACCCATGTCTTCCTGGCTTAGAAACCAGCTCTCTATCTTGACTCCATTCTTCCCTTCTTCTGCTGACCATACTTCAATAAAATAAAACAGGGTTAAATATAAAGTCTTTTACTAGGGTTAAAGACCTAGTCTATGTTTTGAGGACAACTCTAGTTAATCATGGAGAATTTCATCACCAGTGGACTGAGAACCTAATGACGATATTTTTTATGGCTGAGGAGGAAGACTATCACACCCAAGAAACAAAGAAGTAAAAAAAATGGCCCCCAGATCTTCGTAGCTTCCACTTCTGCAGTCATTTAGCAGGACAGGCAATGAATTGTGCTAAGAGTCACACAATTTTTAGACCATCAAGAAACTTCTATTTGATTAATGGTATTCTAAAACCTGAGTGAACATATTGCTGGAGGAGCCAAATTACATCAATCTTATTATAGATGAAAAGAGAAGAAAGTTGCAGCTGAATGGAAGGATAGCTCACAGATACTGCTTGGAGAATCAAATAAAGGGGTTGACAGACTGGCTTTTTTTGTAGAGGCTACAGAAAACATATTTCATGGGATTTGGTCATCACACATTGTACTACTGATGATAAGTATTTGCAAAAAGACCACCATGAAAAAATAATTGTAGCTTGCATAATGAAATCTGTTAATAAGGACAAAGTATTAGAGAAATTCTATGAAAAACTTGATTAGACCATCCAAATTAAATCAACATATACTCTTATACTTGATTATAATACAATGGTATGACACACTGAAGATGGGGAAATTATATTGAAAATATGATTCAGGAGAAAGAAATGGGAGAAACCAAAGGCTTATATCATTTATAGAAGCTTAAAGCCTCTGTTCATGAAAACTATCTTTTAAAAAATAGCATGGAAAATGAAACTGACTACATCTTAACAAACAAGAAAAGACATAGTAATGATGAAGGAGGTAAATGTGAGAAGACTGTTATGTGTACATTGACTAGTCAGAGTGAAGATTAGAATTTATTAAAAGAATGAGAAAATATGGCATATAATTAAAATGACATAATCCTGAATTAAAGTGGATTACTTAAAATGGAAAATCAACAGCAGAAATGACATCAATTCCAATAATAAATAATTAAATCTGGAAGACTAACCAGTAGGAGTTAATGGCAATAACAGACCAAAAGAGCCCAGAGAGCATCTTAGTCAAGATCTGACTTTAATTTACCTAATGGAGAGAGATGGCTGCTAGAGGCAACACTGGGTTAGAATAGAAAATATTTTATGAAGAATCATGATGCACAGTTATGATCAATAGCTTAGGATAAGCAGAAAAAGCAGTGAAGGTTAAAGAACACTGGGTAAAATATGTAGCTAAGCAAAGTTGTAATGAATTCATGGATAGATGAAAAAGGAAGGAAAGACTACAAAAGAAGAAAAATGGTAAAAAAAAAAAATTGCCAAAATAATTTCAACCTACTGTGTTCTCCATTGGAGAGTGGAACCCCTACATGTGGACCCTAACGTCACGGTTCCCAGGATGCTCATAAAGGAGCTAGAAATGAAACTAAAAAGAACTAAGAAGGGAAAAGTAACTGCTTTAAACCAAGTATATAGGCTGTTCAAAGAGTTTTAGTGTGGTTTTGAGCTAGTAAAGCTTAAAACTGAGCTAAGATTCTTAGAATACCCTATATATAAAAGAGATCCATCGTGGGGATAATACACTTGCGAGAACTTCAAAGGGCCAACAAAGTATTCAAAGGAATAACTAATACCAAAAGTTTGAAATTTTTTATAATGTTAATAACAAAGGGAGAACACCAATAACATAAGCAAACATTACATCTAGTCTCTCATCAATATGATCTCTATGATATTCATCTGCATATTAATTTAGGAGTATTTTTTATGAAATAGGGTATAAGCAGATTTTCACAAGTGATATTCAAAGAAGGGTCACCTCTTTACCCACTTACTTAACTGAAAGGTGATTAAAAATATCCCATTTTGTTTGTTGCTTGTGAAAACAAAGAGAGAGAGAGACAGAGAGAAAGAGAGAGAGAGAGAGAAAGGAAGGAAAGTCTCAAGCCCAGAAAGAACTAATGGAGGAGTTCAAAAAGAAGTTTAAAAATCATAGAGAGGTAAAAGAAAAATTGGGAAAAAGAAATTAGAGTGATGCAAGAGAATTATAAAAAAAGAGTCAACAACTTGGAAAAACTTAAAAAGTAGAATTGGCCAAATGAAAAAGGAGATACAAAAATCTTCTGAAGAAAACAACTCCTTAAAAAGTATAACTGAGAAAATTAAAAACAGAAGTACAAAAGCTAAACTGAGGAAAACAACTCCTTAAAAGTTAGAATTAGGTAAATGGAAGCTAATGACCCTATGGGACATCAAGAATTAATCAAACAAATTCAAAAGAATGAAACAAAAGAAGAAAAGGTAAATATCTCATGGGAAAAATAACTGATCTGGAAAATAGATCCTGAGACACAATATCAGAATCATTGGACTACCAGAAAGTCATAATCAAAAAGAGGAGCTGGACAACATCTTTCAAGAAATCATTAAGGAAAACTGTTCTGATATCCTGGAAACAGAGGGCAAAATAGACATTGAAAGAATACACCAATAACCTCAGGAAAGAGATCCCAAAATAAAAACCCCAAGGAACGTTATAGACAACTTCAGAACAATCAGGTCAAGAAAAAATACTGCAAGTGGCCAGAAAGAAATGATTCAAATATCAGGGAGCCACAATCGGGATTACACAGGACTTAGTATCTGCATCATTAAAGGATCTGAGGTGATGGAACATGATATTCCAGAAGGCAAATAACCTAGGACAACAACCAGAGTCATCTGCCTGGCAAAATTAAGCATAATACATCAAGAGGAAAATGGTTATTCAGTGGAATAGAAGGATTTCAAGCTTTCATGAGAAGACCAGAATTGAACGAAAAATTTGATCTCCAATATCAAGACCCAAGAGAAGCCTAAAAAGGGAAAATAAAACATAAAGGATATGATGGAGCTGAATGATTTACATGCCTACATGGGAAGGTGATATTGTAATTCTGAAAAATTATACTACTAACAGTAGTGCAAGAAAGAAAACATTTAGAAAATGCCATTATAAGGTGAATTTGAGGGAATGACATAAATAATTAAGTGATGTCAAAGAGGAGTACACTGGGTGCAGAAGGATGGGAGAGGTAGAATGGAGTAAATTATTTTACATGAAGAGACATGAAAAACCTATTACAGTGGAGAGGAAGATGGTAGGGTGCAATGGGTGTCACTTGTACCTTACTCTCATCAGTATTGGCTCAAAGAGGGAATAATATGCACAATCAGTTGAATAAAAATAAATCTTTCTTACCCAACAGGAAAGTAGGAGGGGAGGAGATTAAGTAAAGTGGGGACAGGGGAACTGACAGATGGAAGGGCAGATGGGGGAAGGTGGCAGACAGAAGCCAAACATTGTTAAGGAGAGAAAGGGTGAATGAAGAGAAAGGACAAACAGGAAGAAAAAGAGGATGGAGTGAAATACACAGTTATTAGTCATAATGGTGAATGTGAATGGGATGAATTCTCCCATAAAACAGAAGCAGATGGCACTGTAGATCAAAAACAAGAATCCTACAATATATCGTTTACAAGAAACACTTGAATCAGAGAGATACACTCACAAAACAAAGTTCAGAGGCAGAATCTATTATGCTTTAGCTTGAGTAAAAAAAGCAGGCGTGGTAATCCAGATCTAAGACAAAATAAAAGCAAAAATAGACCTAATAAAAAGAGATAAGGGAAGGGGGATGGAGTCAAGATGGCAGCATAGAAGCAGGGAAAGTCCATGAGCTCCCCCCATAACCACCTCAAATACCTAGAAAATATGACTCTAACCAAATTTTAGACTTCCAGAACCCACAAAGTACAGAGAAACAAATCTCCCACTGAAGGCAGCCCAGCAGGCAGACAGGAAGGGTTCATCACAGCATGCTGGGAGCTGAGACAAGCCTCAGTGTTAGCCCCAAGGTGGCCAGGACCAGCAACGGCTGGAGCATTCGGGAGAGTGGAACACCAGCCGCTGTGGCAGTTTCCAGAATTATCAACCCATAAATGCCAAAGACAAAGTGAAAGGTCAATGGAACTCAACTGAATTTGGAGGGGACAGAGGAGTGGGTCCAATCTTCTGCACCCAGAGCCAGAAGCAGTGGAAGTGGCGGCTGCACAGCCACCTCCATGTGGCTGCTTCAGAGCTCCTGGCCTGCAGATTGCAGGGGGGCCAAGCAACCATTCAGAGGCCAAGTGCTCTTGCTATAAGCTGCCTGGATTGGGATTGTGGTCTTGGGTGGTAGTCCTGAGGTGCATAACCAGTAAGCCAAAGCTGGTGAGTACTGTAGAGATGGCACCCTCCTAATAGTTCTGGCAGCTTCAAAAACCCCAGTGATTTGGGACAAAGCTCTCTACTCTGGAAGCAGAGTTCTACTGTGGCTCAAAAGTCATGTAATTGGCTGGCAACACAAACAGGCAAAGGAAGCAAAGCAAGCACAGCCATCCAACTTTAGATTCCTTTTTTGGGGACAAAAAGAACCAAAGCATGGAATGGGAGGAAGACAACACACTCAGAACTACTGCACCAAAAGCTTCCGAGAAAAATACAAACTGGTTACAGGCCACGGAAGAGCTCAGGAAGGATTCTGAAAACCAAATAAGAGAAGTGGAGGAAAAATTGGGAAAAGAAATGAAAATGATGCAAGAAAATCATGAAAAGAGAGTCAACAACCTGACTGAAGAAAATAAAACCTTAAAAA
>CM053582.1:246563014-246574317 GCA_028627135.1 Pseudochirops cupreus
CCCCTGAACTAGGTAAATGATATGCTTGATTAAAGTAAGATTGTTAACCCATTTTGAATTGCTTTCCTTTAGAAAAGCAGATCTAAGAACCTGTGCTAGTAGCCGCCCTAGGTATGCTAGGGTGCTTGCTGTTACAGAAACTGAGGCAAACAGGGTAAGTGACTTGCCCAGGGTCACATCACTAATAAGTGTTTGAGATCAAATCTGAACTCAGGAAGTCTTCCTGACTCCAAGTCTGGCAATGTGTCACCTAGCTAGAGGACTGTAGGATCAAATAATTAAAATAATCTTAGGGCCACTTAATCTGGGACCACAAATATTTCTTAGCATGTACTGCTGAATTTGAATATTGTATTTTTCCTCATAAATTCATCTTTTTTGTGGTTTGGAACATGATGACACAGAGAAGGCATAATGAAACAGACTCTAACAGAGTACTGAGAGAAGGTGTTAACGACAAATGAAGCAGAATGGCTAGTTAATGTTGGAGTGGACCAGCTTTCTAAACTCGTGGTGGGGGCAGTAAAGTTAGTCTTGAGGATGGTTCAAAAAGCTTGATGTCTCTATCTGAGATTGAGAAATAGGAGATTTTAGAAAGGCATCCAAAGTGAGAGTCCTAGGGAAAAATGCAAAGTGTGTCAAGTATACTTTTCCCCCCAGAGAGCTGGTTGTTAAACATTGATAGCACATCCTGACTAGAGAGGATTCAATGTTTCATGGTTAGTAAATCTAGAATCAGGATTAGTGCTCAAATCTCCAAGCGTAGTACTCTCTCTACTATATTGAATTGTCTTGGAGTATCAAGGTTTTCAAGTCTCATTGAATAGAGATGAAGGAGTCAACAAGTAAAGCTATGTGGAAAGTCACACTTACCATAAACTCATAAAAGTTTTGCTGTTATTTTGAGTCAAATTTTATGATATGAAATTGAGAAGGGATGGCCAAATGGGCATCCCAGTTCTTCAATTATGGAATAATAGACCAAGTCTAATAAGATTGCTAATATAGAAAAAAAGGAACTGACTCTGGAGTCAGAGTGACTTTATTCAAATTTCCCCTTTGCTGTATCCCCATGTGACCTTTCATAAGTCACTTAACTTACCTGAGCCTCAGTTTCCTCCTCCATGGTTTTTCATTTTTAAATATTTCCCATGGTTTCTGCTGAGGGGGTTGATCTAGGTGACTTCTGAAGTCCATTTCAACCCTTTATCATTCTATGGAAAATTTTATAAAGATGAACAGAAAGTTACATACTTGGATTAAAACAAATCAAAAACCCAAGTACAGGATGGAGAAGTTGTTCCTAGAGAAGAATTCATGTGAAGCAGAACTGAGGGTTTTAATAGACCACAAGCTCAGCATTAGGTAACTGTGAGACATAGTAGCTAAAAGTTGGCTGTAGGTTAGATTATATTAATAGAAGCATGGTGTCTAGAAGGGAGGTTATTCTGTGGCATTCTGCCTTTTACCACACTGGGGTTATTATGTTTGTTTATAGAAAATACAACTTAAGAAAGGGAGTAACCAGCTTGCCCCCAGGAATTCAGAGTGCTTGGAATTCTGCCAAATGAAGTTGGGTAAATGTAATGTTAATGGAATAGGAAGATCTTCCCTGCCCATTAATAGGTCTATGTGACCTGGAACCTGGGTCACATGGAACCTGGGTCACATGGAGCTCAGTGTTGTGAAGAGCTTGCCCAAGGAGGGGAAAGAGAGAGAGAGAGAAAGAGAGAGAGACAGAGAGAGAGAGAGAGAGAGAGAGAGAGAGAGAGAGAGAGAGAGAGACAAAATTTAGAACTTAAAATCTTATGGAAGTGAATGGTGAAAAATGTAAAATAAATAAATAAATAATTGAAAAAAAAATATTGCAGAGGGGATTCCTGTTCTGTTGTAGGGTAAAATAGGTAACTTTTGAGGTTCTTTCTCAGTCTGAGAGTCTGTGCTCATGGGATTGATTGAGTACCGCTACATAAAAGACAATTGTACCAATTATGTATACCAAAGGCTGTAAGATCTATTTTCTGACCTCAGTGAGTTTACATCTAGTTGAGGACTTAGAACATATTCATATATAAATAACAGCATGAAGCAGCCTATAATAAGCCCCAAATGAGTGCAGACAACATGCAATAAGAGATCAAAAAAGAGAAAAGTTCTTTGGGCAAGAGTAGTTAGCAAATGCTAAATTGATGAGATGGGATTAAGTTTGGCCAGGACAGAATAGTAAAACCCAAATTAATGGTGAAAACAAGCCTTATCTTCAAGATAGTGGAAATGCTGTGAGTAGATAAGTGGAGGTGAGAATATGCATAACTAACCAAGAAACAATGTTTGGGTCTACTGATTGCCTCATAATGGATTTTTAGGGGAGAATCCTTTAGGCTCCAGAGATTTTTCCTTTCTGAATGTTCTCCAACTTCCCAATGGCCTAAATAGTGTTGTCCAGAACTGAATGCAATGCTTCAGATATAATGTGCCACAACAGAGTACAATGGGGTCATCACTTTTTTATTTCTGGAAACTATGCCTCTCAGTACAGTCCAATGTCACATTAGCTACCATTTCACATGGTTGATTTATACTGAGCTTGCAATCTATTCAAACCATGTTGAGAGCCTGTCTCTGACCTGGTCCATAAATGGGAAGTCTGGTCTAGGATTTCTCCCAAGCCAACTCCCCATGAAGGCTATATTATGTCTTAAGATTGGCTTACCATCTCTTCCTGACTTGCAGGACTTTAGGATGTGATAACCAAGCAGTGACCTAGACATAGATGCATGCAAGGGAACAAGGATATTAAACCATACGGATTTATGTAAATGAACAAGGACATTAAGCATTTTCTCATGGGAACCTAAGAGATAATTGCTTTACATTCATTATATAAACCCTGCTCTCTGATCAATAAATTGGAACTGTTATGACAGAACCTGCTTGGTTCCTGTCCAATCATTCTCACCTTCACTTATCTACTCACAGCATTTCCACTGTCTTGAATATAAGGCTTGTTTTCACTGTTAATTTGGGTTTTACTATTCTGTCCTGACCAAAATTAATCCCATCTTCAGTTCAGCTCATGCCCATTTTGGTGCAGGCATCAAAACCCAAGAATCTTTTTTAGATAAATTACAGTCAAATTGTTTCTTTAATACCTTATACTTCTAAGTTAATTTTTTGAGCTTGTTTAAGACCTTAATGTTTATCCTTATTAAATTTTATCTCATTCACTTTGGCCAATTCTTCAACCTTTCAAGATCTTTTTGGATCCCGACTGTTGGACATGCTATTTATCACTCCCAGCTTTGGGTCATCTATAGATTTGAAAAGGATGCCTTCTTATTTTATCTAAGTCATACATGAAATCATCATTGGGGACCTCCTTCCAAATTTACATTCAACCACTGACGACTCCTCTTTGATTCTGATTCTTCAACTAGTTCCAAATCTATCTAAATATGCTTTCATTTATAGTTCATCTTTCCATTTTTTTCTCATAAGAACAGCTTGAGACAATATATCAAAAGCTTTGCAAAAGGCTGGGAAAACAATGTCCCTAGGACCTATCAATTTAGTAACCCTATCAAGGGAAATACAGTCAGTCTGACATGACTTGTTGTTGCTGAGGCTACCTTGGATCTTTGTTATCACCACTTTTTAAAAATAGGTTCTCTAACTATCTCTTTAGAATAATTCTAAAATTTTGGTCAGAATTGAAATTGAGCTTGCTGACCTATAGTTTGCAATTTCTATTCTCCCCTCTCACCCTGTCTTTTTAAAACTAGGATAACATTTGCCCTTCTATAGGCCTTTGACACTTTTTTTGTAATCCTCCAAGATAGCTCAGGTATCACTCTCATTGCTTTAGCAATCACATATTTTAAAATTCTTTCAGTATCCAAACATGTAGTTTATCTAGTCTAGGTCACTTAAATTCATCAAGGGCAGCTAGTTTGTCAGTGGTCTGCAGAGATCACTAAACAAAATTGAAGTTTCCATGTTTCATTTATGGATAAATCATATCCTTCCCTGGTAAAGTAACTTGGTGAGGTTGGAGTCTTATAAGGAGGACCTAGGAGATCTTATTGCCTGTTTTGTTTCTCACGGTCAGGGAAAAAATTGTGGCTGGTAAATGATTACGTTTAGCATCTCTATTTCTTGGCATTCCCAGGTGCTGCTCTGCCCACCCTCCCCATTTGGTACATCATGCTTCCCCAATAGGTATTCAGAGCTAGTCACTGCCAGATTTCCCTCTTTGTTTCCCACGTCTATTTCTACCTATTGGCATTTTCCTGTCTTCCTATCCCAGCTCTTTAGAGCTAGGCCCTTTGTGAAATCCAAAGTGTCGATTGCCTAAGCTTATACCTTCAGGGGTGGGGAACTTGCAGCCTTGAAGTCACATGTGGCCCTCTAGGTCCTCAAGTGGGGCCCTTTGACTAAACCCAAACTTCACAGAACAAATCCCCTTAATAAAAAGATTTGTTCTCTAAAACTTGGACTCAGGACTCTTCACCCTTCCTTTTTTCTCCCCTTCCTTCTCCCCTCTCCTCTCCCTGTCTTTCCCTCCTCCCTCCCCCATTCCCACCTTTTCCTCCATCTTTTCTCCTTCCTCCCTCCCCTGGCCTAGGTCATGCCATGGTGGAGACAGAAGTCACAGAGCCTGCCAAGGCAGACAATCATGGGGCTGTGTTAGGACATGGTCTCCAAAATGTTCATGTATCTTACAGGTGAGCTGACAACCACCAGTGAGGAGTATGAACTTCTAGAATATATGAAAAAACTGAATACTTTGACATATCTAGAAATGAAAGATATCACAGTAAATATGAGCAGAAACATAAAGGACTTAAACCAGAAATATTCAGCACTTCATCCTTATCTGGATCAGATCACTTTAACTGAGGAGCAAGTAGCAGCTCTTGAACTTACCACTTGCATGCATATTCAAAGAAACTAGAAGCAAAGTACAAGAATTTAGAAATGGGATGAAAGACTTCTTTAGCACAAAGACTTTAACTACAAGAATGTTTCATAAGAGCTGGAATGAGTGAAATGGAACTTATCACTATGTTTCAGTTCCTAAAAGGAATTGGTGCTGCTGATCCAAGGAGAATCCCAGTCCAGGGTCCCCCCACCCCCACCTTGGTTGGACGTGTAACTTTGGCCACCCCCTGATGTTTTCCTAAATCTGTGCCCCTGGGACCTCATCTTATCGTGTGCTTCATTGTATGCCGTGGACCAAGGCTCAGATATCTGGATCTACCCCATCTAGAGCAGACACAGATGCTCTCTTCTCCCTCCTTCCCCTCCCCTAGGGCTCCATCTTGGACTCTCTGTTCTGCATATGCCTCCCACCCTTGTCATAATCTCTTCTTGAACTTAAATAATAAATACTGATTTATGACCCTCAAACCCCCCCCACCCTCCCCCACAAACTTGAACTCAGTCAAAAGGCCACACTCAAGGACTGGAAGGCAACATGTGCCACTTTCCCTTGCCTCCCCAACCTGTCTGAATAGGAAAGAGGTAGAAGAGACAACCTGAGCTCTCCACTAATTTATATGAATTCCATCAGTGACAATTTGGAGAAGCTAACTAATTTATTTTCTCCCCTTTTACCCTTATCCCTACCTACATCACCACCAAATTAGCAGAGAACAAAGACTGTCTCATCATGTCATTAGAGAAACAGAACACATAAGTTTTGATGGCAAGCAGGATTTGGTTATAATCCAGAGCATGTGGAAGAAGGCAGGCCTCAGTGGAGGGCTGTGATAGGAGTCTCTAGGCAGTGAGGAGACAGCATGAGGGCCCTTGGGGACCTTGGCAGGAGACCTGAAAGAGGAAATTGAAAGTACTGGAAACAGGTGAATTTACTGCTAAGGGCTGGCCCTGATCACAACATTTACAGCTGCAACAGTCACGGAGTACTGAGCACCTGGGGAAATTCCACCCAGGAGAAATTATTTGCTGATTGTTAAGAGGGAAAAGAAGGGAAGGGAAGGGAAAAGAAGTTGAAAATGATTTCTTCAAAATAGGAATGGCTCAGTACCTAATCTTCCAAGCTCCTTGTCGCTTGGTTTTAAGTACTCTACTTGTAGCTGACCTTTAACTAGAGGCAAATTACATATAAGGTGCTGTAAGTGCCACATTTAATAATGCTTCAGGGACATTAGCAGGAAGGCAACAGTTATTATTTTGATGATAGACTCCCGTTATTAACTTACAGGCTAGCTGTTGGTATAGAGAGCTGGATCCAGCTTCAGTAAATGATATCTTTCTCAAGCTTTTGGAATTTATCCCCACTGGTGGAGATGTTTTCTATTAAGAAATAGGAAAGAAAAGAACAGGGAAAAATGCTTTGTTTGGGAAAGTCCAAATAATGGAATTTTGAGGGGAAGCAATAGCAATGGAACTGAACTATATCCAGTGCTACAAAGACGTAACTTTTTTCCATTCAGGAAAAGCTACAAAATTGGGAATTTTCCATTGTTCAAAAGGTCAGGGAGGTAGTGGTTTGAGATCCTCCTTTCAGTCTTCCTATATACTTTTCAGTGGAGGGAGACTGGCTTCCTTAATGCTCCTCAAATAAAACACTCGTGGAGGCTAGGTGGCCCAGTGAATAGAGCACCCGCCCTGGAGTCAGGAGGACCTGAGTTCAAATCCAACCTTAGACACTTAACACATGCACACAAAAACTAGCTGTGTGACCTTGGCCCAATTGCCCTACCTTCCCCCCTCCAAAAAGCAAAAAACAAACAAATAAAAAAACCAACAAAACACTCCATTTCTAGACTCAGGATATTTTCACCAACTGTCCCACATACCTGGAATACTTTCTCTCATCTCCTACTGGCTTCTTTAAAGTCCAAGTTAAAAACTCACCTTCTATAGGAAGCTTTTCTTAAAAAATTTTTTTTTGTTTTTTTTGTTTGGAGGGGGTAGGGCTGGGGAATTGGGGTTAAGTGACTTGCCCAAGGCCACAAGGCTAGTGTGTGTGTGTGTTAAATGTCTGAGGCCGGATTTGAGCTCCAGTCCTTTTGACTACAGGGCTGGTGCTCTATTCACTGCGCCACCTAGCCGCCCATCAATTTTTTTTAAAAAGGTTTTTATTGATATCTTCTGTTTCTTTCACCATCAGTTATTCCAAGTATCTCTCTCCTTTCCCATCCCAGACAGCCTTTTCATATAACAAATAGTATTTTTTGTGAGAAAAAAAATCATCAAAACGAATCAATACATTGAAAAGTCTGAAAACAGTAATACTGTGTAACACCTGTGGAACTACTACCTCAATAAAGGGGTAAGTTAGGGGTGTCCTCATATATCTTCCATTAAATTCTATTTAATCTTTATAATTTTGTACATTTACTTTTGAAAATTTTGTGTATAGTTCTTTCCATTTACGTTGTAGTTACTGTGTGTATGGTTTTCTTGGCTTTGCTAATTTCATTCTGCATCAATTCTCATAGGTCATTCTACTCTTCTCTATATGAATCAGATACATCATTTCTTTTTTTTTTTTCCACTTAAGTAATAAAAATTTATCGAGAATTCCTGGGATAGTTGTTATCTCCTCCGGGCCTTGGAGGGAAACCAGCTAGAGAGGAAATCACTGAGAAATCACACAGTCCTTATACCCCAGGCCCCCAGCAAAATATGGGGGTGGGGATCAGGGAAAGGAACATCTGTCAGTCTTCATTTATCCAACGAGTGGGAAAGGGGTGATGGGTGATGGTGGAGGAAAGTCACATGATGGTGGGGTGAGGGAGGTGGACCCATCTGCTGGCTCATCCAAGACTAACTCAGGAAGAGATCAGCTTTCTCTTGAGGTCACGAGGACGTCTCTATTTCTTGCCCTTGATGAGGCTGTCACTTCCTCGAGTGAAGCTTTCATCCTGCAAGTTCAGTACAAGATTGTCAGCAGTGAGATAGATTCGGTTCTGAGATGTGGCGATAGTTTTGGAGATGTTCTGGGCAGCTCGGATCTTCCGAAGTTTGATGTAGCCAGGGTTTTTGCTCAGAGCTTCCCCAAGCATCTTGGCAGCCTCAGCTTCACCTTCAGCTTGGACAATCTTCTGCCGCTGCTTCTGTTTGGCCTTTTCCACTAGAAACTGAGCCCTCTGGGCCTCCTGCTGGGCCACTTGCTTGGCCTCCACCGCGACTGTGTACTCTCTGCTGAAGCTCAGTTCTGTGATGGCCACATCGTCCAGAATGAGGCTGAATTTCAGTCCTTGGTCCGCTGCGTCAGCTCCCGCCGGATCAACGAGGACACCTGGGCCCGCTGCGTGATCAGCTGTGAGGCATTAAACTTGGCCACGACACTCTTGAGCACCTCATTGACGATAGAGGGCAACACACGCTCCTCATAATCCAACCCTAGGCGCAGGTACATGCTGGGCAGCTCCAGGACATTGGGTCGGGAGAGCACTCGAAGGGAGATGTTCACCATCTGAAGATCTTTGCAGGGAGAAGAGATCTTGCGGGGCCGGGCACGAATGTCATAGATGATGGGGTACTGGAACCAGAGGATCCTGAAATGTACTCCTTCTGCGAGGATGGTGTCCTGTTGTACACCCCCAATTCGGTTAAAGAAAATGGCTCTTTGCCCACCTTACACATTGAACACGGACTCTCGGACGCCGTAGGCTACGGCCCCGGTCCCGAGCAGCGGCTTTAGCGCTGTGCCCATGCCTCCGGGCCCGGCGGGCAGCCGCCCCGCGAGGTTCTTCAGGTTCTGGGCCATGTCTGCTCCCTGGCGCCGAGGCGGGGAACTAGGCCGGGGTGCCGACCGCTTCTCCCCTTGCCCTTCCGCAGTCCCCGGCCCTGGCCGGTGCTGCCTCTCCCGGGATCCGCACCCCTCACACCAGATACATCATTTCTTACAGCAAAGTAATACTCCATAACATTCATGTACCACATTTTGTATACCTATTCCCCAGTTGATGGGTAGCTAATTTGTTTCTATTTATTTGCTATCACAAAAAGTGAAGCTAAAGATATTTTGTTGTATGTGGGGACATCTTTTTATCAATGGCTTCCTTGGGGCATAAGCTCAGTAATGGAGTATCTGATTCAAAGGGTAGGAATGTTGTAGTCACTATTAAATAATACCAAATTGCCCCCAAAACTGGTTGTGCCATTTTACAACTTCTACAACAGTGTATTAGTGTGCTTACCATTGACAGTTGCTGTTCCCCCCTTTTTTGCCAATTTTTGGGGTTTGAGATTAAACCTCAGATTTGTTTTGATTTGTATTTTTTATTATTAGTGATTAATGATTTTTTATATGTGTGTGTGTGTATATGTGTGTGTGTATATATGTGTGTATGTGTATGTGTGTGTGGGTGTGTATAGCAAACCCTAATCAGAGAAATTTGATACAAAGATTTGTTTTCCTTCCATTTGGCCACTTCCTTTCTTAGGTGTATTAATTTTGTCTATATAGAATTTTTTGAGCTTCAAGTACTTGATGAAATCCATTTTATCTTTCATAATTACTCTGTCTCTTGTTTTGTTAAGAATAACTCTCCTACCTATAGTTGTGAGAGGTCCATGTTCTGTTTCTCTTCTGAATTTTTTATAGTATGATCTTTTATATTAAGGTCACACATCCATTTAGAATGTACTGTAGAATATATTATGAGGTATAAGCCTAATTTCATCCTGAAATTGCTTTCCTGTTTTCCCAGAAGGGTTTATCAAAGGAGAACTTCTTCCTCTAGATAAATTATATTTTCCATTTTACCCAAGAGTGTGTTATTGAGTCCTAATGTTTCTGATTCTCCTTTGTCTAGTCTGGTTAATTGATTTGTCTCTCTCTATGTCTTTAACCAATGCCAGATAGTTTTGATGACTGCTGCTTTATAATATAGTTTGAGGTCTGATAGTGTTGTTCCTCCTTTCCTACTTGTTGTCATCATTAGCTTCAATATTCTAGGTGTTCTCTTTTGCCAAATGAATTTTGTTATTATTTTACCAAGTTCTGTAGTGTATCCTGTAGGTAATTTGATTGACATGGCGTTAAAAGTATCGATTAATCTGGTAATGTTGCCATTTTCCTTATATTATCATAGCCTAGTGATGAGCGTTCAATATTCCTCTAGCTATTTGAGTTACCCGTTTTTTATAAGGAGCACTTTGTAACTGAATCTATAGAATTTTCTATGTGCGCTTTGGTAGGTCAGTCCCCAGATATTTTAGGAATTTTGTAGTTACTCGGAATGGTATTTACCTTTCTGTTACTGCTTCTTGTGCTTTGTTATTATTATATAGAAATGTCGTTGATTTTTGAGAATTTATTTTGTAGCCTTCAACGTTGACGAAGCTCTTTTTTCCTTTATCCCTGCTAATTCTGCAGGATTTTCCAAGTAAACAACCATATCATGAGAAAATTGAGATAGTTCAATTCCTCTTCACCTGTCTTTATGCCTTTAATTTCTTTCTGTTTTCTTACTGCTGTTTTTTAGCATTTCCAGAACTATATGAAATAATAGTGGGAAGACAGGGCAGCCTTGCTTCACTTCTGTATTTATTGGAAAATGTTCTAGTGTATCCCTGTGGCATCTTTGGTTTTAGATAGATAGGGGTGTGTGTGTGTGTGTGTGTGTGTGTGTGTGTGTGTGTGTGTGTGTGTGTGTGTGTGTGTGTGTGTGTGTGTATTCCTATATGCTTATACATTGTAATGATTTTTTTACAGTCAAGGTCCTGTACTTTAAGGCTTTTTCTGCATCTGAGATGTTGTTTTGAATGTTTTCATTTTAAAAATGATTAATTATGTTAAATGTCTTCCTAAATGTCTTCCTAATGGTATGTCATTCTTATATCCCTAGTATAAATGTTATTTGATCATAATGAATGATTTCTTGGATAAATTGCTATAGTCTGTTTGTTAAAATTTGTGTCAATGTTAATTAATGATATTGGTCTATAGTCTTCTTTCTGCGTTTTGTTTTTCCCTTTTTTAGGTACTGGGACTATATTTGTCTCATAAAAGGATCCTGCAAGGGTGCTTTCTTATTTTTTGAAAATAATTTGTGAGGTGTGGGTACTAATCGTTCTCTAAAAGCTTGATAAAATTCTCCTGTAAATACATCAGGACCAAGAGTTTCCCCCCCCCCCCCCTTTTTCTTTACTGCTAGATCCATTTCCTTATCTCAGATTGGGTTATTTAGACTATCTAACTGGTCATCTGCTAGTGAAGGGGTATAGGCCCTGGAAACCCTCTCCCCTCTGAACTTCCCCGGAACTCTCCCACTTGGCCCTGGTGATGGCCAGACGTTCATTTCAGTATAATTCTTTCAACT
>CM053582.1:246574417-246585827 GCA_028627135.1 Pseudochirops cupreus
ACTCTCCCACTTGGCCCTGGTGATGGCCAGACGTTCATTTCAGTATAATTCTTTCAACTGCCCTTTCTTTAATGCCCTCATTGTATGTACCTGGCCCCACCCTAGATTGCCACTCCTTGATTCCATTTAGACCTACTTCTTGACCACTCTATATAAGGTCCACCTTGTCCCCCACTAAATTGCTCAGATTCTTAAAATCTGACCAAATAGCATGGATTCTTAAAATCTTGCCTAGTGTGTTTTAAGAAACAGTGGTGTTTTAATAAACTGTTATTGAAAGAAAGCTTAAGTCGAATTCTTTTAAGGCAGGACCTGTGTCATTTGCCCTTGAATTTTGGGTTTCCCAGCACCCATAGACTGCAACACTAGTTTGAGTATTTATACTTTTGAAAATATTCTATTTCTCTTATTGTTCTCAGTTTTGTTAGCATATAACTGTGCATAACATGTTCTGATTATTTTTTTCTAGTTTTGCTGTAATTCCACTTTGTTCATTTCTTATTTTATTTTTTGCCTTCTTCTTTTTAATTAGATTAGCTAAGGTTTTATTAGTTTCACTGGTGTTTTCAAAGAATCAACTTTTAGTTTTAGATATCATTTGTATATATATTTTTTGGTTTCTTAGTTAATAACTTCCCCTTTAATTTTTAATGTCTTTTCTTTTATCTTTGTTTAGGTTTATTTGTTGAATTTCTAATATTTTAAATGCATATTAAGTTCATTAGTCTTCTATTGTTCTATTTTGTTATTGTATGTTTATAAGGATATAGTTTTCCCTGGCAGACCACTTTAGCTGCGTCCCAGAAATTTTGGTATGCTCTTTCATTTTCTTTTACATGTTCATTAATTGTTTCTATGATTTACTCTGTGACTGACTTATTTTGGATTTCATCTTTAAGTCTCCAGTTAGGTTTCTATCTTTCCATTGTGGTTCCGGAAAAAAATTACTATTTGTTTTATGTTATGAATTTTAAAGGATATAGTAACTATTTTTGCCCTTCTCCATTTGTTTGTAATATCTGTGTGCCCAGTACATGTTAATTGTTGTAAATAGCCCATGTAATACTGAGAAATATGTATTTTTTTTGCTCTGCCATTTAGAAGATGACATTTTTTAACCTCTTGTTTCTCTAGCAATTTTTTCAGTTCTGAATTTTCTCTTTTGTATATCTTTCTGTTAGACCTATCCAAAACTGATAGAGGAATATTAAAGTCTTCTGTGACTGTCATGTTACTGTCTATGTCTTCTTGTAGCTCAGATAGTGTTTCCTTTACTAATGTAGATGGTAAGTATTTGGAGGCCATAAGTTTATTATAGATATTGATTTTTTTGTGTGTATGGTTCTTTTCAGCATAATATAATTTTCTTCTTTATTCCTTTTTAATTTTTGGAATGTTTGGTTTTGCTTTATCAGATAGCATGATTGCAACTTCTGCTTTATTTTGGGTTCACTTAATGAATAATAAAAAAATCAGTCCCTTCAGTTTTATTTTTTATATTTCTTTGCTTTGTTAATATGCTTTTTGTAAGAAACAGCTTGTGGGATTTTGTTTTCTTTTCTGATCTGTCATTATTTTTTTGTTTCGTTGGATTTTTAAATCATTTTACATTTAAAGTTGTAAGATTTAGCTTTAAATTTTTCTTCATGTGTCTTCAGTGTTTTTTTTTTCTTTTTGAAAAAAGATACGTTTTTTCCTTTCTGTTGTAAACACAGAACTATGTTCCTTTAATAAAATTAGCTTAGACTTTTTCAAGGTGGCTTGTTCTCACTGGCTTTCTTCCCTTCACCCTTAATCCTCTTCTCTTGTTTGTTCCCCTCTCTATATGGTTTTGTTCATTAGCTTTATTTTCTCTCCTATTTTTATCTGATTATATAATTTCTTCTCTCCCCCACCCATACTTTTTGTTATCTTAGTCATGTAGATTTCCCCTTTCCCCTCTGACCCTTCAGCTATTTTTTCATTAATTTTTAAAATTTCATTTTGTATCACTTTACAGAAAGGATCTCTCTTATTCTCTTCCTTGTCCTCTCTTCCAGTTTATTCTAGACCTCCATTCTATGATTCATTACCACTTTAATTATCTGGTCTTTCTCTTTTCTCTGTTTTCTCTATGCAGTAAAAACTTCCAAGGTATCCTTTATAAATTTTCTTGTACTTAACTTGGGGGTTTACTGACTAGATTTCTTTCTCTAAGACCAACCAAACCTTAAACCCAGTTCACTCTGGATCTCAAATCAAGTCAATTGCAAATCATGTCATCTTCTCCCTGATGTCATCTTCTTCTTCAAGAACAAAGGACAAAGCCACATAACCACACATGACTCCTGCCTTGTAGAACTTGCTTTTTCATTGTGCCTTACTTGAAGAACAGTGGCAATTACTTAAAGTGATAGAAAGGACACTGTCCCATGGTAAAGCATCTCCACCACCATATCCCTGATTATTTAGTCCACCCCTGATCTATATCCTCCCCTAGTTAACTTTTTCCCCATTTGCCTGAAAATCTCATCCCTAGGTTCATGCCCTCCCAATCTAAGTGCCAGTTGCTTATAGGAGTTCTAACATCTCCTCCCCTTTTTTATGGTAAGATGAATAGACTCCCAGAAACAAATCTCCCAGACCATACCTAGTGCAAGGTCCCCATATCTCTCAAGAGATCATCTCTCTTCATCCATAGGAACATTCTTCAGTGGAATCCTCTCCTATCACCAAAACAAGGCTTCTTTTCTTCCCTGCCATTTCAATCTTTTCCCCTTCCTCCTTACCCATTCCCTTGTAGGCTCTTCTATTTTTGCAATCACAGAAATCACTGTCACCTCTTTATTAATCCCAGATTTGATCTCAGTATATCTCATATTTCCATCTCCCTTCTCCTTTCTCCCCCTTTCATGTTGTAATAGTAGTACTACAAAAAACCAAACCAAAACAAAACAAAAAAAAAACACATTGATTAACTGGTAGGCATAGTTCCTCCAGATTCTCTCCATAATGCCCCAGACTCATTTCTTCCCTTCTATTTCCATCTGACTTCTTCCACCACAATCTCCTTGTGTACATTTTAAAAAGAAGCCTCTAACTGGGTCTCTCTGATGTCAATCTATTGCGATTGTCCTTGGCTGCTGCCTTTTTTCACTCTTCCTGCATTTCTGTTGTTTAGGGTGTTGGAGAGAAACAAATCATTTCTTTAATTCTGGTTTTCTTTTTGACTATTTCAAACACCTCTTTATTATTGAGTATCCATCATTTTTCATGTGTAGTTCAGCTTAGATTTGCAAATTGGTTTACCATGGGCTGTATCCTGAGCTCTATTGCTCTTTGGGACATGCTGTTTGATTCCCTCTCATGTTTTCTGGTGGGTACAGAATAGTCTTGCCGTTATTTGAATGTACTTTCCTTTGTATTTGAATGTCTTTCTTCTGATCACTGCAGAATTTGTTTCTGAATTGAATTGTCAAATTTAACCACACTGTGCCTTGGAGTTTGAAGGATTTTTTCAGGGTATATGTGATTTTTTTCAACTGGTATCTCATTTTCTATGTTCAGAATTTCTGGGAAGTTTTACTATTTCTTTCATTGTGGTAATAATATTTATTATGGTTTTTTGTCCAGTTTTTTTCTTCTGGGAGAACTATGATCCTTAGGTTGTTTCTTCAACATTGCTATGTTTTACTTGCATAGTGAGCATATTGGCCTTTAATGTCACTGTTTTTTGCTTCTCTTCTTCAGGTTGGCTCTTCGTGTCTAGGTAATTGCATTCCTAATCTATTGTTCTGTTTTCTGTTTCTTTGGGGAGGTTTGCCATTGCAGGTTCCTGTTTTTCTATTTTGCCCATTATTTTTGCTGTGCAAGCTATAAATTCTGTTCTCATAATTCTCAAACCACTCAGAGACAGTGTGTTGTGGTTCAATATTCTTCCCACATTCCACCAGGTCCTCTGAGTAATCAGATATTGGGTCATTTTCCTTTTTTTTTTTTTTTTTTTGCAGTATTTATTAAAAAATCCCTGAACTTATATACTTGATCTGAATACCACATTTCCTTCTGTTTTTAATGTTTTTCTATTGATTTATCAGCTTATGTTCAAAGTCTTTGAGTTTTCTTTTTCCTCAGATCTTTGACAATTTCAGTCTTTTTTTTTTTCTTTTCTGACTTTTCCCCATTCACTTTTTGACTCTATCCCTTCTGGTGATGGTTTCTTTGGGCACTGGATCTCAAAGAGACAGATTATTACCATTTTAGGCAATTTGTGGTTCGGAAGCCTACATTTCTGCCTTATGTAATGTGACTTTTGGATCTTCAGAACTGGCCTTAGCTGGATCCGGTGCTCTTTCCTTTTAACTTAGTGGATTGCTGCATAACTGCTCCTTGCAGTACAGCATCCTGTCCTGCTCCCTCTGTTCCACAATTCTATGGCATCAGTATTTCAGAGAGCTGTCATACTGGTGTTGTCTTGTGACACTATCACTTTGCCATACTCATGCTGTAGGATTGTGGCCCCTAGCAGGTTTTGCTCACGGGGGCTATTGTCTGCTGAGCTATCTGTCATTGCCTGAGCCATATTCCATAGCCTTTAGTTAGGGTCTTTATGGTTCTGGAAAAGGGAAGGGAGACTGAGGTGTGGGATTTGATTTTGTTGCAAGTCTGGACCCATGTGTCAGGTCCTTGGGTTTTCCAGAGCAACCCTCTTCTTGGTAGCATGAATGGTGAGGGTGGGGTGTTGAAGGGAGCTTAGGGTCAGTGAGCATCAGTTCATGTTTGTTTTTTGAAACTTTTATCGGATTTTGAATTTCCTAGACCATGGAGACATTTGAAATTGCTTTATCTTTAGTGCATAATTTCTGTTTAGGAGAGATTTGAGAGGTCACAGGATCAGAGAAAATGTCTGGTCCTCCAGCTTGTTGCTCATGGGTCCATGTCCTCCCAATCTAAGTGGACTTGCTTTTAGGAGTTCTAACTCTGCCGCCCTTTCTGAGGCAGTACCTTCCCTCTGTTGATTATTTCTTATTTAACCTGTATGTAGCTTGTTTGTACACAGTTTGTAGGTTACTCCCCTATTAGATTATGAGTTCCTTGAGTGCTCCTTGAGGAATGACTTTTTCTCTTCTTTTATCACAAATGTTTAGCACAGTGATGGGCAAATACAAGTGCTTAATAAATGTTTAGTCATTGAATGATTGACTCAAATGCTAGGACCTAATATTGACATAGGCATCATTTTAAGTGATTCGGATTAAGTATACATCTTTTATATAATTTAAATACATTTTCAAACACTCAGGTTTTTCAATTTTTGCTTCAATCTAGCTCACAATGTTCAATTCCCCCCCCCCCCCCCACTGAATGTTGATACTATCTGACTGTTGGCCTATACTTCTATCTTGACCTCTTCTGATTCTGGCTTCTACTTTCTTATTACCTGGAGAAAGCTGATCCTTTAACTTTGAATGGCCTATTACTTTCTTTTGGCCCTATCACCACTTCAACAGTTACTACTGTATGTGAATTTGAGAGTAGAGTGTTTCAGTTATTGGATTTGCCTCCTAAGCACCTAGCACAATACCTGTCACAGAATAGGTGTTCACTCTCTGCTACATGTCCCCTTTTCACCACTCACACAGCTACCACCTTCATACAAGTCCTTTTCATCTCTCTTGGTCTATTATAACAACTTCCTAGTTGTTTTCTTGCCTCTAGTCTCTCACCAATCCAATCCATCCTCCCTTTATTTGCCAGAGTGATTTTTCTAAAGCACAGGTCTTATGTTATTTCCATTACGACTACCACCATCCTCCCATTCAATAAACTCCAGTGGCTGCCTATTACTTCCAGGATTAAATATAAAGACCATCTCAGTGTCCCTCTTTACTTGTGGGTGAATTCCTCCTGGAAAGTCCATTTTGAGGGAGGGATCAGACAAACCATGCTTAATTTCTAGACTTTGCCATCTTGCTTAAGCTGTCTTTTCTCTTCACCACTGAGATCCCCTTCTGCCACTGCTGAGTTCTTGGAATATCCATTTTGAGCAAGGCCCATCCTTCATTCTAAGGACTTCATAACCAGTCTCTCCCCCACAACACCCATATACTGTGATACTGGGAAGTTCAGTGCAAAGGTGGGAATATTTTTAGATGAGAAAACATATCTTGGATATTTGGAATAAAATGGGCTAAAGATTTGTAATATACACAGAAGCCTTTTGCCTCTATATCATGAGTAAATGAATTTTTGAGAAAAAGAATTGGAAGATACTGTATATAATAAACACTAAAAGTATCAAAATTGAAAATTTCTTATATTTTAAAGGATAGTAAAAACTTGTTTCTTATGTGGGAGTCATTCCTGAATCAGTTGTCTGTGTGCAGTTGAAGCACTGAATGGTTATCAAAATTAATGCAAAGTCAGAAAGAAGAAAAAAAGATTTAGCATGGAATTAAGACAAACGAATCCTGACATATTTAAATAATTTATTGATTAGACAAATGGGATATGAATGGAAGAAAGGTCGTAGCAGTAGACTAATCCTTTCCTATACAAGTTTAACTGATATAATTCAAATTCCGTAACAAAGTGGCTAAGAAAGTCTAAAAGTTGCTTTAGTCAGCAAATAATTGAATTGCCTAGTGGAAAGATAAGTTCACTAAAGGCAATGCTACTTTACAATGTAAGCTGGTCTGTAAAATGCTACAGGTAAAGATGATGGAAAATTATAAGCAGTGTAATCCCATACCCCTCCAAAAAAAAAATAAGGCTGATAAGCAGTTCAGGGTAAAGTCAGGTTAAATCATCCTGAAGAACATTTACAAATAAAGATTGCAGAATAACAAAAAGAAAAACGAATCAAAAGATCTGTGCAGATTTAAAAAACATTTTTCACCATCAAAGAAAGCTGAATCGTCCCACTTGTTCTCTAAATTTCATATCCTAGATGTGCTAATAGAGAAACCATGAATGGCACTATAAGAACAAAGATGGTAAAAGCAGCTGGATTGGAACCAGTGTATACCAAGGAGATCCATGATGGAAGTGACATGATTATTCAGTCATTAATGGAGTTCCATTACAAGGTAGTTGAAGGACAGAAAGATAGCAAAACTATGGGGAAATATCTCGAACCTATCTTATCAATATACAAAAAGGCAAATGAAAAGACATCAGTCACTATCAGTCTGCATGCCAACTATCCCATCTACATAAAATTTTTATAAGAACTATCTACACATGCACTTAGGGCATCCTCAGTGAAGGTATTAATATGGAACATAAAGACTTTTGGAAGTTATATTTCACAGTGAACCTCATCTTTGCCATTAAGCAAGTGACCAAAGATTCAGAAAATATAAAATGCCACTGTGCTTATTATCTGTTGATTATATAAGTAGTACTTTATTTGGTAAAACAATACTCTAGCTAAAGGTTTTTCTTTCCACAAGATAGAAACATGAAAAAAGAAAAAAAAAACATTCCTTTAAATACAAGAGGTAATTTTATTCAATGATCCTTTGGTTATTAACATCAAGTAATGCTTAAAAAGTTTTTTTTACCACTATCATGAAGGAAACCCAGTCCAAACTCCATATTTAAGAAGGATTCCCTATAGGTGGTGAGTTTCTTTGCATTCTTTGGTTTGAAGATGATATTCTATGGGCTATATCAAGCTTCAGAATGCTGAGAAACTTCTGGAAATATTGGGAGATTCTTGTAACCACACAAGACTTTGACCTGCTCATCCATATTAAAACAAACAGGTGGATCAAGAATGTCTACTATGTAGTTATGTGTACTATATATAGTTAGATTGTCTATAGAGATCTACCAGTATACACAAACACTGAGCTAAGTTCTTTAACATCCTAAAAGATGATGACTTTAAAGTGATGCATTCAGTATGATGGCAAATTTGGAAGAGACAACAGTGGCCACTGGATTGGAAAAGATCAATTTATGTCCCAGTCCTAAAGAAGGACAATGTCAGGGTGGCTAGGTGGCACAGTGAATAGAGCGCTGGTCCTGGAGTCAGGAGGACCTGAGTTCAAATCTCAGACACTTCATACACACACATACACACATACACACACACAAATTAGCTGTGTGACCTTGGGCTAGTCGCTTAACCCCAATTGCCCTACCTTCCCCTCTCCAAAAAGCCAAAAAAAAAAAAAAGACAACATCAAGGAATGTTCAAATTACTGAACAATTGTGCTCATTTCACACACCGGTAAGATTATGCTTAAGATCGTACAAGCTAAGCGTCAGCAATATGTAAACCAAAAATTATCAGAAATGCAGGCACTTTTTAAAAAGGCAGAGAAACTAGAAACCACATTGCGAACATTTGCTATATTATGGAGAAAGCAAAGGAATGCCAGAAAAACAATCTACTTCTGCTCCATTGGTTATATTAAAGCTGTAGACTACATGGGTCACAACAAAATGTGACAAGTTTTCAAAGATATGGGAGTACCAGAACATCTTACTTGTCTCCTGAAGAACCTGTTTGTGGGCTAAGAAGCAACAGTTAGAACCAAACATGGAACAATGGATTTGTTTAAGACTGGAAAGGGAGTATGACAAAGCTGAGTATCGTCACCTTATTTATTTAACTCATATCATGCAAAATGTCAGGCTGGATGATTTGGAAGCTGGAATTAAATTTGCTGGAAGAAATAATAACATTCTCAGACATGCAGATGATACCACTCTGATGGCAAAAAGTGAAGAGGAATTAAGAGGCCTCTTGATGAGGGTGAAAGAGGAGAGTATAACAGCTCTACATAAAAACAAATAAACAAAAAACTAAGATCATGGTCACTGGTTCCATCACTTCTTGGCAAATAGAAGGAGAAGAAATGGAAGCAGTGTGGGATTTTATCTTCTTAGGCTCAAAGATCACTACAGATGGCCACTGCAGCCATGAAATTAAAATGTGCTTGCTCCTTGGAAAGAAAGCTAAGGGAAAACTGGACAGCATATTGACAAGCAAAAAATATCAACTTGCCAACAAAGGTCCATATAGTCAAAGCTATGTTTTTCCCAGTAGCAATGTATGTGTGGCTGTGAGAGTTGAACTATAAGGAAAACTGAGTGTCACAGAATCGATTCTTTCAAATTTCAGATTTCAAGATTTTCAGGAGTCCTTTGGACAACAAGGAAGTCAAATAAGTCAATACTTAAATAAATTAATTCAGGTTATTCACTGGAATGTCAAATATTGAAGCTGAAACTTAAACACTTTGACCGCATAATGAAAAGGACCCTGATGTTGGGAAAGATTGAAGGTAAAAGGAAAACAGAATGGTAGAGGATGAGATTGATAGATAGTATCATGGAAACAATGAAGAAGAACTTGGATATACTTCAAGAAACAGGGGAGGATAGAAGGGCCTGGTGTGCTATGGTCCATGGGCTAACAAAGAATCAGACATGACTGAACAACTGAAAAACAACCTACACACAGAGAGAGCTAGGTTCCAATTAGTGCAAATAATGATTTCCATGAAGTAGCTGCATGTATTAAAATTCATACAATTTGGTGTTATAATTATGTAAAGTATGTTGATTGGTTCCAGGCAATTAGAAATATGTAGTGTAAATCTGAAAAATGCATTCACTTAATGTAATTCATTATTTACATTAATTGAGATGGCTATATACATATATTTATAATTATACACATATATGTACATGTATATACAGATTTACAGTTATATTTGTATCTTAGACAAACATGACAAATTGATTTGACTCAGAATTGAAGAGGTAAAGTGTGCTATATTACAATGAATAATGATTTTTTTATATACCCCAAATTTCTCCCAGAAACAAAACCCCATCATATTTATGCCAACATTCTCTCATTGTTGTATGACTGTGACCTAGTCACATTAGTCTCTAAAGAATTTACAATAACTATCACTAAGATGGTACCAGAGGGTAGAAACAGGTTGTAGCAAGAAACTACACGTAAGAGTTAAAGTAGATGTCACCAAAAGAACATATGATTGAAAAGATGGACTGGTCACATGAAAAGAGGCAGGATAACTGGAGGAGAAACTTTGTACTTCCCTGATATTCTTGAATGTGAATACAAAGTAAGGATGACTACCAGCACATGGAATGGATCCCTTTGGCAAACTCTTGTGAGAACACAGATCAGAATTGCACGGAATGGGCACACCTGGATTCATTGCAATCAGTATTCATTGTAGGAAACATCTACATCACTGAGATCATAAACCCCAGAATCTGAATGTGTGTGTGTGTGTATAGACACATATAGACACATATACATTTACATACACACATATGCATACATACGTACACACATATACAATACACATACACATATACGTGTGTGTGTGTGTGTGTGTGTGTGTGTGTGTGTGTGTGTGTGTGTGTGTGTAATTTCCCAAATGGTCAAGGCAATTTTTATTTCAAAGTATTTTATTTCAGAATCTTCCTATAGAATCTCCTTAAAATTAAAACACCCTCAGGTAATAAAGTATACTAGATAGTCTGTAACTTAAGAAAAAGTCTGAAAATACATAGAAAGATCTCTTATTTCTGACTAAGCCCCAAATTAAGAGCCATTTCAGAAAAATGGGTGGACATTTTTGAGAAAGACTTTCTATGTGTATGCCACAGAGGAAACAATGCCAGGTCTTCTTGAATTTGAGGCTTAAATATAGATTGTCTAGATCTAAATATAGTTGAAACGCATTAACACTCCACCTGCTCCACCTTACCCCCCTACACCTGGTTTACTTAGGTTCCATTATTGTAGCAATATTTGGCTGGTAGAATTTGAAGGGATATGAATAATGAAAAAGTTGAGCTGACTCTTTACTGTCATTATTCAATCATGTTTATATTTAGTATGAATACAGTGACTCCCATTCAGGAGGAAAGAGTGCTTATGAAATGAGAGATGTTTTTGATGAAAGAGGGGAATCACAGCAGACCCACATTTCTGCCACAATTTTGATTGGACCTAAAAATAAACATTTGGACTTTCTAGGAAGCCATACCCATTGTCTAGTGGCTGAGACATTTTCACCAAAGGCATCAGTAGATGCCATAGAAAAGCATGAGTGATTTCAGAGCTTCCTGATTTGGGAGCTGGGCCTACAAGGAACAGGAAAAATGAAATGGAATTACATTCTGTGTCAAATTTGGGTTACAGTACCCCCTGAGGAGAGGATCTATAGTTTTAAACCACTTACTTGGTTTAATAGGAACTCCTTTGATTTTTTTATTTCATTTTATTTTATTTTTTAAATTTTATTTTAGTTTGCATCATTCATTTCCACGAGATTTTGAGTTACATATTTTCTCCCCATCTTTCCCCTACCCACCACCCCAAAACAGCCATCCCAGTGTATCCCCCTCCCCCAATCTATTCTCTCCTATG
>CM053582.1:246586327-246627421 GCA_028627135.1 Pseudochirops cupreus
GCATTCCTGGAAAACAAGCCTGGCGCCACAGGCTCCACGTGACCACATTCAGCCTATTAGGGAACAGAGTATACTTTCAAATATCCAAGGGTCCTCAGTCACATAGACACTTTAGCAAAGGGCCTAGGGGCAGGGAAGATCTTCAGATTCCCATAACAGTTTCCTCATCTGTAAAATGAGCTGGACAAGAAAAGGGCAAACCACTCTAGTATCTTTTCCAAGGAAACTCCAAAATGGGGTCACAAAGAGTTGGACATGACTGGATATGACTAAACAACAAAAACATTCCTCTGCCAGTGGTTCTCAACCTTCCTAATGCCGAGACCCTTTAATACTGGTATGTGGGCATATCTGCATGTGGGCAGATCCGCCTGGAGACAGATAGAGGAGCAGTGTCTCATTTCCTAAGACCATGGTCCTAAGACCAGGTTCCTAAGACCGATCGTCTTAGGCAACCCCTGTGAAAGGGTCATTTGACCCCCAAAGGGGTTGCGACCCCCAGGTTGAGAACCGCTGCTCTAGGCCAAAGCTGGTCCTGCTGATTCTCCTTTAGCTGAGATTGCCCATTGCACTTGTGGATCTAGACAAGAATATCATCCTTTTCATTTGGGATCTACCCATGCAGAATTCTCTTGACGAGTTTTATTGGTCCATTGTTTCAATCCCTTGTTTAACTCTCAGTCAATTGGGAAGCCTCTTGAAAACATTAAAAGCTTGCAGTACTTCAATCATGTTATGAAACACTCTCCTAACTTGATTTTCATCTTCACGTTCTCCAAATAAGAACCAAGGAAATTCAGCCAACTAAATAGGATAGCACCTATCACCTCTAAATTCAAAATAATTCAAGCTGACACACAGATTATCCATAAACCTCACAAAAGAGAAACCTGTCCTTTGCATGCTAGGTTTAAAAAACCTTTATGTTTTGTCAAGCACAAAACATTCTCCCTAGCTGAGTAGGCCTCAGTGCTATGTAAACCCAACCAAAGAACTTCGCAATCTCCAGAGGGAAGGAGGTGTTATCGTTAGTTTTCATTTGAGTTTTAATTACCATATGTGTGGCTATAGATTCATAAATACACATTTACAGCTCCAGAGGAAAGGGCAGCCAGAGCATAGAAAAATGTATCAGGGTACAGCCCATGCATTGCTTTCAGCAAGTCACAATATAAAGCTGTCAGGAGGAGAACCCAACTCGATTAATAATATCAAGAGAGAAAGCAGCATTGCTCCTATCTCCCTACCACACTGATTTCTACCCACACTGTTTGGTGGAGATAGCTTTCAGATTTTTTCTTCATGAAACCTTAAAAAAGTCTTCTCAACCAGGTGACTCAGCAGATGAATGAGGGGGACAGTGGGCTAGGGTCTTAAGTACTATAAGGATTGAATTGAAAAAGGCCATAGTTCACTGGAGTTAAGTGCCAAGCTGCATTTCTGCAATCAATGCTAACTGCCTTTTAGCACAGAGGGCAATGGCAAGATGTCCCCTATCCACATGACTAATATTTCTGAATAGAAGGCTCAAGGTTTACTATTTTGTTTTAGGTTTTAATTCCTAACCCCCCAGTCAACAAAGATTTATTAAGTGCCTACTATATGTACCCTTACAATTTTGTAATGTTTTATTAATGTTATTTATTAACATTGTTTTTTATAAACAATTATTTCCTTATATTACTGAAGCCCCCATACCCCATTGAACCTTCCCTTGTAACAAAGAAAAACTGTTAAGCCAAACCAATCAACAGAGGGCCCTTGTATGTCAGTGAATGTAATATTCTGCCCTCATGGTCCCCCACCTCCATCTCAAGAAAAGTGTTTGTTCTTCGTGATTTGTTTCCCAACATAGATTGGTCACTGCATTTAAGTTCAATTGCCTCTTAATAACATTTTACACTGTTTTCAAAATGAAAAATACTCACATGGCTCTTTTTTCCTTTGTTCTATATTAACTCCATACAAGTATTACCATCTTTCTCAGAATTCTTCATGTTGTAATGACATATCATCACATTCATATACCACAATTTTCTGGCTATTTCCCAGTCAATGCCCACCTGCTTTATTTTCAATTTTTTGCCACCTTGAAAGGTGCTATTATTTAAATATTCAATATAGCAAGAGGCTTTCTTTGATTTCCTTGAAGGCAAAGTACCTGGATTGCTGGGTAAGAGGGTCTGAACCATTTCATCACTTTTCTCATATAATTACAAATTGTTTTCCAGAGCCATCAGCTTGTCACATTATTTTATACATAGCACTGGCCTTACAGTCTATGAACATGGCAGCTGGCTATGCCTTGATTAGTTAGATATCGAGGTTATATAGTCTAAGGACCTTACTCTCCATATGAAGAAACTGAAAGGTAAATGGAAACTGAGTGACATGCTCACAGTTACACAAACACTAAATAAAACTAGCATTTGAACCCCATTTTAAATAATCTCTAAGTTCCCAAATCTATGACCCTAAGATTTTCTGGTTCCCAATCTAATTGTTTTCCACTAAATAAGGCTGATGTGAGGGGGACGATGACCTGCTTGAAAATGTCTCTGGCACCTGGCTACAGTGCAAAGAATTACCTCATTAAAGAATCATTCTTTTGTGTTGAGAAATTAAATCTCCAGGAGTCAGTTAAAATGCCTGAGAAGAAGTAACCCACTCTCAATCATTAAAACCTTATTTTTCTTCCTAGAAATAGCATTTTTAATCAAATTGGCTAAAAGATTAACAGAAAATCTGATGTTGAAGGTAAGTTCATTTCAACTAACATAGCAGGGAGAGTTTAACACTAATGGTTTTGAAATTAATGGTTTCAATTGTAAACATATTGGAATGGGGAATTATAAAAAGAGCTTGTTTAGAAACAACACTTTCAAGTAAAAGATAAACTGAGACTACTAGACTATTAATCTTACTGATACACAGGCTGATTTTGTTAAAGAATTTGCAGTGTTTTTGGAAAGCTGCAGAGCGGATAGAGTATCAGGTCTGGAGTCTGGAAGACCTGAGTTCAAATTCATCTTCAGACACTTATTAAAGCTATGTGACCCTAGGCAAGTCACTTAACCTCTATGTGCCTCAGTTTCCTTAATTGTAAAGAGGTTACAAAAGTTGTTGTGAGGATCAAATATTTTTTTTTTTTTTGCTTTTTGGAGAGGGGAAGGCAGGGTAATTAGGTTAAGTGACTTGCCCAATGTCACACAGTTAGTAAGTGTTAAGCATCTGAGGCCACATTTGAACTCAGGTCCTCCTGCCTCCAGGGCCAATTTTCTACTCATTACGCCACCTAGCCACCACCAAATAATATTTATAAGGCATTTAACCCAGTGTATGACACATTGTAGGTGTTTAGTAATTGGTCCTTTCCTTTCCCTGAAGAAATGAGCTGTGGTGCAGGTGCATTTTAGTGTGGGAGGAGAAAGAGAAGCCAAGGCACAAAGCATAGATATACCATTTTATTGCTGCAAAATGTATATGTCCTTTATTTCATCCTGGAGTCAAGAGGCAGAGCACTATATTGTGCCAGGTAGCTGGAGGGCAGCAGGAAGGAATCCAAAGTAGACAGGAGGATGCAAAAAGAGGAGCCTGTTTTTCATGAATTCTTCTAAAGCAGGCTCTTCTTGGTCTGGCCCAGGGGTGTACTGGAACCAGCTCCAACAGACTCCTGTTAAATTTTCACTGTGAGTATTTGCACCTTGGAAATTGGTAAACACTACAAATCAGGACTTAATCAGATTTTATTGATTTCTAGACTTTAAAAAGCGATGGAGAAATGTTAATAGTGCAGATTAAACATAAAAAGGCGTCCACTCTAAACTCTCCCCAACTGCCCAGACAGTTGTTAAACACTGACTAGCATCCTTGCCTGATACCCACTGGGCAGGAGCAGCATTTGTTTAAGGAATGTGGGGGTTGTTGGGAGACTTAGGTGCAAATAGGGAAAGGGAACAAGGGGAAATTAAGCTTCATTTTGCAGCTTTTATTATGCTCCCCTGGTTCTTTATGGATGAAAGTCAACCCTCCCATCTCCTGCTCCAAGCTCCCTCCTCTTCCTTCTCCTTCTGTTCAGCTATCCCTCTGCTGGTTTACTCTAAAAGTTTAGTGGAAGTTGGTTGGCCCACAAAAGGCATGAGGTAGAGGGAAAAGAAGACATGCCACTCCCTTTATCCATCAGCTAAAGTAGTGACTAGGAATACATGTGTATCAAGTTCACTTAAATTGTTGTGTTTTTTTTTTCCCCCACCCCTGGATGTTAAACCACAGAGAAATAACAGTTTAGAGAAGTGTGTATATTACCTAGTAAGTCTTACAGGGGAAAAGATTTCAGAGTGGTTATTTCAACTGCCATATCAGGTAGAGAAGGGAAACATTGATGACAATCACTCCTTAGGTAGATATAGATTGCTTTTATTAGAATTACGTAGAATTAATTCCTTTCTTTGTAATTATATTCATAGATCTCTTCTGAATTTTATTATTATTCTCACTTTAGTATTTGGAATCTTCCGGGCACTGCCAATGTTTTCATGAATATCAATTTGCATTAATAGTTCCAATCTCATGAATATCTCAGCTGATTGAAGACTGGTACTATTTGTGGGACAAGTATCAAAAGACATGATCACATATATTTTGCTACTCATATTTCCATTCCAAATATAGAGACCAATAAAATAATAAAGTTATACCTCATTTTATTGTGCTTCACTTTATTGAGTTTCACAGATAATTGCATTTTTTTTATAAATTGAAGGTTTGTGGCAACCGTGTGTCAAGTAAGTCTATTGGTGCCATTTTTCCATTTGTGTGTGTACACATCATGTCTCTGCATCACATTTTGATAATTCTTGAAATATTTCAAACTTTTTCATTATTATTATATCTATTATAATTACCTGTGATCAGTGAACTTTGCTATTATTATAATTGTTTTGGAGTACCAAAAAAATATAGCCAAGACAGTAAATTTAATCAATAAATGTTGTGTGTTCTGACTGCTCCACTGACTGTTCATTCCCCATCACTCTCCCTCTCCTAGGGTCTCCCTATTCCCTGAGACACAAAAATATTTAAATTAGGCCAATAATCCTACAATGGCCTTTAACTCTTCAAGTGAAAGAGTCAACTAATGTGACAAACTTCACTATTGTCTTATTTTAAGAAATTGCCACAATGACCCAACCTTCAGCAACTACAACCTTATCAGTCAGCACCTATCAACACTGAGGCAAGACTCTCCACCAACAAAAAGACTATGACTCACTGAAGGTTCAGATGATGGTTAGCGTACTTTAGCAACTAATTATTTTTTAATTACAGGTTATACATTATTTTTAGACATAACACTATTGCATACTTAATAAACTACAGTCTAGTGTAAACATAACTTTTATATGCACTGGAAAACCAAAAAATTCACAACTCACTTTATTGCTATATTTGCTCTATTGTGGTGGTATAGAATCAAACTCACAATATTTCTGATATATGCCTGTACTAGAAAACAAAATGTCCATACATTTGCATACCGATTTTTAAGTTAGCAAAATGTTTTCACTTCTATTATTGCATTTGACTCTCATGACACCTTTATGAAGTAGGTAAGGCAAGTAAGATTATTTCAATTCTGCTGGTTCAGTTTCTTAATCTGTAAAATAGGGAGAGTCATATATGCACTACCTATTTCATAGAGTAAGGATCAAATAAGCTATAATTGTAACCAAAGTACTATATAAACATAAGCTATGATTATCATCATGTTCGTGTATACATATGTGTATTTATATATGCACATATATGTATGTGTGTCAGTATATATATATATATATATGTATGTATGTATTCTCTGACACCTGGATCACTTTGAACATGTTATTTAATCTCTCTGAGTCTCAGTTGTCTCATCTGTAAAGGCCTTAAATCTGAGATCTAAAAAAATGGATAAAGGCATAGAAAAAGTTTAAAGTGCTGGGGCAGGGACTAAGGCAGCCCAATATACAGGTACTCATTTTTTCAATAATTTTAAAAAAATTTAAATTATTTTTTTTTAATTCCACTTATAATTTGTTCTCCTTCTCTAAAATCCAAACCTCCTCTTGGAAAACTTTCTCCATATGGAGAAATCATTCTGATAGTGAATAATTTATTTTTTCTTCCTAACTTAAACCTTGACTTATTTACTTGCAAGGTATGATTTTTTAAATTTATGGACTGATAATTTTTTGTTTAATGTCCTTTTGCAAGGATATGGTGAAATTCATCTCCTAAAATAAAAGGGGGGGGGGTATGTCAAAATAATAGTTTGTTTCATATGACCCCAAAGTCATATTTAAGAGAGGGAGAATTAACAACTGTCAAATCAACTGTTTGTATGCAAAACAACTTGCTGTTTGAATGCATTTTTTTTGGATTTCAACACATTGTTCAGTGTCCCAGATATGGTCTGACTTTATCTTTGGCTATGACCAAAGCACACAATATAGCCACTTAAAAAACAATTCACTGGTGCCTCCTTCGGAGAAACAAGATGAAGAGATAGAATGACCAGTGACTGACTTAAAGGATGGCCATATGGTATATATCAAAAAACACTGAAAAGACTCATGGCAATGTAACTGAGTAAGAAATTATGTCTAAGCTCAATTCTCCCTTTTTATCTCAAAACAGCAAGAAGCATGTCAAATATAGTAATAGAACAACAACAAATTGCTCAGTTGTCCTTTGTTCTTGAAGAGGACCAAAATGATATCACTATGTTAAAGTCAAGGCACAGGGTGTCCAACTGTGGTTAATCAGAAGACTCTACCATGGGGTCAGGCACAAATAGTCCATATGAACATTCCGGGTGGAGATGTCTAAATTTGTACATCTCACGTTTCTTCACATCTGCTTCAGTTCCGCTTCACTCATAAAGCACAGTGCCTTCTTTGATGAGGGCATGCTATGCAGGGAGGTTCTTTGCCAGTGTCTCCCATGTCTCACAATCAGTTCCAAAGTTCTTCAGACAGACCTTGAGAATATCCTTGCACCTCTGCTTCTGATCACTGTATGAGGACCTACTTTGTCTGAGTTTTTTATAAAATGTCTTTTATTCAAGCCATGTAGTCTAACTCATACCTGAAAGAAATACCAATTAAGTGAGTATCCAACTCTTGTATGGCAATTTTTATAAGGTGGACTATCCTATATCCTAAAGCAGCCCATTCCACTTTTGAATAACTTTAATTATTAAGAAGTTTTTCCTCTCATTGAACTCACTTCAACTTTTACCTATACTTCTAGTTTTGCCTTCTTAGGTTAATAACATTAAGCCTAATACATCTTTCAAATGACACAACAACAAATAGAAGGGAAAGGCAAGAAATCCTCCAAATGAAATCCTAAAAGAAAGACTAAAGAAATGAGAAAGCAGAAGCATACAGAAAAAAAAATAACATAATCAAGAAATGTTATAGTGTAAGACAATGTGTGAAGAAATATCCAGATGATGAAAATAATTCTACAATAACTGCAAGTTATAACTACAAGAACTACTAACTACCAATACTCCAGAAAGGAGAATAAAATAGCCATATGAAACTCCAAAACAGTTGAAAAACCAAATAACAATTGAAAGAAGACATAAGGAGAACAACTTAAATTCTGAATGAAAAACTTTAAAAGGGCATTGATGGTTAAGAACATTAGTTAATTTGATGAAAGTTTGAGGGAAGGCAAAGGAAAACCAAATTACAAAAACAAAAAAATAAAGATGAATTCATAATGAATAAGAGGAAATAAAGAAATTATCAAATGTAACCACCTAATTTTGTATCAAATCTGGAAATAAATGGAATTAATATTGTTTTTAAATATAAAACGCCTTTTAAAAAAAAGTTATGACTCTAAATTATCCAGTATAAAATACAAAACTTGAGCATGTCATAAATGAACTCCCTAAGAAATAAAATCTTCTTCCAGATGGATTTACAAGTGAATCTTAAACGTTTACACAATTACTAGTTCCTGTCTCATTAAACTGTTCCTAGAAATAAAGAAAGAAGGCATCTTACCAGACTCTATCTGTGGGATAAATATGGTCTTTCTAGCCAGGTAATACATAAAGCAGGGAAATAAAAATATAGATCATTATCACTAATGAATAAATATAGTAGGTAAAATAAAAGCAAAGAGACTTAAGTAATATATTTTTGCAAAATTATTCAGTATGACCAGGCTAAATTTATATCAGGAATCAACTTGTGAAAATATAAATATATTTAGGCATTATAATAAAAGTAGCATGGTTATAGCAACAGATGTAGAAAAACTGACAAAATGAAATACTGATTGATAATAAAATGTCAAAAGTGTGAGACTAAAAGCCTTTTCCTTAATATAATTAAAAACATACAAAATAAAGTTTTTCATGAATAAAATCAATGCAGCAGAAATCAGAAGAAGAGCTACAGTCTTAGACAAATATTTATTTTTAATATCTTGGAAAAAAATCTGACATCCAAAATTTATAATATATTGACACAAATTTAAGAGATTAAGTCTTTCCTAAGAAAAAAGTAATCAAAGGATATTAACAGTTTGCAAAAGAAGAAATACAAAGCTATCAACAATCATCTAAAAAAACCAAAATCATTAAAAATCTTAGAAATACAAATTAAAACAACTGTACAATATTGCCTTATACATATCAAATTAGCAAAGGTGAGGAAAATGGGAAAATACGTTGTCAGAGATGGTCTGTGCTAATTAAAGGCTGTTGGAGGTGTGAATTGTTTCAACTTCCATAGGAAAGAATTTGGAATGATGATTTTAAAAAGTTACTGAATTGTTTATATCATTTGAACAAAATATGCATTTCTTTGTTCTAACTCTACTACCAAGAGTTTTATTGGCTGCAAAAAGAAAACTTATTTGTGCAAAAAATTGTCCCTAAGTATCATTATTTATGATAATAAAAATGGGAAGCAAAATGGGTGCCCGACAAATAAGGAATGACTAAACAAATTATGGTATATGAACATAATGGGGTGTTAGTGAATTATAAAGAGTGATTAATATGAAGAATTCAGAGAAACATTACCAGAATACTGATCTTGAAATCACTTGACTCAAGTTCAAATTCCAGTTCATAATTTTAACCTCTGTGTGATTTAGATGAAATCTTCTCTGAGCCTCCATTCTATCTTTAAAGAAAAAGAGTTGGCTTAGATGACCTCTAAAGCCCCTTCGAGCTCTATGATCTATGTATCTAGTATCCAGGATATGGGTATGTATCGAGTATTTATCTAGTATCTACAATATCTATGGCTCTCACATCTACTGTTTATCTAGTATCTATACTATTGCTGTGTATGGTATCAGTGATTCATAGATTTATATGAAGTGATGCAGGGACTAAAAAGAATTTTAAAAACACAGTGAATACAAAAATATAAAGTCATCATGTAAAAATAATAGACTTATGGCAAATTTCAGGGAGTCAATATTAGTAAACTATAATTTTACATCCTTTCTGTTGACAATTGGCAAATTAATTTCAGGGAAAAACTCCAGAGGAGGAATGTTTCTAAAGAAGTGCTGTTATGCCAGAATACAACATAATGACAATGACAATTACGTAATTTGAATTCGTGAAGAATATTTTCAAATTTCTAAAACAATTTGCACTCATTATAATATCCCCTTATGATCCTCAGTTTACAAATCACTTCAACAATGACAGATGTTAAGGGTTAAAAAAGAAATAGTCTTCAAATACCTATTTTGCCTAGAAATTTGAATATCAGAATTTTCTTGGCAGCTATTAAAGCACCATGCCTTATTTCCCTAATAAATTTTGACTCTCTCTGTCATAGATTGTATATCTTAGTCACTATATCTTAAGTTATGTCAGCTTAAATACACAATTTTGTCAATAGAACCATACATAATTCATTTTATATTTTACAGAGCATTCTCCTTGGAGAACTACTGAAAAGGTACACTTTAAATGACTGGTGAGTATCTCATTACTTCCAGAGATGCATCATCTGGTTTTTCAGGATCTATATTCAACACCCCCACGTGACCTTCCTTATCACTAAGCAGGTTGAATGCTGATGTATAGGTCAAAGGAGTCATCACTGTGTAGTCAGAGAGACAAGCATTAAACTAAATCTAAATATGAAGGCTTTAGTCTTGATTCTGCCACTGACTAGATGTAGGATCTTGGACAAATAATCTCTCTCTGCCTCAATTCTCTTAGCTATTAAAAAAATGATAAGATATGATTGGATGTTCTCTAAAGGGCCTTCCATCTCTAAAATTCTATGAGTCAGACAATTCATGGTCACGTTTCCAAGCCACTAGTTGGTAAATGCATATAGGGATATATAGCTAGATAGCTAGCTAGATAAATGTATGTATGTGTATACATATATGTGTGTGTGTGTATCTGTGTCTGTGTCTGCCTCTGTCTGTGTCTGTGTCTGTGTATCTGCGTTTATGCGTATAGTTTCATTATTTGCAATTTTTAAAGTAAGAAGGTGGTAAGGGAGTGTGATAATTTGTGTCACTACAGGAGAAGGTTTTATAAGGAAGGAGAATGGTTTAAATATAACAGCACTCAGATAATAATAATGCTAACAGTGAAGTAATTATATCAATTTATAAAATGCTATATATATTTAATTGCAAAATCATAATTTCTTTATTTCTTACTTTTTACTTTTAAATTTTTTTATCAATATTTTTGGTTTTTATCACCTTCATTTCCAAATAAATTCTCCATATCCAGTAAACTATACTTTGTGAGTATTTATGTGCATGTGTGTGATTGTGCATGTGTGTGTGTAAGAGAGAAAATCAGCAAAATTTGCTGACATATCAACCAAATCTAACAATATATGCAATGCTCTATACCTATAATCCTCTACCTCTGCAAAGAAGAGATGAGAATTCATTTTACTTTTCTCTAGGGATGACACTTTAAAGTTTTTTAAATACCCTCATATCAATCATCTTCTTTTATCTTTATATAGCATAGAGGCTTAGCTGAGACTCCCTGACCTAAATTATTCCTCTTGTATCCAGCCATTTGTTTTGCCTCAGATTCATTCATGGAGAAGCCTGACCTCTAATTGAGGGGGAGGGGAGGGATAATTCTCACATTCATTGGTTCATCAAACCCCTAACACCATCTCCATGTCAACCCACTATCACCTGTTGTGGCTTTAAAGCCTGTGCCAGAAGAAGAAGAATATTGATGACTTCACTGTCTACCTGCTCCACAGATTCATTCACTCATCTTACTTGTTATAGCTTACCTAACATGCCTGAGGTCATCTTATCTAGGTTTTACTGTGTCAGAAGCACTGCTTTCCAAGGCAGTATCCCTGTATATGGTAGTTGATAGTGATGGAATGCAAGTTCCTTGATGACAGGGAATGTTTTTCATTTTTATTTTTGTATCCCCAGAATTTGAGAGGCAGAACGGGCATAGTGAAAAAGCAGCTGGCCTTGATATCAGAAAGACCTGGGTTCAAATCCCACCTCTCACACATGTCTGGATGAATCCAGGGGAAAGTCACTTGATGTCTCAGCAGTGTCTCTCAGCCAACTCTCTGAGACCTGGAAGGTGCAGAGAAGGGACTGATCTGCGTTGATATAGTTCTTTATAACAATAAACTCAGAGACTTAGTTTTTAAAAATTCCCAGTGCCTAATATAGCACTTGACATATAGTAGGAGCTTATGTCTGTTTGTTGGGTTGAACTAGATTAAATAAAGGTGAAATTTGCCTATTCTGTCAAGGATGACCAATTTAAGTTAAGGGGAAGTTCTGGAATATGGTAACCAAGCCAATTTCTAAATGCAATTGAGAGTGAAGGAGCACTTAACAGAGTCTCACAAAGTATAAATCCTTAATAAGTCAGGAAACTGAAGGGCTGGACCAGACCTGAGAAAATATCTAGTCCAACCTTTTCCTAAATCATGAAATTCTTCTCAAACATCCTCTAAAAATGATTACTTAGCATTTTCTTTCATATCTCCTTTGCCTGAGAATCTCCCAGGATAAACTCAGGAAGATGAGACTTCCTGACTTCAGGGCCAGCACTCTATCTGTTGCACTGCCTAGCTGCCCTTATGTTGAGCCAAAATCTGACACCCATAATCCCACATTTTACCCTGTGGAGGCGTACAAGGTAAATCTGGCATAGTGAATAGAGCATTGGATTTGGAGTAAGGAAGCCCTGGATTCAAATCCTAACTCAGATACTTTCTAGCTTTTTGCCCCTAAGCAAAGGGCTTAACTTTCCTGTGCCTCATTTTTCTGACCTGAAAAATAAAGGGGTTGGCTCTGTGGCCTCTGAAGTTCCTTCAAGCTTTATATCTATGACCCTATGATCTTTTACCAGAAATACTTATTGATCCTGAGGCAGTATACTCTAGTGAAAAGAACAATGGATTGTTTGGCAGGAGATTTGGATTTTTGAGTCCTGGCCCTTATATTTACTAACTGTATGACCATCAGCAAATCATTGAAACTCCCTGAACTTCAGTTTCCTTAGCAATAAAACAAAAATAATAATAGCTGCACTAACTGACTCATAGAACTGTTGTGAAGAAAGGGATCTGCAAAGCTGAAAGCTACCAGGACAGCATGACGTCAGAGACCAAACGTGCGGTCTGAGACGACCTTCATTCTCTCCTTGTTCAACTTCATGGCGGAAGAATGCAGAAATGCAAACCTCAGCGTGTATCCGTGTGTGGGGTCATGGCCAGTGTTCAGTGTGGAGAGGTTTGTCAATAAATGTGCAGCTCCCTGCAGAATTCAAAGCCGCTATTGCCACTGTGTTCGTGACTTTATCTACATGCCTCAATGAGAACACACACGAGTAGGTGAATGATCTTTGTTTGAATGTGAGGCATGTGTGTCCCATATAAGACCTAAGTAACTTATCCAAAGTCACCCAAGTTATATCAGAAGTGGGATTTGAACCCAGGTCTTTTGATGTGAGAGCCCATGTTCTTTTCTCTATACCATGCTCTCTCCTATTTCCAAATGATTTTAGCTTGTCACCCAGCCCTCTTCAAAAGACCTTGCCTCTTCTTTTAATATATCAGGATTGCAACTTTCCAAATTATGCAAAAAATAAGCCCCACATCCCTGATAACATTGTATAATTTTCTCCAGAATTTCTACTGTTTCTCTGATGCTTTTGAGGGCAAGATGCTGAAAGGACTATTTTTTTTCCTTCAGTTGAATGCTCTAGGGAGGAAAAGAAAAGGCTGCTGGAATACTATTGGTTTCCCAATAAAAGACAGGAAAGTAGATCCAGCAACCCTATCAAAGCCCTAGGTACCAATGGATACATTAATAATAAATGAAGACTTTGCTGTAGGATTTCAGTTCAGCAAAATCATTTCTCAGGCAGTTAGGTCACTGCTGACCTGTTTGTTTCAGAATAGGCAGCACCCAACTGCATACCCTTTACATACCTTAGAAGGTAAATAGCCCCAGGATCCCCCTTCTGTTCCCACTGATGCTGATTGAGATACATCTCCTTTCTCCCTTTCCCCTCTCTCAGTTGCTACCTAGGATGACCCTCCCCCCCAATTGCATCCTCATTTCTTAAAGTGCTTTGTAAACTTTTGAATATACAAATATCAGTGTTTATTTTTACTTTAAACTGTTAATAATAGGTGGCAGGACTTTCTGTCAGTGAGAAAGAAGAAAGACAAGATATGATAGCACATATCTAGTGTGGAACTCTACATATATTCTCAGATTGGCTGATGTGTTGCTCAATTCTGCTTAACTACTTATATATTTTTAAAGTTATAATTATAGCAAATATGTATATAGCACTTTAAGGATTACAAAGTGCTTTTTTTTTTACCTCATTTGATCCTTATGCAACCCTCTGAGATACATGCTATTCTCATTTTACAAATGAGAAAGCTTGAGATGGAGACATTAAATGGCTTGCTCAGGGTCACCCAGCAAGTAAGGATGTGAGGCAGGATTGAAACCAGGGTCTTCCTGACTCTGAGGTCACGACTCTGTCCACTGTACCACCTAGCAATCTTTTTTCATTCTCAGCCCAGGGGTGGCTCTCTGAAGATGGGAAACAGAAGAGATATGTCTGGAAATGAAGGTGATACAAAAATAAGATTTCAATAATAATTTTAACAAGATTTCAATAATAATTTAAAAAATAAATTAAACAAAAAAAACATATTCCTAGCTTATCACTACCATTATTATGAAACTGGATATATGCATTTTGCTCACACAATGACTTTGTGATATATGAAATTTTTCTCTTCAACTTCTTTTCTTTTTTTCTCCAGCTACCAATATGGTTTATTTTTGTTTTTATTAATAAACATTTATTCTCTCTCCTCCCCACTTACCCCCACTGAAAAAGAAAAAAATACCTGAAACAAATGCATAGTCAAGCAAAACAAATTTCTCCCTCTTTAAACAAATTTCTCCCTCATTATACTCTGTATTGAGTTATACAGAAGATGCTGACAAGATTCAATCCTTAAGAGTCTTATGAATAACTCAGTGTGTTGACTATCTCTGGCACTAAAAACACAGATTTTGTTGCAAAGTTCCCATCACTGACTTAGAATTTCAAGACGTAAAGGGCAGCCATATATTATGCTCAAAAAAGCTCCTTCAATAAATTTTTCATCTTAAAAAAAGCCAATCCTCAACCTCTCATTAATAAATGTTAGCTGCTACTTAGTGATGGTTAGATAAAAGTCCCTTAGCTCTAATTCTTTCAATGGCATTTGCAATCATTGTAAACAAAATATCAGCAAAAGGTCAAATCTGTACCTGCTTTCCCCTGTGCCAATTTACCAAAATAAACATTTACTGATCTGGTCATTAGACTCTAAACCATTGAACTGAAAACTGATTTTGTTTGAATGGAGATTGACAGGAGAATGCTGAATAGAAATTCTCACATGCCAAGCATCCAAAGCAGGACTGATTATACCCCTGCTTACCCAAAATTGTGTTCTTTCTCCTGCAAGGGAAAAAAATGTAAACTTTAAAAAATATATGCAATTCTAACAGTGTATGGCAAGCGGTAAATTTGGGAATTTCATTACTTCACATATTCTGTAAACATTTTTAAAAGAAAAGAATGTTACAGCCCTGTCTCAGTAAACCCCAAAGGTAGCAAACAGGAATTATTGCATCTCAAAAAGTCCTAGCACAATTTTAAACTTTAGTAGTTTAAAATTGTACTAACAATTTTTGGGATACACTGTTTTAATTCTGAGATTGATACAGAAAGCCTAGGCCTATGCTTCATTTTTGGCATTTGGCAAACATCACTTTGAAAACAATTATTCTTTCCAAAGTGCCCATCAGAATCAGCTTGGCAAGTGACCATAACCCAAAGAGCCAAAACTAAAATCAAAATTATTTTCTCAATTTGCACTAAGGAGCAGGTGCAAATATGAAAGAAGAACATAGAAGGTTTTCAGCTATGATCAAGCTGTGAAAGAGTAAAGCACTGAGCATCGTACAGGAGAAGCAGCATAGTGTAGTAGGTAAAAGATAAGGAAATTTGTCTTTGTGAGAGCTGAAATCTGCCTCTCTTCCTCTTCTGTGCATCGCTCAGAGTTTTGCCCATCAAATCTAAGAAAAGCGAGGTTTAACTCTTCCATAATGCATCTTTTCAAATACTTTGTCAGCTAACTTAACCACCCTGTCTTTTTTTTCCATTCTAAATACCTAGGATTTCTTCATCATGCTTAAAACAGATGGTTTCAAGTTTTCTTGCCCTCCTAGTCACCGTCCTCTAGACACACAGTAGCTTGTCAATCTCCTCTCAAACATGATTCCCTAAACTGAGCATTGCACTCCAAATTTAACTTGCATAAGAAGTGAAGTATTCCATGGCTTTATCCATAACTTCCCTCATTCTGGACATGAGTTAATGGAACCTAATATCATGTAGGCTTCTCAGAGTCCTATCCTAATGATTCATCATGGTATGGAGTTGACTTTGGGTTTTCTAAAGCTAAGAAAGTAGAAAACAAGTTCTGTCTAGTTCTTCAAATACTTTTCTCAGCAGTATACTGTATCATTTTTCCAAGGACTAACCTAACTAAGCCTGGAGAAGCTTATTATCTGAAGGTTAGCTATTTAAAAGGCTAAGCTACTTGGCAATGTATTATTTTCATAAGACAATCCATGAAATAAAGAATAATACATAATGGCCTGTGAGTGGTTCCCTTCAGCTTCTGCAGTGGTGGTAGCAAAGTGGCAAGAAAGAAAAAGAGCAGATATAAGAATCACCCAAGTTTTAGACTATCTATAAACTTTAACTTGGCTGTTCCATCCCTGTTCAAAGAGCAATGAATGTATACAGTAAGTGCTAGAGAAAATGAATCATATCAATCTTGGCATTCTGGTTATAAAAGAAGCAAGAAGACAGAAGAAAGTTACCACTAAGTAAAAGGCTGACTTGCAAATTATTACAGAGACAAAAAAATGAGGGAGTGTGATTGGTTATATCATGTAGCCAAAGATAACCATTAATATCAATCCAGAGGATGTTTGTTCATCGTGTACTGCAGTGCTGGAGATAAGCATTTGAAAAAAAGACCATCATGAAAATAATTGCACCTCATACATCTGTGTAGAGAAAGAAGCAATAGAAAAATTCTACAAAGAAATAAATTTTATATTCCAAATTAAATCACCATATACTTGCATATTCATGGACTTCAACACAAAGGCAAGCAAAGGTAAAGACAGTGAAAATTATGTTGCTACTTTACCTGGTTTCAACTCCAAGGAACAAGATGCCCCTCTGAGGTTAAGCACTAATCTCCTCTAATTTTATCACTATGCTTCTAACTCAAGCCTTGACAGATACCATCTCCCTAAGCTTCCTCTCCCCTTTGCTGGAGGGTGGAGTCCCATACTCCTCCTAAAGCCTTCCTTTATAGAAGGCAGAAACTAGATTTTGTGGTTCACTCCACTCTGCATCTGTTTCTCAACTTAGAGTTGAAATTATTCAACTCTAAGAAATAAGATACCCCCATACCAGGTACTCCCCATCTCTCTTCCTCCATGTGTTTCTACCTCATTTTGTGTTCCCCCCCCCCATTAGATAGTAAGCTCCTTGTGGGTAAGGACTGTCTTTTTATTAATTATATCTCCAGAGTTTAGTATAGCATCTGGCACATAGTAGTTGCTTAATAAATGTTTATTGTATCATTGGATCCAATGGATTAAGGAATGGGAGAATCTAAAGGCTTATTATAGACTCTACAAAATACTCACACATAATATCTCACAAATACTTTAGCCAAGAAAAGGATCTGAAAGTTCTAGACATAATGAACATCAAATAATCTTACTTAAAAAAGAAACTGATTATGCTTTAACATGTAAGAAATGCCTCATTACTGAGTCATCTCTAAACTCAGTCCTCTCCATTGGAAGACTACTGATTTCTAAGAGCAAAAATCAAAATTAATATAAAATTAGAAGAATGAAAAAGATAAAAATGTGTGGCATGAAATTAAAAATCATACTTTTCTATTTAAATGAGTTACTGATGTTTTAAAATGGAATATAGACAGAGGAAAGGACATTGAGAATCAACCCTTCTATGCCATTGCAATAATGTCATTTCCAGCAAAGACTACCTCCAGCATTGATTACAATCATTTCATTAAGATATTAAACTAATTAAAATCTACTGCCACAGCAAGGAAACCAAAAAAGCCTAAAAACTGCTTTAATCAATAAACAGAATTTATTTGCCAAGTAGAGAGATGTGGAAGCCAAAGGCAATACTGATCTTGAATATAAAGTTCCCTATAAAATTTTACAGAGAAATGTAGTGAGTGGTTATGAAGCTTGTCTCATAAAACTGAGAGAAAAGGGGGAGGATAACATCAGATTAAATAAAAGTTGGTGAGAAACCAATCTAGGCAAAGTCCTCCTAAGGGTATTTACAGATTAAATTGGAAGAGAGAGATAAAAGATGGAAAAGATCAGCAAAAATGTTTGTAACAAACTTTCTACCCTCATGGAAAATTCAACCATTTTATATACTAACTTCATAGTCCAAGATGTGTCTAAAGAAGGAGAGAGTTTTTAAGAGCATAAAGATGAGGAAAGCATCTGAACGAGACCAAATAGAAGACTGCAAGAGAGGACACAATTGCAATGGAATCAGTTCTTAAGCTTCTGAAAAAGGAGAAGATATTGTAAAAAAAATTGGGGGAGAGGGGCAGAGAGGAATCTTAGTGATAATATTATCCAAAAAGGTGACTGAGAGATCATTAGTAACTACTAACCTATATGCTTACTTTCACATATACATGTGTATATGTATGTATATATCCATTTTTATGAGAATAATCTATATACACAACTTAGGTATATTCTCGATGTGGGTATTCAAAAAGAACAGACTTTTATAGGCAGTATTTCATAATAAACCACATCTTTGCTACAACACAATTAACAAAAAAAAATGCAAAAAAATACAGTATCCCACTGTGTTTTAATATACAATTGTATAAAATTTGTTAGATCAAAACATTACCTTAAAAGGTTTTTTCCACAAGGTCTCTCCTATATATATGCTAAAATTATACTAATAATAGAGATACATTTGTTTAATGATCCTCAAATTATTAATATTATGCAGAGCATAAAACAGAGACATATTCTCCTGACAATGTCTGCCATTGAATAGTGGAGACTCAGTGTAGAATTCTGGTCAAAGAGGATCCTTATAGATAATGAGGTACTCTAGACACTCCCATTATCAGATGACATGGTGCTGGCTGCAAGTAGCCCTAAAACAGAACATCATTTATAAGATCCATCAACACTCAAAAGAGTTTGGGTGAACTTCCCATCCTCGAAAAACCAAATCAATGAAAAAGACCTTATTAACTTGACTATGAAATGCAATTGGTGAGACAAAGTCAAGAACATATATGTATATAAACATATACAAACATATATCTTGATTAGACACTGCAAATGGATAATAAATTGAGCTCAGATTTTAACAGAGGAGTAAGTAGGCATAGCTTGCCTTTGGGAAACTGCAAAGCTATTGAGCAGCACAGTGCTCATGAGTGTGTTGGCTCCTGTATACAGTGAAAATAGTCCTTGAAAGAATACTACACAGAAGCAATAAGAGGGTATAAGGATATGAAGGAAATCAAAAGCAAAGATATTGCTTAGGCCTGAGAAGGCTTTCCAGTAAATGCAGGTGCCAGTTAGAGTGTTTCCAAGGAAGAGCACAGATCAAAGGGATAGGTATGCTCCAGATAAACATTGCCTATTTCACAATTTTGTCTAGGACCAGAAAACCTGAAGAGAATAGATGGGAATAGAAGCTAGGACTTTTACCTTAGCCCAGGCCTGCACAACAGCCACTTATGAACTGCTTGCAGCATGCCAAAGGACTTCTGGCAAAAATGCAAAGGAAAACATCCTCTACATTTTTCACTGGTCACCCAAAATCCTTTGGCATGCCTGCCACAGTAAGCTGCCTGCAGGCCGCAGGTTGTACAAGACTACTCTAGCCTAATCAGCTAATCAGGTTTGGGAAGGGACTGGAGAGCACAAAAGGAGAAGATATGAACTCAGGAAAATTGAACAAAAGATCAAGCAAAGAGTTTTAAAGTTTAGTTTTAATGTATCTTCCCCAATTTTGCTTTGCACAATCAGGGTTTCTGTCTAGGCCAAGTGTTGGAGCATATGGTAGTCATATTTTTAAGCCAATGAAAAGACTATAATTGGATGAGAAGAAATTGTGGGGAAGGTGAAAACAGTCCAGTCGTCAGTCATTTGTTCTGAAAGACTAATTTTGCACTGCCTCATGCATAACTGTCCAAGACACTTCGAGGAGACTTAAATAATGGTAAAGACATACTCTCTGCCCTCAGGGAATTTATAATCTACTGTAGGAAGACAGAAAAGAAGAAAAGGGGTTTGAAGATGGAAAATTTCACACACACACACACACACACACACACACACACACACACACACACACACACACACACACCACTTACATAAAAGTAGTAAAGAAGAGAAACTTTGCTGTCTCTTTCCCTTCTCCCTCCCCCAGTCCCACCTCCTCTCAACTCCGGGTATTTCCGAGAAATAACATTCCTACTCTATAATTTGGGAGAGGCTGTAAATCTGCCAGCTCTGTACTAGTCACAGAGACCATTTGCCACTGCCAACCACCTATGGATTTCCTATAAGCAGGTTTCATTCATTGTGCAAATTAGGTAATTGAAACAATCTATCTGCTTTGGGCCTCTGGTCTCTGGTGATGACACATGTTCGTTGCCATGACAAGTCATATTCAGAGTTAGATGCTAGCCATCGTAAGTCACTGCACAATATACTCGGTTGCCCTGTTCTGTTGATGTAAAAGAAGAACATTTTCATTAGCTGCTGGAGATGATCAAGCAATCTCCTGCCAATTGTTATTAGGGCCAGATCACTCTCCTTTGCATTATTACCACTGTTCTCTCCGAAGAGATACTAAGGGGGGGAAAGAAGCATGATAAGAGAATGTGTCTGTGGCAATTGTGGTCACTTTCTACTACCCAGCCATACCATCAGCACTCCTGCAAGCTATTGATTAGGATCCAGGTTCTGAAGTAATTAAATTGGAGGATGGAGAAATCCATATCAAGAGTTGTCTCACAAATTTGCATGTGACAAATCACTTTCAGTTAAGGTATGACCCACCAATCAAGAGGTTAATTACTTTTCTTTACCTTCCTCCTGGAAAAGCTTTTCAGTGGCAATGGGCTCAGGTTGGAGGTAGCTTGTTTTCAAGCAAGGCATTTGGTGAGGGAGGAAATTACACCCTCAGAGTCACCAGGCTGGTTTGGGATAAGATCTAGGGACTAGTCGGTGGCACCATTTACTTTTTGGGCTTCGAACCTTCTCCTTATTTGATGCTTTTTTGGTACTAAATCACTTCAGTCTTCCAAGGACCTCCTCCTTGCATCCTCCTCCTTTCCCTTTCAAAACTTGCTTTTAAGTCATACATTCACTTTGAAGTATAAATGTCTAATAGGTTAAAGTGTTGTCACTCCCAGGAGATAAATTTTGTCAAGGTCAAAATCTTAAGCCAAAACAATGAATCTCTAAGGATAAAATTCCTAACACCTTGATAATGAGGAAATTTTTTTTAATTGTACCTGAGATTTTGCCAACACCTAAAGAAGTCATTCTCAATTAGTTCGTCCCTTTTTCACGTGCCCCTTTTTGTCACGAATTAGGACAACCTTTAGTGAGACAGAAGCTCATGAAAAACTTCATGACTTAACCTTAAGATTATCAAAGTTGAAAGCTTCCCTTTCTCACAACATTCCTTTTCAAAGGTTTCCTCACTCTTCACTTTCACTGTTCTTGTAAAATGAATTCATTCCTCTTTCTCTGCACTGCTTTTCTTTGATTTAATGCAGTAGACATATGTTATCACCTAGCTCACAATTTTGGTAGGCTAAAGTTTCTTATATATCATAGCTCCAGTCACCCTTTCAAAAACCCACTGCTTCAAGGTTTTGTGTTTGTTTGCCTCTTGTTTCTGTTTCTCCCTCTCTGGTCTGGCTGCAAGATAGTATGATATAAGGGCCATCAAAAGGCCTGATTGCCCAAAAGCATCTCCCTTACTAAGCTTGCCACAGTGCCTGAAATCCCCACGATTGGAATCACTGCTTTGGGTGAGAATATTGTGATTCCACAAGGCCCCTATTAAAACAAAAATGCTTCCTGGGAGGTATTACATTATCAACATTAATATTAACCATTAAAGGAAAAATTGGAGAGACCTCTGGAGTTGAAGTGAGGAAAGATCTGCTTTCAATACTAATTAGTTTTATGACCATGGGCAAGTTGCATTCTGTGAGCCTCAGTTCTTTCATATGTGAAATGGGGATAATAATGCATATAGAATCTATCTCACGGAACGGATGCAAGCATCAAGGGAGATCATTCATTCAAAGAGCATTGCAAACTTTAAGGCACAATATAAATGTTAGCAACTGCTTTTTTCTGGTTAATGGAGAGGAGTAGAGCAGGATCTACGGGCAGACATATAGGAACATAAGGGAGATGGATTTTAATAGGAAGAGACACTGGAAAGAAAAGGAGAATCTAGTAACTAAATCTGATTACTATCTTGTCATCACTGTTCTGTGATAGTTTCAAAACTGTTAAGCAAAATGAACCAATCTAGTGACTGCATCTAGCATCATATGGAACAATCCATACTAGTCATCCTGTATCTTTCTATAGAAAACAGGAAGTATATTTCATTAGCCATTCTCTAGCAGCACTTCTTAAACTGTGGGTCAAGACTCCAGAGGTCTCAAAAGAAGTACCGAAGAGGTCGCAAGTGAAAAAAGTTTAAGAGGCTGTTCTCTAGAGCAGAGGTGTCAAACATGAGGCCTATGGGCCACATTTAGTCACAAAATTCTCAAACGTGGCCCTAATCAGACTAATTGGAAAAGAGTCTAATAAAATAAACAAATAAAGCATAGATAATATTAACAGTTGTTTTTCTAAGTCAATATGTGGCCCATAGAAATCCATATGCATGGTTTAGTTTCTATTTGAGTCAAACACAACTGCTTTGGAAAGTTTAATTTTTGCTAATAAATGAAAGGACAGGTTAATTATCCTTTAGAATTGTGGTTTTTACATTATTATAGACATAAATGTACATACATGTATATAGCCTCTCAGTATAATAGGCAACTCCTTAAGAGTTTAAGTATAAGAGAAAAAGCCAATCTGCATTGATAGAAGAGGAATGGCTCCCAGAGTTTCCAATATCTTTGAAATCAGATCCCAATATAATAATAATTATGATAAAATTGAGTAATTATATTTACTATTGTTTCTCGTCTGTTACTCTTGCCTTCCCAAATATATTGTCAGTAAACATGTCTTATCTCACCCAGCCCCTAGGACAGTAATAATCAGATAGGGTGGTACGTGTACACTGTCTATGTGTACACTATCTATATACACAAATGTCAGTCTATATGTGGCTTGAAGTAAGGTATGAATAGATATTTCTATAGTCTCCTCCCCCGACCCTGCAACAAGGGAAGTTTTGATTTCTGCCTGAAGAAAAACACAGGATTGAAACCTCAAAGTTGCCACTATGATCTCCTCAGAGAGAGGGTGCTGGATTAGAGATACTTGCCCCTACTAAATATTATTAATCAAGGGGAAATAATGTTAATTGTCAAGTCAAGCTCTTGATCACTATTTCTTAACAAGAAAGGAATTCCTCAAGCTATCTATCCACAGCTTAACTCCTTTTCCACTAAATGCCACATATACAGAGACCATCCAAAGTGAATAGCAAACAAACTCTTTTATCCAGGCAATAGAAAAGAGAAATCATAAAAATTGTACACTTGAGAATATATCAAACTATACATGGAGTAAATGAACTCTCTCACTAAGAGTGCTATATCTTCCAGAATTCTAGACATCACTCAAGAAGAAGTTCCTCAAAGTCTCTAAGTGTGGTAAACTGAGGAAAGGAGCATGATCAAAGCACCAACTCTATGTGTTGGCTTCTTACCAGAGTCCTACTCTTCCTTCAGGGACCTCTCCCTAAAGATAATCTAGAACAGTTTGTCTTCTCTCTTGAAGCTCACAGGCAGAAGAATCTCTTTTCTCCCAAGCTCTCAGCAGCTTTGCCCCTCACACAGGTACAGAGCACTGAGTAATCAATCTCCACCAGAGAAGAAAGTTTTTGTTGTGTAGATAAGCTTTGATAATAATAACAGAATAACAGTGACAATGGCAATAAATAATGAGAAGAGGAAATAATTAAGAAGGAAAAGGAAGGAGGAGGAGAGAAAAGGGAGGAAGGAGAAAGCAAGGGGAGAGATGGGGAGAAGATGAGGCAGAGAATTCAAATTTATACAGTGCCTTATGGTTTTCCAAATATTGTATATATATTATCTCATCTGAGCTTTACAACAATTTGATAAGGCAGGCCCTTTTATCATACCCATTTAATGGATAAAGAAACAGAGGCTGAAATTAGTTGTGGCTTACTGAGGCTTGTACAGCTAGTAAATGTCTGAGGGAGGATTTGAAGTAAGGTTTTCTCCTGATTCTAAGTCTGGAGTTCTATTCATGGCTCCACCTAGATTTTCTATTATCTATACACTATTGTTTGGTTGTTGCATCTGTGTAGGCATCCTGCTACATCCAGAAATGAGGAAATTGGGCCCTGAACCTACTGTTAAGGAAGTATACTGTGTGCCTAAATACCAAGTGACACTTATTTATTCCATTTTGAATGCCATGAGGTATAAGAAACACTTCCCAACAATTAGAATTTTCAAAATGAGCATGAGTTGCTTAAGGTAGTAGTGAGTTCTCTGTCACTTAAAGGTCTTTAAACAAAGACTAGATCAGGAGTGGGGAACCTGAAGCTTGGAGATCACATGAGGCCTTCTAGGTCCTCAAGTGAAGCCCTTTGACTGAACAAAACCTTTTAATAAAAGGATTTGATCTATAAAACTTGGACTCTGTCAAAAGGCCACAGCCAAGGACAAAAAAGGCCACAGGTTCCCTGTCCCTGGACTAGATAACCACTTGTTAGAGATAGTTCAAAGTTGGATTAATGCAATAGGTCAGGGGCAGGGAACCTGCTGTAGGTAATGACTCAATAAGAGCTGAGGCCTCTGCTGTCTTGGAGATGTTATGATCAGACTGATTCCAAGTGGTGAGATCAGATAGCAAAGTCTCAAGAGCAAGTCAATGAAACAGAGACCAACGACAGATGAGGTTCAAGGGAGCAAAGTGTTGTGAGGTGAGTAGTGGAATCAGGAAGCCAAACAAAGGCTTGGGAATTAGGTCATTCACACTAAGATGGCAAATGACAGGCAAGATTTTATCCAAGCAATGAACATCAATTAAGCACTTACTATGGCTGGGCACTGTGCTAAGAGCTGGGGATGCACAGACAAAGCAGAGCACCTGCCCTCAAGAAGTAACACTTCATTGTAATGGCATGCACACATACACAGATAATGAAATTAACACAAAGCAGACACAAACCAAATTTGAACGGGATGCTGGCAGCTGGGGGAATCAAGTGAGGCTTTTTGTAAAACAATATTTCCCCATGTTTTTTGTTCTGTGAACTTCTTTCAACAACAAAAAGTATTGCGAATCCCGTAGGCAATTTAATACGCTATCCATAATATTCTTTTAGACTTATTCATTAAGTGCTTACCATAACTACAATGATAACTTTTGCTCAGAAAGCTGAAAATTAAAGTTTACATTACATAAATTGTAGTTATAAAAGTATATTTTATTATTATGAAAATTTTAAATATAAAATTATGAAACTCCAGTTATAAATATTTTATGAGGGACATTCTATAAAAATTAAAAGAAATCATACAGCAAGACCTTCTATGCTTACTATTATCTGCAGGGTTTCATATTAAATTTCTTGAATATAAATTATGTATTAATTTTTTTGAATATAAATCAAGAACTTGATCTCATGATTACACAGTTGAATAGGTATTATTATAAGGTAACAAAAAGGAATGAGAGAACTCTTGTGCAGAGTACAGAACACAAATGAGGGTACACACATTTATCTGATCATCTTTTGGGAATTGGCTTGCAGTTTTCAAACCCTTTTGTTTTTTAGGAAATCACCTGATAACAATTTAAGAAACTACAAGAATAAATTTTTAGACTCACCTACCCTGCAATTCAATTCAGTTCAAAGTAATTCAACAAATGATTATTAAGCCAAGACGCAAAATGCTGTACTGGCCCTCTCTACATAAAAATTGGCCTTTAAGATGGAATTTCAACCCGTAAAGAGAATAAGGAGGGCATACCAAGAAAATGGAAAGTTGCTGACATAATCACATAAGACATAAAATATAGAAATGTGGGAAAAAATAAAAGTAGTTCAGTTTGGCCAAAATGAATATATAAGGGAGATTAACATAAGAGAAAACCAGAAATGTAAACTGAGAAAAATGTTCTTCTCATTATACAGACAGGGAAACTAAGACCTGGGGAGGTTAAATGATTTGTCCAAGATGACACATAAAGAATGAGTTTAGGGCAGAACCAAGACTCTATACAGGATGTCAAACTTGACTTGATTTCTAGAATATAGCAAAAGTAGGAGTTTAACCTCAATTGGACTCTTGTAGACAGGAAGGATCAGCAGGGGTTGCTCCAACTTTATTCAATCATTCATACATTCATATGGATAGATGAGTCTATTTAGGTGTTTACTTTACAATGGAAAACTTTTAAATGATGAGTTCACCAAGTACATGTAAAATTAATTGATTTAGAAAAATTTCCATTTATATGATAACTTTAAAGCAAAGGATAAGTGACTATAAATAAAAGTAAACGGACTAGGTGACAAAAGCGTAAAAATGTTTTCTACAAATAGTTGACTACCCCTAAGCAAAATAAGAGGCTGTGTGATGAGACACTTCCACAGTCTACTAGGGCCCCATAAATCATAAACTCATATATGTCTTTCAATCTAGTGCTTTACCTATGCTACTTTGCACTTAATCATATTTTCCGTACCATGTCACCTGTTCACAGCCCAACAGAAACATGCAAACATTTCAACATCTGGTATTCAGTGCATTAAGTTAAAAGCTCCTAATCTACTGTAGCTACTAGATTTTCCTATAATAGTATGCACTAGGTTTGCAAAAAGCTTTACCTCAAATATTTGGGGAAGGTCATTTGTAGCATGCAAATCTGTCACAAGATTATGGTGGATTTCTCTTGCAAAGTTATCCAGTGAAAAATTCTCATTCCTATTAACCAAGTGAAACAGTCTACAGATAAGAGTTCACAGAAGTAGCCCAAGAAAATCAGGGAAGAGAAGTGCCTACTGAATTTCTGTACATTTTTTCATGATTTTAAAAATTTGGAGTCAGAAGACCTGAGCCTGAATCCTATGTCAGAAAATTGCTAGCTCTGTTACCCTGGGCTTGAGGATGCTGAGCTACAGTAGGCAAAGCCAATTGTGTGTCCACCATATGTACAACACCAATAAGGTAATCCTCACTCCACCCAATGGGGGCCACTGGATTATCTAAGGAGGGGTGAATTGGCCTAGATTGGAAAAACAAACAGAACAGATCAAAATGCCCATGCCATACAGTAGTGGAATTGGGCCTACAAATGGCTGCTTCACTCTCAGGCTGGACAAGATACAGAGGCTCAGACTCAGAGGAAGAGAAAATGAAGAGGTAATTACAAACTAGGTGGTACCCAATATCCCTTTCACTTGCTAGTGTTTGCTAGAGAGCTGGGATGTACGACCCTGCCATTTATTCTTGGCTCCTGTCATATTATGAACTGGGTTAGATAGCTAGATGCCATTTGCTTATATAGTACCTATAAGTACCCTTCATCACCATCTCCTGCCCACCATTACTATCTGAAGAAACTATACTTTTAGTGTTCCTTCACCACCGAGGGCCCACATAAATGAAGAGTTGCCATTGTGGGTGTGAGTGGAGGTACCACTGACATTCATGACCCTACCTCAGTTCTTATTCTTCCTTTCTCCATCACCCACCTCAGGAGAATTAGAGAACTTAGTCCTGGCTCCTCTCAGAAACTAAGTTTGGTAGTCTTCTCAACATTAGAGCATTCAAAGTTGCCATTTTCAGAAACTGCATCTACTTCATCCTCCATGTCCATGTGTTGCCTGCCATTAAAATCTAAGGAAACAATACCATCAGCTCCTTTCTCCATCCCACCCCCCATCACCACCAAAGATCAAGGTAAGTAGGAGCTGGTATAGCTTTCGTGTTAGGGGGCACCAGCACTATGGACCACAACACCACGGCTTCAGTTCCAGCCCTCAGTCCCTCTGAAACTGTACTCAAGAGGAGTAGTGGTGGGTCTAATATTAGTTAGCATTTATATGACACTTAAAGATTTGCAAAGCACTTTACAAATATTATCTCATTTTATTCTCACAATGACTTTAGGAGGTGAATTCTATTATTATTCCTACTTTACAGATAATAATAAAGATGAGGAAACTGAGGCAGGTGGGAGTTAAGCAACTTGACCAGGATCACACAGTTAGTAAGCATCTGAAGCTAGATTTGAACTCAGGACATCCTGACTCCAGGTCCAACACTCTATCCACTGCACTACCTAGCTGGCAAAGGAATACTGCTCAAGATGAGAACCCTCTGTCCACATGACCATTGACCCTTAAGTAAAGAGTACTAGAGCTGGAGATAGAGGACCTCAGTTCAAATATCAGTGCTGACACTCACTGTCTGCGTGATCTTGGGCAAGTTACTTAACTTCTGAGCCTCATCTATAAAACATGAGATTAGGTTAGATGATTTCTAATTCCATACCAGCCTTAAATACATTCTATTCCCTGCTCTAACCAACTGAGTATACAGTCACATGACGTTTCTTATGGCTAGAAACCTCCCCCTCTCCTAATCCTCCCATTCTCTGTGATTCAGAGTCACTACTGAAAAACTAAAAACACTTTTTATTACTACTTCTCCCATCACCCCCATCCTTATCCAGCTCAGTCCTGACCCTTCACAGTCCCTATAGTCCTCTGCTCTTCCTTTCCTCCTCTCTGGCGGGGTGAAACCCCAACTCCCTGTTCAACAAAACCTCCTTTGCCTTAGATATCTTTCCCATATCTTTTGATCTTGCACTCAGAGAAACCTGACTTTGTCCCTTGATAGTGTGGTATGGCAGAAAGAATACCAGATTTGAAGTCAAAAGACATGTATCCAAATCCTGACAAGAGTTTGTGTAATCTTAATTAAGCAAATAACTTAAGCTGGCTGGGCCTCATTTCCTTCATATATATAATGAGGGTATTGGATATTTGGGTATGATATTTAAGGTTCCTTTCTACTCTTAACCTATGCTTCCACAGCCCTCGAAAATTGTAAATCTCCTTGGTGACTGTCTGAGGCAAACTATGGCTGTCAGAGTTACTTTAAGCAAGTGATAAGAAGTTAATGTTAAGTGGATACAGCCCAAGGGAATCAGAGTCAGGCAAGACAGGTGGAACGCAGATAGAAGAACAAAAGATAGGCATATTCAGGAACCAAGGGACAGATGAAATACATGAAGTGGAGCTGGATGAAGAAAGGACAGGTTCTTAAAGGAGGAGCTCTAGCCGCATTTCACTTCAATAAATATTCAGTGTGCTCCTTGGACTTGTTTATCTTCTCTTCCTCCTTGACAACTGTCTTGCCACCCTGTAGGTGCCCCAACTGAGGCCTTCCTCTACTGAGTGATGGCTGCATGGAAGATTACTGTTTCTGGAACAACTCCAGCCATGCTTCACTTCACCCACAACTTAACCTTCTAGACTTCTCCTCCTTGCCAGTCACCTTACCCCAAGGATGCACTCTTTCTCTCCCCAATTTTCCTTGGCTCTCTCATACTTCCAGACTGGTTAGGCACAAATATAAAAGATGATAATTTGTTGGTATGACTTTTCTAAATTCAACATAGAGTCTCAGGACAACAGCTGAGAAATAAACAGAAAACTCCTTAGAAATGGTACAGTCCACTGTGATTTAGCAGGTGGCTACTGAAGAGATCTGCATTTTGTTTTCAAATTATGAGATCCAACTGGTCTTGATTTCATCAATTTTCAACATAAGTAACCTAAGTAAGAACTCTAATTGAGCTTCCTGTTTGTCAAATTCATGTAAATCTTTTTTTTTTCACTAACACAGGTGTACCTTACTCTGGTGCATAACATTAGCTCTACTGAAGGATTTCCACTCCATTAAAGATTTCCCTCCTTCCCACATAAGTGAAGAGGTCTTCTAGATGCAATGGTTCATGGTCAGTTGAGCACACTAATTTGCTATGAGTTAACAAAGTGCTGCATCATACTTTAACCCTGTTCAGACTTTGTGAAAATCCAGGATATTGCACACATATTTTAAGTGGAGAAAAAATTCCTTCTTTTGGCTTTCCAAATGCATGTCATTATATGCTTTGTTTATTTTCAATGAGCCAACTCCTAACTTTTATAAATATATTATTTCCTTAGGATTTCTATATGGGAAACAAGGGATTTCTTTTCCAATGCTGCCATGTCAGATCCTAACTTTCTGACTTTGGGAGATAGCATGATATAATCATAAGAGCTAGCATTAATATAGCACCTACTATGTGCTCAGTCCTTTACAGATATTACATCATTTGTTTCTTACAACTGCTCCGGGAAGTAGGTGCTATTATTATCCCCATTTTACAATTGAGCAAACTGAGGCTAGCAGAGGTTAAGTTAGTTACCCAAGGTCATACATATAATAAGTGTCTGAGGCCACATTTAAACTCAAGTCTTCCTGCTTGTAAGCCTAATGTTCTATTTGTTGTGCCATCTAGCTGCCTTATATAGTAAGAAAGTTCTGATTTTGTAGTCAAAGAAATTAGGTTTGAATCTTGACTCTGCCATTTTATACCAGTGTGACCTTGAACAAGTCACATAAGGAAGAAAAAAACCCAAATATTTGGTAAGTACCTACTATGTGCTAAGTGTTTTTCAAATAGTATCACATTTGATTCTTACAACAATCCTTGGAGATAGATGCACTAATGGTTCTGGGTCTTAGTTTCCTCATATGTAATTTGAAGGCTTTTGATCAAACGACCTCTAAAAATCTCCTTCAGTTTTCAATCTATGATCATATGAACTCACAAAGAACTAAAAGATGAGCATGCCATGATGAGTATATGCATAGGAATGACTGAATATAACCATAACAATATTCCAAAGCCAAATTAGTGATTGAGGGAAGGTCTGCTTTTTCTCTTAACATTAACATTGATAATGAAGACATGGATATAGTTTCTGCTCATTTGAAAAGAAAAAAAGTATGTTCATAAAGTACCTAATGAAATATGTGGAAAAGGTTCAATCAAATGAATTTTATTTACTTGGCTACATGGGTAAAATTAGATCCATTCAAGGGATTGGGATGCTAAGATAGCAAAGATGTATCATGAAAAGACCTTAAAGGTCACCAACCTCCTTTTACAGATAAGAAACTATGGCACAGGGAGGTTAAGTGGTTTACCTGGAGGAGGAGGAGGAGGAGGAATAAAAGGAGGAGGAAGAGAAGGAAACAAACATTTATTAAGTACCTACTATCTGCCAAGCACTGTTTTAAGCATTTGACAAATATTATCTCATTTGATGGATCACACAGCTAGTTAAGCTCTAAGATGAAATTTGATCATGGCTTCCCAGATCTAGGACCAATGCTACCCACCATGCCCTGCCATGGCTTAGTGAGAAACTTGATGGCAATGTTTAAGGGGGAAGGTAGAACAAATCAATCTTATTTCATTCCCATTTTTATGAAACCTAGGGATTTTGCATTGTTTCTAGGTTCTAATTTCTTCTACCCCACTGACACTCAGCCCCCACTTCCTAACCCTCACCAACTTGGGATATATATCAGGATAAACATTTCCATATTGTCTTTTCCCCTCTATCCAGAAGGAATAAGGCTAAGTATTCAACGTGTTAAGTGGGAAACTTGAATGTTACTAATACTCAGTCAGTGAAAATGAAAACCGAAAATTGTCAACTCAGTCTATTCTTTTCCCAAAACAAAAACTGAAACATAGGGAAGTCTAATGATGGTCTTACTTCCTTATGTTTTTTGATAGATGCCTTCTGTCAAGGTCAACAACTAACTTACATGTAATTCAGGAAGGAATAAAGAAATAATTTGGATCTTGTTCTGTTTAATCACACAAAATGAAAGCTCGGATGACCATTCAGCAATGTAATTTTATACTCTTTATGCCTAAATATGCATAGAAGGCCCACATTTCTAATCAGTATTACCACTCCCAACACCACCCCTCACATATCCCAAGTCATGTGATTTCTATTAGAATTAATGAGATTTACTTCATATATACTAGGAAAGGAAAAAAAGGGAAGGAGTAAGGGAAATTTGTTTATTACTTGAAATTTTTTTTATCAATTGAAAAAAATTAGTACTAAATATGGGCACCTAGTTATTTCTGATAAGAAAAGGCCAACACAAATGTTTTGTTGTGATTTTTTTTTTAATTAGAAGCATAAGGAGTAATAGAGTGTGATTATACTAGGCAAAGAGGCTAGCACATGTGAGTTTCTGACCCATCAGCTGGTGGAAAGTAGTCCTAATCTGTCCTTTAGCTCTGAGCTTTCCCTTCTGTGGTCCTTCCCTCCATCCCTCCATAAGCAACCCCTCTCATTATTACACATAGTTATCAAGTGTCCCTTCAAAACCATGCACATTTAGCAGTAGGCTGCTTGGGATGAAATGGTGAGTTTGTTTGAAACTCCCCTGGCACCATGTCCCTGATTCACTGCCAATGTGATTGGGAGCTCCGTCCAAGCTGGTACTGTTTTTGCCCTTTTTATATCCCCAGTACTTAGCACAATGCCTGACACTTAGTAAATGTTTAGTAAGCACTCCTGGACTTTATTTGACTTGGCTTTTTCTCAGGGCTTAATGTGGATCTTCTAATGAATGATTTCTTAAGATGATAGATTTAGAGCTGAAAAGAATCTTAGAAATAGTTGAGGCCTACACCCCTCTGTTCCACAAGATCACACAGATTAAAAAGTGGCAGAGTTAGTCTTCTTGCTTCCAGGCCCAGTACTCTATCTACTGCACAATCAAGCTGCCCCTATTTTTCAGGACTGGAGATGGGGAAATTATTTACCAACTAGGCTGAATACATGGTGAGTCACAGATATCCCTTAGAAGTGATTTACTATATGGATTTTTGCTATTGAAAATCAAACTCTGATACTGGGTTTATTGTGATTTGCTCAAAACAAGGCATAGCCAAAAATTTCATTTAGCTAAAACTGAGGGTTTACAAAATTTTAGAATTGGCAAGGATCATTTAGACCAAACCTCTATTTTCACAGATTTGGAAACTGAGGTGCAAAGAGGCAAATGACTTTGCCCAAAATCACATAGGTAACTAGTAGTAGAGACAGAACTGAAACCACAGCTCCTCTAATTCCAAATCCATCTCAATTTCCACTGCAATGTCCTACCTCTCTTAAGTGTTAGTGTAGTATATTCAACAAAATATCAGGTAATTATTTCTCCCTCTCTTATTTTATTTTTGTGAAGCAGCATCACCACTATGTAATTATAATAATCATGCTAGACCCAAAAGAATAAAATTCAATTCTCTTCTTTGTTTTAGGAGTGGGACGCTAAGGATGTAAGCACTGCTTATATCCCTGGACTTCGTGATGGATTGGCTTGTTAGACTGAATGCCTTTTTCTATCTTATTTTATTCTTTGTTATAAGGCATAGCTCCTTGAAAGAGGGAGGTGCAGGAATATATTTGGACATGAATGTAATAAAAAAACCAAAATATATCAGTACAATTCATTTTACTGTATTTTTTTGTTTGTTTGTTTTGAGGCAACATGGCACAGTGGAAAGAATACTAACTTTGGAGTCAATGAACTGGTGCTAAATTTCACCTTTGCTCTTACCAGGCCTAAGTTTTCTTCTCCATAAAATAAGGGTTTGGGACTGAATGGCTTCTGAGTCCCTTCTAAGCTCTAGGTCTACCAATCCTCTTGTGTTACCAGGTTAGTCATCATTGCAGAGTGTGTTTGCCTTTTTGAAGGGTGGAAAAAGAAATTTTTGTTCTAAAATAATCTCTATCAGTTTCTGAAGTTTATATATGTCATTCAATCTATAGGTGATTATTAAAGAAAAATCTAGCTATTAAGATCAATCACAAAATGGAGGAATTTTATGCGTTATTTTTTATGTAATAATACAGAAAACAACTTTCTTATTCCTGTGAGAGGCCATATTTTAGCCCCCCCCCTTTTCTATCTGTCATTCTTTTCCTTTGTTGAAATCTTCTGTGCCTAAAACCTTACTTGCTAAAAATTCTATGCCCCTTACAATTTCACTAAATGGAAGCTCTAGGCCTGTGACATTAGAGACATGAAGTTAATCAGACACAGTTGCTAGATAATTAAAGACCTTGATTTTGTCGTTCTGTCATTTTCAGTCATGTCCAACTCTCAGTAACCACATTTGGGATTTTCTTGGCAAAGATACTGGAGTGCTTTGCCATTTCCTTCTCCAGCTCATCCTACAGATGAGGAACTGAGGCAAAGAGGGTTAAGGGACTTGCTCACAGAAACACAGCTAGCAACTGTCTGAGGCCAGATTTGAACTCAAGAACATAAGTCTTCCTGACTCCAGGTCTGGTTCTCTATCCATTGTGCCACCTAAACGTTGCTATAACATCCCAGACTCTTTTACACATTTCTAGGTTACCTTGATAAGGGGGAAATGACCCGACCATTCTCATTCCCCAAACTTCTTAGCCTTTCTCAGAATCCTCAGTCTTCTTTTTCCTCCTACCGCAGCCTAAAGCTCATCTTGCCTAAGGCTTATCACTATCCCTGTCCTGACTGGGTCAGAGATACTTCTGGTCTCCTGAGGTGACTAATTAGATTGGGAACTCTCTGAAAGAAAGAATGATTTTTTTTCTTGATTTTTTTTCCTTTTCTTGCTATCACCAGCAATTAACATAGTACTGGCACAAAATAGGTCATTAATAAATGTTTATTGACAGCCTGGTATAGCTGTGTCTCTAATTTGTCCAAAATTCCTCATCTCTTGATATGTTTCTTCACGCCCTTGAGTTTCTCACCTTGAAGCATTTGATGCTTCCTTGTGTGAGTTTAAAATGTGTGTATAATAAAATCTCCTTGCTTTTAGCATTACTAGCCTGTCTTTCTCTTCTGTGAAAACCTTGTATCCACTAACTGGATGGAATGGCCTAAGACACTCTGAAACAAGGTGTTTCAATAAATTACCAAGAATAAGAGACAGAAAGAGGCAGTAAGTAAAGTTAGAGAAAATGAGAGATGAGTCAATCAAACATAATGTAGCTCGATATGTTTCCAGGTAATGGAGAGAAGGTAAAAATAAAGATAAGGCAAGCAAAAAAGTAGAATGAGTTTAATGGTCAGCAAAAGGGTTGAAGAAAGTTTTACCAAGCAATTGAGATAAAATATACTTTACAAATGTGTCCTCAATGGCACCACTGAGTAAGATCTACACCTAAACAGTGAGAGCCCTGAGATTAACAAGGAAGGATGTGAAACAAAGGCAGATCTCTATACATGACTGAGAGATTGAACTCATTTTTTCAATGTCTTTTAAGGAAACAAATGAAGGAAATAAATTCAGGCAATTGGGAAATAACAGACACTGTTCTAAAATAGTTACTGAGTAAACAGGGAAAATGTAATTCAATAGAGTGAGCATCTTGATCACATTAGAAGTTTTTATCTAATGTATCTTCTAAGTCATTTATTTTCTTCAAAACTCATAGCATGTTAGAACTGAAAGGGACCACTGAGATTATCAATTCAATACAATGCACATGAATCAAGTATGTGCTATAGGAAGCATACTGTGCTAGACCCTGGGGAAACAACGATTTTAAAACACCCTCACAAAGCTTACGCCATGGGAAGAGAAGGTAAGATATATAGACATGAGTGTGAGACAAGATGCAATTGCAATGTAGTGAGTTGCATAGGAATCACAAGGAAGGGATGATTTTTGAGGAAGGGAAGGAGAAATCTTTTCAGGGCAAGGCAATCTGTGATGGTATCTTGGAAGAGATGGTACCCAAGCTGAGTTTTGCAGAAAGAGATGGACTTCAATGGGAAGAAATATGAAGGGAAGGGGAAATAGCATATGTCAATAAATGAAAATAGAAGAGGTCAGTATGAAATCAGAGAATGACAATTCTCTTTACATAAAATGGAGTTCAAGGCAGTCATATTTTTTAAAGCTGGAAAATTTGATAAAAATGCCAATGAATCTAAAGTCCTTTTCTTAATTTTTTTTTTGAGGTTTCTCTAGGTTGGACCTTTGACTAGCAAGATACAGTGAAGATTTGCATTGAACACAGAAGAACTGGGTTTGAATTTCATCTCTGATGCTTACCTCCAGTGTGATCTTAAGCAAATCACTTAAATTCCCCAGGTTATGACAAGTGGGGTTCGGGGTAAGGAGGGGAGAGGGTCTGACGACGCAAGGGAAGCATTGATATAAACTCAAGCCTAGGTCAGGTTGAATCCAAAAGCTTATGACCTCAACTATTTTGCTACTGATGACCTTTCCCTTGATGGGCCCAGTGACTGTCAGGTGTGTCATCAATGGATTCAGGAAGCCCTGAATTCAAATATGGCCTCAGATATTTATTAGCTGTATGACCTTAGGAAAGTCACCTTGTCTGTACCAGTTTCCTCAACAGTACGATGAGGCTAATAATATTGCCTACCTCATGAGGTTGTGAGAATCAGATGAGATGATATTTGTAAGGTACTTAGAGGAGTGCCTGGCATATGGGTGCTATATAAATGCCAGCTACTATTACTATTATCATTGGTACTATGGCCACGACAGCCTGGTACAGCTGTCTAAGTGACTAATTGTCTGAAACTCCTCATCTCTTGATATCTTCTTCATGCCTTGAGTTTCTCACTTTGAAGCATTTGGTCCTTCCTTGTGTGAGTTTAAAATGCTTTTATTTATCATTGCTTGTTGGACTTAATAGACCTGCTGTGGTGAGTAAAAATGAGACTGAGATAAGCTAAGGCAAGATTTCCAGGCAAGGCAATGATTTATTCACAATGATGTGTAAACTTTAATAAAATGGGTCAGCTGGTCATCTCAGTCTAAAAATCAGGGACCTGAGCATGGTCAATTTACTAGTTAGACTAGTAATAACCAATAGACCGGGTCAATGATGTCTCTCAATAACCAAAGACCCTATCTATCTTTGACCATTTTTAATCCTGACCAAAGACCCTCTGAAACAGGATCTTTTAAACCTAGGTGAATGTTCCTTCTGATCGTCCTGACAATACATCATTTGGACCTCCGCTGGCAAAAACAATCCCAATTGGTGGACATCTTAATGAGGGGGTGGGTTAAGAGTTGCCTCAACTCCTCTCTAATATTTCCCCCTGGGTAATCCTCAAGCAATAGGATTAGTCTGCAGCTGGAAAGGGATTTGGCCTTCAAGTATGGCTGATCACACCCCTCTCTGTCAATTAAAGAATGCTAATTGTTTTATGGGCCTCAGCTACCTCTAGTAATCTTGGCCAGAAAATCAAAATCATGCCAATCAGGTTCCTCCCAGGTTTGTCTCTCCCTTGAAGACCAAATCTCCCCTAATTTTGACAGGGAGAATAAAGGACTGGAGAGTTGGTTCCTGGGGAGGGCCTCCCTCAAGTTGATTCTCTATTTTTCTGCAAATAGAGGCAAGGGTCCCACTTAAATTGGTTAGCTAGCGAGTGGGGAGGCAGAGTGGGATTAACAGTGATCACATTATTCTATATTACCAACAAAACCCAGCAGGAGCATTCTAAGGATGCTAAATTGTGACTTTGCTGCTCTGACCAAGACAATTATCCAAGTCAGTTCCAAAGGACTCAAGATAAAAAATACCATCCACTTCCAGACAGAGAAGTGATGAACTTGATGAAATGCAGATTCAAGCATACTTTTTTTTTAACTTTCTTTTTCTTTTATTTTTTGGCTCTGTTTTCTTTTGCAACAAGGCTAATATGGGAATATATTTTATATGACTTCTCATGTATAATCAATATCAAATTGCCTTCTTTCTCAAGGAAGGAGGCAGGAAGGAGAGAAGGAAAGAATTTGGAATTCAAATTTAAAAAAAATGTAACAATATTTTACATGTGATTCGGAACACACACACGTATATATGTACATATAAATATATTATATTGCACCTTATGGAAACAGGATAAGGTACCTATTGTTCTCACATATCCTGTCCAATTCCACTGGATACCAGGCAACCAAGCAGAAGCAGGTACTACGGAAAGCTTTGACCTTCCTTCCACCTACCCCTCTCTGGTTCCAAGATCCCAAGAGGTGCCAGAGGACCAAGCAGAACCAGAAACAGGAACTATGAGGAACCCTTCTCTCCCACCTCTCCTACCAACTATACTACTGCTCTTAGACTCTTTCCCAACCTCTCAATGGTTCCTTCTATCACTCCCTACACTTGAGACAGCAAACATGGTTATTGACATATCTTTTAAGAGCACAGAATCACCAACTATAATACTTCTGGTAAGATGGAAAACCATTATAATTTAACTTGTTACCTGCCACTGTACCCTAAGGTCCACCAGGCTTTATCATCTGCCTTGTGTCTATACCCTCCAGACCCCAAACATCATCAAATGACCTGTAGATGCACTCTAACAACTTGCTATCCACTTTGCCTCTGAATCCTAAGGATGTCTGGGCCTTTCCATTCATACAATTATACCTTGTTCCACACAATTAAAATGTGAACTTCCAGAAAACAGGGATTATCTTGCTTTTCTGTTTGTATGCCCAGTGTCTAAGACAATATTGGCACAGTGCTTAGCATGAGTGCCTCATAAGTGCTTTGTCAGTAATTCATTCATTCATGCTGGAAATTGTTCCTAAGATGCTTTCAATGAATTTAGACAAGATCAATTACATTCTAATAATTTTGTTCATTTACATTTAGTCACCTTTTCAACAGCTCACAGAATTTTAAACAAAAAAGAAATTAGTCAGATAACAACTTGTTCTAGTATTCTTCCTATCTGAACTTCATAAAAAAGATAAAATTAATGATTATAATATTAACAATAACCAGTATTGTTTAACGGTTACATAGATTTTGATAATTATTATCTCATTTGGTCTTTGTAACAACTCTGTGAGGTGGGTGCTACCATATTATTATCCTGGTTTCACAAACGGGAAAACTGGTTCAAAACTGGTTCAAAAGGTTAAGTGACATAGTCAGATACGAAATCAATTTTTCTGATCTCCTGCCCCACTCATTTGTAGAGAAATCTTGGAAATAATTTGAAAATGCTTCACAATGAAAATGCTACAAAAATTGTGTAATTATATGTCAACATGAATGACACTCTCTACATATATTCCTATTCAGAAGTCTACTCTTGTTTCTTCAGTCTGCTTTCCTATTATTCAGGTGCTTAAAAATTCTTCTTGGTTAAGTAAAAGCTGTTTCCAAATTGTTAATACAGATCTGTTTTGCTCCTTACCACACTGTTGTTTTTCAATAGGTTTTTCTTTTTCTCCCCATACTACACAGGAGTCATATGCTCCTGTGTTTTGAATAATCTGTAGGTCGTAGTTACTGCATAATAAGATCATGCATTATTCTCAACATCATCATGACTACTGTCACTTGTTTGCAAATGAAGACATGAGAGTCATTCCCAGTTATTGATTCAGATCAATAATGGATAAGAATAGACTTCCAGAAGATAGGACGCCACTTGGCATTAGACTCCTGCAACATTACAATGAAATAGGCTCTTCCCATTCATATAAATGTACCATTTAAAGACAGCAAGGTCTCAGGGGAAAAACCTGGAACAAGGAATCAGGACACCTGGATTCCAGATCTCAATTTAATTTTGTGAGCTTAGGCATGTCAAATAACTTCTCAGTGCCTCATTTTCTTCATTTGAAAACAGAGATAAACATCTGTTCTGTTTGATTCAATTCAATGAACATTATGAGGTACTTACTATGCACAGTGCACTGCAGTAGATTGGGAATTCAAAAATGAAATAAGTCACAGCACCCACCCTAAGGACCTTATAGGCATTTCATAGGGTTAGGTAATGACAAAATGAGAAAGGAGAAGTAGAAATACTTCGGAAAGTTAGAAGTGTTACAAAATGTGATCTATCCTTATTCTTGCTGCTGCTGCTTTTGTTGTTGTTGTGACTAGATTCTCTGGGGCACCTGCATCTTACAAATAAAGCCCCCTAAAATAGCTACCCAAGGATCAGAGATTTCTATGGATTATCACCCACTCAAAACTATAGCGCACAAATCCCTACCAATATTTTGCTTTTTACTATTTACACAGAAGATATAATTAATCCAAAGCAAAGGCATTTAATGAAAAAGAATATTCAGAAAAATTGCAGTAGACTATTCCTCCGATAAACCTGGGACATGCTATTGTTTTATTTTTAAATTAACTTTTGTTTAATTTTAATTTACATCATTCATTTCCACAAGACTTTGAGTTACAAATTTTCTCTCTGACTTTCCCCTACCCAATACCCCAAAACAGTGATCCCACTGTATATCCCCTCTCCCAACTGATCTCTCCTATATCCTCCCCCATCATCACTCTGCCTTTCCAGTAGGGAAAGATGGATCTACCTACCCCAGTACCTGTATAGCTTATTTCCCAGTTGCATGTAAATAATAAAAATAAATAATAATAATAATAAATTATATATATATATATATATATATATATATATATATATATTTTAAACATTTGATTTTAAAACTTTAAATTCTAGATTCTTTCCCTTCCTCCCTCACCACCAACCCCCACTGGGAAGACAAGCAATTCAATACAGGCCATACATGTGTAGTTATGCAAAACATCTCCACAATGGACTTATTGTGAAAGACTGACTATATTTCCCTCCTTCCTATTCCACCCCCCCATTTCTTCTATTCTCTACTTTGTCCCTGTCCCTTTACAAAAGTGTGTGCTTCTAACAACCCTTCCCCCCCAACATGCCCTCCCCTCCATCATTTCCCCTCCCATCCCCTTCCCCCTACTCTCCTGTAGGGCAAGATACCCAATGTAGTGTATGTCATATCCTCCCTAAGCCAAATTCAATGAGAGTAAGGTTGACCCATTCACTTTTGCCTTCGTGTTCTTACCCTTCATTGTAACAGTTATCCCTTGTCTCTTCTACATGAGATAATTAACTCCATTCTGTCTCTCCCTGTCTCCTCTCATTCTATTCCTCTCCCATCTCTCAGTTTCACCTTTTAAATATCATCTCTGCCTATTCAATTGATTCTGTGCCCTCTGTCTATGTATACCTGTACACATATATACACATA
>CM053582.1:246627921-246667890 GCA_028627135.1 Pseudochirops cupreus
TCCGGATGCAGGCCGCTCAACGAGAGAGCCCTGGCCTGAGAACAATCGCTCAGTCCCCCTGATGCCTGCAGGCCGGGGCGGGAAGCTGCAACATGGAGGCGGGTGCAAAACCTCTGCCTTTTGCTTTTCTGCTCTGGAGGCCTTCTGGCCAGACTGCTTATCTCCCCCTTTCACAATTCCCAGTCACAGCTGCCGCTAATCCGCTCACCTGAAGCTCCTCCGCTCTTCCTGTCCAGCCACCCCCGGGGCACAGCCACGGCTTCAGGCCAGGCTGGTTTCAGTTCGCAGTGCTGATATGGTTCCTCGTAGCCGAGCTGACTTTAGTGGGAAGTATCTTTGTGTGCGTTTTGGAGTTCCAGGATTGGTTTAGAGTCCTATTTTATGGGTATTTTGGGGTGGCTATGTGAGAGCTGCAATATGTTGCTGCTGCTACGCCGCCATCTTTGCTCCGCCCCCGAGGTCAGTGATTTAAAAGAAGAGAACAGTATAAAGTTGAACTGGTCCACCAAAAGGTTAAGATGGTGAAAAGAGGAGTGACTAGTGCCATGGTGATGGCCTGGGAGAAAACCGAGAGGTTGAGGGATTAGAGATCATGGTATGGACAGGGAGAGATGGAAAACCAATATACTGTTGTCAGATAGGGGGATTATAGAATTCTTTGAAGGTGGAAGTGGTATATTTTTGGGAGATAGGAAGATCAAGCATATGACCATCTTTGTATGTGGCTGAAATAGAGTGGAGTAATAGGTCTTATTAAGTGAGTAGGCTAGGGAACTGAGGAGTTAGGGTATTTGAAGTAGAGTCAATATGTATGCTGAATTCCCCTAGTATGAGAGTGGGGTATACAGGTGTTCAGAGAAGACTAGCATCTCTGGTGTGAAGGCTGCTGAGATCTTTTCAGGGCTGCTTTCTATCTCTGGTGTCCACCTGCCACCCAGCTCTCACCTGTGGCTCCAGGAAGCTGTAGCATTCATAGCAACTACACCCCAGTAACCTGTTTTGACAGACAGGCTAACCCAGGTTGTCAGTGATTAGAGGAGGGGGGGAATGTCTACCCTGAGCATGTGAAGACTTCCCTAGCAGAATGAGTGGATGTGAATAATTTGTTCCAATGGTCCATGAAGGCAGTGGAAGCAGGCATCATGGAGCAGTTAGAGCTTTGTTAGACATCAAAGGCCATCCATGATATCATGAGCCATAACCAGTCATCTTGACTTTTGTCTTGCCACTGGACTTAGATGACTTTGGAAGAGAGAATGAGACCAATGACTTCCTGCAATTCTGCCTCATTTAGATCCAATATATGTGTGAGTCAAAAAGAGTACATGAGTAGAAACTGGGGAGAGAGAAAAAATGTGAACTGGGTACTAGGAAAAAAAATTATAAACTACAGAGGTCCAAAAGCACTGGGCTATGTAGAGCACTGAGTGGCAGGTGACACTCCTTTTCCCAGAGAAGGCTGGAGAGCAGGCCGGAGACAAATGCAGTATAAGATATGGGGTCAGAGATAGCAGATGAAATTACTACTTCTCACTGACTTTCCTTTTCCCTCAAGAGATAGGTACAGCAGGAGATTGAAGGTCAAAGGGAAAGTCATTCCTCCTCTGACTGTAGGCTCTCCTTATCTCAAGACCAGAGATCAGACTAGCAACTTCAGCAGGAGGGGGAAGTTGCCTTCCTCATCCTAGAATTTACTCAGTCCCTGGCCTTCTCACCCCGCAAGTACACTCTGCTCCTTCAATGCCTTCGTTTGATTGGGTCATCCCAGAACCTCCATTTTAAGGAAAGTACCCAGGCCAGTCATGTTTTCTCCTTCTCTGACCTCTCCATCTGACTTCCCAGACTCCTCTGTGCAGGCAATTTCTACCTCTTTCCTTGCTCCCCTAGCTCCTTTTCAGCTTCCTTTTATTTGTTATCTTCCCCCACTAGAAAGTAAATTTCTTGAGAGTAGAGACTGTCTTTCTGCTTACATTTCTATTCTCAGCACTCAGAAAATTATTTGACCCATAGCAAATCCTTGATAAATGCTAGTTGACTTAGCTTGCTATGAATATTTGGGTGTATATGGTATCTATTTTTGGACTCCTGTGTATATATGCAAGCAATGAGATTCTTAGGGAAAAAAAATGACCATTTTAGTGTGACCAACTGACAGTTTATAGGTTCTTTTAATGACATTTTAATTCCCTCTGGTTTCCTTGCTTCTACACTGTTCAGAAGCTGGGTTAATTCTACAATGAATATCAAAGGCTCATAGAACTTCAGATTTATAGATGGACTCCAAGATCATCAGGCAAGGAAGGTCTTTTCGTTGTACAGATGAGATATCTGAGGCCAGGAAAGGTTAGGTAACATCACATAGGTTGTAAAAGGCAGACCTGGAATTTCAACCAAAGTGGTCTCTCCTCAAATCCAGCACTTTTCTCCAATACACCCTATAATTAATTTGTACGTATTCATCCAATTGCTCACCATAACAACATGCACCAATAAGGAACAGTATCAGAACAGCAAACCTTTTGATTGAAACAGAAATGATCAGGAAATCAATATGAAGCAATGTAGGTTGCATTTTTTCCCCCTCAGAGTAATTGGGAAATGAATTCACCCAAAAGACTGACATTCCTTTAGGACAACTGAAAATGAGGGTTCTGAAGCCATCAAGTCAGGCTTAGGTATCACCACTCAGAAGGGGATTCTGGTCTTATCTGCTGTCTGCTACTCACCCAGCTACTCCCAAACTCTGATTCAGTTCTCAACTGAGTTTGTCTCTCCCTTCTCCTAATCATGAACCTGGCAAAAACTTCAATCAAACCTTCATCTTCACAGATAGCTCTTGACACTAGTTCATTAGTTTGGGGTTGACAGCTTTTACACGAGTTGAATTATTTGATCTCCTGGTGAATAATCATACTCTAGGCTGAGGCATCCTGGGAAATGCAGTCCCTTGCTTACCTTAGTCATGCTTGTTATTCAAGAAAACAGAAATAATGTTTGTGTGTAAGAAAGAGAGAGAGAGAGAAAGAGAGAGAGAGAGAGAGAGAGAGAGAGAGAGAGAGAGAGAGAGAGAAGTAGAATGGAAAGAGAAGGCAAAGAAGAAAAGGTATAAAGGAGAACTAAATAAAAGCAAGAGTACAAGGAAAGGTAGGAAAAATGGGATTTTCACTTTTGAAGACAGAGACTCTGAATCAAAGGAATTAGAAGTGCAAGAGGTGTAAATTTGCTACCCTCTGGACACTGGCAGACAGGAGAATGGGAAAGAAAGCTAGGAAGAGAAATATAGTGACATATTAGATTAGTTTTGCTAAGAGGTCCCCCAAATTTAACAGCCCAAGGTTGACTTAGTAATCAGCCAGCTCCCTCCCCCAAGCTAAACTGAAAAGAAAATAAAACATTTTCCTTTCTCCTATCTTTATTCAATTCTATTAATATTTATTAAGCACCCACTGGGTGAATGGCACTATTTATTCAATTTTTGAAAGATTTAATCACCTCTGGGTATAAGTACTCAAATTTTAAACCATTCAATTACCATATATAAAACAAAGCAACAGCTGTTAAAACAGCCAAAATGAATAGAGTCACTTTAAGAAGAACCATCTTTCAGTTTTCTATTACACCCTGAAGGCCAGCTTGGGAGCTCCCTGACAGCACGGAGTGGGCAGAAGTTTCATACTGTTGGCCCACACCATATATGTGATTATCTGCAAGGCTGCATAACAAGAGGTTTTTGCTCATTTCTTTCTCTGTCCCTTTACTTAATCCACCCTGCCCATCCCACTACTCTCTTGCCAATTGCCTCCTCCCAAAATCAATTTAAAAACTCCTTCACACTAGGAAACTATTCCTGATTAATCCTACCTGACTTTTTTTTGCTCTGCCACTTTGGATCTTATTAGCCCCTACATCAGGGTTTCCAAACCAGGGTATTGATACTCCCATTTGCTATAAGTAGCCTGTCCAGGGGTTATTAGAAATCTTTAGCAAATTACTATATTGCCCTGTTTAAATATTCGAAAAGTCACAGTCTTAGCGAGCATATTTGTGGATTATAGAAAAAATAACTAAGATGTCATGCACCAAATAAAGTTTCCTTTATGAAAAATTAATCTTTTTTATTTCTTATGTGCATATGCATGGCAAATTACAGAATTTATTTCTTCTCATATTGAATAGGAGGTGCACGAAGATTTACTGAAAGCCACAGGACAGGAATACTAATAATGCTGGAAACCCACCCCCCCCCCCCCAAAACTACAAAATCACTTGGTAAGGTCATGTCTGTCACTTATTTAACAACCTGCTTTGTATTTCTCCTCTATTATTATACATACTATTCGGCTCTAACAAACTACCACAGTTTCCTCACTTCTAATCCATCACTCTTTCTGCTATACTATGATGTCTCTTACTGTGCCTGGCATTCTAACTGTGCCTGGCATTCGAAGATCTCTGGAACTGAGCAACTAACTACTGAGAACTTACTATGAACAAGATACAGATGTGACCAGGCCCTACCAATCAGAACTTATCTCACAGTAATCTCTTATATAAACCTTAGGCTCTAGACAGTCAATATCTTCATTACATCCTCTCCAAATATGCCATGTTCATTCCCACCCACTCTCATCTTTTCTCATGTCATTCCATGAATCTGAAAAGCCCGCTCCTTTCTTATTTCAAGTATCCAAATATTTCCCATCTTAGAGGTAGCTTGGTGGTACAATGGATAGTGTTAGACCTGCAAAGAAGATGGTCACAAACACTTACTAACTACCTGATGATGAGCACAGTTTCATCATCTGTAAAATGGCAGCATCTACCTCCCAGGGGTGTTATTAGGATAAAATGAGATGATATTTATAAAGCACCATATAAGCCTGAAAATGTCAGTCATCTTCATCATCATCATCATCATCATCGGAAGGCTGAGTTCAAAGCCCACTCCCAAAAAATGTTATCTGCCCTCTCCTTGACTATAGATGACTCTTTGCTCTGAATTCTTTTGACCTTTGTTGTCTGACATACATTTAATCATATTTATCACTTATTACAGTTTAACTATTTTCATATGTATATCACCACCTAAGAAGTGGTATACTCCTACAGGACATGAGCCATGTCTTATACCTCTGCATCCCCCTATAGCATCCTGGACACTGAAACACATAGTAGGTGCTCAGAAGGATATATCAGATTTAACTGATTTAGAGTCCTGTCATAACAGTGTTGACATGATATATTCATTCTTTCACCCATTTCTTCCTATTCCTGCATACCATAAACCAGAGCGGCCCTGTCTCAGGAATTCAGTGAAAAAGTTTTTAAAGAACTTTACATGGAAACAGGAAGACATCAGCCTGTTTTATTCATAAGGCAATATTTCTTTTCTTTTCTTGTTTCTTGCTGCTAAAGTCACTTGAATATAAATCCATAAAGCTGCTTTAATTTTTTAAGAACACAAATGGGGATTGCATTGCAATGAATTGGGAATGACTCGTATCATAGCAACCAGCTTCTCAGTTTTCCATTCAGAATTCACACCTTCAGGATCATGCCCAGCCAAGATGTTTGAACCAATTTAAAGTATAAAAAACTACTGATTCAAAACAGAGGGTGTTTCCAATACTCATTTTCTCCTTCCACTCCAAGACTTCTTCCTTTAACATCTCTATTTTATGCATTTTAAAGAGAATAGTATTAAAAGCCAATAGTAGCTGACTGACTCTTTCCTCCTGACATAGTCAAAAGAATTGTAAAAATATGGAAAATAGGAGATCTTGGAGCAAAGGGAAAGGGAGCAAGGATTTATTTATTAATCACCAACTATGTGCCAGGCACTGGCTTTACAATTATTTCATTTGATCCTCATAACAACTCTTGGAGGCAGGTGCTATCATTATCCCATTTTACAGATGAGAAAACTGAAGCAGACAGTAGTTAAGTAACTTGGCCAGGTTCACATAGCTATTAAGTATCTGAAAGTCATATTTGAACTCAGATCTTCATAACTCCAGGCCCAGGGCTATATCTACTATTCTACCTAGATACCTTTAAGAGAAAAAGTAAGCAGTTTTCTGAACATTTGGGAGCCAATACTAAAAAATAGATGTATTTACTGGGAATTCTAGAGTTAATGGCCCCAGACCTGGACTAGATATAGAAATCCATACACTGGTTCCCTAATTGCTGGAATGATAGAAGTCAATTGATGTGAAAATACCACAGAATGTAGTTAAGGCCATTCCTATACAAGTAAAACAGTAATTATTAGCATTATGATTTTCAAGGACCAGTGGAGTCATGCAGAAAAGATAAATACATCCCAAGCAATTATACTCATGTGGAAGTAGCATTTCACTTGGGTATTTGGAATTATTAATTATTTTTATAATCATAAGTGTTATCATTTATATATTATATAAATTATATGTAATTTATACTTATAATAATTATTAATTCATATTAATTAACAAGCACTTATTAAGTACCAAATGTGTACTAGCTATGTCATCAAGGACCTTATATTCTATCAGGAGACAATCTGTGCATGTGTGTTCTCTACTTTTCCCTTGCTTAGGATCACAGAGACTCAGGATCATAGAAACTTTGGAGAAACTCCCTGCAATCATGGAGAATCTATTGGTTATACCTCTCTAGACTAGGCTGTCCAAAAGCATTCTAAAGGTCTCAATCTGGGAATTCAATGGAATTTTGAATTGAGAACCTCCACCCAAATTTTGGGCATCAAGGGAGGCATATAGACAAGAGCAAGGTGACCAGATGAATTTGTAGACTAGAGAACAAGAGAAGACAAGCATGTGGCAGGAGTGGATTACAGCAAAGTCAGGCCAAACCAAAAGTTTTGGGAATTGGTGAAAGTAAACTTCAGTCAATCACTCCTTTCCCCTCCCCCCTATTTTCCCAGAGCACTACACATCCATTATAGTCTACCTTTTTTATGTTCCTTGATACTGCCCATAAATTGCATGGCCAATAACACTGATTTTGTCTAGGGCTATAAGTCTGCATTTCATGATTGAGAAAGGTCAGACTATCCCATGAAAAAATAGATGTACAGAGTTTACTCTGAGGTGGAGGCCAAACCAGTTGGAGAGAAAGATTCTACAATCTTGGTAATTTTTGAGAATATTCCAGAGCATACACACTAGACTACTTTTGAACCCAGAAAGAGAGAATTGATAAGTAAATGAGCCAGTAGCAAAAGGGGGGGGAGGTGGGGGGGCGGGATTGTTGTGTTTGTCCTAAATTCACCCTGTACTATATATATACCCTGAGTACATATTGTATGGTAAGAGGTACACACACCTGACAGAGCTACATAAGTAAAGACAAAATATATACAAAGTAATTTTGGAGGAGGTAAAGAAAGGCATTAGTAGTTGGGACAACTGGGAAAAGCTTCAGATTGAAGGAAGTGTTTGGGCTGAGCTTTGAAGAAAACTAGGGATTGAAGAGGCAGAGGTCAGAACGGATCACATTCTAGGCAAGGTGGGGGATCTGCAATAGGGGGAAAAGGGAGATGAAATATTGCATTATGAGGAATAGCAAAAAGGCCCATTTGATTAGACTATAGAATCAATGAAGGAGAATTATATATAACAGGACTAGAAAGATAAGTTGGAGCCATGTATTGAAGGGTTTAATCCAAATAGAGAAATTTGCATTTGATCATAGAGGCAACAAGGAACATTGGATTTTATTGAGCTAGGAAGGGCCAGTATAATTTCAAGGGGATTATTAATCTGGTTTCAACAATGGTGCTTTAGGGCAAATTTAGTTGTTTATGGATTAAGAGTCAGACCTAAGTAAGCCTCCACATGCTAGGAAGAATAAGACCATTCTCTGGTTTTCCTGGGAAATTTCTTTTAAATCTGTAATGTTAGCATTACTTCTCCTAGTATACTTATATGCCACATCACGACTAGAAGGCAGTGTTGTGTCTGCCTTCTCTTCCTTCTGGGCATTTTGGGTACTATGGCTAAAACTGATGCCTCCCTTAGATGAGGAGGTCAATTTTCCAGTAAAACTCTAAGTCTGTGCTGATAAAGTCATTCAGATATGGATCAGGATGATTTCTGTACATCATTGTGCAGAGTGTCTACCCCATTACAAAAAGAATACGTTTACAAATTCCAGATGTAACAGTAACCAGCAGAGAGGAATACTTATTTATTTATGTAATTTGGCCACCATCCCTACTCCCACTTTGACAATCATTAAGCACTCAACAGTGTCCAAAGTTTGGGAGTAGCCCTGGCTACCTGTATGTCTCAGTCAGTTCTTGCTCCCCAGGTTTTGGCAATGGTAGTATATATGATTCAAGAAAGGTCCCAAAGCAGGATCACTTTCTGTCTAAAAATTCCAAAGTGATATAACAGGAAAAGATACAAAACTTCAGGAGAACTAATTATTCTATGACCTAGGGAAACTCCCTAAACAATAAGTCAGTAAGCATTAATTAAGTACTAACTATATTTCAGGCACTGTGCTAAGTGGTAGGGATACCAAAAAAGGCAAAAAATATGGTATCTATCTTCAAGGAAGTCCACATATGAATAACTATGCATAAACAAGATATATACAGAACAAATGGAAGGTAATTTCAGAGTGAATGCACTAAAAGGGTAGGGTCAGGGAAGAGGAAACAGCAAAGGTCTCTGGCAAATGATGAGAGTTTAGCTGAAGAAAGTCTTGAAGAAAGCCAGGGAAACTAAGAAATGGAGGTGAGAAGTAAGAATACTGCAAGCCAATGAAAAGGCATAGAAATAGGAGAGGGGAAGTCATGTGTAAAAAACAGCAAGAAGACAGGTCTTACCATATTGTAAGGTTAGCAGAGGGAAGTAAGGTGAGAAAGAGCAAGGCTATGAAGGGCTTTAAATGCCGGTGTATTTTAAATTTTATCCTGATGGCAATAGGGAGCCACTGGAGTTCACCAAGTGGAAGGGGAGGGAAGTGACATGGGCAAATGTACATATTAGAAAAATCACTCTGGCAACTGAGTGGAGGATAGATTGGACTGGGGCGAAAACTGAGCCTAGTACAGGGATGAGTAGTGGCTATGTGAGTAGAGAGAAGAAGCTATAAACAAGAAATATTGTAAAGGTACAAATGACAAAAATTAGCAATAAATCATATCTTCTGTTAGCCTCTGTTTACTCATCTGAAGTAAGTGATGGTTGAACTTGATTTCCAAAGCCCCTTGTAGCTGTGCTATTCAGTGGTTCCATGATGGCTGCAGAGGAACAGAGCTCAAGGGGTTACCTAGTCTAGTACTCTGCCTTTATATTGTATTTTAGGCTCATCACTGCCCATTCATTGGGTATAAAAGATGTAAATACCAGTGGAGTAATATTTTTATGTCTCCTATTCCTTGCCATTAATAATTCTCCATCATATGTAAAAAGCAATAGCTATTAACTGAAATGTCAAAATCGACATAACAAGATTATAGTTAAGTACTATAAGAACAGAGTCAAATACCTTAGAAAGTGTAATTTGTGTTCTGGGGTCAGCTGAAATCCTATTGCTACTGAATACTGCCTTGATGTTATCAGAGGAATGCAAAAGTGAAATCCGTCTCCTAAGACTTATTTTTTACTCTACTCTGACAATTAATGAGAGAGGCTATTAAGGCTAATCTATGGTTGTTAGCATTTGAAAAGGAGCTGAAAAAATGGTCTGTAGAAGAAGACATTTGAAAATAAGATAAGGAACCAAATTTGGCAATGGCACTTGTCCCTCTACAGCTGGCTGATGGATCCACGTGTTCAGATGATAGATAGATCAATAATGCAGATGTCTACTCTGTTAGATAGAAACCTATCTTTGTTTTCTATGTTTTCTTCCCTTAACACTGGAGTTGAACTGTTTTATTGATTAATTAATCAGTTACCCATAATCGTCCCTTCACTGAAGGATCCTAATTTGGTATTTTTGAAAGCTTTAAATGCAAGCTAATCTAAATGCCCACAATCCTCTCTTTCCTCAAAAAAAAAAAAGCAAGCATTTTCTTCAAGACAGCAATATGATTTCAGGACAATGGAGAGAAAAGATCTCCATTTTAAATTGCTGCGTTTTACCAGCTGAATAACAGAAAACAATAGCCAAATCTTAAAGACAGGTAATAGGGAAGCAGGAAACGGAAAGTACAGCAAACCAGGAAAAAAAAGCAAGGGTGTTAGAAAAGCAATCCCAGGCCTTGACAAAATTGTGAAATAGACAAAGGTGGTCTTTGTGTCATATACATTATCATATACTCTACTCTTGTGACATATGAAACAGTACAGCATTATTGATAAAGTGCTAACACTAGAGTCAGAAGGGAATTGAGTTGAAATCCCTCCTCTGACACTTACTATTTTGTTAGAAGGGCAAGTGGAGGGGTGACTAGGTGGCACACTTAATAGAGCACTGGCCCTGGAGTCAGGAGGACCTGAGTTCAAATCCAGCCTCAGACACTTAACACTTACTAGCTATGTGACCTTGGGCAAGTCACTTAACCCCAATTGCCTTCCAAAAAGGAAAAAAAAAAAGGACAAGTGGAGACTTCTCTGAGCCTTAGTTTTTTCACTGGTTAAATAGGACTAACAATAAGTATCATAACCACTTCTCATTGTAGCTGTCTGGGTCAAAAGATACCTTCACAAAGTGATTTGCAAGATTTAAATCACCTAATAGATGTTGGTTATTATTTTTCTATTCTCTAAGTCATTCAAAGTTCCCCCCATGAGGTTTCACTTACATACTCCACATAGGCAGGGCCCCAAGTTTTCTCTGAGCCTTTCCCTCAGACCCCCTTCCCCATAACAGAACTTACCCACTTGACTCCTTCTTACCATGTGAATAGGTGGCACAATGAATAGAACACCAGCCCTGGAGTCAGAAAGACCTGAGTTCAAACCCAGCCTCAGCCACTTACCAGCTGTGTGACCCTGTGCAAGCCATTTAACAGTTTGCCTTAGTTTCCTCATCTGTGAAATGAGTTGGAGAAGGAAATAGTAAACAGTCCAGTATCTTTTTATTTTTTTTTTTTGGCAATCAATCAGGGTTAAGCGACTTGCCCAGGGTCACACAGCTAGTATCTGAGGCAAGATTTCAACTCAGGTCCTCATGACTCCAGGTCCAATGTTCTGTGCCACTTAGCTTCCCCTCACTCCAGTATCTTTGCCAAGAAAACATAAAATGGGGTCATGAAAAGTCAGACACAACTGACGTGACTGAACAATATCCATGCCAACAAAATGAAACTAATGCAGTTCAGGGGAAAGAGTACTGACTACATCAGAAGACTTGGATTCAAATTCTCTTTGATGCTTACAACCTATTTGACCAAGAGAAAGTCACTGAAACTCCTTGAGTCTCAATTTCCTCATCTATTAAAAAAAAAAAAAGGAACTGGAGTAGATGGCCTCAGAAGTCCCTTCCATTTCTAGATCTTTGATCCTTATGATATTACACTAAATGATATCATTTAATATTTAGTATCAGAGGTTCATATCTTGTCTTTTCTACCTTTACAACAACTCTCCCATCCAACCCCTTCTTTCTACTCACACAAATACCATACCTTCATCATCTTTCACCTATGGTTATTACAACACCCTCCTAATTGGTTTCCTGAGCTCAGGCACCAACAAGACAGTGAACAAAATTACTGATGATTAAGTAGTTTGATTTGACACAGACGACTTCTACTGGATGCAGAAAACCTAGTTTGGAGTAGTGTGATGATTCAGGTCATGATGATGGTGGACTAGTCATTTTACCTCTCTGTGGATTCAGTTTCCTATATATTTCCTATGTATGCAAAATTAGGATGTCAGATGATGATCTCTAAACTTCACTCCTGAACTAATATTGTATCTTTCTAATAGTCATATTTTGATCAAATTCATTATAAAGATGGCCATAGCATCCATTTGATAAAGGAAAAATATAATGTCTATCCTCTAGATGTCTTATGTACAAGAATCTGACATTTGGGCAATATGATCAGAGATTAAGAGTTGAAGGGGCCATGGAGACAAATCCCTTTAATTTACAGGTGAGGAAAGTGAAGCACAGAGAATTGGAGTGACTGGCCCAATGTCACATAAGTAGTAGAACCAAACTGGAACTCAGGTCCTCAGACTCTAACTCCAGCACCCAAGAAACAGCCTCAGTTTCTTAGTAAGCTGAACATACTTATCTCTGGTTGCAGACTGACTACAATTGACTCAAATTACTGTTTACAACTATTCCCCTGTATACACTCTATCCCGCTTTCCCAATGTAAGACAGATAACACTAGCATACATGGGTGCTAGCACAGGTTCACTCGATCTGATCAGACAGAAAAGAGAGAAAAACAGTTTCAGAGGGGTCAATAATCTTACTTTATTCTAGTCTAGTCTGCTCACAAGAGGGTTGCTTGATGATGGGAGGACCAACTCCTACAGCTTTCCCAAATCACTCTTCTTGCAGGGGCCAACAAGATGGGGGGGAGGGGCAACTACCCCCCTACATAGTGATGGGGTCAACTGAAACAGGCACAGCTTGTACACTTTCCCAAATCCCCTCAAGCCTCAATGGGGGCCATTGAGGCAAACACAGATTCCCCCAATCAAGGCATGAATAGCATTCCAACTTGTGCATTCAACCCTAAGGGCTCCCTATTTGCTAACCAATGACCACCTTCTTTATAAGGCAACAGACAAAGAAGGCATTTTGCCAGCAATGGCTTCACAAGTTTATATTATTTTACCATTATATCTCAATATTTTGAGATTTAAGCACAAATGTTTATGTTATTTATCATTATATAACACTGTGCAAGTGTGGCGGAAATGTTTACAAGGCAAGAGCCTAGGAAGTAGAGATTGTTATGGTCATGGATCCTGGTAACTAAACTATAAGAAAGAATAACAAAAATCCATCCTGCACACACTAAAATCCATATTACACCCAACTGGCCTAATTTTTTGGACACCTGTTTCATACTTAATAATTTATTCATCTCCTGTTCTTCATAAATTAGATCTACAAAGCAATCAGCAAAGGTCAGATGATATAGCATTGCAACTTTAATTAAAATTACTTCTTTTACTGTTTAAACCAAGCCAATCTTCGTGAAATTAGCAATTCACTTTTTTAAAGCTGCTTTCCCAGTCTGAGAAACAACCTTTCTTTAGAATAACACACAGGCACCCTGGGAGCCTACCCATTTAACTTCCTTTTACCAGTCAAACAATCTACTTGAACTGAGGGAAATTTCCAGTACCATTCTGCTATATGACTATATTATTAAAGGTAACTTGTAATAATGAAGGGTATAGAATATGCCTTTGGAAATAGAATAGAGTTTCATTATGGCAAAGCTCATTTGTTGTCACATGGCTTTGGAATACAAGTAGTCATAATATGTCTCCCAAATATAAGAGCTACAAGAAGAAAAGCCTGATGTAATTTGTTAGCCTCTGATACTGTTATCAGTTCTGTTCTCTAATAACAACATTATAAAAGTGTTATTGTATCTAGCCCAATTTTTGCTTTTGGTGTCAAGTCATTGCAAAATCCACAAAGCAAAGAGCTTTGTGACTTTGGGTAAGTCTGTGCCTCACTTTCCCTATTTGTAAAATGAGGAGGGTTGAACTAGAGGACCTCTACCATCCCTTCTAGCTCTAGAGCTCTAAATTTAAGGTCTATGACTCCTATTACAAGTCTCTGATCACACAGAATGAGAACTCAGAAGAAGATATAGAATTAAAGCAAGTTTCACCCAGGATTTAGCACTTCTGAGACACATACACTCCTCCCCCTTCAAAAAATGAACTCTCAGAAATTGCCTAACATTTAGCTTTAACTGTGGTGGTTAAGTCAATTCTAGTTCTGAATTTGGAAGCTCCCAGTACAAAGACCAACACTGATATTTGTGGCCATGTCTATGTCACAATGGGTTACTTACCTTTTCTAAAACTGATCTCATGTAGATGCCTGAAAGTTGGGTGGAATTTCTGGGTTTTTTTGTTTGTTTGTTTTAGGAAATTCAGGGAGCCTAAGCATACAATTTCATCTTGCCAGGTCTGGAAACTCTACTTCGTGATGGAGATCCACAATGTGCAAAGGACTTAGTTTCTAGGATAGCAAAAGGTTGAAGGACTTGCCCAATCACACATTTACTATACATCAGAGGCAGTATCTGAACTCAGGTCTTCCTAACTCTAAGCTGGCTCACTACCCACTTTGCCATGTTTACTCTCTTCAGCAAAGATAATTCCAAAGCATTGTAGATCCAGATACTTAGAGAACACTAATGATAATGTAGATTTTTTTTAACTCAGAAGTTCCTTTTATACAACAATAAGTACAGTGTTGACAGTGGTTCTTGAAGTGTGCTGCAAGAACTCCTGGGGTCTCCAAAACCCTTGTAGGGGATCCTTGGAGTCAAAACTATTTTCAAAATAATTCTAAGATGTTTTTATTTTTAATGTGGTAATTATTTAGATTTAACTCATATGAACAAAAGTTCTTTGTAAGAGGTCAAGGGGTCCTTAGAAGGTTTGAGAATTGCTGGCTAGAAACAACTGCTTGAGCAGACACAGCTGTCTCTTTTCTCTGAATGCTCATTAAACTGAAATCATCACCCAGTTTGCATTTAATTATTCTATAATTGTTTTATATTTAGTAATCTTGTCTATATAACTGTATGAGGGCATAGTGCAACTTGAGAGCAGAGAAACCATATTTCATAGTTTTGTAGCATCCATGATAGAGAACTAATAAGTGTTGACTCAGTAAAACAGTCATACAATTTAACAATCTGAAAAGGATTTTCAGAGAAACTCATGTCAATCCAACTACCTTCAGATAGCACTATCAGATAATCTCAGACATATGAGAGTGTATTCCTTTTTATGTCATCCCAGGAAAAGTACTAATAGCACACACTCTCACAAAAGGCCTGAAAAAAGTCCAAGAGGCTTGTTCTAAAAAAAATTAAAATAATTTGTCAAAGGAATTTTTAACCTAGCCTGAGAAAGGAAAAAATGGAGAGAATCAATTCCATTACTATTTAAGACTTGGAATAGTGGTATTTCTCACAAGAAAAGACTTGATTGTTGGTTCCTAAGCCAATATCTGCAATGCTGAATTCTTATTTCTTGAAAATTCACAGTATTCCTTTCCATAATTCATCCAGAATCACAAAATCCAAGAATTTGAGAGTTCAAAGTAATCTCAATGGCCATTAGTTCAACCTACATGGTAAAGGATTGTTCCCAATATAACAGATCAGCAAGTGGCTATATAGCCTTTACCTGAAGAGCTCCAGGAGGGGAAAATGCAGCATCTCTTTTAGATAAACTGTTCCACATTTGCATTGCATCTCTATGACCCAGTAAGAAGTGAGAAATTCACAACATCATTTAGAGGTTTGGCCAAAGCCATAACCACACTGGGATATTTGTGGTTACTGGATCATTTAGGGGCATCTGGACTCAAGGTGGATGTGCTTTCTTCTGCCCTTGTCTCCATGGCACTGCTGGAATAGTAGTACATACTTCACATCATCAACTCACTACTCAAAATTTGTGAGGACTTTTTGAGTTTCTATGGGAATCATGTAGTAGTTGAAATGCCCCCTGATAAAGCAAAAAGGACACCGCTGGCACTCTTTTGTTTGACAACTTTTCTCTATCCTGACCAGACTCATCTAGCTTCTCTATGGTTTAGACTCCAACTTCTTAATTCTGACTTCATGCATACATATTTGTCATATTAGTTCTCTCTTTCTCTCTCTCTCTCTCTCTCTCTCTCTCTCTCTCACACACACACACACACACACACACAAACACACACACACACACACGTGTATGTATGTATGTGTGTGTGTGTGTGTATATATATATATATATATATATATATATATATATATATATATCACCATGACCACTTGGCATTTCACTTAAACTAGTTCTTTTTTATATTCACTTCTGCCTGATTTCCTTGTATCTGAGAATGCTACTCCTGAGCTCATACTAGCTTCTTGCAGGGACTCTTCAAGAAGCCATAGCTTCAGCACCTCCTACTGGTTTCAATGGACTTTCAATAAGGTCTTTGTATTGAGTCATTAGATGGGTGAAAAAGGAATGTAGAATGTACTCTCCCTGCATTACCATATCACTGTGTTCTCTTGCCATTAAGTGACTGAGTTATCAATTATCACCAAGCTAGAGAACATGATATGGTATAGCAATCAGTAAAACTTATCACTGGCTGACCTGATGCTTATAGTCAACTCTATCACCTAATAACATCAATAAAAAACAGGCAGAAGAAATTGTTTCCTCCACTTATGTTTTATTTGCCCCATCAGTAAATAATCAAATCAAATCAAATCCTGCATAAGGCCCTACTGTGGTCTCTGATGGCAGCCATTCACATTCTTATAAATATCTGGACAACATGCTTAATTTTTCACCCCAATCACTTATTTGGGCATTATGTGCACATAACTTTCAAGGTGGGAGCAGGAGTGGTGAGAAAATGATGAAAAGATGATTGAACAAGCAAGATATTTTCTATACATCATGTGGTACTGTCTTTTGGGACAAAAAATTATTAGCCCTGCCTCACTCTGATGAGTGCTATGTTACTTTCTAAAAGAAAAATGTTCACAATTTCTACTTCTAAAAAATAAAAGTTTCTTCTGATCTGCTTTCATATATACCCCTTCTACCTCTTCTCCCTTCTCTGTTCCTTTTCCTCATCACTCATCCTATTGGGAATTCTCAAAAGAGAGAAGTTGAAAAACCTGCCTCCTTCACAGTGAAGAGAAATCAGCAGTGTAAAACCTAGTAAGACAAAATGGAAGTAAAACCTCCACTAGAAACAATTCATCTCTGCTGGAAAAGTTTTATGTTCTGTGAAAGGAGATCAGGATAATTGATGTGGAAGCCCAAAGGACTTCAAAACTGTTTAAAATTCTTTTCCAGTGCAATGAGTAGACTTTTCTGGAACTTCTAAGCTTTCAAGACTGAGCCTCTTTCCTAAAATCAAGCAAGCAAGAGAGTGCCTTCAAGCAAGAGAGATTTACAAATTTCCTCCAGCTAAAATCAGTTAAGGTGATTTTCACCACCAACCTAATTCAAACAATTAGAGGTCAACACTTCCTATGAATTTTTATTTATGATATAGTATGTCTTATAGCCAATTCTCAGAGAGGAACTTGCTTTCTTTCATTAAAAATAAGAATGCTAGTTTGATGTGGCAGGAAAATAAAGACTGAACTGGGAATAAGAATGCCTAGGTTTGATTTCTGTCACTGTCCTCATCCTAGTTCTACCACTGAATAGCTCTGTTACCATAGTCAATCAACTTCATGTTCTTTGAACAATGAGAAATATAGGCTAGATAACTTTAAATTCTAACATTCCATTGTTCTTTTGAAGGAACACCAAAAAAAAAGAAACAGGGTCTTCAATTAATTGGGCAAACTTGAACTTTGAGAAGAAAGAATGGACAAAAGTAAAGACTATAAAATCCATATGTTGCCACCAAAGAAGAACTCCATATCTGGTTCACCCAGAAATATGGTTGCCAAGCTCCCAAGTAAAAGAAAAAACATTGCAACCAGGTAGAAACAGAATATTTATCAAGAAATTTCAGTCAGCATCTTGAAGGCCTTTTGACCATTAGCAATTAATAAAAGGAATAACTGAAATATAATACCAAACTCTCAAAAGAAAAGAAAAATGGCTTGCATCCAAGAATAAATAGCCATGAAAATATGAGTTTAAGTCTATGGGGCAAGGAGGATTTACTTTGGACAGTATTTATGACTACCAAGCATTTATTTTCAGAAATTTTATGCTGAGCCAAATCTTTAAAATGTAAATGCTGAGAAATACCAGAAAAGATGATAGAATAAAGGGAAGGAATACAGCCCAAGTATCTCCTTCAAAGAGATTCATTAAAAACACCAGTTGGAGTAGAGGTAAAGAAATGCTAGGAGGAACCACTGAGGGTGATGGAAAACAGCCAGAGGTCTGGGACAATGGTGGGGGCTGAGACTCCAGTCAAGAAGATCCACACAGAATCTCTAGAATGTAGACAGTGCTGAGGCATATAGCTATATTTTAGATCAGGAAGGATGGAACAAAGGTGAGCTAGCAACAGATCCTGGATTGGGATCATAGGGCCTTTCGCAGCAAACTGGGTTTGGAGCCTCTGACTCTTTAACAGGCCAAGTAATAGAGATTAAGGGTGATCTTACATTTATATCTCTCTTAACCTAATGAAGGGTTGTAGTATTAGAGCTTGCAGCCAATTAACAATGGCAGGAAGTATGAATGGCCAGATGCAAGCCTAGAGAACCTACAGAGTCTTCCAAATAAAAGAGTCTGGGGTTAGCAGCTAGCTAAAGGAGCTCTGACCAGAAGAAAACTTGTGGTTGAGTCACCTAGATCATAAACCAGGGTCGAGAAAGCCAAGTTCAAAGTTGGGAGGATAGCATTCAGAAAACCTGATGGTCTGAGTTACTCCTGTAACTTTGAAGAACACAATGTCATGTTTTCCTGAAATATACAGCAGTAGGACCCCAGATAATGCAAAATGAGGACCAAACAAGACCCTAAAATTCCCTCCAGAATTGTGTAGAACCTAACCCTAACAAAGAGTCCCAATTCAGGAAGTAAGATAACTGAAAAAAAAATGTCATTGACAGAAAAATATGAAACCAGGGGCACCAATACACAAATCTAGACTAAAAGAATAATTTCACATCAACGTGAAAGGAATACAAACAGTTGGCTTCAAGGTAGCTAGAATCCCTAAAAGAAATAAAGCGAGTTAAAAAATTGTATTATAAATGAAATGAGACCTGGGGAGTGGTGGGTGGGGCTGGAAAACAAAAGTCCAAGAGTAAATACAAAACCATTAGGAATACAACTCATACATAAAACAGGTGGAATGCCAGAATTAGCCTCTGGGCCTTGATTTGCTGACCCCTGCTTTGAGAAAAGAATTAGAAAAGAAATGAGATATCTAGAAGAAAGTTTTGGAAAAATAATTAATAGCTTAGTAGAAGGTAAAAAGTCTAGGATCTCTGAAAATTATAAGGGAAATATGTATGCAATATGTAAATATATTTACAATATGAATACATGTATATGTATACATACACATACATATATGCTGAGATCTGAGCTCTGACAGGTAGGTGGCCTAACACTGTGGAGACAGCAATGGATTTGGAGTCAGAGCATCAGGTACAAATCCTGCATCTGCCACTTACTAAACATGTGTCCTCAGGTAAAGTACTTCCCCAACTCTTAGTTTATTCACTTATTAAATAGAGAAGTTGGACTACCCAGCATCTGAGGTCCATTCTATCATGATCCTAATGACTAGGTGACCTCTAAAGTTCCCTTCCACATATAAATCTATGATCCAGTGCCAAATAAAGGATTTTAAATGATTCAGAGAAAGGGATAGTAAGATTTCAATCATCTAATCCTCTAAGGGAAAGTTGGACCATGAGGAATAAGAATCATCCATCACAAAAGTCTGAAAACAAAAACATAAATTATTCCAATGAAAGGAAAAGTGGGATCTGCTTAAAGAGTAATGTGATTGATTAGCAGCGGTTATCAACCTGTGGGTCATGACCCCTTTGGGGGTCACCTAAGACCATCAGAAAACACATATTTCTTATGGTCTTAGGAACCAAAACACCGCTCCTCTCTCCATCTCCAGGCGGGTCCACCCACATGCAGATACGCCCACATACCAGTATTAAAGGATCATGGCATTAGGAAGGCTGAAAACCACTGGATTAGAGAGATGAAAATGAAGACAGTTCTGAGGTACAATATCACACATATCAGATTGGCTAATATGGCAAAACAGGAAAATGATAAATGTCAGAGAAGATATGGGAAAGTTGCTGGTGGAGCTGTGAGCTAATGCAACCGTTCTGGAGAGTAATTTGGAACTATGTCCAAAGGGCTATAAAAATGTGCATACCCTTTGACCTAGCAATACCACTTCTAGGGCTATATCTCAAAGAGATCATAAAAATGGGAAAAAGATTCCCATGTACAAAAATATTTATAGCAGCTCTTTTTGTGGTGGCCAAGAATTGGAAATTGGGGGGATCCCCATCAATTGAGGAACAGCTGAACAAGTTGTGGTATATGAATGTAATGGAATACTATTGTGCTATAAGAAATGATGTACAGGCAGACTTCAGAAAAATCTGGAAAGACTTATATGGACTGATACTGAGTGAAGTGAACAGAACCAGGAGAACATTATACACAGTAACAGCCACAGTGTATGATGACTGACTCTGATAGACTTAACCCTTCTCAGCAATGCAAGGGCCTAAAACAATTCCAAAGGAATCATGATGGAAAATGTCATACACATCCACAGAAAGAACTATGGAGTCTGAATGCAGAGTGAAACAGATTATTTTCTTTTTTTTAGTTTTGTTTAGTTTTGTTTTGTTTTTCATGGCTCCTCCTACTCATTCGAATTCTTCTATACAACATGACTAATGTGAAAATATGTTTAATAGGAATGTATATGTAGAGCCTATATCAGATTGCATGCTGTCTTGGGGAGAGGGGTTGGTAGTAAGGGGCAGAAAATTTAAAAATTCTGGAAGTGATTGTTGAAAACTAAAAATAAATAAATTAACTTAAAATTTTTTTAAATAAAAAGAAATGTGATCAAAGAGGAAACAGATCAATAAATTCAGATTTACAAAAGACCTGCACATATCCACCTTCAGATATAAAGGCATATATATATATATACACATATATACAACAAAGCATAAAAATATACTTCAATCTCAGAGTATGGATTGAAGCATATTTTTTGAACACAATTAATGTAGGAATTAGGCAGCTAGGTGGCACAGTGGATACAGCATTGGACTTAGAATCAGGAAGACTTACCTTCCTGAGTTAAAATCCAGCCTCAGATTCTTATTAGCTGTGTGACTCTGGGCAAGTGACTGAACTTTGTTTACCTCAGTTACTCATCTGTAAAATGAGCTAAGAAAAGGAAATGGAAAACCACTCCAATATCTTTGCCAAGAAAATCCTAAATGCAGTCACAAAAAGTCAGATATGACTGAACAAAAAAAAAAATGTAGGAATTAGTTTTACTTGACTATACATATTTTTATGTATAGTTTTATGGGTTTTTTTCCTACTTTCTCTGTCAATGGGAGAGGGGAAGTGGAAGAGAATTTAGAGCTGAACATAAGACTAAATTTGAAAAAATGTATAGAAATAGAAGGAAAAGTCCACTTTGGATGAATACAGTCATGTAATTGCAATGTCAGGAATACATAATGACCTGAGGCTAGTACCAAATTTTAAGGATAACAACAAAAATAGCATTTGTTGTTATGTTATAGTCAAGAGAGGATCAAAGAAGGGGAAGCTTGGGATGGTTAAGATGATGACATGATAAATAACATGATTCTACTCCTGCTTTTCTTCTTCCAAAGAGAATGGCCTGAAGACAAAACAAAAATAGTTAATAGGGAATTGAAACAGACGATGACTAGAGAGATGGTAAGAGAGCATTTAGAGCATCCAGTCATCTTCAATGACCAAACTGGGATGAATCACATTCCAGAGAATTGAAAGAACTGGCAAACATAAGTGCTGAGCCACTGTCTATGTCATTTGAATAGATGTATCCTATGACTAGAGACCCGACTTTAAAAAAACAAAAGAGATAAAGTCTATCATCTATAAAGCAGTGAGCTTGAATTTCATTTTTGGCAGAATACAGAATACATTATGAAAGGCGTGGTTTATGAGAATTTCTAAAGGTATGTAGAAGTTACTAACAGCCAGCCCACTTTCATCAAAAATATGTCATACAAAATTAACTTCATTCTTTTTCTTTTTTTTGCAGAATAATCTTATAATTCCTCAACTCTCAACAGAGGAGGCTATTGTTGATGTAACATAACTAGTTTTCCATAATGCATTGACAAGGTATCTCTTCCTATTGTAGCCTAGGTATGGCCTTAGATCCACCAACACAGGCAGCAGAATTTATGGACATGAGTTCCTGAAAAGAGGGTCTCTGAAAAATGTTTTCACAATGTACAGAAGAAAACAGAAGGAAGATCAAAAGTAATCATAGACAAACAATAGCTTAGAAAGTAGAATGGTGATACTATTTTTTCCTTTTTTGTTTTTTTCTCCTGGTCTTTCCCTCTTGTTCTGATTCTTCTTTCACAATAACGTGGAAATGTTTAATATGATTATACATGTATAGCCCATATCACTTTGCATGTCATTGTGGGAAGGTAGAAGGGAAGGGAAGAGAAAAACTTTAGAACTCAAAATCTTACAAAAGTGAATGCTGAAATCTAAAAGTAAATATTTTTTTTAAAATAAACCACAATGCTGAATTTATCATATACTTAAAAAGAAAGGCAAGGTATACATAATAGTCATATTTTCATGCACAACCCTCAGTATTCCACTGTGCATGTGGGAGTACTCATTTTAGTTCATTTAATAAATTCAGAATAAAACAAAATGGAAAAAAAATAGGTCCTCTCAGTACATAGATCTGAGGGCAGTTGTCTTTCAGGTCTTCAAAGCAGTCTATGTTTCTCAACATTTTATCTAAGAGGCTATGTTTCTTTTCCAGGTGATTTTATTGGGTTTCTTTAAACACATTTTTTTCTGCTCCTTTAAGCCACCAAATTGCTTACAAAAGAGAGAGTACTTTACACTTTCATTGTGGACAAGATGGAGAAATGTGAATCAAACTAATTGATAGGACAGTTACGTAGTTTGGAAGTGAGTGAAAAACTGCACCCCCATGCAGTCATTAATGAATGAACTGTCTTTGCTAACAAATGGTTATCCAGTCTTGGCCATACTAATCCCAGTGAAGGTGAACCTTCTCAAAAGGAAGCCCATTTCACTTTTAGAAGCGAAGGGAGTAAGATCACTAAAGGAATGCCTCAGGAATCTTGTCCTGCATTTCTCAATATTTTTATCTATGACTGGAAAAAAAAGGCGTAGAAGGTATGCTTATAAGATGTGCTGATGACTCAAAGTTGGGAGAAAAAAATGGATGAGAGAAATAGAATCCACAAAAGAAATCAACAGGATAATATAATGGGCCAAAACTGAGATAAAGTCTAATAGGGATAAATGTAAAGTTATGCAACTCACTTCATAAATCAATGTGAAGGAGAGGGAATGGGAGAGGGAGAGGGAGGGACAGAGAGAATGAATGAATGTTGGAGGCATGCTAGACAGTATTTTATATAAGGGCGAAAATGATCTGAAACTTACAGTGAATAACAAGCTTCAAATAAGTTAATAGTGGGACAAGGCAGACAAAAAGCTAATGTACTAGATTTCATTGTGTTCACTGAGAACACAAGAGGAAAAAGTGTTTCTACTATAATCCATTCTAGACAAATCACATCTGGACTGCTGCATTCAATTCTGGTTACCTCATTCTAGGAAAGACATTGACTAGCTGGAATTCATCCAGAATAGGCAGTTCAAAATTGTGAGAAATGTATGGACTTTACTATATAATGATAGATTAAACAAACTGGTTGGGGAAGTGAGACAGTTTTTAAAAAGGATGACATAATATTTAAAGTACTATTGTGTGGGAAAGGGATTAAACTTGTTCTGTTTTACTCCACAGAAGAGAGTCAAGAGCAACTGTAAGAAGTTACAGAGAGACAGGTTTAAGCTAAATGTAAGGGGAAAAAAACTTCCCAATACTTCCAATAGTGAAAGAGCTGCTTTGGGAGAAGGCTCACTATTACTGAAATCCATGAAGCAGAGGTTGGATATCATTTGTTAGCCATGTTGCAAAGGAGAATTTTGATCACATTAAAGGTTGGATTCTCTTGCCATTAACTTAGTTCTAACTTTGATATTCTATGATTCTGTGACAATAAGCAAGTTAATATCAGAAACAATTTTTAAAAGAGTAAATAACTAGTAGTTCATAAAAAAAAACTTTATATTTTCCCTGTCTTCATCTCCACTTCTACTTAATACAAACTAATTTTCAAAAGGATGTTCTTTATACACTAAAATGTCATTGGTCAGGGATTGTCAAACTATAGGTCCAGGGTCAAATCTGACCCACTACCTATTTTTCTATCATGCAGGAGCTCAGAATGGTTTTAATATTTTTAAATAAAATTTTACTACATTTAAATATGTAAAAAAACATTCTTAGCTTACAGCAGTACAAAATGACACAGCAGTCAGAACTACTGGGCAGTAGTTCGCCAACCCCTATCCCAAGTGATCAAAGAAAGATTCTTCATTGTCATTGGACTCTACTTAATAAGGCAGGAGGAGACTCAAACATCTTAGAAAGACCTCTGCAACAGAAGTTAAAATAAAAGTCATTTCCCAGTCTGGCTTTATTTACACAGTTTTTTTTTTTTTAAAAATAGAATACCTTATTCCCTGAGCATTCTCTTGAAATAAGATTTTGCTCTATACCTCTTTTTTTTATTATCTAATCAAAGATAATTCAAACCTACTCTGTATATGGTAAATGACATAAAAGATATGAGGTCTGCCTACAAAGCAAAATTTATTACAAAGTTGAGTAATTATTCTGAGTGTAGTTGGGAGGGAGAGAGGAAGAGAGAGAGAGAGAGAGAGAGAGAGAGAGAGAGAGAGAGAGAAAGAGAGAGAGAGAAAGAGAGAGGGAGAGAGAGAGAGAGTTTCTCTCCCAGCATCTGGAAGCTAAGAACTGACTGAGAACTGAGATGGAGTTTTCCTGAGACCAGAATCTCGTGAAGGCTGCCTGGAAGGCTGAGAGGGCCTGCCTGGAAGGCTGCCTGGAAGGCTGATATTCCTTCTGGGTCCTAGGGCCAGCTGAACTGCTGGAGGACTGAAGAAACATGACCAGGATAAGACTTTGTTTGTTCGTAGCCTGGCTGATCCTTGAGTTCCAGGCAAGAGAAGTGGTGAAGAGTTTGAGATGTGCTGGACCCTGTGAACTTCAGTATGTAACAAGAACTTCTTGGAAGACTGGATAAGGAGTTGGGATCTGGCTGCTTCTGAATCCAGGTGACTGTTTGGTGGATTCAAGTAGGAGCTGGGACCTTGGAAGGGGATCCAAGGAATCAGAGAGACCACCCACAGTCAAGATGAAGAAAAGGCCTCCCCTTTTATGAAATTGAGGTTTGCTGGACACCAAGGGGTGGAGGGTTTATGTGTTTTTTTTTTTTTTCTAATGACTGTATTTGTGATGAATGATATTTAGTAATTGTGAATCACAATTAGTGACCGATTAAGTTAATGGTTGCCCCATGAGTGGAAGTTTGATTATTCTATTGTGAATTGATTGAATGATTAAGTATTGGTTGCTCCATGAGTGGAAGTTTGATTATTCTGTTGTGAATTGATTGAATGATTAAGTACTGAGTTGCCCCATGAGTGGAAGTTTGATTATTCTATTGTTTCTTGTTCTAAATATTGTGGCCACTGTAGTGAAAACTGTGTGGCCATTTTCTGTGATAAGATGTAATGTTATGAATATATTGTGAATGTTTGTCTTGATTTGTAATGTAATAAACAGAGTGTTTACTATATTGTGTAATCTGAATCCTAAAAGCTATTCACAGGAGCATTCTTTTGGGAATCTGCAGGTGCATGGCGTTACAGTGATTCACTGTGAAGAATATGACATTTGAAGTCAGAATACCTGGAGTCAAATTTCAGCTCTGTCTTCTACTGTGTGACCTAGAATAAAGCATTTAACCTCAATGAACCACAGTTTCCTCATCTCTAAATGAGAGGAATGGATTAAATAACCTCCAAATTTCCACCACCTCTAAATCTAATGGCCTATGATCTCTCTCTACTAAAACTGCTTTCTCCAAGATCGTTACTAAACTAATTGCCAAGCCCTGTGGCTACTTCTCAGTCCTCTTCTTCCTTAAACTTTCTGTAGCACTGCATGCTGTTAATCACAACTTTCTTCTCAACACTAGCCAAAATAAAGATGAAGAAAAGGAGGTCAAAAAGAGTGAAGTGACTTGGTCAAAATCTATTAAGAGAAGGGTCAGGATTCAAACCCAGAGTCTCTGATTCCAAATCAAACACTCTTTCTACAAGAGTAAGCTATCTCTTAAAATATTTACTGTTCACCCTCTACCTTTTGAAATCCTTCTCTTCTTTTTTGCCCATTTCAGGGCAAAGTCTGAGCTTTGGTTCCTCATCTTTACTTATTAAACATTTCAAAATGAGTATCCCAGAAATAAAACTCAACTTGTTCAAATTAAACTCATTATCTTCCCCTTAGCTCCCTCCATTTCTTCCCCCCTCCCCAAATTCCCTATTTTATTCAAGGTACCACCATTCTGTCAGTCTCCCACGTTCATAATTTCAGTGTTATCCCACACACTCCACTCTCTCTCACCTCATACATTCAATCAACTCGCCATTGTTATCTATATCTCTCCCATCTGACTACTCCTCAACACTCACACAGTTATCAACTTAGTCCATGCCCACATTACCTCTCACTTCAATTAAAAAAGAGCCTCTTAAGTGGTTTCCATCCTGCCAGTCTCTCACTATGCCTGCCCATGCTCTACCCTACTGCCAAGTGAAAATCTAACAGTGTGGTGCCCACGTTCAGTCAACTACAGGGGGTTCTGATTGCCTCGAAGATAAAATAAAAATTGTTCTTCTTAGCTTTTAAAACCCTACCTAACCTGTAAAAACCAATCATCTTTCCAGCATCATTAGACATTATTCCACCTACACACTTTGCATCCAAGACAAACTGGCTTTTTTTGGGTTGATCTCATGTCATTTATTGACCCATACTAATACCCTTTTAAATAAGTCTCCAGACTGCAACCACACCCACCCACGCCCCAATCCCCCAGCTCAATCATCTCTAACTGCCTTGCGTACCCCTTGACTAGCTTTGCCAGCTCTGAAGGGGATGGTTGCATCCTCAGCTTCTGCCGCCAGCACTTGGAGCTGCTGGAATTGCTGGGGCCTAGGACCCATCTTCTTTTCTTGGTGTACGCAGTCATCTTCTTGAGGGTGAGGAAGAAAGGAATGCGCGTGGCTTCCGCAAACAGGATCTTTTCATAGGTCTTCTCAAGGCTGCCAGCAATCTCATCCCTTACCGTGTCCCGCAAAATGTCAACGTGGGGTTCTCTGCAGGGTTGTTTCCGTTGGCCAGGAACACCTTGTTGTAGCTTCCTTCCATCAGGTATGCTCTAAGGACACAGAATGTTGCAGATGTTAGTCTGGATGTCCTTAGCTAGCAGCCCCTCCCACGTGGTGTGGAACTCGGCCACGCGGTTCTGGGACAGACAGTAGGATGAGCAGACTGAGGCCCAGAAGCTGGTGCGTGTAGGCCGACTGTGGAGCTGCTCTTTGTAGTCAAAATAAAGCATGTAAACTGGGCCATATATCACTCTTTCCGCAAGATACTCCATTGGGCACCAGTCTCCAAGACGTCACTGGCCGGGAGGAGCTGCTGTCTTGTCAGCTGAGCTCCAGCAATAACCATCCGAGGCAACCCAGCTCCTCGCTGCACTTGCTCAGGGTGGGGCTCTTCTGGTTTCACCCGCCCCAGAGCTGCTGCTGGAGCTCCCGCAACTGCCTGCAGCATCGCCTGAGGCCCGCTGGGGGAAACGCGAGCAGTGCGCAGCCCGGGGGCTCACTCTGCCTACAAGATGCCCGGCCTGGCGGAGGGAACCGCTCAGCTTCCCTGCCCAAACAGGCTCTCTTTTTTACACCCCTTTCTGTCTCCCTGATGAGCATTTCCATTGGCCATTTCATAGGTCTGGATTGATCGTCCTTTCACAATCCCTTTCAGCTTTAGGATTCAATATTTATATAGTTGCAGAAATCAACTTGCTGGTGAACAATGGATTTGGAAATGGAAGTCGTGGGTTCATACTGCAGCTTCACACACTTATTAGCTGTGTAAACTTAGCCAAGTTGGGATAATACTTTTGCAGCTACCTGCCATTCCGAGTTGTAATGAGAATTCTTCGCAAACCTTAAAGCATCAAAAAAAATTACTAAAGATTTTATTACAAATTTCCATGCCCAAAGCCAACATCTTTGATTTCAATGCAAATGTGTTGGGGGGGTTTTCAGACTGAGACAAAATTGGAATTATCACCAAATGCCAAGCTTGGAATCTTAGAAAGATTACATTTCAGACGTGAAACATCATTGTTCCCCGTCCTGAGGACAAAAGCGCATCTCTTTCAATCACTATTTGAGTTTTGTGCTTTTTCTGGTGACAGGAAAAGGAGTGTAGACTACATTTGAGTTGCTTTATCCTGTTGTATTTCAGCACCAAATAACTCCCAGCCTTTTATTAACTGTTCTACTGAGTCCTATTTATCAGACAGGCAGGTGTATTACCTGATAATACAATAAGCTCTGCTGGATGTATGAGTTGTTTTATTTCTTTTATACCCATAATCAGTTCCCAGAGCATAATAAAACAAAAGGTTTATTTTTCCCACCCCACTTTTTCTCTAGCAGCACAGCTGTAAATTATCAGCCTTCAGAAATAACCATTGCCATTTAATAAGAAATATAAAATACGTACTAATCTAACAAGGGACACACTAGATAAAAATAAACAAAGTATTTATTAAATTTGGTGACAGGATGAAGGATGAGCACAAGCATGTGTGTTGTATTAAAGTTAGAGGTGGGTATCACCCAGGAGAACAGCTAAAGAAAGACCTAATTTAGATGCCATAAAGTGGATACTACACATCATTTTTCTTAAATGCAGTTGCAAGCATCTTATCTCACCTTCTCCTGAGCTTTGCAATTCCCCAAATTGTCAAAGCCAAGAAAAAAAGCACCTAATCATTTGGAACAAGAGGCATAAAGTACAAGAGCATGAACCCCTTCTCTGTCATGTGGCTAGAGCCCAGGTATGACTTTGGAGAAGACATATTTGGTTTCTTTTATTTGATGCTTTCTTTGACCCCTTCCCTTCTTAAGGCACGCATTTTTTCTTCTCCCTACACCAGGGCCTCGATGTTGTTCTGTGCTCTGTCATTCAGGAGCAGAAATAACCATTTGGAAACCATAACCAACCAAAACAGAATTTCAAAGAACCATGAATGACCATGTCTTCCATCCTGTACCTTTAAAAGAATTTCCTCTATAAATAGGTCCTCTTAACGTGTGGGTACAAATATAGTTTTGATTATTGTTTTTTAATACTTTACTTTAAAACTTTACATACTTAAACATTATTCTGAGCAGTGGGACAAAGTCCTCACCAAACTAGCAAAAGGATCCATGACACACACGCAAAATCAAGAATTCCTGCTTCTACATTGTCTGCAGACAGCAATTAACCAGACTTCAGTCATACAACTAACACTAATGACAAAGAACCAACTACTTCCCAAGATATCACATTCCACTTTCTGCTGGATAATTTTACTTTGCTGAAAAATAAAATCCGCCATGCTACCATATCTAACCTGTTCTCCTAGCTCTGCCCTCTGGGACTCAGCAAAATCATTGCCACAACAAACAATATTTATTTATTGAGTATCAACCATTCTCAAAATATTCTGCTAAACACCACAGAAATACAAAGACCTATAAGTTACAGTACCTGAGGAGATTGCAATTTAATGCAGAGAGAAAACCCACATAAAAAACTATTAATTAACAATAAATATGTTAATATCAGTCCAAGACTAAAAGAGATGTCAAGGCAGTGATTGATAAGCTGCCAAATGGATGAAATAAACAATAAGTACTTTCAGAAATGGAAGTCATCCCAGTTCACTGAGATTTTTAGGGAGAATTTTATAGAGTCAGTAGAACTTAACCTAGGCTTTTATATGCCTATAAGCCTAGTCCTTTAATACAAGACTATAAGAGTTGAGTTCAATAACAAAAGAAAGTTGAAGATGATAAGTGATTGAGGTCAGACTAGAGACAGAATTGTGGAGGACTTTGAATAATGCACTAAGGTCAGTGGACTTTTCCCCGTACAGAAAAGCTATTTAACTTATGTGGGAGTAACACAATGGAAAAAAGTGCTTTTAGGAAGATAAATCAGGCAACTGAGTACAGGCTAGATTTAATGTGAAAGTGAGTAGGTAGGTGCTTGTCTACCTTGAAGGCTTTTCAAGATATTGCCTTTTTGTGATTTGGGAAAATGAAGACTGTTTCTGTCAGAGTCACAGCTAGGTAGGATCCACTAAAATTATATTTTACTGTAAGGCCAACTTTCTTTAGAGTGATTTGAGAGATGCTGCTCATAGACTTTCAAAAAAAAAAACCCTTCCCCACTAACCTGGAAGGATACTTGAGTTTCAATAGTGAAGTATCCTTTCCTTGGGGTAATATTTTATGTTTCTAGTAGCCTTGTGGCAAAATGCAAAGATCCATAGGAGGGTTACCTAATGAACCGTTAGCAATCAGCCAGTAGGTCTGGCACTATATGATGAATTATTTGACCATTGTAACTCATTAAGCAAAGGAAAATACAAAATGATTCTCAGTCCTACATATCTCCATTCCATTTTAATAGTAGCAAAGTGGCATGTATAAGAGCAAATGGTACTAAGAATAGTATCTTTAGACTGCCAAGGACCCTTAACTTAATTCTTGGTACTCTAAACATGAGATCCTTGTCCACTAATCAAAATAGCTACTGATGGAATAATATCCATTTTGACATTCTTCCTATTAATGAAACCAGAAGATACAAGGAAGTTGAAGCCCAATGGAAATATAGCTCCTTCAGTCAGTCTACCAATAAACATTTATTAAGCACTTGCAAGGGCCCAGGCATGGAAGTATAAAGACTAGAAACATCCCTGCCCTTAAGAAACTTATATCTGTGCAGAAAATAATTTGTAAATAATAAGGGACATACAAAATATATACAGAGCAGATGGAAGGTAAGCTGAAAGGGGGAAGCATTAGCAGCTAGAAAGATCAGGAAAAGCCCCTTTTGGAAGGTAGAATGAACTGAGTCTTGAAAGAAATTGGAAAGTGAAGAGGTAGACTTGAAAGTTCAGAGAACTCTTAAGCATGGGTGACAGCCAATGCAAAGGTATGGAGATAATATATGAAGTGTCATAATTAAGGAATATCAAATAAGCCAGTGTGGCTGGATCATATAGTGCGTGGAAAGAAGTAAAGTATTAAGAAAATTGGAGAGGTAAAAAGGGAATAGGTCATGAAGAACTTTTAATGTCAAACAGATAAGTTTATATTTGATCCTGGGGATTGTTGGGAACCATTTGATCTTATCGAGGAGGCAAGTGACATAGTGAAAAATGTATTTTAGGGAAATCATTTTGGCAGCTAAATGGGGGATTAATTGGAGTAGAAGAAAGACTCCTTCCTTATCTCAAATAAAGAGACTAGTAAGAAGACTACTGAAATTACACAGTGAAAAGATCAGTACCTAAAGCAGGGTGGTGATTCTGTGAGAGTAACGGGACAGGGATGCATACAAGAGATGTTATGAAGGCAGAAATTGCAAGATTTGACAAGTTTAGACATACAAGGAGAATCCAGAGGCAATTCAAATTCTAGAGTTCCCAGGTTAAGGAGAAAATATTGCAAGCAGCCAGAAATCAATAATTCAAGTATTGCAGAAACACAATCGGGATAACACAAGGTTTAGCAGCTTCCAGATTAAGGGACTGGAGAGCCTGGAATGTGATATTCTGGATGTCAAAAGAGATATAATTAAAGCCAAAAATCACCTACCCAGCAAAACTGAGTATAATACTTCCAGGGAAAAACAAATATTCAATGAAAAAGAGGACTTTAAAGCACTCTTGATCAAAAGGATGAATAGAAATAGATGAAAGAGCAGAATAGAAAATTTGACTTTCAAATACAAGACTCAAGAGAACCATGAAAAGGTAAACCTGAAAGAGAAATCATAAGGGACTTATTAAAGTTGAACTGTTTACATTTCTACATGGATAGATGATATGTGTAACTCATGAGATCTTTCTCAGTATTAGGGTAGTTGGAGGGAATACATACATTTTATATATATATATACATAGACACACACATACATAATATATATAAAATAGAGATAGAGATAGATAGACAGAAGGCACAAGGTGAGTTGAATACAAAGGGATGATATCTAAAAAATAAAATTAAGGGGTAAGAGAGGAATGTACTGAGAGAAGGAGAAAGAGAGATAGAATGGAACAAATTATCTCACACAAAAGAAACAATAAAAAGCTTTTACAGTGAGGGGAAGAGGGGGGAGGTGAGAGGGAATGAGTGAACCTCACTCCCATCAGATTTGGCTGAAGGAGGGAATAACATACACAATTGAGTGTGGAGATCTATCTTACCCTACAGGAAAGTGGGGGAAAAGGGGGAGATAATCAGAAGTAAACACTTTTGAGGTGGGCCAGGGTCAAAGAAGAGAATAGAAAAAATGGGGGGCAGGATAGGATGGAGGGAAATATAGTTAGTCTTTCACAACATGACTATGAGGGAAGTGTTTTACATGACTACACGTATAACCTACATCAAATTGCTTGCCTTCTCAATGAGGATGGGTGGGGAAGAAGGAAGAGAGAAAACATAGAACTCAAAGTTTTAAAAATGAATGTTACAAATTGTTTTTAGATGCAATTTGGAAATAAGATACACAGAGTATAGAAATCTATCTTGCCCTACAGGAAAATAGAAGGGAAGGGAATAAGAGAAGGAGAGGCTAGTGAGAGAAAGGAGGGCAGATTGGGGGAAAGGGTAATCAAGATGCATGCCGTATTGGGGTGAAGAAGGGAGAGATGGGGAGAAAATTTGGTACTCAAAATCTTGTGTAACATTGAAAACTGAAACTAAATTTATTTTTAAAAAATTTTCAAAGACTTACAAAAAGATAGTCAGGAGATTCTGGACATGGTGAGTATTGAAAAAAGTATCCCCAAATTAAAGTGATTCTTAATAGACAGGAAATAACTGGTGATTAATGTGTAGGTAAATTTCCAAATAAGCTAATTGTATACAGTCAGATGACCAATTTATTAAATAAAAGATAAGAATTAATACTAAATTCAAGTGGATTTTTTAAAAAGCAGAAACTATGCCTTATAATTAAAATATCTCCAGCATGGTTTAGTACAGTCTAATGAATGAATATAAGAATGAATGGATAAAAAAATTAAAATATATTTATTAAGTGCCTACTATATGTCAAACATTGTACTAAGTATTGGTTATACAAAATGAAAAAGCAAAACAATCTCTGCTCTCAGGGGTCTCATGCCCTAATCCAGGGAGACAAAGCATATAAGAAAGTTCATTGGCAGGGGATCTAGAAAGGCCCAAGTGCTAAGGTTTGGCAATGCAGAGTGGTTGAAAGGGCCCACGAGTTCTTATCATGTATCAACATGAAAGAGAGCCATGCTCAAGTCTCTGAAGGTCACAGATGCAGGGCAGATGGTAAAGTCTAGTGTCCCTTCATGTCAAAAGAAACTTTCAGTTGGTGACATCTAGTTCATCCAAGTGATGTGCAACTATATCACTCTTCCCATCCAGTCATACCATTAGGTGTCCCCAGGAGGGGGGGGGGGGTCAAAGGAGGGATCACATGTGTCAACATACATATATGCACTTCTTTGTTCTATACATCTTTTAATGATATGGATATTACAGATAACCACAGCCTTAAATTTATCATATAGCCTTGGAATGGTTGGTGGCTCTTCTACTTCAGCAACATTTTCTATTTTTGAATAATGTCTATAAACCCATTTACATTTTGCAACTGTCAAATGTAATTCCTCCTTCCTAAATCTTAATTTTGGGGCCCACCTTGCAACTAGAGTTCAAAGCTGGAACAGGTTGCTTTAGGTTGATGTGATATGAAAGATAATATGGAGTAGTGGATGTCATGCTTGACTTGGAGTCAAGAAGACCTACCAAATACTACCTCAGACAATTATTAGTGTAAGTAAATTGCTTAAATAGTCCATTTAACTTTTCTTATCTGTAAAAGGAGGGGCCTAGACTCAATCTCCAAATTTTCTTTCAGATCCAAATTTATGATCTTATAATATGACTAAATGTCATCAACACATCCACTGTTCATGTCAAAGAGTAAATTTGTTGCTTTTTGGTAGATCTATAGTTATACCTTACACTGATGTAGACTGCAACCAATGCTTGCCATGCACCCTCCATTGAAGATCCTCCCAATGCCTTGGAAGGACTTCCTTCAAACAGTTTAGGACCTTAGGAAAATGAGTATCATGATTGAGGTATAAATCTGTTGTCTCTCACTCATTGCATAATTGACCCAACTCCTTTTCTGTTCTGTATTGTGACCTCTATCTTATTACAATTGTCTTCTTCAATGATCTGTGAAATTGACCACATAGGTACTCCTTTCATTAACGGTTTTTAGGAATTATTATTATAGTGAAAAAAATTATGACAAATAGGTTGGTGCTTAGACAACTGACATAAAGGTTCATCACCAGACCTACATATAATGGCATAAATGAAACAGTTCTACATTTGTTACTTATCAGCATTCCTCCTCTATATATATGCACATAGGAAGTACTTAATAAATGTTTGTTGTACTAAATTGAAATACCTTGCAGGAAAAAAAAAACTAGTTTATGAACAGGTTCATCCTTTTTATACAACCAGTAGTTTTTTAAGATAAATGCTGGAAAACATAGAATTGCATTTGGCTATAAAGGGAAAAGGGCCTGGGTTACTGCAAGAATATTTCATTAACTTTCCCCAATAGACACCTCAATGAGTAGAAATGCCATTTGAAGCTAAAAATATAAACATAAAGAATAGTCTCTTCAGGGTAAATTCCTGGCCCTTAAAAACTGCTCACAAACTTATCAGTTCAAGTTCATGTCCACACCAAATAAATAAAGCAATGAATCTATTGCTGTTCTCAATCACTAAGGTCCTTAAATTGAAAAAGAATTTCCAAAAAGCAAAGAGAATAAGTGTCCTGTTCTAATACCTTTCCCTACCACTACTTTCTTAAGTGAAGAGTCTGATCTCACCAGACTGATCTATTGCCATATCTAGAACATTCCTATTTTTTTTTCTGGTTTCCATGATTTTGTTCAAGTGTATTGCAGTGGAAAGGTCACTGAACTTGGAGTGTGGAATTTAGAATAATGGGATTTTTATGTGAATTCTGGTTCTCCAATTTGTTACCTTTCCGACCTTGGAAAATATCACTTAACCTGTTTAGGCCTCAATCTTTTTATACGTAAAGTGAGAGGATTGGACTAAATTACTCCCAAGGTGCCTTCCAGGTCTAAATCTATGATCTTCTGTCATTCTTGCCTGGACCATCTTCCATTTGCCTCTTGTACTTGGCAAAATCATCCCCAACCTTCAAGAAGTTCCTTATGGTCTTACTCTTTGTAACAGTAATGGGAATTTGAAGCCCTTACCTGCTTCAAAGATTTTCCCTGCCCCCTAATAGATTGAATGTGATCACATGAAGCCTGTGGTGGGAGGAGTTAGCTAAAGGGTGGAACAGAGCCCACAGGAAGCTGGGAGTCAGAGCAGTTAGAACTGGAGAGAGAGGACAATCAGGCAAGGAGACAAATAGGCCTGTGAATGTTGGTTTGTGGGAAGGCTAAAGGATAGTGTGCTTCTCTATTGCATTGTGGTGTATTAACTTCTATATTGCTATGATAGATTCAGTTTCCTGGTGCTGGGATTTGATTTCCTGGTGTCTAAATATGTTTTGCTTCTTTCTTCTCTATGGAGAGTCTGTTATATTTTGTGATTCATATTTACACTCACCATTGGCACTATAAATATTGCATTGGTGCTACATTATTCCCCCTGGTATGTTTCCTCATCACATCTAGCTAGGGGTTATCTTTCTTTTCTTTGAATTCCTATAAGTACTTATTGTCCAGTTCTTAACACAGCCTAGCACATAGTAGTTGCTTAATAAATGTTTCTTGATTGATTGATTGGTCTGATCAGCCAGTCAGACACATTGAAACTTGACATTATCATAGTGATGTCATTTTGGTCCTTTTGGAGGACAAAAGACAACTACCAACCAATCATTACCACTCTTAGCAGCTGGGTGGCACAGTGAATAGCATGAAGAATTCAGTTCAAATCTACTCAGACTGGGGCAGCTAGGTGGCACCGTGAATAGATCACCAACCCTGGAATCAGGAGGACCTGAGTTCAAATTTGGCCTCAGACACTTAACACAAAAACTAGCTGTGTGACTTTGGGCAAGTCACTTAACCCCAATTGCCCTCCAAAAAGCAAAAAAAAAAAAACAAAACGGAACTACAGATCTACTCAGACATTTACATAGCTGTATGATCCTCAGCAAATCACTTAAATTTTGTTTGCCTCAGTTCTCTTAACTGTAGAATTGTTATGACAATAGCACCTACTTCCCACTATTGTTGTGAGTAACAAATAAGATAAATGTCAAGCACTTAGCACAATGCCTGGCATTTTCTTTTGTTGTTCAGTAATATCTGTTTCTACAAGACCCCATGGACTTTTTTCATGGAGTTTACTTGGTGAAGATACTAGAGTTGTCTATCATTTCCTTCTTCAGTGTGTCCCTATTTTAGATGAGGAACTAAAGCAAATAGGGGTTAAATAACCTCAAAGCTAGTAAATGTCTGAGGCTGAATTGGAATTCAGGTCTTCCTGACTCCAGGGCTAGTGCTCCACATACTGTGCCACCTAGCTGTCCCTGGTGATGTCTTTAGATGGTTCTCTTTCTTCATGGCAGGCAGCAAAGAATAATTAATAATTCATCTAACACCTACTACATGGAAAGCATTGTGCTTTTTAAAAAAATTATATCATTTGATCACAAAGAATTAGATGTGACTGAACAACAAAACTATCATTTGATTATGAGGGCTCGGGGAGGGAGGAGAGAGAGTTGCCTCATCTGGATCACTTAAATAGCAATGGACAGACTGAGGGGCCTAAAGACAAGAAGACTTGAGTTCAAATCTGGCTTTAGACACTTGCTAACTGCATGACCCTGAACAAGTTGCTTAACCCTTTTTGCCTTAGTTTCCTTGTCTGTAAAATGAGCTAGAAAAGAAAATGGCAAAACACGCCAGAATCTCATGAAGAATCAGACATGGCTGAAGAACAATTCAACAAAAATCAACAATGCCATCTAAGGCATCATGTGATAAACAATATAGCATATACTTAATCCAGTGCCCATCCCATACCTGGAAGGTTTTGTTTTGTTTTGTTTTTGTTATATCTCTCTACTTGAACTCAGATCATTATGACCCCAGGCCCAGTACTCTACCCACTATCTGGCACATAGTCATTATGTAACAAATGTTTGTTTCCTTCCCTCTTAGAACACTTATAATAGACTGCCTTATAATGTTAGTTCCTTCCATTTACATTTTAGTTCCCTGTTGTGATACGTGATTCTCAAGAACAAGAACCATGTTATCTATTTTTTATATTCCCCCTAAAGTGTCTAGTTTAGGGCTCTGCAATATAAGTTAACACACATGTTGACTGACTAACCTTGAGCAGCCAGAAGGGAAAATCACTATAAGCTCAAGAATATATCTCAGGTGATAGATTTTTCTGTTGGAAAGCATATGTCTATGGATAGAACTGAGACTATATTTTTAACTGCTGTGGTATGAAGAATGTGAGTAAGCAAAAAGGTTTCCAGACCCTGCTTCTACTATTGTCAAAAAAAGGCAATGATGATTTTATGAAAAATGAAGAAAATTCTCCCATCCTCAGCAAAGGAAATGCTTTGTTGGCACACCCTTCAAGAAAGAGAGGCAAAGTAGCATGGAAAGAGTGTTAGAGTAAGAGGACCTGGGTGCAAATCCTAATTCTACACCTTACTACCTAAGTAATCTTGGCCATGATCTGTGTCTTCTTTGGTCTTTAATTTCCTTATTTTTCTAAAATGAAAGAATTTGACTCTGTGACCTGTAAGGACCCTTTCAAATATACTTGCTATGAGTTTAGCAAGTTAATTCACCTTTTTGTCATGTATGACCCCAACTTTGTTGTTGTTCAGTTCTTCAGTCATGTCTGACTCTTTGTGATCCCATGGATTGTAGCATTCCAGGCCCTTCTGTCTTCCACCGTCTCTCAAAGTCATTACTTGTTAATTGCCCCATAGTCCCCAGTTATTTGATTTATTTTTTCTCAGTTATGTATAGTCTTTAAAATTCTGAAAACATTCATATGTAAATGAACAATACGTTGAAGCCAGCCATCTTTACTTTCATCAGTGCTCTTGAAGCTACTTCCAAACAGGTTCTCAAGGTATATTTAACTGAGTAACTGTTTGGTCTCCGTTCCTCAGAATTGCCTCAAACTGTTTTTTAAAACACTAATATACTTTCTCTGTTCTTTTCAGGATATTACATGTCTACATATGAAAAGAATGGTCCTTTCAGGGTATTTTCAGGATATCTTTCAGTGAAAAGATAATGTATTCTGTTTTGGATGTGTTGAATGAATTTGAGGTTGCTCCAAGGTATTCTGTATGAAATGTCCAATAGGCAGTTGGTGATATGGGGTTGGAGTTTGGAATGAGGTCACCAAAAAAGAGAAATTGGAGAGGGGAAAAAAAGAAACATCATCCCAAGACAGAGCCTTGGAGTATTCTTCCATTAGGTGGCATGATGAGAAGGAACAACCAGACAGGCAGGAAACCCAGGGGAGAGTAGAATCAAAAGAATTGAGAGATGAGAGAGTATCTGATTAATACATTTAGAGCCTTTCTTTTCTGACTTGGTTCACGTGCTCCATGTTCCAGCCAAATTGGCCCTCTTGTTCTTCTTTTACACATGGCATTTTAACATTGCACTAACTGTTTATAAAGTGCATGAAGAAGAGTAACATGAATTGGGTATACCAAAGCAGCCTGGAGCCAGATTGTGTAAATCCTTCAATGCCAAACACAAGAATTTACAGTGTAGCCTAGAAGCAAAATAGAATTCTAAAGATTATTGAACAGGGGAATAACAATTTAAAATACATTATTATTATTATTATTGGCATAGTATGGTATAGTATAGTATAGTATAGTATAGTATAGTATAGTATAGTATAGTATAGTATAGTATAGTGTAGTGTAGTGTAGTGTAGTGTAGTATGGTATGGTATAGTATAGTATAGCATAGTATAATATAGTACAGTACAGTACAGTATAGTGTAGTGTAGTGTAATGTAGTATAGTGTAGTGTAGTGTAGTATGGTATGGTATAGTATAGCATAGCATAGTATAATATAGTATAGTACAGTACAGTACAGTACAGTATAGTATAGTATAGAATTGTATAGTATAGTTACAACAGTAATTACTATAGAACTAGGTAGCACAGTGGATAGAGTCCAGGATTTAGAGTAAGGAAGATCTAAGTTTGAATTCTATCTTGGGCACTCACTAGCTGATTTACCCTGGGCAAATCACTTAACCTCTCTGTGCTTCAATGTCCTCATCTTTAAAATAGGGATAATAATAGCACCTTGCAATGCCATGCACCAGCAGACTCCCAAAGGAATGCTACTGTGAACAGCTTTTAGAGCTCAGATTACAAAATAGAGTGAACACTCCGTTTATTCCACTACAAATCAAGACAAACATTCAAAACATTATAATATTCACAACATTACATCTTATAACATTAAATGGCCACACAGTTTTCACTACAATGGCCACAATATTCAGAACAAAGCTTATCACAGAAAATGGCCACACAGTTTTCACTACAGTGGCCACAATATTCAGAACAAGGAACAATAGAATCAGACTTCCACTCATGGGGCAACTCAATCATTAGTCATTCAATCAATTAACAATAGAATACTTAAACTTCCACTCATGGGGCAACTCAATCATTAACAAGAAACAATAGAATACTCAAACTTC
>CM053582.1:246668390-246743673 GCA_028627135.1 Pseudochirops cupreus
AAAAAGTGACATAGGAGAGAATAGACTGGGGGAGGGGGGAAACACTGGGATGGCTGTTTTGGGGGTGGTGGGCGGGGGAAAGACGGGGAGAAAATATGTAACTCAAAAAAATTTAATAAAATATAGTGGAAATTAAATGAAGAAAAAATAAAAATAAAAAAAAAAATAAAAAATAAAAATACTATTGACCTGGCAGGGAAAACTGGAAGAAAAAAAAAAGAAATGGTTAGACAGGAAGAGATGAGTGATTGGTCACAATGGGTGGAGGAAGTGATGATGAGTGAGGTCCACTAATTCTCTTGAGATGTCAGGAGAAAATTAGATTGAACTTCTTATGACAAACTTTTGGGAGAACATCAATGAGAGCAACACAAAACAGGGAAGCACAGACAAGTAGTGATCTACACTGATGGAGGCTTGATGGAATCATGGATCTTTTGATTATTAAATATTGTCCCCTGAATAAGTAAGGAAGGAATACTCAGTTCTGTGGACTGAGGAGTATCAGACAAAAAGGCCATAGAGATTTACAGTCATCATAATGGCACTTAATGGCAGTAAAAGGGGTATATGATGACTTTATAAGAATGAGATTCTTTTTTTGTTTGTTTTCGTGGGTTTTTAATTTATTAATTTATTTTTAGTTTTCAACATTCACTTCCACAAGATTTTGAGTTCCAAATTTTCTTCCCATTCTTCCCTTCTCTACATCCCAAGATGGCATATATTCTCATTACCCTTTCCTCAATCTGCCTTCCCTTCTATCACCCCCCTTTTTATATCCCCTCCCCTTGTATTTTCCTATAGGGCAAGATAGATTTCTATAACCCCTGTCTGTATATATTATTTCCCTTGTATGTGAAAACAACTTCTAACATTAATTTTTAAAACTTTGAGTTACAAATTCTCTCCCTTCCTCCCTCCCCATTCACCCCTATTGAGAAGGCAAGCAATTCAATATAGGTTATACATGTATATTCATGCAAAACACTTCCATAATAGTCATGTTGTGAAAAACCGTTTATATTTCCCTCCAGCCTATCCCCCCCATTTATTTTATTCTCGCTTTTGACCCTGTCCCTTCTCAAAAGTCTTTGCATCTGATTACCCCCTTCCCCAATCTGCCCTCCCTTCTATCACCCCTCCCTCTCTTATTTCCTTCCCCCCTACTTTCCAGTAGTGTAAGATAGATTCCCATACCCAATTGAGTGTGTATGTTATTCCCTCCTTAAGTCAAATTCAATGAGAAGAAGGTCCACTCATTCCCTCTCACCTTCCCTTTCTTCTCCTCCATTATAAAAGTTTTTCTACATCTCCCTTTCTCCTTCTTCCAAGACATTCTCCCACCTCTTAATTTTATTTTTTAGATATCATCCCTTCATATTCAATTTACCCTGTGTTGTGTGTGTGTGTGTGTGTGTGTGTGTGTGTGTGTGTGTATTCCTTCCAAATACCCTCATATTGAGAAAGGTCTCATGAGTTACAAATATCATCTTTCCATGTAGGAATGTAAACAATTCAACTTTAATAAGTTCTTTATGATTTCTCTTTCCTGTTTAACTTTTTATTCTTCTCTTGAGTCATGTATTTGAAAGTAAAATTTTCTGTTCAGTTCTGGACTTTTCAGCAATAATGCTTGAAAGTCCTCAATTTCATTGAATATCCATTTTTTCCCCCTGAAGTATTATATTCAGTTTTGCTGGGTAGGTGATTCTTGGTTTCAATCCTAGTTCATTTGAAGGAACTTTGACTTTGTTGTCTTCTTCTGGTTATATGTTTTGATCTTCTTTGTCACCAAAGTAAGATTCTATAGTCTGAGGGTTTTTTTACATTGTTTACTCATTTTCCCAGCCAATTACTTGACTTTTTAATTCTTTGTTAAAGTAGGGCTCTGTGTACAGGTATGGAATTGTAGTGTCCCAAGCTTTAGGGATTTTGTGTAGCTGTTTTCAGAGGTACTTCTAGGGGCCTGTAAATTTTCAGTTTTTCCAAGGTGTATGATTAAAGGAGAGGTATTTATTGTTCTTCTGGCCTGTGCTCTGGTGTGTGAGTGATCACAAGTACTCTTTTCTGCCTTAGAACTGTGAGGAGGATTCCCTCTCCATTATCACCACAAGCTCTACCACGCCAGCACTCCTTCTCATCCCCGGACCACCACCTAAGACTGCAACCCAGATCCAAGCACAGGCAAAGCAAGAGAATCCTGCCTCAGCACTAGCAAAGAGATCCCTGAAATCCCCCTCTGATCAGCCACTTGATTCCCCCACCATCTGTGGGCTGAGAGCTCCCAAAGCAGCTGCTGCCACCATAGCCACTGCTGCCACCACAGCCCTGGAGCTGGGTCTGGTCTGTGCTCCTTTCTCACCCAGGTCTGACATACCTTTCCTACTGACCTTCTAAGTTGTCTTTGGCATTTGCGGGTTGAAAAGTCTGGAAACTGTCACAGCTGTCAGTGATTAAGTCTCCTGAGGCCTGCTCCAGGTTTGCTAGGGCCCAGTCCGTGCTGGCATGTTTTTTTGCTGAACTGCATTCCTCTCTCAGACTGGTGCAATAGACCTTTCCTGTCAACCTCCCAGGTTGCTTTGGGCTGGAAATTTGTTTCACTTTGTCATTTTGTGGGCTCTGCTTCTCTATAATTTGTTTAGAGTTATATTTTACAGATATTTGGAAGGGTTTGGGGGATAACTCAAGCTTTTACTCTGCCATCTTGGCTATGACCACCAAGAATGAGATTCTTAAGCAGGTCAGATTAGACGATTCCTGAAGTCCCTTCCAACTCTTATATTTTATAATTCTGTGGTTTTGTACATGTAAAGCTAAAGAGTGGTGGGCTTTTCTCCCTGTACAAGCTTTTGTAAGGCCGAAGGTAGGAATAATAGCCTCAGGAAGAGGAGATCCCTCTGCTGGTGTGGTCTCAAGTGGGGCCATATAGGGAAAACTCTGGAGACTTACTTCTCTGCTGATAGTAAGCCAACAAATAGTCAATAAGAATTTATCAAATACTAATTAGGTGTCAGATATTGTGCTAAGTTCTGGGGATATAAATGCAATCAAAAAGAAAGATAGTCTCTGTCCTCAAGGAGCTTACTAACTGACAGAAGAATTTGCTTTGGTAAGGAGCTTGGAAATGCCTGAGAGCAACACTTGTAGTGCCAGCTACTGGAGGCTATGAGGAATTTTAGGAGGAAGAAAGGAAATAAGCACTTATTAAGCACTTACATGCCTGAAACTCTGTTTAGCATTTTAGGAAACTGAGGCAAACAGAGTTTAAGTTGTTTTTTTTTTTTCCTCAGGATCACACAGCTAGTAACTATCTAAGACTGGATTTGAACTCATGTGTTTCTGACTCTAGACTTTTCTCTTTCCACTGAACCAGCTAACTGTCTAAGATGAGACAACATGGAGAAACAATAGCACAGACTGCCTGCTAGGAGTGGTACAGAAATGTAGGGGAAACATAATGAGGAGCAATATACATCATTGTCAAAGCTCCTGAGAAAGGCAACACATATTGGGAGCAGAAGGAAGAAATTATGAATGTTAAGTGACTGTAACTCTCTAAGACCTTTGGGATATGGTTCCTCATTAGGGAGCATCCCTTGCTGGACCGTCATCTATGTGCCATGACTAATTCTGGGCCTTCTCTCCCCCTTTTCTTTCTATTCTATCTCTCAGTAATATCATCAACTCCTATAGGTTCAGTTACATCTATGAAAATGACTCCCAAAACCACATACACAGGCCTCATCTCTAGCTACCTCCCAGATATTTCCACCTGGATATTCTATAGGTATTTCAAATTCACCTCTATAAAACTGAATTCATTCTTTCCTCCTAAACTCACCCCTCAATGCAGGTAGGTGACATTGTAGAGTGCAAGGCCCGGAGTCAGGGAAGATTCTTCTTGGGGAGTTCAAATCTGACCTCAGACACTTATTAGCTCTGTGACCCTGGGCAAGTCACTTAATCCTGTTTGCCTCAGTTTCCTCACCTGTAAAATGAGCTGGAGAAGGAAATATCAAAAGCCATTCCAGCGTCTTTGCCAAGAAAAACCCAAATGGGGTCACATAGAGTCAGACATGTCTGAAAACACTGAAAGTTAAATTCACCCCTCCTCCTAACTTCCCTATTTTTGTCAAGAATACCATTTTTTTCAGCCACCTATGTTTATAATCATCAAGTCCTCTTCAATTTGTCATTCTCATTCACTGCCTCCCCAAAAGCAAACAGTTGACAAATCATATTGATTTCTACCCCTCACTATATCTCACATTCTTTGTGCTCACCAAGACCACCCTAGTTCAGACCATCATAACCTCTCTCCTGGAATGTTAAAAGCAGTTAGTCTCCTAATTAGTGTTAAGTTCTCCAGTCTTCACTCTCTAATCCATTTCTGACATTTGCCAAATTGATATTTCTAAAGTATAGATATAAATGTCACCCAGACTTAGAATCATAGGATTTTGGATCTAGAGACAGAGGGGACCTCAGAGGACATCTAGTTCAACCTCTTCATTTTACAGTTGGAGAAGCTGAGATATAAGGAGGTTAAGGGAGTTACCAAAAGTTATACAGGAGGTGATGGGATTTGAACCCAGCTTATCTATCTCCAGAGCAAGTCCTCTTTCCACTGTATTACCCTGCCCAAGAAACATCAGTGGCTCTTCATTGCCTCTATGATCAATTGCAAAGTCCTCTGTCATTTAAAACTTTTCACATATCTTTCCAAATTAATTATTCATGATTTTGCTTCATATAATCTATATTCCAGCCAAATTGGACTACTTGCTCTTCCTGGTATATGACATTCCATCTCCCAACTCTGCTTTTGAATAGGCTGTTTTCTATGTATGGAATGTTCTCTTTCCAAACCTCATCCTCTTAGAATCTCAAAGTCCCTTCAAGTGTCACATTCAAGAGGCCTTTCTTGATTCTCCCATGTTTCAGTCTGAAATTTCTTTGTACTTCTTTTGTATATATCCTATACTTACTTAGCTATGAACAGTTTTGCACCTACCTAGTAGAGTATAAGTTCCTGGAAGACAAAGACTGTCTCATTTTCATTATTTGTATTCCCAGTACCTGGTACGTGACAGACACTTAATAAATGTTTCTTGTTTGACTTATTTATTTAGCTAAAACTTTCCCTTTTCAATACTGTGAACTGTACACTAGATGAGAGTTGGTACTGGTATCTGGAGGAGGTATTACTACCACTCTGTAGTAATAGGCAGTGATTTTCCTATATTGCATGGATGAGGCTAGAGGAAGACTACAAAGTGAAATAGATCCCTTTGCATTGTAAGAGCAGCTGACAAAAGGTTAACATTTAAATCTAGTATTCCAACCTCTCCCATATTTGCAGCAATCACTTTGGAATACAAAAGAATTCATTAGAGTTTGAGAATATGATGGAAATTAAGAGTAGTTTTCATATCCACCTCAAGAAAAACTCTTCCTTCATTAATTTCAGAGTGGAAGTTCCATAAACTATTCTCACATCTTCCAAGTACTATCAACTTTCTGTTGTCCATGTATAGATTGTCCACAAATTGGGTTATCCATGGTGATCCATGAGTTCCTTCCCTAACCCATTGGGTCCCAGGGCACAGCAAGAGAATGTTTCATTGTGTTTGTGTTTACATATCTTTATGCATATGGACATATCTATAAAAAGTAAGGTACAATGTAATCATTGCCTGGGCCTCTATCAGCAGTAAGAACCTTGGACAGTTACTGATGTACTTTATCTCTCTACTAGGTTCTTATCCAAATGGAGAGGAATGTAGGCTGGATGTTAAAATTAGGTGGATTTGGAACTAGATGAATAACCAGATACAAAAAGTAAACAATCATTAATAGATCAATGTTGACTTGAAAGAAAGTCTCTAGGGGAGAATCCCAGTATTTGGTATTTGTTCAGGTCATAGGATCATAGGGTTATAACTCCAGAGCTGTAAGGGACTTCAGACTGGAGGAAGTCTTCAAGTAGAGTTTTGGATGACATCTTTGGGAGGCCCTCATAGAAGGGATTCTTGATTAGGTACTGGTTTTACAAATGGCCTCTGAGTCATTTCAAAATTTGAGACTCGATGAGTCTTTAAAATTCTATAGATCTAATAACCTAAAATAGTTTTATTATAAGCTAAACAATTGTCAACAAAAACAAGACATTAAATAATAGTGGACAACATGGAGGAAAAATTCTCTAACTCCCTCCTCACATTCTTTTAACAAGGAAAAACACAAAGAATTAACAAACAGCATAGAAGTTAACAAAATGCTTTTTTCCCTCTGTCCCCTCCAGGCTTACTCTCAAATTCCACTACTTTTGCCCTAGTATTAACTTTATTTCTTCCAGTTTTAATCAACTAAAAACTATGTGCCCAGCTGTGGGCTGGGGACTGTTGAGAATAAAGAAGGAGTAGAATATATAGTCCTTGCCCTAGAGGAACCTACAACCTAGTTAGGGAAAGAAAGGGAACACAAATAAAACAACAGGGAACAATGCAAGTTGTAAATTACCATAATTCAATTACCACCACTGAAAACAACAATTGGATTTTTTTCCTGAGGTAGAAAGGAAGGCTAGAGAAGAGGAAGGAATATATGAGTACTTCTAAATGAAAACTGACAAAATTGTTTACTACAACTTCGATCAAAGTGTGGTCTCTCACGTAATTTATTTAGCATTCCTAGTTTGCAGAATTGTATTTCACTTTGCTACCTTTGGCAAATCAAAAAACGTCCCTAGACCTCAGTTTCCCTCTCTGGGAAATAAGAGGGTTGGGACCAGATGACCTCTGAGGTGTTCTCTGCCAGCTCCAGAGTTAACATCTTCCACTTGATCCTAGGGTCTGATTTAAAGTCACAAGCATTTTTTAAAACAATCTCATCTCCAAATGCTCAAATACTAATATGAATCTGTGATCTCATAAATTTTTATTTTCTCTCCAATGATGCAGATTGCAACCCATTCATGTCTATTCATCTTGGGAAGCCCTTTCCTACATCCTCACGTACATTTACCATGGGAGAGTCCACCAAACATTCTAGGTACCTTTCTTCCTTTCTCCATATACAGAAAAAAAACCAGTGGAACACACAAATTGTTCAATTGTTATCTTTTGATATTGCCAACTGACCAGTCCATCTTCTTTTTTGTCCATACATTTCCTTTGTGACATTCTATAATCCTATACCACTATTTTGCAGATGAAAAAACCAAGGGCAAGATTTAAGTGACTTGCTCAAATACAAGCTAGTGTCAGAGGTAGGACATGAACCCAAATATTCTGAAACCAAATACTGCCACAGTAGTGATTGTAAAGTTTATATAATTTTCAGTCCTGAAAGATTACTCTGAACTATACTGAAAGGACTCCAAATAATATGAAGAAAGCAGATAATTTGAGCTGTGCAGTCTCTGCACTGTTATTCCCTTTAAAATGTACATTTCCTGAGACAAGGGACCACACTTAACTTCTCTGTGCAGAGGAACAAATGTTGTTTGTTCTCACTCAAGCACCCCCATGCAGTCTTATTTTGCTAGGCTCTTGTCTTAGCAAAGTAAAGAAGAATGAAGGTTAGATGACAAAATTAGGTGAACTTAAAACTAGCTGAATAGCCAGATACAACAAACAGTTGTTAACAGGCCCCACATACGCTCTTACTACTCTTTCCCTGGATGGATGCTAACTCACTATCCCTACTCCTCTCAGGGGGAACCCAGAATCCATGCCCTGCTCTGATTCTTAGGGCCACTGCACCTGTTCCAATGATGATGTCTCAGTCTCCTCAAGAGGCCAGCTGTGCAAAGAAGACACCTCAATGGACCCTAAGAACTCTTTGGCCTTGTCATTTGCCCTGCTGGTGTAACCTTAGGACCTCCAGGTCTTTCTGTCACCCTACAGATTTACCCTCCTATATGGGTTGTCTCTTACAATTAGATTGTGAGTTCTTTGCTCCAAGATGATAATTTTTCTATCCCAGGTCTTAGCACAGTGCCTGACAGATAGCAAACTTTTAATAAATGCTTGCACATTCATTCATTCCTGAGTTGAGTACCTCCTCTGTCACTATGCTGTGTAAAGCAATATCAATATACAATTAATTACCAAAGAATGAAATTACTTCCATGGCAGTGGGGAATGGCAGAATATAGTGTTAGAATAACAGATGTGAACTAAAAACTATGTTGACTCTGTGTCACTGTGAGGATGATGGAAGTCTTAGTCCATTAACAGCAGTATAACTGAAAAATTCTTGCTTTCCTTAAAATTTTCCTTCTCATAGATTTGAAGAAAGCAGGAAGGTAACCATTGCTTACTTCTGACAAATAAGGAAGAACTATTTAGTAAACTGCAAATTACTACCAAAAACCCCAACCTTATGAGAATGTCACCATGTTATCTTAACTTCAGTAGAGAAGGAATGGAACACTGTGCACAGTCAGATGTGACCAAAGGCAAGTAGATTTCAGAAAGTTCAGAGAAAGTACAAGTGACTCATGAGGGATAGATATCCAGAAAAAAGAAAAATTTTGTCAATGTAATTATGAAGAATCATAGGTTTAGAAGTACAAATGTTCTTACAGGTTCTCTGAAAGTTAACACCTTCGTTCTATGGAAGAGGAAAGTAAGGCCTAGAAATATAAAATGACTAGCCCTAAGTTAAACAGGTATGATTTTTTCCAACTCAAAATCCAGTGTTCTTGTCACTGCACTACTATGGGAGAGTAGAGAAATATGTACTAATGAGACCTCTGAATCACAAGACCAATGAAGAGGACCAAAGGAGAGCAATGAACCTAAAATGGAGGGTCTCTGATGAATTTGTATTTCAAAAAAATGAACAAGAGGTGGAAGTTGGTCCACAGAACTAAGGACAAATAAGAAAGAGCAGCGTTGACCTATGAGAATACCATTAGGCACGTTAAAGGCAAGAATCACCTGAGGCTTGGGAGAAAAAGATAAAAACAGTAAAAGAGACTTTTTAACATTATGTGTGGAATAAATTCAGGGAGAGTTGATTTTGGACTATGGTATCTTTTCATTGACATTGCTGCTTCTACAATGGAAATTTCCTGAGACCAGGAGCCTTATACAACTTTTTTGTATATGTCAGAGTTTTGAACATTCCAAATTTAGAATGACAGAGTCATTCAAATGTCTGGAACAATGCTCCAAAAGTAAGATAAAACCAGAGATAATTGCGGTCTTAAATTTAGGATAAAATTTAGACAGACATACACGCACATACACATACTACTGTTTCCACGCTAGCTATCCACTACATAAAACATAAATTCTTCCTTTAACCTAGAAAATGACATACATACATGTAAGTGAGGTTTCATAATGCTGCTTAGCTGTGATTCCAAATCAGTAGAGAGAATGATTAGTTTCTATTTCCCTGTATGCAGAACAGAAATGATATCAGAGAGATTCTTTATTCCCCTTTGGAGATAAGACATGTGTTTCCAAGTCTCTCTTTGGGGAGAAAACCAACAAGAAGAAGAAAAGATTGTGGAAGGCTGATAGGTAGAAGAAAGGTATCTCCTCCTCCTCTATGTCCCTAATATCCAGCTTGGCTCCTTGGAGACTATGGAGAATTTCCCCTTAGGTGAGATTAGGTCTTCTTTTATTTGTTTGCTTATTTATTTGAGATATTTCAGTCATTAACTCTGTGTATTTGGGGCATATTTTAATTTGAATATTTTCTCTATTTCTGTTCATTATCCTCTTAGACAAAAGAAGTTATTTCTTGTTTGCTGTTTATAATGGTCTTTTGCATAACTAGCATTTGGTGGGAAGAAATCAATTCTGGGAGGGAAGCTTGGAGTTACCCTCCCTGCTTTAAGGGTCAGTGAACAGGGGAAAAAACATTTTGAGCTTTAAAAGAAAATTTCCCTAGACTTGCCATTTTTCAGTGAGTACATACAATTAATTCTAATCTGGTACCTTTTTCTCTCTCAGAAGAGAACAGAGCTGCCAGCCTCATGGTTCCCTTCTTCTGCTACCCTCCAGTAAGGGATTAAAAGTTTCTCTTGAAGAAGGAGGGGCAAGACTACAAGATATTTATCATTGCCTCTCCATGAGCCACATTTAGACAACCCATGTAGATATGCGCATCTTACATTGGCAACAGGCAGGAAGGAGAAGAGGAAGGAGAGTAAAAAGGAATAAGAAATAAGCATTTATATAGAGTCTACTATGTTCCAAACACTTTTTACAAATATTATCTCATTTGATCTTCACAACAAGGCTGAGAGATCAGTGCTATCATTCATTTTACATTTGAGGAAACTGAGGTTTAATGACACACCCGTGGCCACACAGCTAGAAAGTATTCGAGGTCACATTCAAACTCTGATCCTCCTGTCTCTAGAATCAATGCTCTCTTTATTGTGCCAAAAGCTGTCTCAAGCATACACACTCTATATGCATAAAAAGTTAAATAACAAGAGAACATTTAGGTGATAACAATAGAAGAAGGAACAGGAAAAAAAGCATAGTTATTAAATAAATTATACAGATGATTTCTATATAAATCCTGTCAGAGGAAATATCACTACCATCTAAGATGGTGAAAAAGAGGAGATTTTCTGGAGAGAAGCATTTGAAAAACTGACTCAGAATTTGAATAGGTAAAGAAGTGAAAAGAGGGAAAGACCCACTAGACAAATAGAAAAACTTAAGAAAAGGCAGAGGAGTGATAGGCATGTTCAGGAAATAGTGAATAAATTGCTACTAGAGACAGAGAGTTTATGTCAGGGACCAGTTGGTAATAAGACTGGAAAGAATGGTTGGAGCCACATTTTAGAATCAAATGCCAGGCCAAAGCATCTGGGCTTTATTTACTGGTAGCAGGAAATTTATAAAGGGTTTTAAGTAGGTAAATAACATGTTCAGATGCATACTTTAAAAAAATTAATCAGACTGATAAGCAGGATGAATTTGATAGATTTGGAGGTGACATTTTGAAGTTGATATCGTAGTTGTTGGTCATAAACAAGTTGGTAACTTATTAACAAATAGGAAAAAACTAGCATTTATATACTTTAAGGCTGGAAAAGTGGTGTCCATGTGCTATCTTATTTTATCCTCGCAATAACTCTGTGAAGTAGGTGCTATTATTATCCCCATTTTACAAGTAAGGAAACTGAGGCTGAGGAAAATGAGTTTGCCAAACCCAAGATCATGCAGCTAATAATTGTTCAGGCCTACCTGAATCCAAGTCTTAGCCATTACCTTACATTGTCACTTAGCCTAGCTGTCTCTAGAGACAGTTGAGATGGTGAAGTTGGAAGATTCTAGAAAGAAAAGGAATAACTGAGGAAGTAACTGAGGGAGCATTCTTCCAGAGCAAGAAAGGATTAGAGTTGGACACACTGGTCTCAAAGCAGTGAGCTTGGAAAAGATGAAGGATACCCTCTTTTGACACTAGTAGGAAGGATAAGAGAACTATACAGATAAACATTTAGAAGTAGTGAGAAGCAGAGATAGAGGACCTCACACCTAATGGCACTGGTAAGAGAAAGAAGACTCAGGAAGCAACATCATCTGATGAGAGTAAGGCTAAGAAAGGGAAAACTGATTGAAAAGGGAAGGTCCAGAGTAACTTTTGTGTAAAGCATGCTAGTAAATCTAATAAAAGCATTATTGAATAGGAATTAGATGTTAAGAGTATTGAAATTAAAGAATGAGCTTACAGTATTGGTAATTTTCCCACATTTAGAAGTAGTATGTGAATATGTTTAATTAGAAGTATGTCCACACACTGCCCACATCATCCTCATAAAGCATCAGACTTTCAATACTATCGACAGATCCCTTACTCCAGATTCTTAATCCTAATGATATCTTTTGCTGTCATAACCATGAAAATTTTGCTCCCTTTTAGTAGCTGAACATATATTGACATTTCTAAACACATCAGAGTAGTTTGCAATAATTACCTTACATTGTCACTCAACATTTATGGAGTCCCTAAAAATAAGCACAATAAAAAGACGCAGAGGAAGGACAATGGAAAGGACCCTGGCTTTGAAATCAGAAGACCTGGGTTGAAATCCCACCTCTGGTGCTTACTAACTATGTACCCTCAAATCACTTAACATTTCTAAGCCTCAGTTACCTTATCTATAAAATGTGACAATTGAACTAGATGCCTTCTGAGGACCTACCATTTCTAAATATATAATCCTATTAGTCAGAGAGATGGCATAGTGGATACAGCACCGGGCTTGAAATCAGGAAGGCTCACCTTCTGGAGTTCAAAACTGGCCTCAGATACTTACTAGCTATATAACCTTGGGCAAGTCTTTTAACCCTTTTTGCCTCACATTCCTCATCTGTAAAATGAACTGAAGAAGGAAATAGCAAGTAACTCCAGTATCTTTGCCAAGAAAACACCAAATGGCATCATGAAGAGTCAGACTTAACTGAACAACAATAAATCCAATCAAAATGCCTTAAAAGATTTAACATCTAAAAGAAAAGCAAATAAGCAATATAGAAAGGGATAAAATGTGTTGCAATTGAATGTATACCCAATGAGTGTTGACAAGATATTTACAGATGTAACTGGAAATGTCATCACTTATGTTACTGAATGAAAAAACAGTCCTCAGTGTTATTAGCATGTCAGTAACACTGAGGAGTGTTTTTCATTCAGTAACATAAGTGCACATATTATAAAATCAGAACAACAAAGAAATTTAAATTGAAAGAATCACATTTGATGTTTGAGCAGAAGGTAATATGATGTGGCTAAAAAGAGATTAGAACTAGGAGTCAGAGGACCTGAATCTGAAAACTGCCTCTGCCATGTAGCTCTTTCGTGATCTCAGAAAATCATGTCACCTCTCCAGCTCCAGGTTATTCATCTGCACATGAGGGAATCAGACTAGTTAACCTCCAAGGGCCTTTAAGAGTCTCATAGTATGTGATTCCATGAAAAAGAACACATTTCTGACTTAGAAAAAAGTGAGGCTGAGTTGTATAGAGGAACTGCCAATTAGTTGTAGATATTCAGATGAGAGTAGTGTAGGTATATCTATATGCAATGTATTTGTACTTATGTAAATTATTTGTAATGAAAATTTTTTTAAAAATTATGCTGTCAAAATACTTCAGCACATAGTTTAAGGAAACAATTATTCTAAATAAGGTCTAGTGCTTTGTTTGTAGTGTTTGTCACACAGTAGTATAATCAAACATTGACTGATAACTATCAATAAATCAAGAATCATTTATTAAGCTCCCACTATGTGCCAGGCTCAGTGCTAGATGATTGGAATACAAATAAAGAGGATAAAGCAAATTCTTCTCTCAAGGGCTTATGTAGTATTTCTCATTTTAGAGAAGTGAAATTTTCTGCAAATCTTCCATTCCCCTTCAGGGGCTCCATCCCCTTTGCAATTCAAACTGCTCCCTCCCACTCCTACCCACAGCCTCAGCAGCCTGAGCTACTTCAGTGCTTGGAGTGGTGGTCCCCACCTGGCTGGGGTGCACAGTTGCTGTTGCTATTACGGCCCCTGATTCTTCCTGTCAGGTGCAGGGAGTCAAATTTGCTTAATGTGAATTTATGTAAAGTGGGAACCATCTTAAACCACCTTTTTCTACACTTTCTCTTATCCCTACCCATCATTCCAATAGAAAAATAATCAGATAATTAAATCACACCTTGAAATGTTTCCATGCGGTAGTAGGAGTTTCCTTTCACATCCATGTTTCCAGTGTTTCTGTCTTTCAATTTGAAATACAGGTAATAAAAGTGAAAGGAAAACCAGTCCAACCATGCATTCCAAATGTATGGGGGGGGGGGGGGAGAGCATCTCATGATACATAGATTACATGCATATGCCCAAAGAGACATGCTGCCATGAAAGCATGCACTAAACAACACTTTTGTATTCTGAGTCCCTCACACCACTTATGACATTTTTGAGATTCAAGATTACATGAAACCCCTGCAAATTGAAGCTGCTATTCCTATAGCTTACCAGGAGACTCTTCAGTAGATGGATCAAACCTGAAAGAAGCACCAAGACACTCAGTAACTCCACTGCAGACTCAATTGACATATTGATTTTTTTCTAAGCAGCAGAAGCAAAGTTGAGGCGACATGGGAAAGTTGGCAGAACTTTTGCACCTCATCAATAAAGGACGCTTAGCTTCAGTGGTTAGAGGGAATCAGTCAACTGGTTATGGATCCATTTTTCCCTTGGCTTAAATGATGGAGTGCTAACAACACAGCCTGGAGCACAGTTGAATGTGTTCCTATTGCTTGGTTTAACAGGGACATTTAACTACTTGTGTCCTTACTCCTGGGGGGAAAAACTCATATATACCAATTCAGTGCTTTAAAATTAGTTTGCCATTCTCGGACAAGGGGTACAAGGATAGACATATTTCTATTGCGGATTTTCCCCCTTTTTCTAGCCTTAAAGAAAAACAGACTTAAATAGACTGGAATGTTCTCTTTTTTACTATTCCTTTGAAACAGTACAAAATTCATTTCCAGGAAGCTTTTCCTCATAACACAATCACCAAGTATTTATGAAGTGCAGGCTATATGTCAGACACTATGCTAGGTGCTGGGGATGCAAAAGACAAAAGTGCAATAATGCCTGTCCTTAAATAGCTTCAGTGAAACTTGCAGAGTTTGGAGGTATAGTATCTTATTCAAGGAACAGCAAGGAGGCCAGTGTCACTGAATAGGAGGGGGGAGAATCTGGATGGGGAGGGGTTAGGGGAGTGAGTCCATAGTGTAAATAGACTGGAAAGAGGTAGAACTGGGTTATGGAAGGCTTTGAACATGATAAAACTCTGAATGGAAGTCAACAGAGAGGTTAGGACTGAATAAGTAGATTTAAGAATAATGAGCATAAAGATAATTGAATCCATGGGGACTGGCAAACTACCCAAATGAAATAGGAGGAAAAAAAGGAGAAAAGATGAGACCCCAGGACAGAGCCAAGCTATCTTCCTGCAGTTAGTGACCCACATTATGATGAGATCAAAGAATTTTTTTAGAAACTTTTATTTTTTTCAATTAACAAGCATTTCTCTTCTCTCCTTCCTACTTTTGCTTCCTCAGTTAAAAAAAAAAGAAAAAGAAAAACCAAGATCATGTTTAATTCCACATCTATAACCAAGCTAAACAAATTCTCACATTGGCCATATGCAAAAATGTTTGTCCCATTCTGCATCTTGAATCTGTCAGAAGGTAGCATATTTCTTCATTAGTATTCTTTTTTTATATATATTTTATTTTATTTATTTTAGTTTACATCATTCATTTCCACGAGATTTTGAGTTACACTTCATTAGTATTCTTGAATCATAGTTGATTATTGAATTAGATCAAAGGATCTAGACATTCTAGCCACTTCTCATTCACCCTGAAAAATACATTTCCATCTTAGCCGACAAAATATTTTACAAAAACTGACTGGTCCCCTGGAGGTAAAAGCACAGGGCATAATTTATTAAGTCCCTAATTCCTCTAGGTGAATGGGTTTATCAGGTAGTTTTCCTCCAGATTAGGAAGGATTCTAGAAAATAAAAGAGTACTAGGGTTCTGAGAGGGAGGTAGGGTGTTAATTTTACTAAGGGCCTGCCCTGAATGGGATCATCTAGGGCAGCAGTTCTCAACCTGTGGGTCATGACCCCTTTGGGGGTCGAATGACCCTTTCACAGGGGTAACAGGGGTCACCTAAGAACATCAGAAAACACATATTTCCAGTGGTCTTAGGAACTGAGACATGGCTCCTCTATCGGTCTCCAGGCAAGTCTGCCCACGTGCAGATACGCCCACATACGAGTATTAAAGAGTCACGGCATTAGGAAGGTTGAGAACCACTGATTTAGGCATTCCATTCCTCCCCTAACCCTTATTTAACATGAGCTATCATCTCTTATACCTATCTTTAATTTGGCTAACACCTGAGTTACAAAGAATGAAATGGGAGAGGGATGATCTTTAATGGCTAGCCAACTGCACCAAAGGGAAAAATCTTCCTTTGACCACTAGAGCCATTCACTAATGCCCTAGAGCATGAGATTTGATGACTCCTCATTAATGCATGACTATATTGCAGAAGTTATTGCTGGCCAGCTGATTATAAAATCATAAAGAGTAAGTAATTAGCACAGTAGTTTTACATGAAGTAAATTATAGTGCAGCCAGCTTGTCATAGCACAATTTCATGGGTTCACAGTCATGCATTGATGTAGTTATAGGAAACTGTTAATCTGTTATTTGAATTGAAGCCTCTGTTTCTGACCAATTAGCACACACAGTTAAAGATGGTGCTAATGAGACCACATTCATGGGTTTGACCTGACGTCACAAGCCAATATAGTTTTGTATGCTGTGGCATAGACTATGCACCCAATCCTGGTTGTCATTTTATGAATGTGCCTTACTGATTCCCTTTCTTTGGTTTAAAGGATCCTTGATTTCACTGGGTGAAATGAATGTTCCTTCCACTGACACATATGGACTGCGTTCCTGTGGAAGAGAGGGAGAAGGAGAGGTACGTGTACAAATATCTAGATATACATATATGTATACCCACAAAGAGTCAATATGTGTATTTGTGTGTATATAAATATATTGTTATATAGGTATATGTATAACCATACTTATCTATAGATCTCTATATGACTATATAGATAGAATTATATAGATATGTAAAGATATAGATATAGCTCTAGGCAAATGTAGCTCTAGAAAGGGATCCAGATGCAGATGATACAAATACAGAAATAGAGATTGAGATGATAGGGAGGTGTGAGGGAGATGTCTCTGATAGAGACAGAATTTGAGATACAGCTAAAGAAAGAGATGGCCCAGTGGCCATCATTCTGGTGATAAACCTCCCTGAATCTGGGTAGTCTGGTCTTCAGACAACAGACATATCTATCCCATTGTTAAGTCTATATTCAAGGTCTTTCCACATTGCTAGACCCAAACGTACTTTGTGATCTATAAGCATTTATTTCAAAAACACAGGATCGACTCCATGCTGTGCAGGGCACTAGAGTAGGACTTTATTGGGGTGACTGAACTCCTAACTAGACCTGGTAATTGAATGCTATTAATCCCAAAAAGCTGCAGGGAAAGAGTATATGTGGCTAAGTATAACTCATTCCCGAATCTTTGGTTTAAAAAAAAAAAGCTCACAAACTAATGATGTCAAAGAAGAAATGTGCTTGCACATAAAATACCAACATCATTAAGAAAAGCCTTCCCTGGATCACTTGCATACTTTACAATGATCTATACCTGCAAGTTAACCAGTTGCTGACACCATTCATCAGTTCTGTCTTCTAAGAGAAGGACAAATATCCTATCATATTTGTCAATATTCAAATTGATTTTATTCATATGCATTGAGCACTTAGCCTGTCCAAGTCATATTGAATGTTGTATAGCCTAAAGGGTAAATTAATTATGGCCTTCATGAATTTTAAGTATTCTTATGCAGAGGATACTCATTAGTTCTTCTCTAGGGTTGGAAAGGAAGAAATATACTTATGTGAAAACAGGAGAAATTTAGATTGGATCTATGGAAGTACTTCCTGTCATTAATGTGAAAAAAAATACTGGGATTGGGATTGGCTATTGAAAGAGGTATTATGGAATAGTCAATAGGTCATGGTACTTGGAGTCAGAAAGATCTTCAAATCTTACTAGCTATATGACCCCAGGAAAGTCATTTACCTTCTCTGGGACTTGGTTTCTGCATCTGTAAAATGAAGGAGCTTTACTCATTGGTGTCCAAGGTCCCTTCTAGATTTAAATCTAGAACCTGTGGTCCTAGCTCTCTTCCAGAAGAGACTAAACAACCATCTGTCTTGATGAGTTTACAGACAATGCTACCAAGGAAGAGGAAAAATTATGAAACGACCTTTGAAGATCTTTCCTTTATCAAGAATTCTAGCACTCTATAGTGGGGGAAATGACCCCCACAGCTAAAGTTCTCACCCTACTATAATTGTGGGAGCAAAATTCTGAACATAAGGAAGTACTAATTGAATGTCTACTGTGAAAACAAGATTATACTGAGCTTTCTAGGGGACAGGCAAGAAGTATGACAAATGATCACTGTTTCCAAGAAGCTTATAAGCTAGATAGAAAAGTAAGACATATACATGAAAAAATAATTATTTGAAAAATGTTTTTATTTTACTTTTAATTTATGGAATAAAACTAACATTTCCATAACACAGTATAATAAAAAAAATATGATTGCACATGGCAAATCTATTATGTACAATTTGCTATTCATAAATATATACTAAAGTTATGTAATGGTAATGAAATTTGAAGATCCCTTTGTATTGGAAAGCTAAGGAGTACTTAGCACCTAGTTCAAATTAAGCCTCTGTTAAAGAAACAGAAGGTATGAACTCCTGTTGCTGATGTAACAGGAAGGGGCTGAAAACGGAGAAGCAATACTGTATATAAGGAAAAGCCCCAGAGAGGGAGAGTCAGAACTCCTTGGGATGAGCTTCATGGAGGCAGAAGCAGCTGCTGGTGAGGAGGCTGAAGAGGAAAAGCCCAGGCTGGAAAGAATGATTTTGACTTTGAGAACCTGGGTAAAGTGATTTTGATTCAGGGAACCAATTGGATCTTCTGCTGGGGACCTACCAGCTTCTCCTGGGAGCTGCCAAAGACTGAGGGAGCATGACTATGATACTGGTACTTTGTATGAGAAGGTTTGTGGCTTTGTTAAGCCTTGATTTCCTGGGAACAGAGACTGTGAAGGATTTAAGGTAGACTGGACACTGTGAGCTTCAGTGTGGAACAGGAACAGCATGGAGAGCTGGACAACAAACTGGGAGCTGTGTGCCTTTGAACCCAGGTGACAGTTTGGTGAATCCAGGTAGGAGCTGGGGCCATGGAAGGGGATCCAGGGAATCTGAGAGACTACCCCAAGTCAAGCTGAAAGAAGACTTTACTTGGATACTGTGTACTGATTGAGAAGATTGTAACCTATTTGTGACTGAGGGGTAGATGGCCTATGTATTTTATACTACCCCTTAAAAGAGTGCTGAGTAGTGACTCATATTATAACTTAGTGTGCTCCAGGAGTACAGAACTTTGAACTATTGTATTTTGTGACTCTTAAGGAGGCAAGCCTCCTTAAGGATGACTGAATGATTGAGTTGATTGAACAATTGAGTCACTAAGTGATTGATTGACTAAATGATTATACTTTGTTCAAAACTGTGTGACCACTGTGGTGAAAACTATGTGGCCATTTTCTGTGATAAGTTGTTGTGAATGCTGTATTTTGATTATCTATGATAAGTTGTAACATTGTGAATGCTGTACTTTGATTTACTGTGAATGTTCTGCTCTGATTTGTTGTTGAATAAATAGAGTGTTCACTATACCATACAATCAGAATCTTAAAAGTTGCTCACGGTAGCATTCTTGTGAAAAGCTGCTCATGCTTGACTTTACAAGTTATCATATAAATTTCTCTTTTTTTTTCCTTTTCATCCCTTTCCTTCCAGCTCATCATGGCCTACAATTATAAGTGAAGACTTCATGGAGAAAATGTGCATTGAACTAGACACTGAAACATCAGTAGAATGTCTATAGCAGAGATAAGAGAGGGTAAGAAGGAAGTAGAGAAGAATTTCAGACAAGGATAAGGTCTTTGAGAGGTGGACCTCAAAGAATAAAATTACATAAACTAACACAATATGGATTGCCAGATTCCTAGAGACTGAAACATCCTAGCAGATTAAAAGTCCTGAACATGGAATAAGGGCTTTAACTCTGACTCTGACGCTTGATAAGCATGACCTTGGACATGTCTAACAATAGTTTCATCATCTATAAAAAATGGACAATACTATTTGTACTCTCAATATCACAGAATTATGATGAAGAAAGCAATCTGTAATTCTTAAAGTATAAGAACTAGATCTATAATTTCACTGATATAGGGAATGTCCAGATGAGGAAATACCCTCTACTGATGCAGGCTGGTACTTCTTTATGTAACATAGAGCTTTTGGGAGTTGCCTAGAGCACTAAGAGCTTAAGTGACCTACTAGGGTTACAGAACCAGCATATAGTAGAGGCTAGGCTTGAACTCAGGTGTTCTTGGCTATGAGGATAACTCTTTATACACTGAATCTGCCATGATGCCTCTATAGTTTCTTAAAGAAGAACATAAATGATTTATTCTTACTATTATCCAATGTGGGAAATTTACATGTATTTTCTGTGTCACATTATCTGCATTAGAACCAAAAGTGAAAAAAAAAATATTCTACTTGTAAACACAGTAGTAGGCACACATACCAAGGACCCTCAATTGTCTGGTTTCTGGTGGCTACCACACAATGGGATAAACACAGGCAAATGGGACACAGGTTAGTCACAGCATGAATTACTTTGCCCAGTGAAGCTGAAGGAGACTTAGACATGCTTGAGAAATATTGAGGTATGATAAAAATGCTTTATACCAAATTACTTTTTATTCCTCACTTAATAAAAATGTCCTGGGTTGTCTTTGGTTATTGCAGCTAAGCTCATGATTCATAGATCATAAATGTATGCAAAGAACAAATCTTCTGATGGAATTCTAGATTCTATAGGAGCTTTGAAGAAAGAGAGCACCTATTCAATGGGACTGACATCCCCATATGGCAGGGGTCAATTACATATCTGAAGCCATTATCAAAAGAATACACCTCAGCGATAATCAGCAGTCACCTCAAAGAACAGGTATAATAATAAAAGGCAGCATTTTGTAGCACATTAAAGTATGCAAAGTGATTTACAAATATCTCACTTTATTCTCACAGTAATCCTGGGAGGAAAGTGTTGTTATTATCCCCATTTTACAGATAATTACAAATTTAAAGAATTTTAAAATGGAAGTTAAGTGACTCAGGTCACACAAATTAAGTGCCAGAGGTAGTACTCAAACCTAAAGCTTCCTAACCCTGAAGCCCTCTCTCTATCTACCATGGAATTCTGACTTCTTACAAAATATACACAAAGTCAACACAAAAGCATTTTTGTAGGAAGGGGAACAGTCACAACTGAGGGGGTTATTAATTGCATGAATCAGTCCACTTACTGTACTTATTGGAGATAAACTCAATCAATGCAACCCTGATACCTCATTATGGTGTGTGTATGTGTGTAGGGGGGGAAGGGCAGACTCTGAGTTCATGAAGACCAAAACAGCAGAACACAAGTTCTGACACATGCTACAATGCTGCAAAAGATTAGTGTATGGTCATTTTTAATGTCTAAAGAAATGTTTCTGATGTTGTTTGGCCATTTTTCAGTCATGTCCAACTATTCATGACCCCATTTGGAGCTTTCTTTGCAGAGATACTGGAATGTTTTGCCATCTCCTTCTCCAGCTACTTTTATAGATGAGAAAACTGAGGCAAACAGGGTTAAGTGACTTATCCAAGGTCACACAGATAGTAAGTATCTGAGTCCAGATTTGGACTCAGGAAAATGAGTCTTCCTGACTTCAGGCCCAGCACTTCATCCACTACACCACCTAGTTGTCTAGGAAGTTCTAATTCAACTCCCTCATTTCACAGATAAAAAATTGAGAGAAATGAAATCACTTGCCTAGAGACACACAGCTAGTTAGTGATAGAACTAGAACTATAGAACTAGAATCCCAGGACTGATTCCCACTACAGTAATCTTTTCACTCTACTTCAGTTGAATATTGATAAATATAAATTCTTCAAAGCTATATCTAAATACATCACTATCAAAATCAACCAATTCAAAAGATTTCATAGCTTTTATTCATCCTTCTACATTCTATGTTCTTCCTATGTAATGTAGCACTTCTATTCAAAACAAATTCCTGGCAGGCTCCCAGTGTCCAAAGTCTCCCAAACATTGGTACTACTCATTCTTGGAAACTGGACACTAGAAAGTGGAAATACCTTTACAGCTGATAGGTATGTTAAGTCTAAGTTATAGTAGGATGTCCATATGGAAATGTATTATCCCAGGATCATAGATCTAGGGCTGGAGGTGATCTTAAAAATCATTTAGCCCAACTGCCTTACTTTATCATTAAGGAGAGTGAGGCCCAAGGTGGTTTTGTGATTTGCCTGAAGTTACACAGAAAATAAATATCAAAGTATTTGAACCTAGGCAGGGGTTCTTTAACTCAAGAACCAAGGTTTTTCCTTACTATGTTATCTCCCAATAGGCAACTAGAAATAAGGGCCTGGAAGTCAGGAGAAAATAACAGAGTTGATGATACAAATGTGAAAGTCATGCATGGAGGTGATAACTGACACCTTGAGAGCGGATGAGAGAGACTGAAAATAGAGTAAAGATTGACTCAGATTCTCCAAGTAGCTTAACAATTCCTCCCTTCCAAGTCAATCAAAGCATAGTTCCAGTGCCCTTTGCAACTGTTTGCCCATCTGCATTGTGAGAACTGACCCGAGCTGCCTATACTAAGTGTGCCATGGGGGCAGTAATGGACTATGGAGTTCTAAGGAAGCATCTCTTAGTTGATGGTGATTGTGCTAGTGATGATTGGAGAACCAACCTGTTAGTGAAGAGTTTCATTTAATGGTGCAATGCTGGATCTTAGGAAGAAGGAGACAATTAATACCAGCCCATGCCGAGCAAATTGTCTCAATGTGAATTTTCAATGGGAAGAAAAACCTGCTTGCATATGACATGAAACTCAGAAAAATGGAAAACTATGGAAAAATAGACAAAGACATAGAAAAAAGCACAGCTGGAGCACACATGTGTATGTGCACGCGCGCGCACACACACACACACACACACACACACACACACAATTACTGAGTATAAAAAAAACAGATCCTTCAAGCAAAACAGATATGAAAAAATCTCCAGAAATATGATGCTTTGGCAAAAGTCACACAGCACCATACAGATAGGCATGAAACATTAAAGGAACTAGATGCTTTGGGGAAAGAATTATCACATTTTTCTCATAGAAAAGAAAATGTTGAAAACAAGCTAGAATTAAGGCAAAAGTAGCTCTCCATGAACTTCAGCAAACATTAGAAAATGATGAAAAACTCTTTGAAGTGGAAGAGGCTCAGGAAGCTGTCATGGAAACTGGAACTAAACAAAAGGCAAGTGCAAGTCTCACCCAAACATCTCTGTTTTAGTTTCTTTTCACAAAGATAAGCACATGTGTTAAATCATTGTTACTTTCGTGATACTAGCAGACTATAGATAATAAATTTTTGTTATTTTTTTTCAAATGTCCAACTAATCAAAGAAGCTATTTTAATGAAGTTTTTCTGAATTATTTATTCAAATGTTCTCATATTTTTGTCATTGTTAAACTGATAAAATTGAAACCAATTTTCACAAGTTGTGTTTTACAAAGAAACACTTTGAGAATATACACATGGCGTATGAAATTCCCCCCTTCTTGGATGCTACAATTTAGTAAATAAGTCCTTAGGAGTTGTCTGAGGTACAGAGTAGTTAGGACTTGCCCAGGCTCATATGACCTCATTAACCAATTCTTCTTGACTCCAAGACCAGCACTTCATAACCATTTCTATACCATGCTTCTTCTACATATGGGGGAGGCAGGGAGGAAGTCAATCAGTCTTCTGGCTTAGGGTTGTTGTTAAAAGTCATAGAACTGTATTCAGTGATTTATTGACAATTGCTAAAGGAAACAGAGTCATCATCAAAAGTTGACAATTACCATTTTTGAGTGCTTACCATGATCTCAAAGCCATACTACAGACATATCAAAAAAGGAAAATATAATCTTTGCTCCTAAGCTATTTATCATCTAATTTCATGAGATTTAGAGATAAAAAGTTCCTTAAGAGACCATATAGTCTAATCCTTTCATTTTACAGATGATAATGCTGAGTGGTTCATTCAAGGTGATACAGGTAGTAACAAATCTAGTTAAAGAAATAGGTAATAAAGGGAAAGTAAATGCAAAGCAAGATATCAAATTCAAAATAATATACATATATCTCTAATTTATAAACAAATGCTACGTATAAATTATGTTATCCCTGAGCCCACTTTCTCTAGGGACTACAGGTGAAAGTATGCCTCCCAGGTGTGTGTTGGGGAGGGTGAAGGTTGGTACTTTTCTGTCTGCCATATCTTCAAAGTAAATATCTTCTTTAAAAAGATAATTAGTGTTAATTGATTAAATTGAATTGGGTGCTAGTCACTGCTGGCTAAAAATGAGGGAAATACACTGGAATGCAAGTTTGAGCTAATAGTATTAGAGAAAAATATCACAATTCCTCAATGGTACCCCTAAAGTCTTGAAAGTCCTTACTAGGGATGAGTGAGGCCAAGGAAATCACTACCTACATACATCTCTTACATTTCTCTCTCTCTCTCTCTCTTTCTCTCTCTCTCTCTCTCTTCATACATATATATATGTATGTATGTATGTATTATATATTTGTGTATGTGTATATGTATATGTGTATGTATAGCTATATACACGTATACATATATGCATACATATACATATATGCTAACATTTATATAGCACCTACTGTATGGCAGGAACTGTGCTAAGCACTTCACAATAATTATCTCATTTGTTCATCACAACAACCCAGGAGATGTGCTATTATTATCTTCATTTAACATTAGAGGAAACTGAGGCAAAATCAGCCAATGAAGTCTACAGATGATCTGAATCCCAAAGATTGCTTGGTGGGTGATGAAATGACTCTTCTCAGATTTCCTGGTGACTTCCTATCCTAACCTTTTGAGGCGCATAAAATTATAGCTATTTCTAATCAATGGGAAAAACCCCTGCTTGCATATGACATGAAACTCAGAAAAATGGAAAACTATGGAAAAATATACAAAGACACCTCAGACAGAAAAGAAGAGAAAGGGAAAAAACTGAGACCCATATTCATGGACCACATGTCATCTTCAGATGGAGAAGAACTAAGACTTCTCCCTTTATGAGATTGTCTCTTTTCTTTACCGGGAATTCCATCAAGCAGGAATGAATCAGACCTAAAAGGATAGGCTCTATTCAACTAGGACCTTTTGAATTAAACCCCTATTCTGGCTGAATCAAAAAGGTCTTCTCTCCACCAGATGGTTAGCAGACTGGAACCAATTATAGAATGTCTGCCTATGATCCAGGAGCAAGGCACTTACATAAATTATACTCATACTTCATTGAAAGTATGATCCTCAATTTCATCCACATCAGCCAACATACTTTTTGGCAAGTACTATACTAAGTGATAGGGATACAAATGCAAGTAAAGGAGAATTTATATCTTCTACCCTTAGGAACCTTATATCTTCATGAGGGAAGACAATAAATAAGGAGGAAATAGAAAAGGAGTGAGAATGGCAACATGATGTGTAAATGTCCAAAAGGTAGCACTGAAAGCCTGGTTTCAGGCACAGTGAGCCAAAAGCTCCACCGTCAAAACCCTCTGTTGCAGGATCAGAGTTCAGCTTCTATTTGAGACAGCATAGCATAGAGATGACATGTGTCTGTCCCTACTCAACTAGACTTTTCCTCAAATGGCAGACCCACAAACCATTACCAGCTCATACTTGAATCCTTTACAACTTGGTTGGAACTTCTGACATCACTGTCAAAAACTCAGGATTGATTCCACACGATGATAGGACAGCAGAATAGTATCTGCTAGGTCCTCCCTCAATAAGTACAGTAAGGATGGCAGGGGTTGATGCATGGTAGTGAAGAAGCAAGCCCAGAGAGAACATGGCTGAGGGAGAAAAGGATATGGTCTAATTTGGATCTAAAAAATAATAGGTTACAAGGTTAGACTAAAGACAGAGTCCAATAGAGGTAAACCTAAACAGATGACAAGACTGTGACTATGGATTATTTGGATATGGAAATCAGATCAGTCAGCTGAGGCAAGGGCACAGCAGCACAAAATAGATTATGCAACAATATGGAGGAAATAGAATATGAATAACTTACAGTTTGTTTCTGGTACAATGTCCTACTTAATTAGATGACTTTTCTACCAGGGTGCACTAACCATGCTATTCCCTTATCCTCATCACCACACACACAGTTCTCTCTATCAGCTATAATGGTGGGTCAAGAGAGAAACTGAACACTTCTCCATGCCAAAAAAAATTGTTATGAGTAGTTGGAGTCTCAGGCCTGCCCCCAAAAGCCTAATCCATAAGATAAAAGAAAGAAGAGCCTAGGTTTGAAACCTTAGAGATTACCCAGGACAAGTCTCTCATTTTACAAATGAGGAAACCAAAGTCAAGGTCAAACTGTTAAATAGTCAATAACCATTTATTTAAGAAGTCACTGTGTCAGGTACTATGATAAACCTTAGGGTACAAAGAAATGCAAAAAAAGAAAAAAGTTACTGCTCTCAAGGAGCTCTTAATCTAATGGGGAGATAACTATGTGTAAAGTCAAGCACAAGCAACTCTCCAGAGGACTGCTGCTGTGAATGGCTCTAAGGTTCTGATCACATAGTATAGTGAACTCTCTATTTATTCAGCAGTAAACTGGAGCGAAACATTAACAGAAACCAAAGTACAGAATTCACAATGATATAATATAACAACTTATCACTAAAGTGGCCACGTAGTTTTCCCTTAAAGTGGCCACATAGTTTTAAACAAAAGATATCATTCAGTAAGTCCTTAACCTAATCATCTTTAAGGAGCAATCCTCCTTAAGGGACACAAAGTACAAAGGTCTAAGTTTTCTACCCCTAGATCACATTGTCTTAATCTCTGTCAAAAAGTCTTCCTTCTTTTTGATTGGGGATTAGTTTCTAATCATCTTTAACTCAATCATCCTTAAGGGGTACAAGGTACAGATCTCCCACCCCTAAATCACAGTAAATCATGATCTTGTCAGTCAGCACTAAATACCCAAGGAGAGGTCTTTTCACCTTGGCTTGAGGCTGACTCCTGAATTCCATGGTTCTTCTTCTGTGGGTCCAGCTCCCTTGATTCAAAGGCAAGCAGCTCTCAGTTCCTCATCCAGCTCCTTGTTCAGCTCCTTGTCCAGCTCCTCATCCAGTTCCTCATCCAGTTCCCATTCCATATTGAAGCTTACAGTGTCCAAATCTACTTCAAGTCTTTTGCTGTTTCTGTTTCTGGGAAGACAAAGTTTAACATCCAAAACAACATTCATACATATTGCCAGCACCATCATCAGTTCACTATCTGCTTGTGAAATCAATACAGACCCACAAACAAGGTCTGAGAACTCAAAGTACATCATCAATACAGTCCCAGGACCTCTGAAACTCTCCTCCAGGACTTTTGGAAACAGACAACAAGAAAAACCTCTTTCAGGGCTTCCAGTCCCAGGGCTTCTGTACAAAGTATCACAGTAGAACAGACAAACAGAGTAACTGGCCTCCACAACCATTCCCCTTCTCAATTCTGTTCTTGTCTACTGTGTTCCTCCTTATATTTGGTGGTTCCCCTTCTTGTTGCATCAGCAAGTTCCTCCCATCCTCCCACCTTCAGATCACAAGGGGCTCAAACAAGGTGCTAAATACTGAGGTAGCTGAAACAAGGCATTAAGTACTTCTTTGCTTGCCATTACACTATGTTGAAACAAGATATACACAGGATAAATTAGGGATTCATGAGGGAAGACCCTAAAGGTAAGAGAAGTCTAGAAAAGGCTTCTCACAGAAGGTAAGATTTTAACTGAAACTTGAAGGAAGCCAGGGAATCCAGAAAGCAGAAATGAACAGGGAGAAAGTTACAGACATGAGGGAAAAACAAATGGAAATGCTCAGAGTCCAGACATGGGGCATTTTGTCTAAGGAGAAGCAAGGTCAGAGCCACTGTTTTATAGAGTATGTGAAATGGAGTAAGGTATAAGAAGACTGGAAAAGTAGGCTGGAGCCACATTATGAAGGCCTTAAAGAGCCAAACAAGAAGATTTTTATTTGATCTTAGAAATACTAGGGAGACAATGGAGTTTATTGTTTGGGCTGGGGAGGATGTAGGAAGAGGTTAACATGGTCAGACTTTGACAGTTGAGTGGAAGATGGATTAGAGTGGAAGAGCCTCATGGCAGGCCCCATCCAGCAGACTACTACAATAGTTTAGGGCTGATTCGATGAGCATTCTTCACTAGGATAGTGGCAGTGGCAGAGGAGAGAAGGGAACATGTATAAGATATCATCGCAAAGGTAAAAATCAACAGGACTTTGCAACAGATTGGATATGGGAGGAAAGTGAGAAAGTGATGAGACAAGGATAATATCTAGATTGTGAACCTGGGTAACTGGAAGGACAGTGGTACCCTGAACCACAGTAAGGAAGCTAAGAAGAGAGGAAGATTTGGGAGGAAAAGATAAGAAGTTCAGCTTTGGCTATATTGACTTTAAGATAACTATCAGATATCTGCTTGATCTATCTGATAGACAGCTGAAGGTCAGGAGAGAAGTTAGGGCTAGACAAATAGATCTGAGAATCATCTGCATAGATGAATATCAGGGCTAGGATTTAATCCCAGATTCTCTGAGTAAAAATCCAATATTTAATAGCTATCTACAGCAAAGTATCATAACATCTTTTAAAACATTTTTATGAATTCAGAATTAAATTTGTGCCTAACAGGAGATAATCTCCACTCCCAGAGTTACAGCAATAAAAGAACCCATGCACAGACTAGCAATGGGGACTCCCTTCACTCTTCCCACATCAACATAGTTTTCTTGGGGGCTCCAGTGGTATGAATTCATGGGTTGAAGCCTGAAAATTAAATTTGAGACATCATTTTACACCTACAAGATTGACTAAAATGATAAAAGATAGACAAATGTTGGAGGGGACATGGAAAAAGTGGGACACTAATTCATTGCTGGTGGAATTGTGAACTGATCCAACCATTCTGGAGAGCAATCTGGAATTAAGACATTCTGCAATTATGAAAGAGTTATTAATCTACCTATATCCTTTGACCCAGCAATATCGCTACTAGATCTATTTCCAAAATTAATTAGGGGAAAAGGAAAAAGAAAACCCATATATTCTAAAATGTTTCTAACAGCTCTCTTCATAGTGGCAAAGAACTAGAAATTGCAGGGATACACATCAGTTGGGGAATGGCTGAGCAAGTTGTATCAATATGATTGTGATGGAATACAACTGTGCTTTAAGAAATGATGAGCACAATTATATTAGAAAAACATGGAAAGATTTACATGAAAGAATAAAGAGCAAAATGAGCAGAGCCAGGAGAACATTGTATACAGTAACAGCAAGATTATTTTAAGAATGACTTTGAGCAAATAAGTTATTTTGACCACTATAAATACCCAAATTATCTATAAAGGATATGTGAAGAAAGATACTATCTACATGCAGAGAAAGAACTAATGAATAGAAGTTTGTATAGAAGATTTTTTTCATATAGATTGATCTATTTGTGTCTAATGTTAACCATGTCTAGGGCATGGGGAGGGGAAGAGAAGAAAAAGTAGAAATTTATATGATAATTTTGTTGTATATTTGAAAGAAATAGCAAGTTTTGCATAGTAAATTTGCAGTTTCATGTGCAATCATCTTTTTTATTGTACTATGTTTGGGGGGGAAAAAAACTATAAAGTACATATGAAGAAAGATTCTATATACATCCAGAGAAAGAACTGATAACTGGAAGAATATATAGAATAATTTTACACGTATATGCCTATTTATGTCTAATAATAGCCATCTTGGGGCTGGGGGGTGAAGAAAAAAAAGAAATTTGCATGATAATTTTGTGGCATATTTGATAGATTTTAGTTTTCATGTACAATCATCTTTATTATTTTACTATGTTATGGAAATGCTCATTTTATTCCATAAATTAAAAATAATACATATATATGTGTGTGTGTATATAAACATATGTGTGCATAAAATTATGACTGGAGATGGGGAAGGAGAGTTGACTCAGATAGTGGCTCCCAGGGGACAAAGGGCAGAAGCCTTGAGTATCGCCACTACTCGGGGAACAACAGAAACAGAAAAAGGGACTCAGGGTTCCTTGACCCCTGAGCCAAGACCCCCAGGGTCTTGGAGCAGAACAACACTGAAAAAGAATAGTCAGATGAAAATTAATAGAAGGATAGGGGACAAAAGTAAAATAGCCTTTTACTTACATATTGTAATTAAGAAACTAGTATATAAATGTAGGAATATATGTGTTTCAGAGTGATAAAGGGATACAAAGCAAATTGATTAATCAAGGAAGGCTTTCTGAAAGAAGTGAATTTTAAGCTTATGTCTAAATACGTATTGGTGAAAATCATTTTAAATGAAGAAGACAACAAGTGAAAGAGGCTTAATAGTAAGAGCTAGAAGGTTGTGGACAAGGACCATTCTGAATTCATAGAATTATAACAATTATAGCTATTTAATTTGAAAGGGACCTTAGAGATGAAGTATAACTCATTCATTTTATAAGGAAGAAATTGGATACTATAGAGGTAAAGCAATATATCCAAGGTCATATTGGTAGTGTGAGGGCCAAGAGTAGAACCAAAACTTTTTGATTACTCTATACTGCTAGAATACTCTCCCTTCTCGCTACTACCTCTTGGAATTTTTGGTTTCCTTGACTACTCAACTTAAGCACCACATTTCGCATAAGACTTTTACCATCCCTTCTCCACAGTAGTTATTTGTTTCCCTTCCCGCTACCCTTCTGGAGTCTGGATAGAATTGATTATCCCATGGAAAATGCCCAAAATTATCTACCTGCTTCTGGATAACCAGGTGAGAGCTTTGGGGTCTACATCTTACCATGTGTTACTCAGCACTGTAGAACCTATAATTTGAGATGAAGAGCCCCTTTATATTGGCTTCTGAGCAGGAAAAATTGATAACTCAATGGATATTTAAAGAAAATGTCCCCATAATCAGGTCACTTTTCTATTCCAGATATGAATGAAGGATGGGCTCTTTTGAGTTGCTCTCAAAAAAGGAGCAGGGGGGTAGAGAAAGGGTGACCTAACCTTTATCTCAATCTCCATGCAGCTATATACACATGAAATCTAAAACATATGTCTTCCCTAAGCAAACCTGAGTCTAAGTATGGGCTGTCTCTTATGTATTTATTCTTTTCTAACCCTAGGCAAATGAGTATCTCTCCCAAGATGCATATGTCTAGGATTGAAGGAAACTCTGTGGAGTACATAAAGTAGAAATAGTACTGGGTTCACTTCTTAAAAAATTTTGGTTCAGGTTCAGTTTAGCCAACAAAAAGCTATATGACAATATGATATCACTGAACTTCTCTGGGCTTTGGTTTTCTCATTTGTAGAACAAAGAGGAAAGACTAGATGACCTGGAAAGAGTGCTACATAGGAACCAAAACACCTAGGTTTGAATCCCACCATGAATACTAACTTCCTCTGAACCCTTAGACAAGTCTTCTCTTATCCAAGTTCTTCATATGTAAAATGAGGAGATTGGACTAAGTGGTAACTAAAGTCCCTTTCAGTTCTAAATTTATGACTATATGACCTTGAACGTCCTTTTTCTAGCTCTAGCTAGATTCTAAGAATGTATGAATATGTATCTGATTAGACTGAGTGATGCAGCATAAATTGTTTCATGTCATAAAAAGTCTATGCTGGATTGATGGACAGTCTCATAGTACACAGAGATCTTCACCAGAGTGCTTCATTTTTAAAAGACTTAGAACAAGGAAATGGTTTACATGTTGGAAACATTTTTTATTTAAATAAAATGACCAAAGAGTAAGAGTAACACCAATAATACTTTAAACTGTAGCATTTATTATCTGCCTACCAATTGGGAAGCCTCAGAAAGATTCAAACTTAAAATCTGTTTTTATCCCTTCTAGGCATGTTAATACAATCTATGTAAACAGCTATAAATATTTGCAATTTACCTTAAAATAACCATTTTTATTAGAAGGAAACAAACTGAGAGAATTATCTAGACATTTAACAATAGAGAATCCAGGAATTTTAGAAGGAAACATCCTCTCTATATATTTGAATTTCAATGAATCCCTGTCCCATCTATGTAAAGTAGTTAGAGCAAGGTTATGAATATCATTTCAAAAAGAAGGAAACTGAGGCATGGATAGTTACTTTAGATCACAAAGCTAGCTAGTATTAGAATTAAGATTAGAATATAGATCTTCTGAAACCTAGCAAGACCACATAGTCTCAAAAAGACATACCCTTCTAATCATTATGAAAGTAAATGCATTTTATAAACAATACTTACAATGTTTTGAAATATGCCAAAGTCTCTTTAATCCTTTTTTTAAAAAAACTAGATTTTATCACATCCCTGTTAGCTTCTTCTAAGCTAAATTCCTTGGAAAAACATCTATATCACATGAAATATGATGGAGGACCAGACATTTTCTCCAATCCCCATGACTTCTCAAGCCTTTCCAAAGCAGAAATTATACACTAACAATAAATCAATTTCAGCTGTCTCCATGGTCTAGGACACTAAAATTCAAAAGAAATTTTAAAAAATGAAAAGCCCATGGATTGACGCTTACTATGAGATCTCTGAGCACCCCTCTCCCACCTTCCATGCTATCCACAACAAGGTTACATTAGCAGACCCTAAGACTTAACACTATCTTACAACAAAATCTACTCCCCACAGCCCAGTTCCCACTTTTTCCAGTGCCATGGAGTCCTCAGGCTGCAGAAGTTTGCCTAGGCAGTATAGATGTAGCCCTTCAGGAGTGAAAAAGTCTGTGAGCCACAACTCCACAGCACTAGGATATCAAAGCTCTGGATCTCTGGATCCAGGACAGAAAATTCCCATAGCTCCAATGCTAGAAAGCTCTGAATTGCCAGTGCCAGGACAAGCTATCATGTTGGGAAGGAGAGAGATTTTGTAGAATTCCACTAAGCCTGGAGTGACTTTGAAATGTTTCAAGTGGCAGCCAGTTCTGACAATGTAGAAGTCATTTAGGGCAGATACCTAGGTGGATGGACCATAAATTGCCCAAAGTGGAAGGAGACAGAGATGCTTTGAGATCTAATCTCCAAGGAAACCACTATCAGAAGAAATAGCATTAGCAATAAATGGAAGAAAATACAAAACTAAAACACATAACTTTAAATGTGAGAGGCCTGAACAATCCAATAAAATGAAAAAGAGTGACAGATTGGATAAGAAAACTAAAACTTATAATCTGTTGCTTATGAGAAACATATTTAAAAAGTCATACAGAAAATCAAACTGAGGGAATGGAAAATAATCATTATGCATTAGTGAATCTAAAATAGCAAGAGTTGCAATCATGCTGTCTGATAAATCAACAATAAACATTTAAAAGGAAGAGATAAAACTGTCCCTATTTGATGATGATATTATAGTAGGAAAATCCTAAGAAATCAATAAAAAAACTAATTGAGATGGTTAATATCTTCTGCATAGTTACAAGCTATGAAATAAATCCACAAAAATCAATACCATTCCTATATAACAACAAAATACATGAACCAATCATAAAAAAGGAAATTCCATTTTAAAGAAATAAAGAGACAAATATCTAAAGGAATATTCAGTTTCTAATGGCTAGAGGCCATGCCAATATAATAAAAATTACTACTACCAAAATCAATTTACATTTTAATGCTATATCCATTGATTTACCAAGGGGATAATTTATAGAACTTGAAAAAATAGTAACAAAATACAATTATTAAAACAAAAATCTAGAATATCAAAGGAAATGATATACAGAAGAAGGGATGAAGGAGGAATTCCAGTCCTCAAACTATGTTATGAATCAACAGTTATCAAAAATCACCTGATATTGGTTAAAAAATTAGAGAAAAAGATATATAGCAAAGACTAAATGAGGGAAGAACAGAAACAATAAAACTCAATAACCCTATGTTTGATAAAATGGGAGGCATAAATTACCTAGAGAAACAAAGCCTGTGGGGAAAAACTGTGGGAAAACTGAAAAGCAATCTTGCAGAAATTAAGCTTAGAATAATACGTTATACCATAGTCTACAATACATCCTAAACAGGGACACAATCTTAATATTAAAGAACGTACTATTAAAAAAAAACAGAAGATAAACAGATCATATATCTCTGACAGCTATGAGGAGGAGATGTATTATATTAAACAAGAGATAGAGGTAATTGCAAAAGATAAAATAGATAACTTTGATTATTTGAAATTGAAAAGCTTTTGCATAAATAAAATTATTGGACATAGGATAAGATGGGAAGTGTTTGAATGGGGGAAAATATCTTGGTAACAAATTCTTCTGATAAGTGTTTAGTATCCAAGTTACATAAACAACCAATAAATATACACAAATTAATAGACATTCCCTAACAGAAACATGGTCAAAAGCATTTCTCAAAAGAAGAAAATTGCAAACTATTCACAACCACATGAAAGAATGCCCCAAATTACTAATAGTAAGAGAAATAAAAATCAAAACAACCTGGAGATTTTGCCTCACACCCTCCAAATTGGAGAGAGAGAAAAATAACCAAAAAAATGGTACTAATCAATGTTAAAAGATTTATGTAATGATAAGAACACCAATATGTTGTTGATAACGCTGTGAAATGATATAACCATTTTGCAAAGTGATTTGGAATTATGTAAATAAATGACTAAAATGTCCATACCCTTTGAATCAGGGACCCCATTAATGGGACTCCATTGCTCTATTCCTCAAGGTAACCTTTGATGAGAAAGTCCTCATATACTCCAAAATATTTTAGTATCCCTTTTTGGATAGCTAAGAATTAGAAACAAAGTAGATGGCCATTGATTAGGAAATGATGAACAAAGTGTGGCACATGAATGTAATGGAATATTGCTGTTATATAAGAAATTATGTAGGTGTTGAATATTGAGAAGAATAGAAGGATAATGTGAATTGATGTGAAATAGACAGATCCAAGAAAACAATATATGCAACCAAAGCAATGGAAATGGAAATAACAACCACATGCCAAAATATCAAAAGAAAATATAACAAAATTATAATGATCAGGCAGGAATTGAATAAAGAGATATTAGAGACCATTCACAACCCACTTCTGCATGGAGGGATGTCCAAAGGTGTTACATGTTACACTTATTTTCAGACTTCCGCAATGTATTTATCAGTTATGGTCATTTTGGTCTTCCTAAAAATACTATTTATCGCATGAATATGAGAGGGAGAAGAATACTTGGGATAACTATGATGATGTAAAAAAAGAATATGTGACTAAAAACATTTTTAAAAAGAAAAATATCTATACTTCCTATCTCCACTTTCTCTCTTCTTAGTCTTATAGAAACCATGTATAATCTGTTTATGACCTCATAATTTAAGGAAATCTGTGGGACTGTTTGCTTTTTGTTATTGAGGGGGTTTTGTGTGTGTGTGTTTTGTGTTTCGTGTTGTGTTTTTTTTCTTTTTGTGTCCAGTGCTTAGCACGGTATCTAGCACATAGCGAATACCTAACAGATAATTGGCTGTTTGCTTGCTTGGCATGTTGAATTAAACATCTGGAGAAATGATGCAATTTTTAACCAAAAGGACTAAATTGATTCCCATCTTTTGGTATCCAAATGGTTCTACCTTAGAGAAAAAAAAAACATTTAATACCCTGTACCTGAAAGCTACTTAATTCATTTCATAAAATCACAAAACATTAGAACTGTCTAAAGATTGTCTACTCTAATTTTCTCATCCTACAGATGAGGAAACCAAGGAATAGAGAGGTCAACCAGCTTACCCAAAAGTATAGGTAAATAGCAGAACAAAGATTTGAAACAAGGTCATCTGACCCTACATCCAGTACTTTTTCTACCAGTTCAATATGATACTTTAATAATTATTAATTAGTACTTCAATATGATACTTTAATATGTACACAAAACTTATCAGAACAGCAAGAAACACAAAATAAATATTGTATAAGGCATAGTCCATGATCTCAAGGAGTTTAAATTTTCCTTGGGATGATACACATAAAACTACTAAAAACTGGCAAGTACTGGTCAGCTGGCATTGAAAGTGTTACTCTCTTGGATGCCAACAACAAAGAGTCATTTGACCATTTAGAGGAGAATCGGTAGAAAAGGTGGAGGTCACAGGTCAGAATCAATAGGGAAGTGATGCAAGGCGATATAGGGAGCATGATAAGGTCAGGATCAAGGAGTCAGTTGGTTGTGTCATCTTATCAAGGAAAATGGCAATTGGGAGAGATAGGGTACAATTCAGGTCATTTACAGGAAGACCAATACAGATATAGTACAAGGGCTGAGGGTGAAAATGTCAAAATGAGTCATGAGGTCAGGATCCAGGCAGACCAAGATCAATCCCAGAATCATTTCACTAAAGAACAGTTTTGCCTCCCTCAGCATGCTTCCTGGCAAAATGTTTTTTTGGAGTGAATTTATAGGACCATCATACTTCTTTCTCTTTTTAAAGGATGCAATGTTGTCAATCAGCATTATTCACATAATAACAACACGATGAGATATACTTCCAAATAATTCCAAAATTAATGCTACTGGCAGTCAATGGCACGGGAATTCTTAGGAGGAAGAGTTTGGTTCCAGTTAATATGATCAGGACACCATAAGGTGGGGTCTAAATGATGCATAAAATTTCCCCAATTCCCTATGTGGGGGGAGAGAGTAGAGTTCATGATGCCCTTAGGTTTCTTTGGGAATTAATTGCATCCCCCAGAAGATGCTGATATGAATGTCAGAATCTTTTGAGTAGGAAAAACTTTCTCTCAAGAAGGTTGGTGGACAAGACTAAGGGAGAAAGATAAACTACAGTAGAAGAAGAGAGGAAAAGGAGAATGTGGATAGCTGTGTCTAGCTAATGTCAATTCCAGTAGCAGTATGCATTTCTTCTCAGTTGCCATCTGGCTAGGAAGGTATCAGTATCACTGTTACAAGTATCACTGAGAGATATTTCCACCTGATGGGTCTAAGAAAGAAATGAGTCTGAAATGTTCCAGCATTCTTGGCTTCAGACACAGTACCTTGCAATCACTGCATCTATAGCATTCTTCCAACAAGGTAACCCTTAATACCCTTTCTATTCCATAGTTAAGACCAATCAATGAACTTTTATAAAGTACTTAGTATGTGCCAGGCACTGGCAAGCTGACAAGCCCAAATACTTTACAGAGACAATTGGACCCAATCAATCTATCAGTAAGGATTTATTAAGCATTTACTATACACCAAATAAAGTGCTAAGTGTTGGTCATGTATAGGAAGACCAAAATAGTACATGCCCTCAAGGATCTTACTTTCAGATAGGAGAAAGAACATGCTAAATAAATTCTTATGGCAAGATATATACAGAATAGATGGAAAGTAACTATCAGGGAAGGTCCTAGTAACTGAGAGGATTGGGAAAGACTTCTTTAAAAAAAATGGCACTAGTGCTGTCTTAGAGGAAGCCAGGGATTCTAAGAGGCAGAGGTAAGGAGGTGAGTGCATTCCAAGCATGGAAACAGTCAGTACAGGGCTAAGACAAGGAAATAGTTGGTGATATGCCATGTACAAGAAACAGCAAGAGAGCCAGTAGAGGTAGATTTCAGAACACATGTGTGTTATTAAGTGTAAGAAAGTTGGGAAGGCAGGAAGACAGGTTGTAAAGAGCTTTAAATGCCAAATAAATGACTTTATATTTAATCATGGAGATAATGGAAAGCCACTATTTCTGCATAGTAGGGTAACAAGGTCAAACCTATACTTTAGGAAAATCACTTTGGATCTTTGATGCGTAGGAGATAGATTAGAAAGGAGAGTTACTTGTGGCTGGGAATCCCCAAGGAGGCTGTTGCAACTAATATACTCCTAGGATTGAAGCAGTAGAAGAATATAGATTTGGAAGATGAGGGGTAATAACTGTTGCAGATTTTAATTTGTTCTTTATGTTCTGTTTCTTTTTAATGTTCTTATCTAAATATGTCATCTGAAAAGAAATCAGGAAAATAAAGGCTTTTCAGCAAAATCTTCAAACAGATGATGGACCCAAAGAAATTGTGGAAACCTGAACATTATAGCAGACCAGTACATTTCCAAGGTTCTATATTTGGCACAGATTACATACAAAGACAAAAATTAAGTTGTCCCTACTCTCAAGGAGCAATTGGAACATAAAGAGTAATATATCAGTACCTGTTTTTAAAAGTATTTTTAAAAGTGTTTATTTCCTTGCTGACCACAAAAAGTCTTGGATTAATCTTTTTTGTTGTTGCTCAGTCATTTCACTAGTATCTGACTCTCTGTGCCCCCTTTTGGAGTTTTCTTGGCAAAAATAACTAGAGTGTTTTGCCATTTCCTTCTCCACTCATTTTATAGATAAGGAAACTGAGGCAGAGTTAAGTGATTTTCCCAGAGTCACATAGCTGATAAGTATCTGAGGCTGGATTTGACTGCGGCCTTCCTCTCTCCAGACCCAGCCCTCTAACCACTGTACCACCCAGATCAATCTCAGCTATTCATGCAAATAATTTATTCCATTAGCAATTAGTGACCCCAACTGTCATATCTCGCCTCATTCTTTGTACTTTCCCATCTCCTTACCATCCGTCTTATCATCCTAGAAATGCCTTCTCCTTGAAGCCCTCTTTCCAAACTGATAAGTCACTAGAGTGGATCACTTTCATGAGATACCCAGGCTGTGATCACTGCAGTTCTGGATCCATTCACACTCCCGTGACTTCTCTATCACCTCAGCAGCAATCTTGTCCCCACGTAGCTACACACAGCCCTTTCCAGAACCCCTTCATGTCTTGACTTCTCCAATTAAATTGTAAGGAGAGAGATTACCTTTGGGGATTATATTTATATCCTTAAGACTTATCATCATGTCTTGGCAAAGAGTAACTGCCTTTAAAATGCCATATCTCTCTCTCTCTCTCTCTCTCTCTCTCTCTCTCTCTCTCTCTCTCTCTCTCTCTTGTCTATCAGATCTAAGTTATTTTCCTACCCTGAATTATCATGTTAAAACAACATGAAAGAATGAATAAATATAGACAGTAACACTAACTGCCTTGGTGAACTTAAGCAATTCATTTGACTTTTCTGTACCTAAATTTTCTCATCTTTTAAGTGAATAGACTGGCCTGAACTGTCTCTAATCTCCCTTCCAGTTCATAAGGTTTACAATAACATTGACCCAAAAAGCACTAACTTTCCCCCCCACAACATTATGAAGCAAATCACCCCCCAAAAATCTTTGCTTTAAAATTGACATGCAATTCAGCATTCACATCCCCCAAGTGAAAAAAACAAACCACATTTAAATTAAAGAGTTATCAGTCATTCTTGTATATTGCAGCTGCTTGAAAAGCCATAGGGCAAAGGCATTTATATGGGAGATAAGCTCATTGTGTTGAACAAATTAATGCTAGATTGTGAATTAAACGGCATGTCTTCGGACAGCTAATTAGCTTTGTGCTGCTCAATTAAGTTTTGAAAGGACATGTTGTGTGTCTTGATGGAAGCCAGAATGAACTTCAAGGCTATTGCAGCTTTTGATTATTTTGGTTTCAAACCTTATGTAAAAGGCCAAGAAAACAGCAAGGACTTTGTAAATCCAGATCAATTGAAGCCTCCAAAAGACCTCAAATTACAAAATCCAAACACCAAAATAAGAACAAAGGTATTTTTAAATATTTCCATGAAAGTTAACAAGCATGAAATTGTGCATGTCTTTCTTTTCTTTGTGGCACTGCTGAAATTGGAGCAAAATTAGTAGAGATTAGAATAAAGACCAAGTTCAAATATTCCACTGGTTTACATGCCCTTTCATTCTTCTAACCTAAATCTCAAGCCTATTCATCCCATGCAAAGTTAGTTCTTGTCTAAATATGACAAATACGTCCTGCCATACTGGTAATTTCCTTTGCCTTCTATATCTCTTTTCTATACAAGGTGCAAAGAAAAGAGAGAATTGTTTCTATATCAGCAGACAGACTGCCAATAAATAGGTGTGTAAAGACAGACCAAGAATGCATACAAAGTAGCCTTTCCACACTGTTCATTGATCCATAGGAGTAGTCAAGACCATTGATCCATGGTTATACTGCTGCTAGTTCCATTTCTGTTCTCACTCAAAAATCTCCAATGTTGGAATGTCTATACCAGATCCCCGCTCTTCTATACCAGGCTTTGAGCTAGGAAATTAGAAATCTATAATAGTGAATATGAATGTAACACTCCAAGATTGAAAAATTCTTTCCATATATCAACCCTATGAGACAGAAAATGCAAGTGCTAGTAAACCTTACTTTGCAGATAAGGTAACTAAGAGTTAGTGAAAGGAAATAACTTTCCCAAGATTGAACTAATAAGTACATGAACACGGGACCTAAATCTTCTAAGATCAATGATCTTTCCATTATATCACAATACTAATCTGTAATGTTTAATTTATGAAAAGCCTATAAAGGCCTAAAAAACCCACAATACTTTATGTCACCATAGAATTCAATAAATGTATGGAAGAATCAGATCTGAGAGTATTAATGATATTTTTTATACTGCTGATGACCCATACTTCTGAATGCTGATTCTTCCATTGAATTTCATGGAATTGTACTCTTCTGCATTCCTTAACTGAATATTCTTTGATCTCATTTACTTGTTCATCTTCCTTCTTTCAGTGATTGTAGGTGTTCTCATAATGCCTTGTCCTGTGTCATCTTTTTTCTCTATCCTCTTTCCCTGGATGATTTCATCTTCTCCCATGAATTTAAATATAGTTCACATTTATGTAATATTTTAAGGCTTGTAATGCACTTTATAAATATTATCTCATTTTAGCCTCGCAACAACCCTGAGAGGTAGGTCTTATTATGATCACCACCCTCCCCCTTTTTTTCTGATAAGGAAACTTAGGAAAACCAGTTAAGTCACTTGCCCAGGGTCACATAGCTAGTAAGTGTCTGAAACTGTATTTGAACTCAGATCTTCCTGATTCTAGGTCCATTGTTTGATCCAGTGTGATAACTACCTGCCTAATATCTCTTATCAGATTCCAAAATCTATACATCCATCCCTAATTGCCCCTTAACTCTAACCCTACTTTAATAACTACTTTCAGGAATTTAACACATGCAAAATAAGTTTATCAGTATCTCCTCCAAATCTTCCCCATCTCTCAACTTCCCATTTCTGTTCCTAGCATTATGATCCTCTTAATCCAGACCTGAAACCTTAGAATTTTTTACTCTTTCCTTTTCCTTTATTCCTCATATCCAATCAGTTGACAAATCCTTATCTCACATTATTTCTCTCCCCAAGTGCTTTAACCTAGCCAAAATACATTTTCAAATGTTGTCTCTCATTACTTGAATAGATGCCTTTATTTCCAGCTTTGAGTCCTGCCTTCAAGATATAGCTTCAGTGTTACATCTTCTATAACATCTTCCCTGACCTTCCCCCAGGTGAAAATTGCATCCCCCTCCTCAAAATTCCTAGAGTAATTTATCTGATCACCCTCCACCATCCTCAGTAGAATACAAACTCTCTTAAGGCTCAATCACTGTCTAAAAGTAATTGAAGACTAAGAGACCTTAATGACCTAACTTCGTCTAACTTTGAGGTTAGAAACCATGTCATTTCTCTTAATTCTGTATTTCCATCCAGCCTAACATCAGGCTTTATACAGTTTGTTCTTTTGGTCCAGACCTATACTTTCATTGGCATAAGGAACTCTTCATGAGGATTTACTAGAGGTCCTCCTCTGCTTCTTGATAACAATCAATCCCTCTTCTGCACTTTATAGTCTTTAAGAGTTGCCTGGGGCACTGAAAAATTTAATTATTTGCCCAGGTCACTCAATCAGTATGTGTCAGAAGTAAGATTTGACCCCAGGTGGTTCTGACTCTCAGATCAAATGGCTATCTATCCACTAAACAATGCTCCTTGGCTCATTGTAAGTACTTTCCACATGAGGTACTTGTATAATAGTGTTCATGGTAATAATATGCCTGGATAATCACGTGTGATCATCTGTGAGCAGTCAAGACCGTTGATTGAGTTGACAATCAATCAATCTAACACCCCACTACACATTACTACACCACCCTTGAGTATTTCTTATCTTGCACTATGAATCACTCAATTAACAGCTCCATACAAATATCTATCCCCCGTACTGTTCCTTCCTGGGGTACCATGTCAATATAAACTTCCACACAAAGGTTATAATCCTAATAATCAATTTATTTAGATTAGATATAATCATAACAAAATATAGGAAATGGTCATGTGTATCTCAGAATCTGGAAACATTTACTTCCACCTCTGGGGATGGAACCTTCTTCACATTAATCCTCTCCTCCCTCAAGTTCCCATACTATTTTGTACTAGGGCAATGAGGAAGTGACACTAACATTCAGAGCTTTGCCAACCAAGTCTTGAGGAAAGACTCACTGCTTTTAAAAAAAAAATATTCTAATCTGTATAGAGTGGTAAGGGGTAGGAAGGTTTAAGATTTTGCTCATGTCACACTGTGTGGTCAGGGCACACATGTAGATGAAACAAACCAAGAAACCATATGCCTAGTCACATGCATGGAGAACACATTTAGGGACCTGCTGCCATATAATGAACTTCAGCTCTTTCAGGGCTTTCTCTGCTGCAATTTAAAATTAATACTCTATTTTAGAGCCTAGGTAAGGCTATCTGATACCATACACAGTCAATCTAGTAAATTTAAAAATGCAGATTAAGTTTAAATTTATTTTTTTTTACTGCCTCTGTCTTATATTGACTCAAGATCCTTAGTCCCAGACAACTACCTAACTTAGGGTTAAGGAATTGTTTATAACGATTCCTGATTTTCCTCTGTGTCCCCAAAACTTAATACTTTGTCTCACCATCCCCCCCAAAAAAACAGAAGCTATGTTGAGCCTAGGGCAATAAGGCCTATCTCATTCCCAAGATACTCCTTGATTGGACTCTAAGGAACCTAATGACAAAAACAAAAATAGGTGCAGCAAGCAGGGTACTACTTCCCAAATTTACTATGGCTATCTAGGATGGATAAATTCCATGATATTTTTTGGGTTATACTGAAGTTATCTCAAACTTCCCTGACATCCCTATAAGTGTTTTTGAGATTTCTAACACCAGACAGGTGTGGTGGGAAGAGTCCTTAATTAGGAGTCAAAAGAACTAGATTAAATCCTAACTGGAAGTTTTGAGTCATGTGACACTATACAACCACTAAAATTTTCTGTACCTTAGTTTCCTCATCTGTAAAATGGACATAATGATTACTTACCTAATAGAGTTTTTGTGATAAGTGAACAAATTATTTACATGTGTGTGTATTATGTATATAATTTTGTGAACAACTAGTTGCTACATAAAAGCCTACTGTTATCATAACTCTTGCAAAGAATTTAGCCTTGAAACGTATGTGACTCTTTTAACTCTTACTTTTAAAGAGATGAACCTAAAGAGGAAATAAATTGCCAATTTGGAAATGCAAAAGGTCACCCTAGGGAAATAGTCATAGAAGTGACCTTAACCTGCTCCCCCACACACACCCCCTGGTTGAAAATGTGCCAAATCTAAAAAACAAAATCTGGAATTATCATGAAGTACTGTGAAATTATTACAAAGTGATTGTCACCAATATTTTCTTCCCATTTCCCTTAATCTATTTCTATCATTGACTTTAAGAACTTCTTCTCCCATTGTTGGAACATGAACTGCTTCTGTAGACACCACATACACTTGCGTGTGCATGCACACACACACACACACACACACACACACACACACACAAATTGAACACTATGAATGCCACGACTCATGCAGTCTTCTTCAGTTTCTATTAGAAAGCAATGTATGTTCAGCAAACATGTCTTGTTTATTGACAAAAAGACAGATGATTAAATACATTTAAACTGGGAGCCTTTAATATATTGTTGGGAATTCTTTTAAGTAAATCAATTGTAAATAATAGTTTAGTGATGTCATTCAAAAATTACCTGCAAAGCAGAAAAAATACAGAGATTATTTAGGACTGTGATTTATACTCTTTAGCAAAACGAGTAATGGCAGATTACCTTTAATACTTGCTTCTCAAATATTTCTTTTGCTTCATTTTTATAGTGACTCTGTTAATGAATTATAAAATTTGGTATGAAGACATTACGAAAATCCATATCATCAGAATTTCACTCTGTATAATCCTGTTGGCCTCTACTATCACATAGGTAAGGCCAGAAATAATAAATAGCTTAATACATAAAGTTATCTTCCATTACTGAGATTCAATACTGATAAGATTCATTCATTGTTAGAATGTCTCTCAATTTTCCTGAGAAACTGAGTAATAAGTAGACATTTTCTCTCAAGGTTATAAAGTTAAGACATGGATTTCCTACAAAATTTCAAGTTGCTTCACTCAAATACCTTTAGGAGGTTCTCCATTGGTAACAACTCTAATTGAATGCAGGAGATTATAGGTTGGGAAAAAAAAACACTGACAGAAGACTTGGAATTATTTCATCTAAAGAAGCAAAGACTGAAAATGAGTAAACATTTAGCTTCTTTCTAATTCTGCCAGGGAATCTTCAACACACATATCTTTCAGGTCCAAATTTGCCTTAGTAAATAAATATTCACCTCTAACATCTGTTCCTATAGCCTAAGCTTTATCCTCTAGATTAAATATAATTTCATATACTACCAATTCCCCATCCATCCTCTCCACTTGCCGAAGTCATGGTTAACTTACAACTGAACAATTTTAACCTCCTCTCATGATTTTCTCCCTTTCAGCCTCTCACATAAGTTCCTCACCAAATACCTAGAGTTCCAAGCAATTCAATCTGGTACATCTGCTAAAAGGCAAGTGCATTGGCACATATTTGAGGCCTCGTCAACCAACTCAACTGCAAAAACATACTCCAGGGACTCTTTACCTCAAGAAAGGTATTAAAGCTACTCAAAGTGGCAACAGGTGATGGGAATGGGGAGAGCACAAGAGGAAATAGATAGCAAGAGAAGCACCTCTATCTTTTGGAGAGTGAGGCACACTGTTATCCAAATCTCTATGTTACTAAATCACTGTATCATGTGCCAACTTGATTGTACATATCTTAGGTTGCTGGCCCTTGTACTGTCATTGGGTGACAGGAATGAATACTGGAGAAGAGGCCTTAGAAATCATTTAGTACAATGTCCTCATTCTACAGGTACAGAAACTAAGTCTCAGGGAAGTGAAATGATTTGCCCATACAAAGGGTCACATTTTAATATTTCAATTCCCAATTTCCAAAGAGATAAATAAATTGTAGACTATATTCCTGTGGTAGCATGAAGAAATATATGAATTGATAAATAAAATATAATGTTCTAGATTTAGACTGAAAGAGTTTTGAGATCATCTAATCCAGTCCCATAATTTTATAGATGAAGAAACCAAGACCCATATATATGAAGCAATTTGCCCAAAGTCATGCAGTTAGTAAATGGTGGAGCCAAACTTTGGAACCTAGGTCTACTGGCTCATATCCAGTATTCTTTCCATTGTAACGTGGTGCAGGAGAAAAGGGGGAAATTTAGATACTAGCTTTGAAAATTTACCGAATTTATCTCCAAGAGATTGAACTAGCAGAAGATGAGGTTGATTTTTTTGGGGGGGGGTAGGGGCATCCCTAAATATAACATCAGCACATGGGAGATCTGAATTTCACCTCAATTATCAAAAAGAGTTAACTAAACTACCCAACATGCCTACCTTACTCCAATCATCCTATTTCACTCACTTAACTTGTCTCTGGGCTGGCACTTTGGTTTCTATGATGCTTAAGAATGTTTAATTTTAGCCATTTCACTCAGGCAACACTTTGTAGCTACAAATAACATTAATGGTTTTTATTAAAGCACACCAACTTTTCCTAATGGCTGAAATGATTCCCTTGGAACTACTCTACTACTGTGGCTACCAACATGAGATATACTCATGCATTAATTAGAGAGGCAAGAGGAAGAAGTGGATAGAAAAAAAAAACAAGCAAAATGCTAGCTTTGAAATTTTCCATGAAGGTTTTTCTTACGAATCAAACTTGAAAAAAATAGATGACTGCCTCCACCTGGCTCTGTTGTTCAACACTTCCACGCACAGGATCATCCCCCAGTCACATCCTATCTAAATATTCAATTCCTCAAACTTCTCTCAGTTGTTGCCACAACAAATACACTTACCACTCTGTTAATATGGAATGACAATGTGAACAGGAACATACGAAAATAATAATCATGAGGCTGATGGTTCATACACACACACAGTAGCTGTGTGTGTATTTACATATATGTATGTATATATGTATGAATGCATGTGTGTACATGCATATATATGTATGTATATAATTTTACTGAGGCCTTGAGTTTTATTTTATTTAAATAACCTCGTGGGAGAACAAAGCCATGTGTATTTGTTCCTCTTGTGCCTCAACTCCAACACCCACATACATAGAATATGGTACGATAAAAAGACCCCTGGTGACAAATAGCCTAAGTTTTAGATCCATTCCTGACACTAATTAGTTATGCAATCTTCAACAAATCATGGTCTTGTTAGGCCTCCATGTCCACATCTATATGCATGAGTGAGTTGGACTATAGAATCTCTAAGGACCTTTCCTGCTCTAAGATTCTACAATCTAACCAGAAATGATAAATCAAAAGGACTGTTATCCTTCAAAATAGCAACAGAGGGAGACTTTATATACTTATTCCAACAATGTTATCATTGTTCCAACTAGTTTAGCAATTCCTTTTTGCAAACTGCCTTCTGAATCAGTTTAGTGGCTAAAGAAGAAAATCATTTTTAATGATTTCATATTCACCTCACTCTTGACTTTTGCCCATCTTCTTTTTTTCACTAGATAGAACCAATTCCTTATGACTTCTGGCTCTTTCCAAGCATTGTATTTACTCAAAAAGCCATAAAACCAGTGAGGCAATTCAAACAAATGTCCTCCATGTTTTAAAGCCAATTATCAAATATGAGCTCCAGAAATACTTTAGTTATGACTGCATCATTGGAATAATTGTATAGCCTCTCATAGAGATTAATTTGAAGGTAATAGATTTAGTTGTCTGGAAAACTATAGTATGTGTTTAAAAACCAATCAGGTAACTAATTGTACATTCATTCATATCTTCACTTTTCCAAGGTTTTGCTGGTTGTTGTCATCTCCTTTCTATCTCTTCACACCAGCACTTGCTATCTTAAATGTCATGGTACATAACAGTAGGGTTGGTGTTCTTATTTGGTTTATATAGGACAGTGCTTCTCAACCTGTGTGTCGCAACCCCTTTCGGGGTCGAATGGCCCTTTCACCGGGGTCACAGGGGTGCCTAAGACCATCAGAAAACACATATTTCCTGCGCTCAACACTGCACTCCTCTGTCTCCAGGAGGGTCCGCTCACATGCAGACACGTCCACATACACATATTAAATGGTCACGGCATTAGGAAGGTTGAGAACCACTGATATAGGACCTACCATACTGACAGGCAAAGTCATAGACTTAATAAGGATTTTGATGAAGAAAATTAAATCACAGTAAAAAATTTGGGACCATGTTCATTGACTTTAGTATATTAGATGAATTAATTAAATTGAAAACTTGAAAATATGGGTGATATTTAACAGGGCCTATTTGTAATAAGTTTAAAGTATTTTGGCAATATTCATCCCAACTAGATACTCTGTGGTTCAAAAAAATGGTCTAAAGGGGAACAGAGTGCCTCTTCAAAATCCAATTCCACTTAAAACCTTGTCTCATCATCCTTCCCTACTTCTTTAGCCACAAGAAAATAACCAGGGTATCATCCCATAAAAATTCCTTGTTCTTTCTATTATAAGAACTTTAAAATCCAAGAGGTAATGGAATAAACTTTGGAATCCTTGTATTGTGATGTTCCCAGAAACATTTTGACAGACACTGTTAATCCATCTATTTTGGTTATTCTTTCATTCATTGTAGCCCTAATTTGAAATAGTCAATCTCACAGAAACTTTTTGTGCTGTAACTGCATTTTTAAGAGAGAGAGGAAATAGCATATTGAGAAAAGATTGTTCTGGAGAAAATTAACTATCATGGCTAAGAGAGACTTCGTGGAACATAGAGAAGAAGAATCCAGACAATTTTTTTTCTAAGAGATTGAACAAGTTAATTTTCAAGGAGAAGGAAGCTGAAGAAATATTTTGAGTGAACTGAGTTTAACTTCTCCTCTGGATGAGCTGTGAAGAAGGTATTCTGAAACTGATTTCTTGTGAAATGCTGACTGTCATTCTGAGGGAGGTGAATGACGGGACAAAAGTTCCAGTGGGTATGGAGAAAATCAGCAGTTGCAATTGATGATTAAAGGTGAATCTGGCTGTGTTCTCTGACCTCACATTGTAGAATATTTAAGTATATATTTTATTGTTTATTTCATGGTTATTAAGTTGTATAGCCAGTAACAGTAAAGTCTATGAGACTGAGGTTTGAGGGTAAAAGATAGGAGCAAGAGCTTGTGGGAAAAGAGGTTTCTCTAGTTTATAAACTCGAATTTATGAATTAATGACAGAGATTGTTCATTTCTGGTAAATGAAAAAGAAATAGAAGAACAAAACCTCTGGATTTCTATAAAATCAAGGATCAGAATTAATAAGATGTCACAGTGCATAGAATGTGGGATTTGGAGGTAGGAAAACAAGTTTGAATTTTGCTTCAGATATTTAGCTGTGTGACCCTGGGCAAGTCATTTAACATCTGTCTGCCTCAGTTTCCTCATCTATAAATTAAGGATAATTTTAAAAAGCCTTGGTAGGTGCCAAGCTTATTGTATATATAAAAGCATTTTGAAAACTGTAAAATGTTATATAAATATTACTATTAGGAATTATTATTATCAATAAACCATTACAATTTAGAAAGAGACAAATATTGGTGTGGTTCTCAACTAGTACAAGCGCAACATAGCCTCAATCAGACCTTAGGTAGGTTCTACATGAGGGTCTTCATTCCTAAGCCCTATTATACCAACAAACATTAAGTATTTATTACTGGCAAGGCACTATCAAAATAAACACACACACACACACATATATATACATATATATATATATATATATATATACACACACACACACACACACACACACACACATATACATACATATATACGTCTAAGGGAATATACAGGCATGTATACAAATAATTACAATACAAAGGAAGGAGAAATAAGGAGTAAGCAGGTAAAGTGGTATAAGATCAGATCATAGGATCATAAATTTAGATTTAGAAAGTTAAAACTCATCTAGACCAAGCTCTCTGGGTCCAAACCCAATGCTCTTTGCATAGTAGAAAGACGTGAATCAAGGTCAGGCAATTCTACAAAGTGCAAAGAAAAAAATCATTTTTTCTTGAATTTGTGTGGTTTTCTGCAATGACGGTCTGTCTGGACTTGTATAAATTTTTTATATTAGCAAAGCAACATGTCTCCATAAAATTACTTGAGTCGATTTACACAAAGAAAAGACAATGAGCAATTCAGGGATTTCAACACCAAGTAGAATTTGAAATCTTCCACTTCCCCTAAACTGTTGCTATAAAGCAATATTGCTTAGCTAAGATTCCTTGAAATGGAGTCATTTATGCCTAAAGTGACCAAGTCTTGAAATATTACGTAAGTAGCTAATTCTACCACAAGAATTACACTGAGGTATAGTTTGGGGTTTTTTTGCCCTTCATGTGACTAGGAAGGATGCAAACCTTAACTCCTCTGTCAGACTCCCCTGAACTTCAAGTTCTATTCAATGACAGAAATAAGAAAAGTTGGAGATTGTTGTTGGAGATTGAAATAGAAGAAGTTACCTCCATATATATTCCCTAACAAACTGCAAGGTGGTGTGCTTGAGTTTGAAGTAACAAAGACCTGGGTTCAAATACTGCCTCTGACACATACTAGCTACAACATATTGGGTAAGTTAATTACCCTCTCAGAGCTCTGAGTTACTCTCTAAGACTATAAGTTTGCCAAGATGACAGAGATAGGAAGGAACCCTGTGAGCCCTCCTAAATTCCAGTCCAAACAACTAGAAAACCACCTCAGAATTGATCTGGAAGCAGGGAAGCAACTCACCAACTTGGTAGAAAAAGTCTGTCTTACTGGGGTGGGAGGAAAGTGATGTCTAAGAGTAACAGCAGCAGCAGTCTCACAGCAGAGAGAAAAGCTCTGAGCCTGAGGCAATTCAATCATTATTTGATAATATTTGGATGAGGCCCCACCCTCCCGCAAACCAGCAACCCTCTAGGCAAGTGAGCAGTCTGTGCAGGAAGCAAGACCTACTGCTGACCAGTAGTGAAGCCCCATCTTGGGGCTGGCCAATAGCAAGAGCTCACCCTTCAAGACCTGATAGCAAAGAGATCCTGTTTCCATAGGAACTCAGCAGCAGGGTTCCATCCCTGGGCCAGACCAGCAATAATATCCCCACTTCAGGACTAGTCACCAGAAAGATTTTGTTATAATAGCAACCCAGCAGAAAGGCCCCATCTCTGGGGCAGGCCATCAACTAAACCTCACACCCACAGGACGCCAACAGTGAGGCTCTGTCCTTAGTACAAATCAGAAGGGCAACCGAGGCTTCAGTAAAGGCAAGCAGGTAAGCCCTGAAGTCTAGTGAAAACCAGCAGTAAAACCCTGAGGTTCAGCACAAAAAGCTTAGGATAGTGCAGGACCAGACCCTCAACTCTCACATAAAAAAAAGTCTGAAAAAGGTCAGAAAAAAATGAGCAAAAAAACAAAAAAAAAGAACTTAACTACAGAAAGTTAGTATAGTGACAGGGAGGATAAAGTCATAAACTTAGAAGAGGGCAATAGTGTAAAAATGGCTACATGTGAAGCCTCAAAGAAAAATGCAATTTGGTCTCAGACCCAAAAGGAATTACTGGAAGAACTCAAAAAGGATTTTAAAAAGAAAATTAGAGAAGTAGAAGAAAAACTGGGAAAATAAACGAGAGTAATATGAGAGAATCATTTTTAAAAAGTCAATAGCATGAGAAAAAGATACTCAAAAATTTAAACAAGGAAAATAACTCCCTAAAAAATAGAATCTGACAAATGGAAAAGGAAGTACAAAAGTTCACTGAAGAAAATAATTTTTTAAAAAATTAGAATTGATCAAGTGGACTCTAATGACTCCATGAGACATCAGGATATGATAAAACAAAATCAAAAATGTTTTTAAAAATATAAGAAAATGTGAAATTTCTCATTGGAAAAACAACTGACCTAGAAAATAGATCCAGGAGAGATAATAGAAGAATTATTGGACTACCTGAAAGCCAGGATGAAAAAAAAGTCTGGGTATTATCAAAGACATCTGGCCTGATATGTTAGAACCAGAGAGCAAAATAACAATTGGAAGAATCCACTGATCGCCACAGCAAAGAGATTCCAAAATGAAAACTCCCAGGAATGCCATAGTCAGATTCTACAGCTCACAGACCAAAGAGAAAATACTGCAAGTAGATGAAAAGAAACAAGTCAGATTTTGTGGAGCAACAGTTAGAATTACATAGGATTGGCAACTTCCATACTAAAGAACCAAAGATCTTGGAATATTCTATGCTAGAAGACAAAGGAATTGAGATTACAACCAAGAATCACCTACTCAGCAAAATTGAAAATAATCTTTCAGGAGGGAAATGGGCATTTAATAAAATAGAGGACTTTCAAGCATTCCTAATTTAAAGACCAGAGATTTTTGAATAAAAAAAATTGACTTCCAAATACAAGACTCAACAGAAACATAAAAAAGAAACAAGAAAGAGAAAATACAAGTAAAACTCTTCATGTTTCTCTATGACAAGATAATGTTCGTAACTCTTAAGAATATTATTACTATAAGAGTAATTAGAAGGAATATATGTAGACAGAGCAAAAGGTGACTTTGATGGAATGATACCAAAAAAAAATGAAATAAAGGGGTGAGAAAGAAAATTACACTAGAAGAAGATGGAGGGGGGATTGAATGGGGTGAGTTATCCAAAATAAAAGAGACATGAAAGAGATATTATAGTGGGGAAGAAGATGGGGAAAGGGGGGAATGGCAGACAAAGCTTAAACCTCAGTGTTATCAAAATTAGCTCAAAGAGGGAATAACGTACAGAGTCAGTTGGATACAAAAATCTATCTTACCTTATAAGGAAGTAAAAAGGAACTGGAATAATAGAAGGGGGAAGGAGGATTGAGAAAACGGAGAGTAAATTGGGAGATATGGTAATCAGAAGTAAAACACTTGTGAGGAGGGAAAGGGTGAGGGGTAAGGAGGGGATAAATAACGGGAAAATAGCATGGAGGAAAATGCACAGCTATCATAACTATAAATGTGAATAGGATGAACTCACCCACAAAACAGAAGTAGATAGCAGAATGGATTAAAAATCAGAATCCTACAATATATTGTTTAAAAGAAACACATTTGAAGCAGATATACATGGGATAAAGATAAGGGGTTAGAGCAGAATTTATTATGTGTTAGGTGAAACAAAGAAAGCAGGGGTAGCAATCATTATCTCAAACAATGCAAAAGCAAAAATAGATCTAATTAAAAGAGATAAGGAACAAAACGATATCTTGCTGAAAGGTACCGTAGACGATGAAGTCATATCAATACTAAACATATATGCACCAAATGATATAGCATCTAAATTTTTGAAGAAGTGGAATGAGTTACAGGAGGAAATAGATAATAAAACTATACTAGTGGGAGACTTTCCCCTCTCAGAACTAGACAAATCTAACAAAAAAAAAAAAACAAGTACAAAAGATGTTAAGGAGGTGAATAAAATTCTGGAAAAGTTAGACATGATAGATCTCTATAAAAATTGAGTGGGAATAGAAAAGATTTTTTTTTCTCAGCAGTACATGGCACCTATACAAAACACAGCCATACTTTAGGATATGCAGTCCTCACAACCAATTGCAGAAAAGCAGAAATAGTAAATACATCCTTTTCAGAACATAATGCAATAAAAGTTGCATTCAATAATGTACAATGGAAAGAGTGATTACAATTTAATTGGAAATTAAATAATCTAATCCCCCCAAAATAAGTAGGTCAAAGAACAAATCATAAAAACAACAAATAATTTCATTAAAAGAAATGATGAGACAACAAACCAAAATTTGTGGGATGCATCCAAAGCAGTATTGATGGGAAATTTTGTATCTCTAATTGCTTACACAAATAAAATAAAGAAAAAGCAGATCAATGAATTGGACATGCAACTAACGAATTAGAAAATGAACAAAATAAAAATCTCCAATTAAACATAAATTGTAAATCCTGAAAATCAAAGTAGAGATTAATACAATTGAAAGTAAGAAAACAATTGAACTAATAAATAAAACTAGAAATTGTTTTGTGAAAAAAAAACTAACAAAATAGGCAAACCACTGGTTATTTTTATTTTAAAAAGGAAAGAAGAAAATATTTATAGCAGCTCTTTTTATACTGACTAAGTACTGGAAATCAAAGGGGTGTTCATCAATTGGGGAATGGCTAAACAAGCTGTGGTATGTGATTATAAAGGAATATTATTGTGCTATAAGACATGATGAGCAGGATGATTTCCCAAAGAATGAATAATGAGGCATACTATCTGCCTCCAGAGAAAGAACTGATATTGTTTGAACATAGATGGAAGCATGCTATATTTTTACTTTCTTTCCTCTTTCCTTTTATTTAAATCTTCTTGTATAAAATGAACAATATGGAAATGTTTTACATGATTGCAGATGTATAACCTATATCTGATTACTTACCATCTCAGGGAGGGGGAGGGGAGACAGGGAGGAATAAAATTTGGAACTCAAAACTTTAAATTAAGATGTTTTTAAAAAAATAAAAAGAGACTATAAGGTCTGTTTAGGTGGAGAGTCTGCAATGATGGAAGGAATTTCCAACCCAGAGTTCCCTGAATTGATTAAAACATAGGCCCAAACTCCCTTCCATTCTCTCTTTTGTTAAAAAGGCACCTATGTTAGGCATTAGAAATAGAAAGACAAAAGTAAAACCATCCTTGCCTTCAGTGAATTTACATTTTGATACTCTACTTTTTTAATACTCCAATACTTTAATATAAAAAGTAGAAGTGAGGGGCAAAGAGGACAACAGGAGGAAAAATGCTACCTTTGAAATTTTCCATGACACTTTTTTTCTAAGACTAATTTCCCTTGTCTTCCTCATTCTCATAAACTCATATTCCTTTTTCTCCTTCCCTTCCTCCATTTTATCTAAATAATTAGTTCCTATAACTTCTTTCCCTCCAAACACAAAGTTTTTGTCCTATTGTTTCTACTTACAAAGTCTCTACAATAGTTCGGGGCCTTTCCACACTTCTCACCAGAAACATTGTAATAGCTACCTGGTTGTTTTGGGTGAATCTAGTTTCTCCATACTTCAAATGACTGATAAAATAATGTTCCTAATGCAGAAATGTAATTATATCAGTTCCCTCTTCAGAACTTTTTCAGTGCCTCCCTGGTTTGTTTGTTTGTTTGTTTGTTTGTTTGTTTTTTTAAGAATAAAATGGAAACTCTTGGCTTGGCATTTAAGACCTTCCATAATCTGTCTCCAATCTTTCTGCTTTATTTCCTATTATTTCCATTCCAGATAAATTGAACTACTGAATATTTCACAATCTCTACCTGTCTTCTCTAACCTCTGTACATTTGCCTAGGACATGAGCCATACCTGTGTAAGAAGCAGGACTAAAGGCTAAGGCTCCCTTTCACACTAAGGGGCTTATCTCTGGACTAAAAAAAAGATGAAGTTTTATATTGGGAGAGCCTGGTCTCTAAATAGAGGAGGCAAATTCCAGTCCCATTATCTCTAGTTCTTTACACTTGAACTACAGAGCTCCAGGGGGAAAAAATATAAATTAAAACTTAGGTTTGGCTCATGTCTAACATTTCCCCATTTACTGTTATATATAAAGCAGTTGGAAGAAAAGCTCAGTGCTCTGTATTTTTAACAAGTCAGTCAGAGATAATTTATTAATAATGCTATTAAAAACAAGAATTGTTTCTTGGAGAAAGAAAGAAATAAAGATCCAAGGGAAAGAGTTTGGTCTTCCTTATTAGAATTCTCCCACAATGAATGTCTTTTTACATTTTATAATAATCCAAAAAAATACCCAAATTCCATAGAGGTGAAACAAGAATACAAAAATTCAATTGGGAATTGGTCTACCCAAAAGAATTGTAAAAATATCATCAGCATACGCTTGGAGAAGTAACTGTCTTCCTGGAAAACTAAAGGATCCAGAGACTGAACAAAGAGTTACCTCCCTTGAATTAGTTCATGATAAAACGTAGGTACACTTTCTTTAGTGAACAAAGAGCCTTTCCCTCTTTCACACTGGTCAGAGGTGAACTGCATTAAATAAAAACACTTCCAATCCAGTTCCGTCACCATAAATAAGGCAAGGGGTTTTACTTTGAAAGGAATCACATTCTCTCCCAGAATTTGACTGAATCTGGGGATTTTGGTTAATTAACAAACATTTATTAAATACTTACTATGTGCCAGGTATTGTGCTAAGTGATGAGGATATAAAAAAGCAAAAGATAGTCCCTGCCCTCAAGTAGCTCATGATTTAATGCACTGGGTACAGAATCAAAAATGTCACAGTAGGGCTAGGACATTGACTTATTGGCATTAATTAAATTTTCTAATCAAGAAAATTCTGTGAATCTAAAGAATAAAGTCTAATATCCTCATTGATAAAACAAAAACATGCCTTCTTGGATATGGTACCATAACAGGTAGTTATTTCCTACACAAAAAAATGCTTTAAATTTAAGACTCCTAAGCTTGCACTGAGAAATATTTAAAACCTGAAATAGTAACACATAACTCCTATTACAGGGAGTTGACAGTCAATCAACAAACAGTTATTAAGTGCTTGCTATGTGTCAGATGCTGTGCTGAGTTCTGAAAACTGGGAATACAAGTAAGATAAGCAGGGGTAGGAATCTGCAATGAATCCTGGAGAGGAATTAAGGCGTCTGGAAAGAATCAGTCAGAGCTATAATAAGGAGAGGTCACAAAGAAAGGTTATTCTTTCTCCTTCTCTTCCTCTTCCTCCTTCCAAATAGGACTTTAATAGTAGATTCACATATACACATTCATATATCTTGTGACTAATATTTCTATTTATGCAGTACTGTTTATTCTGCATTCCAGGAAGTGGCAAACCAGACAACATGTTCAAGGTGGTATTGCATTGATTTTTTAGTGACAAGTCCCTAAAATCCTTAGCAAAATTTCAAAGTAGATAGTTTGTCTTTTGTGCCTTTCCATCTATCTTTCTCTATCAAGAAGGATACTTCTAATGTGAAAAGTAGTCTGGGGATAGTGAGTTTCCAGGGTGAAGGGCATTCTATAACATGGTAGTTAAAGGCCTTTAGAAATAATTAAGTAGGATGCCTGCCTATTTAAAAAAATTAAGTATAAAGCATTTTGTGGGACTGTTGAAGAGCCATTTTATTTTCACTTCAACCTTGTACCATCTAAACAATTCCTTCAAGGATTGTATCTTTTGGACATCCATAATATACCTTATACTCATCCTCTAAGTGACAGTCATCTCCTTCTCCAAGAAAGTGATTGTGACTTCAAGCAGTAAGTGTGTCCTGATGCCAGTCACCTAGACTTCTCAATGCCTTCAGATCTCGTGATTGTATTAAGCAACTGCCAAGGCTGAAAAGATCCATCTCAGGATTACTATTTAGTCACCTTTGTTCAGGGAACGAAACACAGAACACAGGAAAAGCCTTGAGATTAAGATTCTCCTATATAATGCATATGTGTGCTGCTATGTATAAATAGTTGCTATATATTCCTGGGGGAGATGGAAAGGGAGGAAGAAATCCCTCTTCCTCATCACATTAAATCCAAGAGAGGCTTACAAAGTCCACATATACTCTTCTTGGCTCACTTTTTGCACTTCACTCTTCTATGCAATCTTACACCACCACCACTATCATAATGGTGGCCAACGGAACAAAAAAATTTCTTCATCATCTCAAAGCAAAAGTCTTTCAGTATCAAGTCATATTTGTCACCAAAATTGTCACAGAGTCTATTCTATGAATGCTCCAAAGGCTGTTCTACAATTCAACCCTACTATACCTATAATTCCCCTCCCCCCTGATCTTCAGACTGTTTCAACTCCTCTTTCTTCAGAATTGGCTTAAGTAGTACATCTTCCATGATCCTCTCAGTTTCCCTAGAATAAATTTCCAGACATCATTTTTGTCCTTATGATTTCAAATCTAGTAACACACTTATTTATTTACATTTTTCATGTCCCAAGATCTAATAGAAAATCAGTCATAGACCTAGAACTAGGACTCAGGTTTCCTGACTCCTGCTTCAGTGATCTTTCCAATACACTAGGTTAGTTGACTCCTTCACCAAAACCTGTGAAAAGTTTGGGGGTGGTCACCCTTTAAAGAAAATGGTGGAGACATCCAAATTCATTACCTTAAACAATGAGGAAATGTCCACCGTATTCCCTGCCTACAGCACACACAGAAAAAAAAAATTACATTCAACTGAGTAAACACTGCCAAATATACACAAATAATTTTTATTCAGAACAGCTAAGAGTTGTACCAACTGTGTTTGAATAGATAAGCCAGGCTAATATCATACACTATTGGACTAACCTGATGTCATTGCCATTTAGAAACTTGTTCTACAATTCAGCAGTCCTCTGATTTTGAACTGATGTATATCATGTGATGTAAAAAGTTAGTGTTGTCAAAAAATAAGCCCCTAAAGGAGATGACAACCAGACAAGGGAGAAGACAAGCACCCCAGGACACATTGTTTTCCAAGAAAAAAGTTACAGATGTGACTACACGCTACCTGTTTGCAGAATAGCAACCAAATTTGAAGGAGTTCATAGCAGCAAAATTTCCCAGTTGTATTCCTTCCCTCAATGATTTAAAGAAAAAATAACTGCATTTTTACTCCAGAAATTTTCAGCAGATGGAAATAGTGTTACGTTTGCAGAAATATCAAAGAAAAAATTGGGGAGAGAAAATTTAAGGGAAAATGAAATACATCAAGTATTGTTAGCACTTTTTGAAACTATAAAGTCATTTTGATTAATCTAATTCAATTAAACAAGTGAAATATCTGTTATTTTCAAGACACCATACAGGGCTGGAGAAACAAAAACAAAACAAGGTTAAAAAAAAAAAAGAAAAATCCTCTACCCTCAAGGAATTCACCTTACATTATGGGAGGAGGGTGATTATACAATGAAACAAATAAGTAAATAAGAAATAATGTAAGGAGGAAGAAAGTCTTTTAAAATGGATGTAAAAGTAAAATATTTGATTTAGTCAGAAAAACATAGGTCCAGAAAAATTCAATAAAGGCTCTTTTTTCTTTGTTTTTCATTTTATACCAAAAAAAAAATCTCAGAAAGAAAAAAGTTAATTTTAAAATTCAGTTTTCATCTTAGAGATTTGCATCTGTAAGGACATAATAGACTTTTAAATTCCCTCTAGAGTTATCTCTACCTCCTGATTTCCTTGATATAGTTGCTGAGATTCAACATTTTACATTATTTTGTATTTTTCAAAGATTGTGAAAATTTGTTGTTGCTTGGGTGATATGTCTTGGAAACCTGATAATTTTCTTAAGATAGAAAGTGGTCTGGCTGGCACCAAGATTAGTCTTATGCATAAATGAGAAGACATCAAAGTTTATCTTCCCATCCTCTCACTTGACCTTTCTGCTCTCCCTCTTCCTAACAACCTACACTTGCCTAATAGCCTTGGTCTTCTTTGTGTGTCAGGTATGCAAGGCTTTTCTTGGGTACTTAAACTAGCATATTTTGTTTTATAATTGTTTGTGTAGATGTCATCTACCCTAATGGGTGTTAAATTAATTGGAAGGAAGGAAACAAACATTTATTAAGCCCTCACTATGTGCCAGACTATGAGAAGTGCTTTATAAATATTCTCATTTGTTCCTCACAACAATCCTAGGTGTTATTATTTCCCTCATTTTACAGACAAAGAAACTGAGTCAAACAAAGGTTAAACAGCTTACCTAGGATCACACAGCTAGTGATCAAGGCTGGAATTGAACTCGGGTCTCCCTGACTCCAGGTCCAGCCATCTATCTACTGTGCCATCTAGTTGACTCCTCTTTCTTCCAGATAGAAAGTATTATTTATTTAGCTTTCTACCTTGCCCAGGCTTAGGTTCAAGCTCTATATGCATGCACGTACTAAAAGAAGCTGACAAGTTTTAGAATTCCCTTCATTTAGATCTCACAGGACATAGAAATTAGTGCACATGTCCTAGGTAATTTCCTGGAGCACTAAGGGGTTAAATTATTTACCCAACATCATATAGTTAAGTGGCAGAGGCATGACTTCTATAACTATGGGGGTCAATTGAATCAATAGCTTATTCCCACCCAAATTAAAGTTTAATATGATGCTTTGCTGATGTCTTTCTCAAGTAAGAATACATCTATGAAATCAATCAACCAGGGCCATTAAACCAGGTATGAAGAATCAATCAATTCAGGAGTAAATGGCCATTCAGGAAATGAAATGATGCTACACAAGAAGTGTATTGGTATTGGTTGAGGAAACTCGGTTATGATCTGTGAGGCACTGATACATTAACAAGCCAGTTTAAAATACAGCATCCTAGGACCTAGCCATCACAGTGGCAAAAGCAGCTCCATCCAAAACCCTGAGAAGGGGTCTCAGGGAGTTGAGAAAAGACAGAGTATCCTGATAAAAGACTTCGTGAACTTCAAAAGTCCAGAAGACTTGGACTTCCCAGCAGGATCCTCAGAATAATAATAGCTGAAAGCAGCCTCTGCACTGGGGACTGGAGACAAACTATATGCTGAGGAAAGAGCTTCAGGACTCTATGAGAAGCTGAGCAGAAAGCTTCAACACTGATCAGTTAGCAAGCTTGGGCCAACTGGTTCAGGCCCTCATCCCACTGAAAGGGACCTACTGATGGGAATGCTGGCATCATTTGGACAGCCTGCTGGCAGGAACTTTGAGGCTGCCTTTCTCCTTATAAGCCCCCTTGAGAGAATAAAACACCTATGGTGAGGGCCCACAACTGATGAACATGGAAAGAAGACTCCTTGCAATACAGTAGGAGTGAGCATTCCCCTATTCTCCTCATATATAGCACCTCTTGTTTCCACCCTTTCATGATCAATATAGTGTGTATATGTGTGTGTGTGTGTGTGTGTGTGTGTGTGTGTGTGTACCCCACTGTGCCACTGGACTGGACTACCTAGTCGTTCCTGTCCCTGTAACTCCCCTTGCAAGGCTAATAAACAGTTGTAGTCATTGACATTCCAGGTGTCTCTACTTCCTTGCAGAATCTGAACCCACAGGCTAGTTCAGTTAGTTCAAACATACCTAAGGGGAACTTCATAAGGCCTCCAAAAAGGGAGAGGATTTCTAAAAATTAAGAGCTATGATTTCATTCTTTTATCACATGGGCTCTCTAGGTTTGAGCCAACTTTCCCCTGGACTCTGAATGTACAAAGAGTGTGTACTATCAAGTCTAGCTACCCAACTGATATCAATTGATAATCCATGGGGAATCATGTTGCTGGGGACTCTTGAATAATAACACTAGAAAACCACCCGTGACTCCTCAGATTTACTCATAGAAACATGAGGGGAGAAGCATCTGACCTCACCTTGTAGACTCCATCTACTTATTAGTCTCAGTGTCATTTGAGAGAGTACCCCCAGAGCTACACTACCGTGGAACCCATATCTTCTCCACTTTAAATTTAGTACTCTGCTATACAAGTCTGCTCTCACTCAGCACATATTAAATCATTGAAAAATGTTTTAATTGAATTAAATTTTAAAATTTATTTCTAAAATGTGATAGAGTAGAAATCAAATTAACAGGTACAAGGAATACTCTATGCCTTATTGATTCTACCAATTATCTCCTTTCTTTTCAATGCCAACTTTCAAATTTCAGAGAAATCCTAGAAATGGAAGAAAGGAGAGCTGGGTACAGAGTTAGAGTAACGGACAGCCACTCAAACCATATTGGCCCTGTCTCAATGTCCCATGAGATCTATACTACATCTATCCAAGGAGGAAAATAATCATCATTGTCATCATCTTCTTTATCATCATCATCATCATCACAGTAATAATAGTTATTTTTTACATACTTCACACAAATAGTATCTTTTCCTTTTCCAAAACTATTTTATATTTATTATTTCCTTTGAGTCTCACAAATGCTTTAGTGTTAGAAGTTAATATGCTTTTATTAATGGAAATGATGCTAAGGAGAACGTGTTACCATTTGCCTTGCCACTGTATTCTAAGGACCCCTAAGCCTTGCCATCTGATCTGAAGCTTTCAAACTTTATAAGTTATCCTCCCACCTCCCTTTTAAAATATGATCTTTTTGAAATCAAGAACTGATCCTATTACTTTTCTATTTGTATCCCCAGCTCAGTGCTTTGTATAAAGTACACTTAATGCATGCTTTTTTCAATCATTCACAATCTTAAGTTGAATGAGACAGAAGAAGCGAGGAAGCCATTTGCTGCTACTAACATGACCCCCAGTGTAATTGAGTCCTAAAAGTTTAGCCTTTACAGGAAGCCCCTGAAAGGAACTTGGAATTTTGTAGCTATCCAGTGCTGAAGGGAGGCAGCTCACTCACAAACATAACTGCCTAATTTCAGGATGTGGGCTGTGTGCGCAGGCATGCGCAGACACACACACACATACACACACACACACACAATTCCTATGGAATACTTTTTCATCACCCCAAAAGCTCCTTCAAGTGGATGCCTAAGGGTGAAAGGGTCAAATATGACATAGCATTCCTGAGAAGCAGATGAGCTCATCTAGGACTAGACTTCTACTCTGAGAAGTAAAGATGTTTATTTCCCTTTTCTTTTATCTATTTTCTGCTATTGTTTTATTTTTATTTGTTTTCTTTCAGAAAAACTTTAGGTGTTAAAATAGGCCTTTAAAATACTAAAGCAGTCAATAACACACTTCTTTGGGAATTTTGTTAATTTTGTTTGCTTCTTGAATTTGTATGACTATGTATTAGAGAGGTAAGTTTAATCTCCAGTCTTACCAGCTAAAAGTGATTTATATGCTCACAGAAGATTTAATTTGGGGTAACCAAGAATTACACATCATAGACATTATTGAGACTCAGGGTACAGGAATGAGGATGAGAAAACAAAGCAAAAAATGCTGGAAATTTCTCAAGTCACCAGACAGATATGCAGAATTAGGGATGTGAGTATCAGTGTGTTTCAAACCCAACAATGTGATTTGCTGAAATAGTAAATTTGTGTCCATGGAATCACTGATCCATTTGTTGAGTTCTTCTATCAACTTGATGAAATTATAGGGTGACATTATAACCTCTGTTTTGAGGTACCTTTGGGGTACCTCCACATGAAGTGTGGGCAAATCCACTGTTACCTTGCTAATAGCACTCTGGGAACTCAGAATGATTGCTATACTGATACTCAGGATAGAATCTTGTCAGAGAAGCCTCAACTCCAACCTCACCTTCATCACCTATAGAAGAGAATTAATAAAGCTGCTAACTTGTTCTCTCTTTCTCTCTTCTGGATTCTTTCTTTGTGCCTTAATCCTGAGTGCAACAAGGATAACAAGAAAGTTTCTCCTTCGTGGTGCAGTTCCTCAGTAACAGTTGACAATTAATTATGAAAGAAACAAGTATCAGAGGTAGATATCTGCTTATACTTTAGCCTGAAGAAAGAGATCCTGAGAGTAGACTTTCTTAGGTTAACTTGCACAGTAATAGATTTCCTATAGAGATGCACGGCAGAGGCAGACATGTATGTCCTGTCAGGGTTCACGCCCTGCCAGAAGGGGAAGCAGGTACTTACCTTTACAAAGGAGAAGACGCTGGCATTTTCTCTTGAAAAGAAAGTAATGCTGGAGGGTATATGTTAAAAGGGTTTATTGGTATTACACCTGGGAAGCCTTACAGCAGGACTCTAAAGCCGCCCGCCCCTCCAAGGCTTAGATCCTTTTATCTACCCCAGATCCACACATCACACATGACACAGCCCAGCTGAGTGGGATTGAGAGAGGGGAGGTAAATTGTGAGAGGGGAATTGCAATCACAAGGGCATGAAGACCCAGGGTGTGGAGACATCAGTCAGGAACCTCAGGTATCCCACATAAGAAAGTCTTGAGCAATGCAATATCCACTGGCCAGGGACAGTGCAATATGCTCTGACTTCTACATGACCCAACTAATTCCCGGGCCTCAAACACATCCCTGTGCCTCAACATTACCACTTGCAATCTGGCACCTATTTGTGACCCTTACAATGTCCACTTGATATAATAGGATAATTGAGGGACAAAGTTTATGAACTCCAACTCCTGTAATGAGGAAGGGGTATCTTGAATTCCCAAGGAAGCATGATCCTAAAACCTAACCTTTTAGTCACAGAACAGAGATTTCCTGGACAATGTCTTATGAAGAATGAATGAATGAATGTAAAAAAAAAAAACCATTTATTAAGTTCATACTACATGTGAAGAACTATGCTAATTATTTGTATATAAATAGAAAAACAAGATAGTCTTTGTTCTCAAGGAGCTCACATTCTAATAGAGGTTGACAGTACACATAGTCTCATTCACCTGCAGTGCAGATGAAAAGGCCGAGTGGTCTTCATGGTCCTACAGCAGAACATATGGGAATATAACTTTCTTTAGTCATCCCAAATTTAAGTGTTGCCATGTGTGACAATCATACTTTCTAGATAGAAAAGGAGATTTCCTATTGTAACAAGTTCCTTGGGGAAAGGAAAGAACTGTCCAAATAGTTCTAGAATAGCATCCTATTGAAAAATAAAACTAGTGAGATATTTGGATGGTGTAGGTCTGATGGGAAGAGGATTGCTGGTTTGAAGTCCTCCAAATATATTTACTTTCTGAGTTTGCCAGCAGGGAGGGACTTTGAAGACTCTATTGAAGTTTAGGATTAAGAAAATGTTTAGAACTACTCCAATTCAGTTCCCTCATGGTAGAGAAAACAGGCTATTTTAACACTTTATTTTTCAAATCTATATAGACAGCTATAAATCATTTGCATTTTTCTGGCGTGAGATAAAGGCTACCCAATTACAATACGCATTTCTAACTTTGAATGCTTGTACAAGAACTAAAGACCCCTTTTATCCATTGATCCATGTTGAGTGGTAACCCTATGCTACATGCTGTATTTTATGATAGGAGTGCTAACTCTGGATTGAGAAGCGGCTAATCTCTTGGCAGGCAAAAAGATTAGTTCTCATTTCAAACTAAAAAACAGGCCTAAATCTCACCAAAGGGAAATTCTCTTTCTAAAGTTTTTGAGTATGAATGCTGGAAATCAGGGGCATATTGAGGATATCCTACATGTCTGAAGCTTTCAAAGTTTCTCCCAAAGGGTCTTTCCACAGAAGCTCTTACACCAGCTCTGCCTCTCACCCAGCCAGTACCCAGCCTTCTCTCCATGTATCTGGAGTCACAGCTCTGGGTATATGCAGGACACAGCATAGGGCTTCTCCTTCTCCACCTAGTTTGAGTGGAAGCTGAGTTATACCTACATTTCGTGAAACCTAGACATGAACTATGACCTAAGCAAAGTAGATTTTCCTGGAACAGCTCCAGATAAGATAAATAAAACAAAGAGAGACACTGACCTTCTTGAGGTCAGCCCTTAGTATCAGATCTGGTCTGTATGAGCCCAGAGTCTTGGAGCAAGGGGCATGCAACACAGGTTACATTATTAACCACTGTCATTTGCCTTTCAGCAGTACTACTTTGAACTCATTCAGTCTAACAAAAGAATATTAAAACATAAAAAATGCCCTTGAGAATGTTGTGCAAGACCCAGGTAAAATGGCTAAGCTATTTAAGTACAGAGGAAGTGAATGATGTATAGGATGGAACATCCGTGGTTCGAGGCAAAGACAAGTTCTAGAATTAGCTTAATACCTCCCATGCTGATAGCATCAATCTGCTAGCTATCTTCATTTAGTTTCCCAGCAGTAGGTTATTAGAACAGCATTTGAAAAGGTGTCATATTCTTTTACTGAATATCCAATAAAAACTTAATAAAAATCAAATGCCAGACTCCACTGGTAGCATTCTACAATTCTGCTTTACCCATTCCATTTTAAAGGTATAGAAGCATGGCTTACATTTCTGCATTGCTCATAGTGGTGAACACACAACAAGGAGTCAATAAATATTTGTTGGCTATCCAATTTATATATATGAATTTTTTTTTAAAAATTTACTTGTTAGGGGTGGGTAGGTGGCACACTGAATAGAGCACTGGCCTTGGAATCAGAAGGACCTGAATTCTATCTGACCTCAGACACTTAACACTTACTAGCCATGTGACCTTGGGTAAGTCACTTAACCCCAATTGCCCTGCCTTCCCCCGTTCAAAAAAAAAAGAGCAAAAAAAAAATTACTTGTTCACATTCATGGAATCCTTTTTATATTCCAGAGAATATCTAGTGCAAAATTTTGTTTAAGACATTTACATTGCTATACATCTTTTCCCTATGTTTCAATGTAACAACTGAACCAGAAATGCCAGGATTCTGGGGTAGGCATAATTCAACTACATAAGCATTTATTAAGCAATTTCTAATAGCACTGCTCTAGGCACTGGACATAACAGGGCAAAAATGAAGACATCTCTGTCCCCCAATAAGCTTGTATTCTACTTGGATCTGTGCATCATGTTATTCACCAGGCCTTTGCTGAATGAGGCAGCCAGAAAGAAATTGGCAGTCCAACCATCTGTAGATTGCACCCATGTGTCACAACTGTAATCAATCCAATTTTGTAAGCTCCTAAAGTTCTCTCTACTGCTGCCTTTCCTTGTCAGAAGGTGGAAATGAAGCTTCTCCTATCCTTCTCCTTAATCATAAGGATGATGGATTCCTCAGTAATCGGCAGTGACAGGAGTAAGGATAATAACCTCAGTGAGCAAAGCAAGCCAAGATCTCTATCACCAAGTCACTGCTGTTCTCCATTCCAGAAAAATTGCACAAACTACCCCCAATGACTACACCTCTTTTTTTAAAGAGGAAACTTCCACAGTGGGAGTGGATGCCTGTTTTAAACCATCTGTTTCCTCTATTCAAACTGCCAGATGATTTAATCATCTGTCTTAATATGCAGGGAAGAGCTGGCCTTTAGAATGGAACCTGTAAGAATGAATATTAAAAAGCAAAATTAAATGCTATCGAGGTAATTATCTTATTCATAGCCTTACTTCAGGGTTGAGCAGGCATCTGGATCTCCTTTATATCTGTCTGTACAAAGTGTCTAGTTTTGGTCAGAAGAGCTCATGTAATCTATGAACTGTACACCACACCTAACATAGAGAAAAGTATTTCATAAATGCTTCCAGCTGACAGGAATAATAATGATTTCCCTTTTTAAATTTTTAATTAATCAATTAATTTACTTTTAACACTTTTTTCATTCCAAATTTTCTTCCTTCCTCCAGCCCCTCCCCTGTCCATTGAGAAGACAAGCAATGTGATACCCATTATACTTGCAGAATGATGCAAAATATATTTCTATATTATCCATGTTACCAAAAAAGGGCAAGAAAATAAAGTGAAAAACAACATGCTTCAGTCTGCACTCAGAGTTCATCAGTTCTCTCTTTGGAATAGATACATAGCATTTTTTTCAAAAGATGATAATTAAAATAATGATGATGTCACATTTCTATAGCTTTGTTTATCTATTAAGCATTTTCTCTAAACCCTGCGAAACAGATAGTTCTAGCATACTTTACAAAAGAGAAAATAAAAGTTAAATAGGCTGCAGAACTTGGTGGCTGTCATACATGTAGTTGTGAGAGCGCTGAATTTGGGATCAGAGGGCCTGGATTCAAATTCCAGCTCCCTCATCTGTGTAACTTCAGGCAAGACTTTGAACTTCTCTCTGTAAAATGGCAAGGTTGGACTAAATGACCCTCTACAATCCTTTCTAGTTCTAAATTCTGCCATTCCAGTTAAGTTCTCAGGATGGGATGCAAAACCAGATCTTTTAACTACAAATCCAAGGTTGCTTTCTCCTGCATAGGAGAGGAAAACTTAATGGAGAACTCCAGACAGAATTATGAAGTACCCCAAAATTCCATTCTCCTTTTATCAGATATCCAATGTAATAACCAGACCAAACTGGACCAAAAGAGCTAACATTACTGGGTCAATGTAAACTGAGGGCCTGTTTTTAATGAAGTGCTTCAGAAATTTGTACTTAGCCTGTGATTTATCATTTTTATGAACAATTTGAATAAATACATTGGTGGTGTTCATAGGTCAGATTGTCAGATGGTGTAAAAATGGAAGGGATAGACTATTTAATTTATAATTTTTACAGAGTATATTGCATACAGTAAGTACTTAACAGGTGACTGTTGAATCAAAGTGAAATATCTGAATGCTGAAGCACTCACAAAGAGAAAAACTTTCAAAACAGTTTCACTATGAAAAAATAATAGCAATTGCAATCACTTACATCACCTGTTAACCAGTAGTTGAAGAATTACAAAATCTGCCTCACACAGAAATCTCAGAAGCCATGTAGACCCATCCTTACCTGAACAAGAATCCCCTCTACCTTATCTTTGAAAAGAGATCATTCATTTTCTTCTGGAAAATCCAGCGACAGGACACTAAACTGAGAGAATTTTTTAAAAGAATATCTGGCACAGAGTAAATATTTAGTAAATGCTTATTTACTTCCCCCAATTTTTTTTTCCTTCCATAAGTCAATCCATTCTACTTTGGGACAGTTCTGTTAGGAATTATTATGCCTAATGACTTAATTATGGCAAAAATATGCATATTATTAAATATGTCAGATTAGCTCTGTTGCCTTTATTTGATTATAAAAAAATTCTATTCATGTGTTTTTCATGCAGCATAGTTGCCTGTTCACAACTTAAAACACTTAGAGAGTAAACACATTGGCAGTGTCCTACCTGGAGCAGCTCTCCAGAAAACTGCATATATTTGGGACATTTTAAACTATTCCATGATTTTACCTGTGTTCCAATTCCTCAGCACACTGCTTAATGACTGACTGAATAATCTAATAAACAAGCTTTTCTTAAGGGAAAAAGACGGGTGTTCAATTTAGTTAAATAACAAATATGCATTAGCTATTTAAAGTATTTAATGCCAAAGATGATGCTAGGAGATAAAAGGACAAAACAAAGAGCCTCTCCTCGTAAGAAGGTAACATTCCACTTGAGTGTACATAGCAGTGTTTTGATAAATGTTGAATAACCAGTTTTCTGGCAAATACATACACATCCACACATTATATATAATGTGTGTGTTTGTATGACACATTTTTAAGTGCATTATTAACATTTACTCCATCACTTTCTTAAGTCTAGACATTCAATGAAAAAGTAAATCAAGTCCTAATTTGAAACTTTTTGCCTATTTCTGGGGTATAAATTGTTATACTGAAGATGTAAAAATCTGCCCCCTTGAACTGATTCAAGCTGGCTCCAGTATGCTCCTGGGTTTTTGACAAGTACAGAGATAAATATACTCCGTGGTAAGATGTTGCACGGAAAAAACTATTCTAGAAGTATATGTGGAAAGAGAAGAGTTAGAGGACAGAGGAGGTTTAGGGGAATTGAAAAATGGGAGTGATGTGATAGCACTTGAACTGAACCTTGAGTCTGAAAGAGGAGATGGGAAGGGAGTATTGATGGTCTGATGAAATGTCCATCCATAATAACTCATAACAGGAACCTTCAATACCTTAAGCCAAAGGAGTGACAACTGATGATTTCATGTACCACAGCAAGGACAATAGCTGAATTATTTGGTGAAAGGGAGGTCCTTTAGTGACCTTGAAACTACTTAGTTAACCACTTAGTTAACTGTCCAAATTCTTTACCCATTGGGCCAATCTGTATTTAATGGTATAAAAATTATTAGTTTTTTTTTAAAAAAATACAAGCACTTACTTTACACTATGATTTATCTCTTTTTGCATAATCAACTTTTGATAATCCAAGCTAATAGATGACAAGATAATATGATTAGTGCCAAACTTGTTATCCCCCAAACCATTTTTTTAAATCAGATATGAAGCCAGAGTCACAAATCTGTTTGAATGCATTTGCAGACAAATATACACATAACATGCAAAACTTCACACATTTATTTCCTCATTACCTGGCTTAGGAATTCTTTGAGGTCCCTTACTATTTAGAAGCTAAGAGAGTGAGAAAGGCACAGCCCATCATGGATGATCCAGAAGAAAATATTCTACCTGCAGACAATACAAGAATAAGATACATTTTTTTTAGCCTCTAGTACATATAGAACATTAGATGCTAAACAGTACCTATTATTGAAGGAAAATGCTTAGCTTGGGGAATCAAGAGAGAACTGAATGCAAATCCTGACTCTGACCCTTCCTAGCTTTATTACCATGGCCAAGTCTATTAAGGTCTTTAAACCTCATTTTCTTCATCTGTAAAATGGAGATTAATAAACCTATAATATCTACCTTGCAGGATCAAATGGGAAAATATATATAAAGTGCTGTGGAAATCTTTGTAAATGTCTGTTCTTCTTGTTAATGAACATTGAGTAGATTACAGTCATAAAACTAGCAGAGACACTGGAAATCATTTAGTCTCACTACTTTATTTTAAAGATAAGGAACCTGAAGATCATAAATGAGAAATGACTTCCATAAAGTCACAAGAAGAATATAAATGATTATATTTTCTTCTCCCAAATACTTGTGTTCTTTTAGCCTTGTGGAAAGTTTAAAAAAAACATAAAAAAATTTTGGAGGTGGGGCAGGTTGGTAGAGAATGAAAGAGAAGGGCAGGTAGTATTAAGAGATGTAAAATAAGTCAATGAAGTTTTTAGCATGATATTAAATATTTATAAGCAAGGCTGCATGGCACAGTGGATGAGGAAGACCTACATTTGAGCCCTATCTCTGCTACATTAAAGTATAGGACTTTGTAAAAGCCACTGAGCCTCTTAGTGGCACAAGCAATTCTTTAAGACTATAAATGGCAGACTATGTGACCGTCTTCACTGGCAGAAGTAATTTCTTCATTGGGAGTTACCTATACTACTGAAATCATAGGTCCAGAACAAAAACAAGATCCAATCTTTCCCCAAAACATCCCCCCAAGACCCCCAGATTTGTAGTGATTTGCAAAATAATGTATGTTACTGAAAGTCATTTATAAGTCACACACACAATGGATTACAGGTCTTTTTTCTTTTTTTTTTTTTTTAATTCACAAAGGAGCAAATGTTAGAGGGAATCTTCATTGGTAAATGGCAAGGGTACTATTTTCCAGTGCCAGAATTCTAATGCTGCCTCATTTTATGATCTGACTTGTCTTTAAGTTATTCATAGCTCCAGGAACTGCCCTGCTAATGAAATGAGATAAGATTTGTAAAGCATTTAGCACAGTATCTGGCACATTGAAAGCACTTAATAAATGCTTCTTCTCTTCCCTTTGTCACCTGCCTTTCCATCTGCTCACTTCCCAATCCACCCAAATGCCTCCATTTGCTTCTACCTACAAGCTCAGGACGGTTGGAATTATTAATAGTTGCCACTCTTGACTAGAAGTAAGTTAAGATGCCTGACTTGGACATTTGGGGATTCATGTTACCTATATAATTTCATTTAGTCCTCATGACAACACTATGATATAGGTGCAATTATTATCCCCATTTTACAGATGAAGAAATTGATCCTAAGAGACGTTAAGTGATTTGCCCAGCTAGTAAGTGTATGAGGCAAGATTTGAAGGCGACATCTTTCTGACTCCAGGTTCAACCCTCTAGCCCACTGTACTACTTAACTACTAGTTAATCTTCTTTACCGCTAGTGGCCTGAATCTTCATATGTCTCATGTGCTTTCTGGATCTCTTTTGCCTGATTACCAGAACTTCAGACTACTACCTTGGCCTGACCTGGAGATCTGTCTGATTTTTCAAGTTTTATTCCCTCAACATATTTTCAAATAATTGAAGTAAGTGGTGAAATAAGTAATCCTTCTAGATTATTTACTCAATACAGACCCATCAAATTTAATGAGATAACATATGTAAATAACTTTATAAATTTCAATGTATAGTATAAATGGTGTTGGTGGTGGTGGTGGTGGTAGTAGCAGTAGTAGTAGTAGTAGCAGTAGTAGTAGTAGTAGTAGTAGTAGTAGTAGTAGTAGTAGTAGTAGTAGCGGTAGTGGTAGTGGTAGTAGTAGTAGTAGTAGTATAGTAGCATTATTTCCCAGAATTTAGAACTCTTTGCACTGAGGGCTGATATATTGAAGAGAAAAAGATTAATTTGTTTAAATCCACACATTTATTGAGCTAAGCATCTATAATGAGCACCATATTGCATTAGAACATGAGGGGGAGGTACAGAAGAAAGAGAAGATGCAGCCTTCCTCCTTTCTCTCTCCCTCCAGTATCTGCACCAAGGAAACCTAATCCAAGTCAAGGCATTGTAACAGGGGTCCATGAACCCCTGAGAGGTGTATGGATAGATTTCAGGAAGTCATCACATTGAACAGGGAAAAGCTTCCATTTTCATTTTCTGCAACATCTAACTGAAATTTATCAACCTCCAAATATTCAAAAGCCACATTCTAAGAAGGGGTCCAAAGATTTTACCAGACTGCCAAAGGGATAATGACATAAAAAAAAAAGGTTAAGAATCTTTGATCTAAGGAAATTTTAAAATTAAGGATTATTTTAGGATTTTCTTCTCTCACCAACTAGGTGAGTATAAAAACAAGAAGATCTTTCCTGCAAAACACACACACACATACACACACACACACACACACACACACACACCACACACACACACACACACACACACACACACACACACACGCACACTTCCTTGTGCAGTTTGGATTGTTCTAAATCTAAGCTGTCAAGTGATAGTCTGTGGTCCTTAAAACCGCAGCGTAAGCAGCCAACCCAAAGATTCTGAAGTACTAGCTAGCAACTGTCAAGTGTGTAAGGAAAAGAAAAACCTTCTGAGAGGAATAAAGTTCTTTAACAATTACTGCTAACTACCCTATGAAAGGGAGAGCGCTGTTTCAATTACCAAATGTCAGCTCTAATCCCCACTTATGAGCATTGGAAATAAAACGATGCAATAATTATGCAATCTGCAAGAAAGCTGACAAATATATTCCCGATGCAAATGATTTATAGACCTGCTGCCCAGCAATAGCCTGATGTTACCACTTAATGGAAGTCGTAAAAACAGTTTCACATGCTTGAATAGCCACAATGATTTCTTACAGAACCACTGATTAAGCAACAGATATAGCAGACATTTTGGAAATGCAAAAATGTTTCAGATTTGTAGCAAGCCACTCCAAAGTGATGGTGCTCCTGCCTAGGTGGCCTACTGGGATTAGGCAATATTAAAGCTGAAAAGGGCCTCAGGGACAATGTAGTCTCGCTCCTTAAAGTTCTCCTCCCTGTATCCTATTCCCCTCATTTTACAGAAGAGGAAACTGAGGCCTAGAGTAGGAATGGGACTTGCCTAAGGGCATAATGTAAAGACCAGGCCAGACTTAATCCTCTTAATTCCTAATCCAGTGCTATTTCCACTATGCCAACAAAATTACATCTAATTTGAGGCATCTTTTTTTTTATTTCCCACCAGTGGGATGCCAAACTAAACAATTTACGTTAAAACTATCAACACTTATAATCTTCTATTAATGGTCACTCTCAATTTAAAAAGTAATGAGTTGAATAGCTTAAAATATGTCCATCTATTCTGGGCAAGGCCTAACTCAGGCCAGGCCAATGATTTAACTTAGTGAGGAAAGATTGTACAGGATAGCAGAAAAACCCACTGGTGTTGGAAAACAAGAATTTTGCTTCAACCCTGCATCTTATACTTAACCTGTGTGACCTTGCTCAAGTTACTTGCCCTCCCCCCCCCCACATTAGAGTAGGTTTCCTTATGTGTAAAATGAGAGGTTTGGACTAGATGGCCTCTAAGGTCTCATCTAGATCTACAAGTCTATGAATCACCATATAAACATCCTTCAAGGAACTTCCTCTAATTCACATTCCCTCTTCCCACAAGCACCCAGACACTAAGACCAGTCAACAGATGAGTAGGAATTTTCCTCTGTATGAGACAGACTCTGGAATCTCAGTCCATTACTTCAATATTCCAAACAGATCCTTGGTGCTGTTTAACCATACAAGTTTTCCCATTGACCATTTCTGCCAACAGTTCTATTCCTACTTCCACTATTAAAGCTGTATCATTTTTATACATCCTCAGTTTAGCTTTCAATATCCTATTCTCCTTAGAGGTAGCTAAATTGCTCAGTGTTTAGAGCTACGGGCCTGAGTCAGGAAGAACTGAGTTCAAATCTAGCCTCAGACACTCTCTAGTTGCATGACCATGGGAAACTCACTTAAAAGCTGTTTGCTAATCCACAGGAGAGGGAAATGGCAAACCACTCCAGTATCTTTGCCAAGAAAACCCTGTAAGGGGTCACAAATTGAACAACTGAGCAACAATAATGCAATTTCCCTAGTCTGTGATTTCCAACAATGACACCAAACACTAGTTAACTGCTACCAGGTATAAAGCAGGGAGATAAACTAGGGATACACAGAAAAAAAACAAATAAAGAACAATCCTTGCCTTCAAGAAACTCCTTTCTAATAGATCTTTCCCTTCAGTCTACATTTTTCTGAGATTTTTTCTATCCTATCATTAAGTTACTTTCCTATCATCCCTCTCCCCTTTACCATCAAACTTTTGGAAAGAATAGTCTACAGATGAAGGCTAAACTTCAAGTCTTTCATTTCTCAATTCCTTGTATTCAGAATTTCATTTCTACAATTCTACTGAGACCTACCTGCAACATCATTAAGGACTGGCTTATTGCTAAATCTAATGCCCTGTCCTTATCCTCCTTGCCCTGGACATGTGATTTTTAACATTCTGGGTTAGCCTCTCCTTCTGGATCTCTTTTCCTACCTTGATTTCTGTGATGCAATACTCTCATGGTTCTCCTATTTCTTTTTGCCATTCCTTGTCTCCCTATTTATCTTTTACTTCCACCCCAAATAAATTGTAGATTCCTCTAAAGGTATTCCTCTCTCCTTTTTTGTATTCTTCCTTTGGATACACCTATTCTTACAGTTTAAATGATCAAATTTATGTCAATGATTCTCAAATCTCTGCCTTCAGGGTTCTAGTTCTATATTTCTAAACATCTGTGGGATACATCAATACAGATGGTCCACCACCAATATCTCAAAATTCAGCATGAGACAAACAGAACTTAGTGTATTTTTCTTCAAAATCTGCCTTACCCCTACTATTGATGACACCACCATCTTTCTGGTCACCAAAACTTATAACTGTAAGGGGAACAATGGTTTTGTTGTGATGTCAGTAATTACATCAGAAGACTCACTGATTATACCCCATCTTGCCCCCACCAAAAGTACTTCCTTGAGACTTATCAAAGCTTCAAGATAACTTATTGGAAGAATGTGATTAGCACTAACAGGACTAATGAAAGGGGCTCAGGTTGAGAATATTTTCCTTTCCCCACAATGAACCTGAGTACACCATGGCTACCATCTAATACAGAATTGAAAACTCCTATTACATAACCTTGGGATGATCTTTAACTTTTCCTTCTTCTGCATCCCATATACCCAATCACTTGTCAAGTTCAATTGTTTCAATGTCCACAATATTCCTCATCCTGTTGTCTCAATTTTCACTTCAGGCATCATTGTTTGCCACATCCTAATTTCTTCTAACCTAGGTGATTGTTAATAGCCTCCTAACCAAGCTCATATTATGACCTGCATTCTATCCCTTGTCCCATTCACCTTCTACCCTGATGCCTAAGTCATTTTCCTGCTATACAAGCTAAGTGACAGTGGATAGAGTAGTAGGACTAGAGTCAGAAAGACTCATCTTTCTGAGTTCAAATCTGGCCTCAGACACTTACTAGCTGTGTGACCCTGGGCAAGTCACTTGACTTTCTTTGCCTCAGTGTCCTCATCTGTAAAGTGAGCTGGAGAAG
>CM053582.1:246744173-246762473 GCA_028627135.1 Pseudochirops cupreus
GTCAGAATTATTTAGGTACTTGTCTCCATCCCGCCCCTACTCCCCATTAGATTTTAAGCTTCTTGCAAGAGAGGCCTGTTTGTATCCTTGTATCTATTAGGCCTAGTAAAGGACAAAGCAGTCACTTAATAAATATTTTTGAGTAAATAAATGAGTTAACCTTTCCTGATACTGAGCATGCCTTTACTTTGTAAACCCTTCACAGTTATGTGTTCAGTACGTCATGTCATTTTGTTCTATATTGCTTTGTTTCATATTTGTATGTTTCTCTATCGAGCTAAATTATAAGCTTCTCAAGAGCAAAAAAAAAAAGGGTTTTTTATCCCCCCATAATATGTCACATAGGACTCTGCATATGAGAGTTGTTTACAATTGTATCATATTTCAATTTCTTCTTCTCTAAAATTGGGAAGGATAATATCTACTCTATCTTTCTCACAAAGCTGATCATAGTACAGGGAATTCAGATGAAAAACATGAGCCCACACAGAGAAGGCTTTAACAAACTTGATTGCTACTCACAAGAGAAGGAGGAGAACATCTGCTAACAGGGATAATCTCAGTTTGTGGCCTCTAGGACCACCATGAGGAAGTGACAGGGTGCCAATCCAAACTCTAGTCAAAGGTCCAGAGTCCCTGTAGGCTCAAATTTATATATCATTTGAGACAAAGATCCAGTTTGATGCCAATAGGAAACTGCCCTGTCTATCTATGTGTATTATCTATAGGACCAGTGAAGTAATAGTATTTTGTAAATTATCTAATAAGGAGTGAAGAATGAGAAATGCAAAGTAGAAAGCATAATCCTTATTTTGTCAGTTCATCCAAGAGCTCAAAGGGTTGATGCCCAGTCCTTGGGTTCAATAGGTGGACATACTTGCATCCTAGGGGGATGTGAACATATCAGCCAAATCAGTTTTCACTAGTCAACATTGATATAAGAATTAATCATAATAACTCAATCAAATTACATGATGGATAGAATTCAAGAGGTCTCTAACTTTGTTGAGATTTATTCCTTGTCTTTGGGCTAGGAATCTTCTAAGTCAAACCCTGAAGGCTAAACCCTCAGTGTAAATTGTAGAAAGGACTGTCACTAGGGCCAGAACGGTATCACCCCTAATGTATTTTATTTCATTACTTTGATTTCAATTCAGTTCACTCACTATTCAGTCATGTCTGATTCTTCATGACCCCATTTGGTGTTTTCTTGGCAAAGATATTAGAGTAGTTTGCCACTTCCTTCAGTTCATTTTACAGATGAGGAAATGAGGCAAACCAGGTTAAGTTATGTGCCCAGGGTCAAAAAGCTAGTAAGTATCTGAGACTAGATTTGAACTCATGAAAATGAATCTTCCTGATTCCAAACCTAGTGCTCTATCCATTTCACCACTTAGTGTCTATCACTTTGATTTGGTCATCCCCAAATCATCTTAGGAGAAAGGATTCTGGAGAAAATGAGACAAGCATGATGTGAAGGCTTGATTGAAATGGTGTCACCTTAGTAAAACAGATGGATTTTTTTCTGCAAATATAAATAACACGGACACCACTAACCTTTGGATAAGCTTAGATTCATGCCTTCTATTCCCCTTTCTCAATCAACAAATATTGAGTATTTATTATATGAAATAATTAATTAGGTGTTACATTTAACATCAAGAAGTATAAGACATGACGCTTGCCTTTAAAGATTTTACCACGTAGTGGGTGAAGGGGAGGCATGATGGCATAATTACAAAAAGCCAACATCGAAAGTTTGAAAAATTCTTCATATAGACTCTCTCATTTCTGTCTCACAATAACTCTGCATGGCATTTTATAGATTATCCTATAATCTATGGGGTTGTAGATGAAGAAATGAAAGGACCTAGAAATTGTCCATGGTCACATAAAGTGACACAAGTGGGATTTGAACTCTTATCTTTTCAATTCCCAGTCTAGAACTCAATTCTAGGAAGAAATGGTGACACTGTAACACTGGAAATATTAAATTCAGTGCTATAGATTAGTGGTCTCCAAACTTTTTTGATAAGAATCCCCCATGAATATTTTTTCCCTTGGTGGTTATACTGAAGTCATGGAAAGCATGAAAGAGATTAACCTAATGGTACATGTGTAGCTACTGTTGTGTTTTCTCCACTGGGGGAGATCATAAGCCCCCTACATATACTTCAAGAGGGAAGACTGGGAGTTTGCATAATTGCCAGGAGTGGAGAAGGGGGATGATGGGTTGTATTAGCTGAAGGTTAGGTATAGCTGTGTTAGAGAAAGAATGTGGTTAGCTGTTGTGGGAAGGGTGGGATGTGACCTACCTTCCCATTCTCTGATTAATTTATCAGTCACTCCTTAGAGTCAAATCATGGCACCTTTGGGGTCAGGTACAGTACCCTGAGAAGGCCTTGGACCCCACTTTGGAGACTACTACTATAGATTTAGGAATTCTAAAGCAAAATAACTTCCAACTTGAATGGTCAGGAGAGGAAGTGAGATTTGTTCTAGGCTCTAAATAATAGATAGCCCAGTGGTGGTATCAGTCAACAGCTCAAGATAGCAGTGCTACAATTACTCATTTGTACCAATAGCAGTTAACTTGAGAAAAACTTAAGAGAAGCTAGAAGAAAGAGAGCAATCATATTTTATGTAATGGAAAATTGTTCTTCTCCTCCCTCAGCCAAACCCAAGGGATTTAATTATGTTATAACTGTAATTTGAAAAGTTCTTTGAATCTCCAGATATCAGGTGGCACCAGTAAGATAAGTGGTATAACTACTATATTTATCTTGGTTCTGTGTGTAATGCACCATTAGATTGGATCGACACAGTATTCATTTCATACGACCAATTTCTTGTTCTATTAATTCTTTACTTAAATCTGCTAAGCAGCTCTTCATTTGCTTCACTACGGTTATAATTTAATACATAGAACTGGAGTTTTAGTTTAATTGTTTCTTGAGTGAACAGCAATCCAATATTTGTAAAATGTATCCATTTAAATGAAACTCTAATAAGAGTCCACGGTTTTCCACAGAAATTTCAGTAATTACTTAGACTTTCTCATTTGGGTGCCACCATGCTTCACAGCCCTGATTTCATTAACTAGGAGATCATTGGCTCCTGTTGACTCCATTAGAGAATGCTCTTATATTACCTGGGGTACAGATCCTTCTAAACGACTTACTTGGTTTGAAAGGGAATTAAGCACGTTCTTCATGGAGCTCAAGACACACTGCCCTCCTCCATCCTAGTTCCAAGTAACTGTATCAGAGGCAATAGGAGTATTGATGCATCATCTTAAGAAATTAAGCAGCTAGGCAGAAAAGAGTACCCATACCTTAGGAATGTTGAAAATACAACTGTATAATCTATGTCATACTCATTAGCAAATTCACACAGAAAGTCCAAACTCCATATTCACATAATTATCTCATTCAGTCCTGAGGAGATAAATAGTTCAGGTACTATCCCAATTTTACAGATGAAGAAACAAGAACTGAATTAGGTTCACCGAAGGCAGCTGTGTTGGAGCAGAAAGAATATTCCTTTTTCTATCACTTACTTATTAGCTATATAATCTTGGGCAAATCCCTTCAAGTTTCTGTCACAGTTTATTTATCTGCCATATGGGAGTACAAATATCTCCTCTATCTTTCTCACTTGGCAGTCGTGGGGACAAAATGAAGTCATGAATCAACTATGATCTCTATACAGATGACTGCAAGATCTGTATACCCAGCCCTAGGCTCCTTCTGAAACTCCAGTCTCATTATCAACTGCTTATTGACTATTGAATGTACTGTACCATGTTTTTCTTGCTATTGTTGTTGTTGCTTAGTCATGTTCAGTCATGTCCATTCTTCATGACTCCTTTTGGAATTATCTTGGCAAAAATACTGGAGCAGTTTGCCATTTCCTTTTCTAGCTCATTTTGCAGATGAGGAAACTGAGGTAAACAGGGGTAAATGACTTGACCAGCATCATACAGCTAGTAAGTGTCTGAGGTCAGATTTGAACTAAGGTCTTCCTGACTCTAGGCCCACCACTCTACTGCCCCACCTAGCTGTCCCCTAGGCATCTCAAACTCAACAGGTCTAAAACAGAACTCACCTTTTCCCTCAAACCTATCTCTCTTCTTAACTTCCCTATTTTTGTTGAGGGCAACATCATCCTTCTGATTCTTCAGATATGCAACCTTGGGATCATCCACATCTCTTCATTCATTTCCCATAGTCAATCATTTGTCAAGTGTTGGTGATTTTACTTCCACATCATCTCTCACATTCATCCCTTTCTCTCCACTCACACAGCCGCCACCCTAGCTCAGACGTTCATTACCTCTCATCTACGATAGTGCCATAATCTCCTAATTGGTTTCCCTGTTTCAAGCTTCTCCTTTCAAATTTGCCCTCTATATATATTATAAATTACTATCCCTACTTCATGTCTGATCACATCCTTCCCCTGCTCTAGAAGCTTCAGTGCTTCCTTATTTCCTCTAGAACAAAATAGAAACTCTTCTATCTGGCACTAAAAGGTCTTCACAGTCTGGATCCAACCTATCTTTCTGGCCTATTTTCACATTTCTCCCCATCACAGCCAAATAGCATATATGCCATTCTGCATATATGATATTCTGTCTCCTGTCCCTGTATCTTTGTATAAGATATCTCCCATTCCTATAATGTATTTCCTCATCTTCACCTTAGATTCCCTAGCTTCCTTCAGGGCTCCTATATGAATCCTTTGCTTATCCCACTCCTTATTGTCTATGCTCTCCTCTCTACAAAATCGTTATTTACTCTGTGTGTGTATATTAGATTGACTTATCTCTGCACATGTTGCTTTGCCACCAGCATAATATAAACTCTTTGAGGGCAGGGACTTATCTTTGACTCTCCAGAAAATAACATCTTGTGCACAGTAGGTACTCAATAATTATTTGTTTAATCAATGATAGTGATTTCCAAACCATATAGCAATAGTGTCAAATAGAAATAAGGGCCACTAAAACATAGATAAGGATCCCTACCGATGCACATTGATTTAGAAAACCACATATTAATGTTATTTATGTTTTATTGCATTTTATTTATATTTTTTCCAATCACAATATAATCGGGTTTGGCCAACATTAGGGAATATTACAGCCTATGTGTTTGCTACTTTTCCCATAATGCTTCACATAAATATCACTTGCTACTTTTGCCATAATGCTTTGCATAAATATCACTTATTATTATTATTATTACCCAAGGTCATACAACCAGTTAGTCTGATATAGCTGAGACAAAATTTACGACTCTTGATTCACAGGCCAGTGCTCTTTCCATGTAATGACTCTTAACCTAGGGGTTCATGGAGTCCTAGTGGATCTATGAATAGACTTCATGGGACCCATGAACTTGGATGGAAAAAAAAATTACATCTTTATTTTAACTAAATTTAGGTTTCTTTTGTAATCTTTTGTAAAAAAAAATTATTTTTTTATGCATTTAAGAACATTCTGAGAAAGGATCCATAGACTTCACCAGATTGGCCAACGGGTCCACAACACGCCGAAACAAAGACAAAAATTTTTTTAAAAAACGGGTTAAGAACTCTCAAAACCCCATTTCAGATGCAAAGAATAATGTATATATCGATAATAGTTATAAAAGTTTGTTTATAAAATAACTTTAACATAAGAGACTAATAGTTATATTTACTCTGATGCTTTCAGGAGTCATGATTTCGTCAGTGTGGATATTTCCTCCAAAGACAAAGATCTCGATCCGCCATTTGCTTAGTCTTATAAAGTTGCCATAGCCAAAATCTTCCAATGGCCAGTCTGATGGTAAACTTTCCCAAATTAGGGGGGTTGGTCCTCAGATGCCAGAGCTACACTTCATTGCAAGGCTCCTACTTGAATCCTTTCTGGTGGGTTCTAGAGATTCTCAGTAGAATCTCCCAGAACTTCTATTTCACTGCTTGGAGAATGCAGGATCACCTCTGTTCTAGAAGTAGACAGTTCTAATAGGCAGCTGTGTTTTGAAAATGCCTTTACCTTGAAAATATATGAAATGAAATGATGTTACTCTAGAGGATTTTTAAAGTCCCTTCCAGCTTTAAATCCCATAAGGCTGAGATCTTAATTAACCACCTATTACATGCCCAGCACTGTCAGTCAACATCACCTATCCTTTGCTATCTTACATTGTGATCGGCAAAAACAAACAAACAAAAACCCACACCCCTGAAGTAATGAGAGAACAGTACTAGAAAATAAATAATCAAGGGTGAAATTGGGAAATTCAGACTCCTACAGATATAATCAAGCATTCTTCTGAACAGAGGCCACCAAAGAAAAAGCAAACCCTTTTCTTTGCTATAACAAAACATTGAGTATTTCATTGTTATCTCAACCCCCTTAGGAGGTTGGTACATATGGGTATTACTTGTTCCCATCTTACAAGTTGTACCATGAGGCCTGAGTGAGAGGTTAACTGACAAGGCAAGATGCCTTTCATTGCTTTATTCCCCATCATTAATTTTTTTTCATCAAATATTATCATGGTCATACAGTGATTCACAAGTAATTTGGATGCATAGTATGTAACACAGAAGCCCAGCTGCTCTCCATCAGAAGCTATAGAGGATCTCCACAGAGTTTCTTAGTGCCAGAAAGTTGAAGGGCTTGCAGAAGTGCCCTCAGGGACCTATGTGTCTACACTTTAATAATGCAGTGCAGCATTTCCCCAAAAAAATTGCCAAGGTCTGGCATGTATGCACTCAAAAAAAAATAAAATATGGTATAATATACAGAATATTTAACAAACAAAATTACACATTGGTAAAAATGATAAATAATAATGATGCTTAAATAATGGCCTATGGAAAAGAAATGTATACATAAATGCCCATTACCAATTGTAGGTTCTCTATCTCTGCTCTCTAAGTATCTGAGGTAAAGCTAGCCAAAATATTTGGGGAAGAGAAAGAATAAGAGCAGAAGTTGTCTTGCACTGCTTGTCATCAATCATCTTTGGCAGCCCTCAGTGACGAGGACTGTGCAAAATCCATAAGACTGCTCCATTATCTCAAAGGTCTTCAGCACAGAACCAGAATGCACACATATCTAGTTCCATAGCAGGTATCCCATACTTCCAACAATCAGAACCATGTCACTCGTATCTTATGCCTTTTGCCTTCCCTAAGAGCAAAATCAAAATAAAATTCCATTATTCCCAAACATAGTAAGTGCCATTTCAGGGTGTATGAGGACTAGCACCTCTGGTGTGAGGGTTTGCTAAACCCTTTCTAGGACCGCTCATTTACCTCTGGTGTCTTCCTGGCACTCAATTCTCACCTGTGGCTCCAAGAAGCTGTACCATGCTCAGTGGCCACATCCTGGGAAACCATCAGTGCATGCTCTCTCTCTCCCTCCCTCCCCCCCCTTCCCTCTCTCTCTCTCTCTCTCTTTCTCCTCCTGTTTCAAATGTTTTGGGACTCTGCTTGCTCTCCCTCAGATTCCTAGAGAGTAGGGGTAGAATGAAATCTATTTCTACTCCCCTTTATAGAATACATGTTAGATTAGCCATGCTTTACTCTCTAGATTTTGCCATCATGCCTCACCTGCATTCTCTCTGTGGCTTCTTTCTTGATGAAAAGCCTAGATCAACAATCCTTCATTCTCTAGACTTTATCACCAGGACCTCCTCCAGACTTTGCCTCTATGGCCACTTCCTTTTTCAGCTCCCTTTTTACATACCGTCATCCTCAATTAAAATACAAACTCCCTGAGAAAGGAAACTGTCTGTCTCTTTACTTAGATGTATATCCCCAGTGCTTAGAACAAAGCTTAGCATGCAGTAAGCACTTAATGCTTGTTGAATTGACTGCATGCACTTGCTTTAAGTGAGCCTGAGATTATATCTCAACTTTCTAGCTTCCTCTTCTGCTTTGTGTTTCTTTTGCCACACATGGGCAACTGAAAGGTGTCCAAGCACATACTTAGTTCTCTCTTCACTCCCACCTCCACCCCCATCATGAGAATGGAAGACCAGAAGGGACAAACCAGGAACTTCCAGTCATGTATGCTCATTTGCAAGAAGCCTAAGCATATATCCATCCCTCCTAGAGTCATAGCAAATACTCCAGGGACTCAACCTTGTTATTTTTAGAATGCGGAACATGCTCACTTCCAACAGAATTTGAACTGATAAAAAAATTAAACAATCTAAAGATAATTGAGTATAGAAAAACAACAGGTCAGTCTTAAAGGGAAAAGAACGGATGGATGTTACCAGGTACTTGAGATGCTTCCCTGGAGACATTGGATTTGACTTTGAATTTCCTGGAAGGTAAAGGAAAAAAGGAAACACATAGACCACTTTTGACTGTTGAATAAAACAAAGAAGACAAATTTGTCTGCAAAGAAAAACTTTTTCCTAGAACTGAACTCAAGGAGAAATTTCTCCTTGAAAGATCAAGACAAATGCCAACTTCTCCATTAAATCTTCTCTAATTAACACCAGCACCACCCCGGTCAATAATGGCCATTCTTCCCACAGACTTTTTAAAAAAATGGTTTGCAATATCTTCTTGTATTATTTTGTATTGTCCTTGTATATGTTCCATCTTTGCCCGTAGAAAACCAGAATCTTGAAAGAACAGATTGTTTCATTTTTGTCTTCATATGCCAACCTCAAGCATAATGCCTGGTGCATTTTAAGGCATTTAAGAAACTCTTGGTGATTGTTGATCCCTTAGCAGACTGTAAGCTGCAAGAGAACAGGGATCATGTTTTACTTAAACTTTCTATGTCCTGCAGCCTTTAGCACGATTAATTTCAATTCAGCCAACATTAATTAGTGCTTACTCTATACAAGATACTTAATCAATACTTGCTGAATTTAACTTAATTGTAGAAGGGATATTGGATTAAAATGAATAAGCTTCAATTGTGGTTTTGCAGAGAAATTTCTGTAGTTGTTCAATTGCTTTTCAGTCATGTCTGACCTTCATGACCCCATTTGGGGTATTGGAATGGTTTGCCATTTCCTTCTCACACTCATTTTATAGATGAGGAAACTGAGGAAAACAGGGCTAAATGAATTACCCAGGGTCATACAGCTAGTAAGTGTCTGAAGTCAATATGAACTCAGGAAGATGAGTCTTTCTGATTCCAAGCCCAGTGTTCTATCCACTGTGCCACTTAGCTGCCCCTTCGTAGAGGAGAAATACTAATAGTCCCTTTGGGGATGGTCCCTCTAAAAGATTGAGAATATAACATTAAATCACAATCAGTAAAAGTATTACATGAGAGTGGGAGGAATGATGTCTTCTGGGAACATATACTCCAAGTACTTAGCTTTCTGATAATATGATTTTTTTTTTTTTTTTTGCTTTTTGGAGGGCAATTGGGTTGTGACTTGCCCAAAGTCACATGGCTAGTAAGTGTGTCAAGTGTCTAAAGCCACATTTGAACTCAGGTCCTCCAAGGCCAGTGCTCTATTCACTGTGCCTCCTAGCCACTCCCTGATAATCTGATTTGAAAGGCAGTCAGTCAATACCCATTAGGAACTTCCTATGAGTGAGGCACTGAGCTAAGTACTAGCAATACAGATACAAATGGGGGCGGGAAATAATCCCTTTCCTCAAGGAGTTTATATTCGAAGACAATATATAAAAGAAAAGGTAGGGAAGGTAACAGGGATAGGATATGAACAACCTAGAAGGATAGATATTCAACATGCCCATTAGACATTATTTCTCAAATACCAGACTCGGAAGGCAGCTTTTGGCAGGTGTTGAATAGTGATTCAAATTTTCTAAGTAGTGCCCATAATGCAACTATTCTATTGCTATTTAAAGTGAGAACCATATGCTTTAGGTACCAAATGTGAGAGAAGCAGAATTGTCATTCTGTTGTGAATGTTAAAAGTCTGACTTATATTCTCTCACAGACAGGAACAAGTCACTTCAGCACAGGTACCAACAATAGAGATATACATAGATAAAGTCAGAAGTCCCAAAGGGAAGCTAGGAGGCACAGTGGATAGAATGCCATGTCTGAAGTCCGGAAAACTCCTCTTCCTGAGCTCAAATCTGACCTCAGATACTTACTAGCTGTATGACCCTGGGCAAGTCACTTACTGCTGTTTGCCTCAGTTCCTCATCTATAAAATGAACTAGAGAAGGAAAGGGCAAACCACTCTAGTATCTCTGCCAAGAAAAACCCAAATGAGAGTCAGAAACAACTGAAAATGAGTGAACAACAACCTCCACCAAAAGAAAAAAGTAAAGAAGGTAGAGCTTTGTATCTTACATGAGAGTTTGGCTAAAGCCTAAGAATTCTTGATCTTATAGAACAGAAACAGAAGAAATCCTAATGGTTATCTAATTCAAATACCTCATTTTGCAAATGAAGAACCTAAGGTCTACATTGAGCAAATGACCAACCTATGTTTTAGGTCACATAGAAAGTAAGATGTTAAAAATGTTAAAATCCTAATTTTAGCCAACGTCCTCTGAGTTATAACCAGAGCTCCTTCTCTCCTACCACACTGTCTCTTAGGAAATAAAAAATGTCTTTGTACTTTAAGTGGGACCTCCCAAAGAAATGGTGGAATTTAAGGTGATAAGGTAGTGGAGAAGAGATTTGGGTAGAGTAGACTTTTCAATGGATTTTTATTTATATCCCAGGAATGGTCACCCACTCTCCCTGTGTGGGGTTCCATCTAGATTATCAGTTCCCTTAAGTAAACTGGAAAGGGAAGTCTCTCATGGCCCTGAATATGGGCATAATATAGTAGGATTCACAATCCAAATACTAATTATAAACCCATAAATCCCTTTCATATGCATCAGATTAGAACACAGTAAGCACACAATACATGTTTGTTGATTGACTGATGAATCCAGACAGTCATAAAGGATATAGAAATGGTGACATCTTCTCATATGTGAGGCAGTTCCACAGACCTTGTTACCAAACAGAATAGAAAATTTGGTCCTATGAAAAGGAGATATGATTTGTGAAGCAGTGAGCCAATGTCATCATTTCAATGAAACAAAAGCAGAATTTTTGATTTGCACCCATTTGCAATGTTACTGCTCCCGGACAAGCTTCTCAGAGAAAGTAATTCATCAGTCTGCCATCCTGGTAGAGGGCTTGAGAAGAAGCAAATCACCATGGCTCACAAATCATAAAAATGGAAATTGAGGAGGCTGTTCATTAATGCAGATTAGTTTTAAGCTTGGAGTGGCTTTGCTATGCTGAGATTAATATACACACAGAAAGCCTCTGTGGGGTTTAGGTCCTTTGTAATGCATAGTCCTTATTACCTCTCTGACTAATGAGCACTTTCATGCACAGAACAGGCAATTTCCAGACATCCATGGGCCAGCTAACCACTGTTTGGATGGACCAGGGGAATGGAACTTCCTACAGATTGGAGTTGCCCTAATACTTTCTTTGTCTTCAACTCCTAAACCATTCCACCCCAAGCTTTTTTCCTAGGGCAAGAAGTGCTTAGGAGATTAAACAACACTGTTTCTAACTCCTTTCTGAATCCCTTTATCATCTTCATTTAGAAATTCTCCTTACCCCAAGAAATCCAACACAGTCTATTCCTGTCAACTGACCAGGGCGCTTTACTAGGGAGCCACATCAGGACTGCCTTTCCAAGTAGAACCCCTTGTCCTATAGCTATCCACCCTTTCTATCCCCATGAAAAACCTCTTTATGCCTTAAATTTACCAGAAAATCCTTGCCTGAAAGGTACTGTGTAACCTCCCTGGTTGCCATAGATGTTAACCAGTGGGCTCACACCAGTGTCTAACGATGGTGTCAAGGAACGAGGAGACTTGTGAGGAAGCTGAGGACAAAGAACCCAAGTTAGCAATGTCAGCCACAAATAGATCTATTCCCTCATTTGTTTTCTTTTTTGAGAATGATTTTTCTAACTTAGAAATTCTAGCACAGGACTAAAACATAGAGATAATATCCCCACCCATCTTGGTTGGTTGGTTGTTGTCCTTCATTCTCAAAGATGACCAAAATTACATCACTATGCTAGAGTCAAGTTTCATTGTGTCTGATTGGTGCTGATCAGACCAACATAAGCTAGGAATATTCTACCACAGGTCAGGTACAAATAGTCCATGTGAACATTTGGGGTGGATTTTCTAAATTTGTGCATCTCTTCTGAGCTACTTTAATTCTGTTTTGCTCATAGAGTATGGCACCGTCTCTGATGTGGGCACACCATACTAAGTCATCCTGTGCCACTGTCTCCCATGTCACACAATCAATTTCAAAGTTCTTAAGAGAAACCTTGAGAGTGTCCTTGTATCACTTCTTCTGACCACCATGTCAGTGCCTGCCCTGTGTGAGTTCTCCATAAAATAATCTTTTTGGCAACATACCTTTCTTACATGTCTCTATGTCCATATGGCTACTTTTCCCACAAAGCACTGACATGCTATGAATTTTCACAAAACACAAAGTGTGATCTGTATGTTTTTAAGTAATCTTGTAATATATCCTTCTTATATGGATAAGTAGCAAAGTCTCTAAAAAGTTTAAAGCCACCCCACTCCTCAATGTGACTTTCAATTACATTAGGCAAACACAGTGTCCTCTTGCTTTTATACTACCAGATGCATACACTCTCATACCTATATTTCTGCATCTCTCTGAAAAGAGTTGACAATGACATCCGCGAAGTTTTTAACTAGTTGCCAAACTTTCCTGCTTCAAATGCTGCAAATGCAATTGAATTTTTGAAAATGAGGTTCAATAAGATGGCAGACACATTTTGATTATTGATGTTCTAGCAATTCCATTGTCTCACTTTACTGTCAGAGGATATCTTATATTGCATAGGCTCAGCCAGAGTGTCAGGACAATCAGTATATCTCTCATAGTCCTAACACATACACACACACACACGCACACAAGCACGCATGCACGCCCTCTCTCTTAAAATGATTTTACTATATGAAAACAGAAAGGTGACTTCGATCACTGCTGTAGTCACATTGAATGTGTCAGGGAGAAATTCAGGTGAATGGAAGCAGCACTAATTGGAAGAGCTGCTTACATTCCAACCAATTCTGGGTGAGACCCAGAGGAGATGGTATGGGTGTCGAGCACAAGCCTGGGAAGCAGAAGATCAGCATTCTAATTTGTTTCTAACTACGTCTGAACAAGTTCCTTCATCTCTCTCGTATCTCAGTCTCCTCATCTGTAAAATGGGGGGGGAGGGGGAAGGTAAGGTAATAATATCTATGCCAGCCATCTCAGAATAACTCACATTCTCTGAACATTTTAAAAAACCAGCATCCCTGAATTTCACAGATGATTTTATTAATCAAATTTTTCTCATTCATCCCTCAGCTCAAATGAAGGGGGTCACAAAAATCAGACAATTTCACAGTTGGAATTCATCTCACCTCAGTACCTATCTAGTCCAAATCAGTGGCTATCGAGTACAGCCCATACCTAAAAAAGAAGCCCAGTTAGAGCCCATACAGCCTGTATTTAAAGACCTCCAATGCAGAGTATAGTGGTATATGCCTATGGCTTTATATAGTGGTATATGCAGATGGCTTTAACTGGGGAATTCTGAGCTTCAATGGGTAAGCTAATCAGGTGCCTGAAATTAAGGCTGGCAATAATACAGTGAGGCCCCAGGAGAGAGAGATCACCAGGCCACTTAAGAAAGGGAGAAATTGCCCAGGTTGAAAATGGACCCAGTCAAAGCTTCTGTTCCAATTAGTAGCAGTATCTGGCCTGTGAATAGTTCCGCACTTCTAGGCTGGTCAAAATAGGGAGATCCAAAAAAAGGAGGAGGAAGAAACAAGGAAGAAGAGAGGAAAAGAAAGGGAGGAGAAAAGAAGGAGGAGGAGGAGGAGAAAGAGGGGAGGAAAAGGGGGAAAGGAGGAGGAGAATGAGAGGAAGAAAAAGGAAAGTGGAGAAAGGAGGGAGGAAAGGAGGAAAAGGAGACAACTTCCAATGAACGGGAAAGCACAACTTTCCAAGGAGCTCTTTTCCACTTTGGAACAATTCTAATATACTTAATAAAATTTTCTTCACTAAGCCAAATCTACTTCCCTCTAACTTCTACCCACTGATCCTTGATCACCCCCAGAATCAAAATGACTAAATTTGATTCCTCTTTGACTTCAAAGCCTTTCAGTTACTTAAAGACAGATATTATATCCAATCTAAATCTTTCCTCCAGGCAAAACAAGAAGTGTCTCTTAAACTGATCCTCATGTAGCTAGATCTTTCCCTAGTCTGGGGATCCCCTTCTGGATCCACTTCAATTTGTCTACTCTTTCTCTATATTGCAGTTCCCAGAAATGAAGTCTCCAAGTATGACGAAGACTAAGACAAAATATGTTAGGACTTTTGCTTCTCATATTCTGGACACAATGCATATCTTAATGTCATTGCATTAGCTTTGTTGCCAAATCAGACTGTTGACTCATATTGAGTTTGCAGTCCACTAAAATCCCCAGATCACTTTTTCAGAGAAGTGCTGTCAAACAATATCACCCTCATCTTGCAATCTGAAGTTGAATTTTAATAGATGTGATCATAAGTAATAGTAGTGAAAGTGCTAAAAATTTAAATGCTTATCATGTAGTGTCACTATTATTTCAGTAATTCAAGGATGGTATTTTTTTTTCAGATATTCTCTACCTACTGAGATCATATCTATTTACCGTCCTTAAAGATGAGTTTACTATGAGTTGTTGTGGCCAGAGAAATTCATCCTTTCTTTGTCATCCAATCAATAAAATCCTCCACCCTTAGATGGACTGGTCCACAAATGACAGCCACATCTTTTTAAGCTTTTACAAATGAGTAGGACTAGATAAGGCATGGGTTCTATTGGAACAGCATCGATGAAGTCAGGGCCTCCCTCATGACATAATGAGGCACCGGAACAGGACTCAAATAGAAGAAGCACAATTTTTAAAATGGCACTTCTGAACAGAGTGGCATGTGAATGAAAGTCAATTATGTGCTAAGGAATGATGAATATGAATAATTAAGAAAATGATGGGAAGAATTGCCTAGAGTGATACAGAGAGAAGAAAACAGAACCAAAAGAATAAAACACACACTTATTTTTAAGTAAATGAAAACATTTAAAGAGTAATTTAGCCCAAAATGCAGTAATTAACAATGATATAAAATGTGTTTGTTTCTTTGCTGTTGATAAATGGAAAAATCACAAAAGCATAAAGTGCTATCATTTGCAATCCCTGTATTAAATGGTTTTACTTAACTGTTTAAGAGAAGGTATTAGAGGGGAAGAGTGAGATGTGAATTATTTATTAACAGATGACTATTATGTTGAAACAAAATTTATCAACACAAAAGAGAGGAAAATGGTATGTTAATATTTAGATGGATCTGTGATCCATACTGAAAGGGTATTCCCTCCAGTGATACAGATGGCAACCCATTCACATATTTTCAAGTTGGGTAATTCTTGTCCATGTTCTTCTATAAATGCTCCATAGCAGGTCAACCCGATATTCTGGTAGTCTTCTATTAGATCTTTTGATATTGAATGGATGGAAACCAATACATCACATGGATCTGTTATCCCTATTTTCAGTATGTGATATGTCTACTTCTTTTCCAAGTCAGATAAGTTGATATCCATCATGTCACTTTTCCTATATACTTCTTTGTTGGTAATATATTGCAGATTCTTCATATACCTCTCCAGTTCCTTTTGATTGATGATAATTTTAAAATTGGGTCCCCTCAAAATCACCTTGTATATGTTTTATGTATGTGTACTATATATAATTAATACATTTTATATATGTATATATATTTACATATATGTATGTATAAATATTTGTATATATATAGTGTGTGTACATGTACATTTATACATGTGTGTGTGTGTGTGTGTGTGTGCCCTGTATCCTTTCTTGGTAGGCAACAAAGCAACAAGCACTTACTACATGCCAGATACTGTTCAAACAAAAAGAAAGATAGTCTACACTGAAGATGTTTACATTCTACTGGGAGAAAGCAGCCTAAACACAAAAAGGAACTGAAATAGGGAGGAGGATGGGAGAGAAAGAACCCATGAAGGGGCATGGTGTCTAAGTCCAGAAAGTTAGAAGCAGAGCCAGGAGGGAATGAAGGCCAGCAAGACTGGGTCCCTCCCCTCAAAATTGAGGCCCTGGGAGGAACTCAATAATGGGAGAAGGAGACAAGATAACAGAGAGATGTTCCAGCATGAGAAGGCCTCAACCACTGTCCAAGATATTTGCACTTATGGGACAGTTTTATGAATTGTCTATCCAATTGCAAGTCATAGTCTAAATAATAGATATTCTTTATTCACTTATAATTTTTCCTGTGTAAGATGAGAAGTAAAATTCTTCTGAGTTATTACAAATTACATTTAGGAGGTCTGCAATTGTCTATAAACAATCAAGATAATATCACTCCAAAATCAAAGTGTCTGGAGGACTTCACTACCTTCAGGAAATCCCTCTTCCATACTCTATGATAGTGACATGTTTGGTGATCATATACATCTCCCTTGTTCCTGCTCCCCATATTCATAAGCTAGGGATCATTGAACAAAGATATCTCTGCTTTAGATCTATCAATAACTCATGTAATTTTGACATATGCATGGAAGACATCTTATTGGAGCAGAGCCCTTAAAATGGTTTTTGGATTTATCAAATTGCTTTTTTTATCACCAAACAATAAGCAGAGTAGAATTTGGAATTCTCCTATCCCAACTCCCCTCAAAGTGTGGCCTTCACACCCCCTAGGGATCCTGGAGACCCTTTCAGGGGGTCTGTGAGGTAAAAACTACTTTCATAATAATCCTAAAGTTTTGTCTATTTTTAAAAAAAATCTCTTCTCTTTTCCAGTTACGTATCTATGCGAGACGGGATTTTCTTCATCTGTTCAAACTAAACAATGTGTTTATATAGAGCAAACGCAAAAACAAACATGAGAATCCAGCTGTCTTCCATCAAGCCAGATATTAGAGCTACAAAGTTACACAGAACAACGCCACTCTTCGGACTAAATTTGTTTTGGAAAATAGTCATTTTTCATAAAAATGTTATGTCAACATATAACAATAACATATTCTTAAAGTAAAATAATCAGTGTTTTAAAATTTTATCCATTTAAATTTTCATCGTGGTGAATATCAGCAGGATAGCCCACATAAACAAAAGCCTCTTGTGGTCTTCAATAACGTTTAAGAGAATAAAGGGGTCTTGAGACCCAAAAGTTTGAGAACCACTGCTCTACACATTCCAGATAATTGTATGATTGAAAAGATACAGTCTGTTGTAAAATGTCCTTTACACTACATTGCCCATTTCCTTTTCATACCTTCACTAAGGAATCCCTTTTTGTGTGTGTATATAAGTCTCAAACATTCTATACCCACAGGAAAACTGGCATGGGTCAGTAATTTTTAATATTTTTCTATTAAATGTCATTCAATAATAATACGGACCAGGGTTTTTTCCAAATTTTATATCCTCTCTCCTCTTTCATATATATTGAAAGCAGTTGATTATTGCTTTCAAAAAAATGTGGCATTTTTTTTACTGGATATCCTGTTTATAATTTATCTAGTCCATATGTTTCCCCACTATTGTTTTCCTTAGTGACATTTCCATTTACTCATAAAGTACACAAAAAGGATGGTGATGTTAATCCAAATGTAGTAGTTCCACTGTCATTGATAGAAAACAAATCTTTACAAATCTATTTTATCTTTCATCTGTTCAATTTCCTCCTCCCATTTTCATTAATGGCTTAGTTGAGACTCTTATAAATTTGGTTTTTCCTCCATTTCTACTCCTTTTGTTAGGCATATATTGCTTGTAGTCTTCCACAATATTTTCTGTAAGATGTTACAACTAACTTTATCTTCCAAACTGGTGCTGACTTTTCCTATCACATCTCTTTAACTGGAAAGAGATTAAGTGTTTGATGGTATAGAAGTGATCCAAGATCTTCTGGTCTCCTTAGTGCAGTGATTGATTTACTTTAGTTAAACTTTCTTTAACAAATGATGGTTGTCAGTTTCTATATCAGTTTGCAAAAATTTATCCATTTTTATGTTCTAAATTACTGTTGATTAGAGAAATGCAAATCAAAACAACTCTGAGGTACCACATCTTAATGCTCAGATTGGCTAAAATGACAAAACAGGAAAATGATAAATGCTGGAGAAGATGTGGGAAAGTTGGAACATTAATGCATTGCTGGTGGAGCTGTGAACTAATCCAACCCCT
>CM053582.1:246762973-246801397 GCA_028627135.1 Pseudochirops cupreus
ATTTGGCTTAAGGAGGGAATAACATACACACTCAATTGGGTATCTTATCCTACAGGAAATTAGGGGAGAGAGGGATAAGTGGGGGGATGATAGAAGGGAAGGCAGATTGGGGGAGGGGATAATTAGAAGCAAACATTTTTGAAAAGGGATAGGGTCAAAGTAGAAAACAGAATAAGTAGGGGGTGGGATAGGAGGGAGAGAAACTAACCATAGTTAGTCTTTCACAATTTAACTACTATGGAAATGTTTTGCATAACTACACATGTAAAACCTATATTGAAATGCTTATCTTCCAATTGGGGGTGGGTAAGGAGGGAAGAAGGGAAAGAATCTGGAAATCAAAGTTTTAAAAACAAATGTTAAAAAAGTTGTTTTTTTACATGCAACTAGGAAATAAGATAGACAGACACTGGGGTATAGAAATCCATCTTGCCCTACTAGAAAGTTGTAGGAGGTATGGGAGAGGACATAAGAAAGAGCAGTTTGGGGGAAGGGGCATTCAGTAGGCTCACTATTTTGGGATGGGGGTAGGGGAAATATGGGGAGAAAATTTGTAATTCAAAATCTTGTGGAAATACATGTTGAAAACTAAAAATAAACAAAAAATATCTCCCTTAAAAAAAAAAAAGAAACAGTCATGTCAATCAACATGTATACTTGTACATTCTGATATTTTAAATTGTTTGACCTGATTAGGTCCTGGTTACTAGGTTGGAATCTATTGCTCATGGAATCTTCTAGATGGTTTCATTCACCATTTCTGTGACTTTCAGACCAAAACCGCCTTCTCTAGTGACAGCTTGCCTATATGTATTGTCTCTCCCATGGAAATGAAAGCTGCTGGAGGACAGGGACTGTCTGCTTTTGTATATGTATCTTAAGCACATAACATGTTAATTAAAACATAGTAAATGCTTATTAAATGTTTTTTTTCATTCATTCATTCATATCATCAAACTCAAGAATCATTCCAGGCAGATCTCTAAATCCAGTATTCTTTTTAGTATTGTATTTCTCAGCATAGTCTTTCACATAGTAGGTGTTTGATAAAAGTCTGATGCATTAATTGTTTTAAAGAGTGAAAAAGGAAATTTTTTGAGAACTAAAATTCAGCAACAACCAAGGACTGTAGGGCACAAATAAAGAGCAACTGAAAAGACAGAAAAGTAGAGATACCACAAAATTCTTGAGGGTTTTAAGACAGATAATAAAGAAGGAAGGAAGGATGGACAGAGAAGCTTCCTTTTTTGTATTTATTCATTTTATGTTTCTGCCGTGTTGTGTATATGTGTGTGATTTAACTACATATATGTAGACATTAAAATGAGTGCTCCTTGTGAGTAGTGATTGCTTCAGTCTTTTATGGTCCCAGGCTCTAGCCGTGCCTGGTACATCCGAGGTGCTTAATAAATGCTTGGTGCTGACTTGACTAGGTCTGTGTTTACTTGATGTCAGGGGAGTGGGAGAGCTGCTCCAGAAACATGAGGGAATGTAGAAGTCATGCTCTCTGCTGTTCTCCACTTACAGTAACCCCAAAGTCCAGGTTGAGGCCATAGGGGGCAGGGTCCTCCAGAAACTACTAGTCATCTTGGCAATGGATCGTCCTTTGGTTGTGAAGAAGAAGGTACCTTACCCTGATCCCAGCTCTGCCCTCAGCCCCGGTGGTGAGAAGGGTGAGGTCTGGCATCTGCCACAGGCATAGTGCTCAGGGAGCCAGGGTGGAGGGCCCTGGGCCTGCTGACCTTCAGTGTGCCTAGCAAGGATATTTGGGCAGCTGGAGGCTGCTGTAGTCCTTCCCAGCAAGACACAGCAGTCAGGAGATGTGCTGGAGAAGTTTCTTGTAGATATCTGTGCTGAGCTGCATACAAGAAATACCAGGAGTCTAAGAGGATTCTAAGACCAACAGCATCCAGTCAAGTGAGTAAGACTCGGTAAAATTAATACTTTTTAAAAAATATATCAAAATGTGTGAGTACATAAGTACCATTCACAGTCTCTGTTATGTACTGAGCCTGACTCAGGCCAGTCCTCTGATAGTTTGTGTTCAATATTGAAACAAAATGCCTACATGTAGGTCAGTAGTTAACAAAAAAGAGATTTACTTAGTCATAGAAAGAAAGGGATATTCAGCAAAGATAAGCTTTAGGGACATGTCAAACTGATTCACCTGAGCTAAGCTTCTTTTTCTGAGTTGCCCATTGTAATTTACCAGTCAAGCATCAAAGACTTCCTCTTCATACTCAGGCAAACATTAAGTGATAGTACAGCCTGAACTTTTAACCCCCTAAGGAGAGTTTCAATACCTTGTTTAAAAAAAATCTAACTTGCATAAAAAGAGAGATAAGGCTATTGCTCCTACCATAGCCTGTCCAAACAAAATGTCTATGCCAAAACATAAGTGGCCTTACTTTAGTCATCAGCTCCAATTGCCACAAAGTATGTTCACAATTTCAACACTTTACTCAAGCTTGTTCTATGTGTTAGCAGCCCTGATAAACCAGACTTTCTTTTTACATATTAGCCATTGCAGACTTCACACACCCCTTTTAACTGTTTTCCTCCTCTCACAGTTTGATCTCCCCATTTGCCATAAATGACTAAGCTCCCTGATACCACTTAGTCTCTGTACTGTACCAACACCTGACAACTGTCCTAATTCCCACTTTAGAACACTCTCCCAGCTTTGCTACCTGCTACCTCCATGACCTTGGCCAAGTCACTTATCCTCTATAGACTTTCATTTTCTCATTTGCAATATTAGATGGTTGGACTAAATGGAAATCTCATTCAGCTCTAAAGCTATGATCCTATGTAGGCAAAAGCTCTTGTACCAAAAAGTAAAGTCTTCCACGTAAAGCTCTGCCTATATAGACTCTGCTCTAGTTGCTGCCACATCACCAGACAGAACCTTGTCATTCCAATTAACCTTTCACATCATAGCTTTCAGGATACAGTTTTGAAGAACTCTAGTGCCAGTAATCTTGCCAGGGGCTGCAGTGAAACTGAGAGCAAGGATTTTAATCAGCACCACAGCAAGGGACAGCACTAAACTGCTTTCAGCTGAGCTATGTTGCTAGATAACTTTGAGGGCATAACACAGAAGTACGTAGAAGATTTAAGAGTGGATCTTACTGTTGATTAACAACAAAATATCTGCTGTTATAGACTTCTAGGAATTTCCTTTGTTTTTGGAGAGTGGCTCAGATCCATGAGAGACCTTGGGGTTTTAAAGGCCATGCCTTCATGGTTGGAATTCCTGAGCATCTTTCCTGATGTGAAGATATCTGGCTATCTCCCACAAAACCCCAATCCTTGGGAAAGCACTCAGAGAGGCCTATGGTTGTCTGTGTTTTCCCTTTCCTGGTATCTTGTTTATTGCAGCCACAAATGGTATACCACAATTAGCTGGAGATACCCTTGTTCTCTCAGGTAACTTGGTTGAAAGATAAAGCCTTATTGAGACATCCTAGGAATGATATCTGACATAAAATCTTTCTGAGACTCTGCTATGGTACTTTGAGAGCTCCTGAAAAGAGCATGAGTTCCTTAATACGTCAGAATGAGTGGACCTGGGCCACTGGTGTTTCCTACCAAGAACATTGCACAAACTATGCAACCATGTTACTCAAAAATTCATCTCAAGAATGACCTATTCCTACATTTCTTATTTAGTTTCATAGTCATTCTAACACTAACTACCTTCTCTTTTTTACCTCCCCTGAACAGGTAGTTGTCTGTTTTTGGCATCAAACTTATAGTTATATCATCTCAGACTTTGACAATCAGCTATTCTCAACTTCTAAAACAAATCTACCACATGCTGCAGAGCTTAAACTTCCACCTACCTCTCCCTTCCCTCTTCTTGGGCAGAATCTCAACATAATTTTACAATAGCAAAATTGTCTCTTCCAAAGATTTGGCTCTATATCACAAATCTGTGAAGAAAACACTATATAAACCTTAAAGCACTTCAATTGTCCCCTCTTCTATTGAGGCCATACCTCAAGCTACATCCTATGCAAATAAGATTCAGCTGCCTTCTACTGGTTTCTGCATTTATTGAAACCAGGTTTATCTCTTGCTTTCTGTCATCCTCTGATTGGTTTCAGACTTCAGGTTCCCTCCAAATACAATTCAGGTGTAGAATTCAGAAAAGTTGTCAAGTTCAGCATGCAAATAACAAAGCAGTTTAAACCAATGATGAGGGAGAGGGGAATGAGGAATAGGGCTGCCAAAAAGAATAAAGAAAGGAAGAGAAGGGGGGGGAAGGTTCATTTCTGAAATCTGTGGAAAAGAACAGAAGGAATCACAGATAAGGAGGACAGCTTTGAAAGTAACATATTTAATTTATTATTTACTTACAAAGAAAAGCAAGCTCTACACAATAGAAATTCTCAATTTCATTTACAACCCTCTCTGCTCTACTGTGCATAGGAAGTGCTCATTTTAGTTGATTTTTGTTAAGTTTAGAATTTTTAAATGAGAAAAACTTTTTAAAAGAAAGGTCTTAAGCTAACTCCTGTTTTTTTCCTTTGTTCCAAGCTTCCAAATTCCACTTTACTTTGTATTTTGAACCTTAAAATCAATAAGTATGATTCTTCACTGCATTTATCTATGTATACAATCCTCCTAAGGGTTTCTGGTGCAATTTATCCAATTAAGTGAAAAATCTACTCACAAGATTCTTTCTCCACCACACTTTTAATACTGCTATGCATTTCTGCAAGTAAAGTAGAAAATATAATTCAGGACACTGATAACAAAATGATAGAGAGAAGTACAATTTTAAAGTCAAAATTCAGGTTTTGGTTCCACCTCTTACTACCTGTATGATCTTGAGCAAGTCACTTAACTTCTTTAAGCCTCAATTTCCTTATTTGCCAAAGGACAGGCTTCTTATCAATATAGCCATCTGAATGGCAACCCAGTTCCCCACCAGCAAAACATAAAAATAGCACCAGATCAAATAATAAACAAACATAAGTAAGTCATTTATTCTACCCTAGAAATTCACCCAAAGTCAGCCAGAAACTCTTGGCCAAAGTCAGCCAGAAACTCTTGGCCAATAGGAAATGAGCCCCACCAGAAAAGCCTCTGCCCTTACTCAAACAAATAAGCCAATGGTTTCCCAGTTCACTAGAAACTATAGGCTACAAAGCTCTATCTCTGGTGGAAGCAAGAGGAATTAGCTCCTCTGAGAAAGATCCACTAGTCAGACACTGACACTATGGACCTTGGAAGTGACCCAGAGTGGAAGTAATCAGTGAGGTATGACAGGGGGTATTGGCACTGCTCAGACCATGAAATCAAGGCCCATGGGATCCCAGGTCCCTAGAACTCTGTCCTTCAATTCCATCAAGGACCCTGAAAAGCAATTAATCTAAACTTCAAATTCAGGCATACTTTGTTTTATTGCACTTCACTTTATTATGTTATATGGGTAATTGTGTTGTTGTTACTGTTGATGTTATTTACAAATTACAGGTTTGTGGTAACCCTTCATCAAGCAAGTCTATTGGCACAGTTTTTCTAAGAGCATTTACCCACATCATGTTTCTGTGTCATATTTTGACAATTCTCACAATATTTCAAACTTTTTCATTATTATCATATCTGTTACAGTGATCTCTGATCAGTGATCTTTGATGTTACTATTGTAATTGTTTGGGGGCTCCATGAACCATACCCATACAAGACAGCAAACGTAATAAATGTTTGTGTTCCGACTGTTCCACTGACCATGCCTTCCCAGTCTCTCTCCCTCTCCTTGGGGGTCTGCCATTGCATCCTGGGTCATCTCCAATCATCCTTATGAATATTTGGTCACTGGATCCAGATGGTTCTGGAGGAGAAAGTGAGCCTGGTGACCTTGCACAGCCCTCCCTCACTCAAATAAAAGTCAACTGCAAGTCATGTCATCATTTCCCTGATGCCATGGTCCTCTTAGAAAACAAAGGACAAACACAACACAACCCTCCCCTTGGATCTCTCTATTCCTTGAGATGAAACAATATTAAAATTAGGCCAATCAATAACCCTACAATGACCTTTAAGTGTTCAAGTGAAAGGAAGAGTCAATTGATGCATCAAACTTAACTATTGTCTTATTTTTTAAAATTTCCAGTCACCCTGATTTTCAGCAATTACCACCCTGGTAAGTCCCCCATCATCAACACAGAGGCAAGACCCTCCAATAGCAAAAAGATTATGACTTGCTGAAGGTTTAGAAGATGGTTAGCATTTTTTTTAGAAATAGAGTATTTTTAATTAATGTATATACATTTTAGACATAATAATATTACACATGTAGTAGATTGCAGCATAGTGTAAACATAATTTTTATACATATTGGAAAACCAAAAAAATCCTGTGACTTGATTTATTACAATATTTGCTTTATTACAGCGGTCTGGTAATGAATCCACAATATTTCTGAGGTTTGTCTATAGAGAGAGGAGCCCAACCCTGGAAGGCAGAGTCAGTATAAGAACTCCAATGACCCAGGACAAAAACAAGCAGAGACAATCACCTCATATAAAGTACGGAAAATGACAGAGCCTGGCACACAAAACCCTGATTAAGGAATCAAGACTAGAAAAAAAGCATAAGCACAAGAAGATACATACAATCTATTTAAAAATTTTAATAGAGGTGGAACCAAGATGACAGAGAAAAGGTAGGGACTCTGAGCTTTCCTCAAAAGTCCTCTAAGCAACTTTAAGTAATGCCACAAAACATGGCAGAATACATAAAGGGATAAGGTAAACAATTTTCAAACCCAAGACAACTTAGAAGGTCAGCAGGAAATGTTTGTTGCACCAGGGTGAGAGTACAGCACAGACCAGCACAGGCCAGACCCCTAGCAAACCAGTAATAGGCCTTGGGGGCAACTGAACTAGTGGTGGTTTTCAGTCCTCTCAACCCAAAGATGGTAAGGATGTCAGACAACTGGACAGCAGGAAATTATAGATTCCATTTGCTGGTACTGGGGAGAGGAGGCGCAGAATTCTCTTTTATTACCCCTTAGAAAAACCAAAAACTTACAGGTCCCCAGAATTATCTCAGGAAACAGCTTCACAAAAATCCTGAAGCTTTGAACAGTGCCCTCTGTACTCCAGAAGCAAAGCCCCACTTTAGCGAAGAGTTAAAAGTCAAGAAACAGATTGGAAAAGTGAGCAAACAGCAGAAAAAGATTCCAACTATAGAAAGTTATTATGGGGACAGGTAAGATCAAAATATAAACTCAGAAAAAAAGACAACAAAGTCAAAACTGCTATATCCAAAGCCTCAAAGAAAAATATTAATTGGTCTTAGACTATGAAAGAGCTCAAAAATTATTTTAAAAATCAAACAAGAGAGGTAGAGGAAAAAATGGGAAGAGAAATGAGAGTCATGCAAGAAAATCATGAAGAAAGTCAACAATTTAATAAGCAAGACATAAAAAACTGAAGAAAATAACACCTTAAAAAACAGAAATGGCCAAATAGGAAAAGAAGCACAAAAAATCAATGAAGAAAAGAAGGCCTTGAAAAGCAGAATTGGCCAACAAGAAAAAGATACACAAAAATTCACTGAGGAGAACTCCTTTAAAAAGCCAAATTGGCCAGATGGAAAAAGTGGCACAAAAAAATTGCCCAAAAAAAGAACTCCTTAAAAAGTAAAGTTGGCCAAATGGAAAAAGATGTGCAAAAGCTCACTGAAGAAAATAATTCCTTAAAAAAGAGAATTGGGTAAGTGGAAACTAATGACTCCATGAGACATCAAGAAAGAATAAAACAAGGTCAAAAGAATTTTTTTTAAAAAGATGTGAAATATCTCATTAGAAAAACAATTGACCTGGAAAAAAAGATTCAGGAGAGATCATTTTAAAATTCTTGGACTACCTCAAAGCCATGACAAAAAAAAAAGCCTAGACATAATACTTCAAGAAATTATCAGTGCCCTGACATTCTAGAACCAGAGGGTAAAATAGAATTTGAAAGAATCCACCAATCACTTATCCAGAAAAACTAAATATAATACTATGGTAGAGGTTGTGGGAACTTTGAAATACAAATGCAGAACAAGGAATTTGGGCAATTTTTTTGTGCCACTTTTTCCATCTGGCCAATTTGGCTTTTTAAAGGAGTTCTCCTCAGGAAAAACATGAAAATAAATGTGAATGAGCAATCAGAAGGGACTGAACAAAGATAAACCACTGACACTGTATATGAGGAGGTGATTGATGTATACCCCTCAGAATTCTTGCAGGAAAAAAAATATTTATTATGCTATTCAGGAAAAAATATTATACTGTTTAAATGCAACCTAACATCATTAAAAGTTTACCCATGCCTAAAATGTCACTTGACCCCAATAACTCACTAGGAATGCCAGAGATGGTTACAAGGTATTTCTAATTCTCCCAGGCCCTGGATTCACCCTAAGTATTCTTGTTGTGGGTTACCACACCCAGGAACTCCTGAGGGTCCACCCTTAACCCTCTGCTTTTGGGTTACAGTTACACATATCTATCTTAATCTACCTTGCTTTCAGGCTTCCCTCTCAGCAAAAAATTGCTTAACTGCAAACATGGGCTACATAGGGATCCTGTGTGAAAAACCTTGATCAAAATCGCATATAATATAAATCTTCTATAATCTAGGTAGAGAGAGAGAGCCACTCTCTTTCTGGTCTGCTTTCCTCTGCCAAATGACCTAACAAAAACTAATTTAACTATTTCAGATTTCAGGATCTGTTGTCATGAATAACATTCTATAATCATTTAAGGTCACGGGGAGAGTTTAATAAGACAAACCTGGGAGTCATTTTATTATGTTTTGATGATCTTTTAAAAAGAAATGAAATGGAAGAGGAAAAGAATAAACTAGGGGTAAGGAGGAAGGGGAGGAAAAAGGAAGAGAAAATTATCTCACGTAAACAGGGTGTACAAGTAGAAGACCACCCAAACAAGAGGAAGGGGTCCAAGAGGGAAATACTCAGACTTCACTATCATCTGAACTGACATAAAGAGAAAAGAATACACACGTATAGTTGAGTATGGAAATATATTTCACTCAACAGGGAAACATGAGGGGAAAAGGAAGAAGGAAGAAGTGGGGCTAATAGAAAAGGTACATTAAGGGATAGATTAGTCCTAAGTAAAACAAACTCTAACTAAAGAAGCTGGATAATGAAAGAAATTTAAAAGAAATGAACACATGATAGATTTCAGAGAGAGAGAGAGAGAGAGAGAAAGAAGGGGGCAGAGGAACAGAAGTAGACTACACCAAACCTAGAGCACTATAACTGAGCACACCCCTTCTCTTTTCAACATTATAAAGAGAAAGCAGGAAACAAATAGAAAGAAAAGTATCAGAGAAGGTGAACTAGGAAAACATAATTAACAATGATTACTGTGAATGTTAATGAGTTAAACTCACTTATAAAATGAAAAAGAATAGCACAAAGACTTAGAAAGCAGAATTCAAAAAAAATGTATAAGAACACACTTGAAACATAAAGATGCATGCAAAATTAAAATAAAGAGCTTTAGCAGAACCTAATTTATTTCAGTTGAAGGGGGGAAAAAAGCAGGGTAGTAATCATTATCTCGGTTGAAGCAACAGCAAAAAGTAGACTTACTAGAGACAATTAGGAAAACTACAATTCACTGAAAGACACCATATGTGATGAATTCAACTAAATACCAGTAATGCACCGAATGGGTATAGCATCCAGATACTTAAATTAAGAGTTAAATGAGTTATAGAGAGAAAAAAAATGGCAAAACTATAAGAGTGGAAGTATTTAATTTACTCCCTTTTAGACTGAAATCTGAAAGAAAGAAAACAAGAAAAAAAAGTTTAAGGATCTGAACAGAACTTTAGAAAAGCTATAGATGCAAAAAAAAAAACTAGATATGATGGACCTCTGGAGTTCTTTATATGGAAATAGAAAGGAATACATATATTTTTCAGTTATTTATATTATTTTCACCAAAACTGATCATAGATTAGGACAAAAAAACACCTCACAAACATTAAAAAGCAGAAGCACTAAACACATCTTTTGTACACCACAATGCAAAAAAAAAAAATGTTTAATCAAAAGCCTTTTAAGCAAACATTTAAAATAATTTGGAGGAAAAATATTGAATTTTTGAAAAAGTTGGACTAACGAACTAATCATAGAAACAACTGATAATGTCATTAAAGATAATTATAACAATGAAACAACACACAAAATTTGGGGGACATAGCCAAAGCAGTACTTAGGGGAATTTTTGCTCTAAATACTTTTATCAATGAAAAGGAAAAAGAACAAATCAATGAATTAGGCATGTTTCTTGAAGAAAAAGTATTCAATTAAATAACAAAATAGAAATTCTGAAACTAAATAAAGAGGTTATCAAATTTGAAAGTAATTGACAGATAAGAAGGCATAGAAGATCTATGATCTAAAATAGTGGTAGAAAGATCCACACTGAGGAAATCACAAATGATTTTAAATAAGTCACCAAGTACCATGATTCATTCCAGGTTTTTTCCATGTCATTCCATTTAAGAAACAGAAACTCAGAAATGAACTCAGCTATACTTATAATTCAGATAAGTTGTATTAGACAAAAAGTGACCCTACAGTGTTCAGCATTACCTTCTATGACCTAGTCCAAATGTTTGCTTAGGAGGCAAGGGTAAGATCCTACTACAAATTTGTCCAAGAATTCTTCTCCATACATATTTCCACACATACCACAATAATGAGACAGGAAAAGAGTTACATGACACTTAGTACTCCTAGGTGCTATATTCATTCACATCTTTTAACTCTTGTTTTCTCTCACTCTCTACTTTAATGTCACTGAAAGACACATTTTCCTGCAACCACTCTTTTCTTTCCTGATTTATGTGCCCCAAACACACACCCCAAATACTACCAAGTATCTTTCCACACTGCTGCAATAATAAAACCCAGACCAGCTTTCAAACAACCAAATATAACATGAACCAGCCTTCTGGATACATTGCAATTTCTCTAAATATCCTTCATGGAATTGTCCTCACCCATTTCCCTTTCCAGTCACCCCCATAATGGTGAAAGGTAGAAAAGAAATATACCCATTCAAGTTGTGAAATCTGCACTGTCTTCCCTCTTAACCTCACCATGTAATCCTTTATCTGAAGTAGGTTCTGTTTCTGCTGGTGATTAGTGTCTACATGCTTCCTACAAGTCATGGAATCTTCCAGGTACCAGAAAGAATAGGAAATTCTGGGCAAGGTAATGTAAATGGGATTTCTTAAGATCATACTTACCTTACATTTTGAAAAGGACATTTAAAAAAGGAATTGCCCCGCTTTCTGTGATATTTGCCAAAGTCCAGCAGAAGAAGAAAGCAGAGAGAAGGAGGGAGCTTTGGGGCATTTACATTGACTGAGTAGGACCACCAAAGGGTAACTATGACACCTCATAAGCAAATGTGGAGAAAGACACTAGTCATATTCCCTAGGGCAGTTTCTGAGACATAAGAAGGCATATATGATTAGGAGCTACTATGCTTGTTACTATATGCTATATACTAGAATACATAATAATAAAATAATAAATAATAATAGTCAACATTGATATAGTGTCTACTATGTGCCAGACTCTGTGTTGGCCTTTACAACAGCCCTGGTAGATAAGTGCTATGAGAAAACTGAGGCAAATGGAAGTTAAATGACTTGCCCAGGGTCACACCACCACTAAGTGTCTGAGGCCAGGTTTTAAACTCTGGCCTTTCTGATTCTAGGCTAATATTCTATCTACTGTACCACATGGCTGCCCAACTTATTATTAAATCCATTAAGAGCTTTCAGATGGTTCATCATACAGGAGAATAAGTCAAGAAAAGGGAGATGATTTCTCCTTCCACTGTGATTTTTATTCTGGAGAAATACTTAGAATGCTTCCCTGAAAAGGTCTTTGGATTGCCTGAGGAAAAGCAGGCACAGAATGAATGAGTGGGCATAGTTGGAAAATTCAGTCCCTTGCTATTAATGGGTGTGGCTGTTGAGAACTCAGACAGTCTCATTTTCATATCTCTATCCCCAAGATTACTAGCACAGTGCCTGGAAGATAATAGGTGATTAATACATGCTGGTTCATCAACTGAGTGATTGGTTGGTTGTGATTTACTCAAACTGTGGAGGGTTTTTAACTCAAAACCTTATTTTTTCTATTTTTTCTTTTGCTTCAGTAAACATTCTAATCAATACAGGAGTGAGCACTCCTATCAAGGTCACATTAAAAGAGATTAAGATTCTGTGGGAATAGGGGCTAGAGCTATTTGACAAATTGTTATTGTTAGAAACTAATCATTCCTTTAAATAAGGTAAAGATGTGGAGTGGCACTGAAGGGGACATGAAGCTGGATTGATGCATGGACCAAGCATATCCACACAGGTCCTGTCCACACAAAAACAGTTGCTTAAGCTGGTAGCTTGGGAATTAGAGCATATCTTGTGGTTTGAACAAATATAATTGGGGTACTAGGTCCTCTTGACAAATGCCTAGTGGCAGTGAACTGGTGCATCTCAAACTTGTAATGCCACCTGGTGGCTTGCACAGACATTGTATTCTGAATAATTACCATCACTCTCCCTTAATGACAATGGACCAAAGGAAAGCAGTTACCTTTCTGTACCTTTTTCATTACATGAATATTCCAAAGAATAACATTAATTGGTCACCAGACGTGCTGACTTCTGAAGAGTTCAACTAGAAACATGGTTAAGTAGAGCTGGGGAAATGACTTTAGATGGATTAAAGATAGACGAGAAACCCAACAAATATTGTCTCCTTCTTCCTTCACCTTCCTTTCTACCATCTGGAGTTCTCTAAGCTGTTAAGTACATCTTTGAACCAAATTTTATGATTTAATAATTAAGGAGGAAGGAAAAGACATACTTACTGGGCACATCCTATTCAACCATTACTGGGGTCAATCTATCATCAAAGTGAACTCCACGTTTATAATTCCAGTATCACACTCATAATTCCCAAGGAGCCACAGTACTTACGCAAAAGATAAAAGGGGAACCAAACATAATGTTACCATAGACCGTGGTTTTAAATTGAATCTTTGAATCAAGATACCATTGATAAGCAGCACCCTAATGATGTCCCCACATATTCTGTCTCAGTAAAATAGCCTAATATCCTAATAGAATTGATATTAGATACTTTCTGACTCCCCTGATATATAAAGACTATGTAGACAGCATTTACTCCTACATAGAAAAGGGAAAACTGTTCCCATCAGGAGAAACCCCCAAGACTAAGTATCTTCATCAAGTCACTAACCTTCACCTCCTGCAAATGAGAAGTAAAGTGGTTGTTGTATGCAAATATGATTTCATGAGCCACCCAAGTCTGTGATAATATTGTTGAGATATTCTTCCCTTCCCTGGGCAGAATCTACAAGTAAATCACAGACTTTCAATATAAATCTATTATTTGTGGGTTGGTCTCTTGAGGGTTCTTCCATTCCTACACTTTCAAGTTTTGCATGTGGCTGCTTAGATTGTAGTTATTCCAGTGAGTTTTCAAGATCAGAGATGTGAAATGGAAAGGAAGAATGCAAGCCAAACAAGCAGCAGTATAAAAAATTAGCCAGCTGTGACTGTCATGGAGGGGGTCATCTCTCTAAGACCTAATTTGGAAAGCGTAATAACAGCTTTCTGGGAAGCCTTTCTCTTGAAAATAGTGGTGGGTCGCCCCTCCCATCTGGAAGCAAAAAGTGAGACAATGATAGATCCTCTCTTCTCTTTTATTCTCGTTCATTTTGTAAATTGCTCATTTAAATGCCAACACTCCAACTGGCAGAAGTGAAGTCAAACTAGAGAGAACACAGCCCCTCCCTCCACTATTAATGCCATTTCCCAGCCTCAATTTGGCATAAATCACAATTCTAGGAACCTCACTCTGCAGTTTCCTCCATTGTGTTTCTGTTCCAAACAGCGAAGTCAGAATAATTGGGAAACCCATCCTCTATCCATGTTGCCACAACAAGATAAAAGTTCATTCATTATGAGAATTTGCTAGTAGTATCTGGGACTTGTAGAATTAGCCTTCCAGAAGTCCTTTCTTTGGATTAGCCAAAATTAGCCTTTCTTTGAAGTCCTCTTTGAATGCATTCCTCTATCTTTTCTCCTATTCTCTAAAAAACAAGCTTACCCTTATTTATTGTCACAGAAGGCCTATTTCAAAAGCATCTGACTCTGAGAGTATCACCTACAATATGTACTCTTCACCAAGCAACCTGCCTAACTGTTACCTCATAAGTACATCTCCTTCAATAGTCATAAGGCTATCTCTAGCCATAACTAGAAATTCTTTTACCTGAGAGAAAAATTATTGAGCAAGCATTTAGGAGTGGGGGATGACTGAAAGGACAATTGGACTGTAGTTTCAATTTGTTAAGGAAAAACTCATCCACCAATCTGACTAGTGTCTCTACAGAGGCTAGGGTTACCAAGAGAGAAGGGAAATGGTGAAAGGACCCTAGAGGTAGAGGTCCAGAGCTGAACTAGGGAATAATAGTAATATGTCACTGCCCCAATGCAGACACTGGACCAATGCCCAAAACTCAACCTTAGTTACAGGTATAATTCCTTCCAGTCCTTTTCCTTGCCTCCTGTTTCCTGTACCCCAATCCATGCTGTAGGGTGATTTTCTGGCCTTATGCCTACTCTCTAAATCCTACTTTTAAGGCTTAGCTCAAATAGATAAAATTTCCTCATCATAAATCCTTACCTTACTATTCTAGCCTCTACTGATCTCTCTCTTTCTTGACCATATGTTGTATTTGTCTCTACCATAATTTTGCAATATAATTATATTGTGTTCTCTATTTCAGGTGTTAGTCTTGATACTCCAACAAGATGATAGATTCAGGTAATATACTTCTTCAGTATCCCACAGCATACAGCTACCACAAGGCTGAGCATGCAATGGGCCTGACATACATACTTGAAGTAAATTTAATTGAGCTTTCATTCATTCATGCCCTTAAAGGTCTATGTATCAATGATGCAGGAAAAAATTGCAAAAAAAAAAATATCCCTCATGTTTACCTTGGGGAATGAGTCAGATAAAGACACTCATATATACACATGCATTCTCAAACCCAGGAGACCAATAATTACCAGGGATAATACAAAAGTGAAGGTTCCCCTGCCATAAACTTGAGAGTTGTCTATAGCTAAATCTAATGCCCAAAAAAGAAAACCAATTTAGTTGCATCAAACTGGGTGATTAATAATAAAGGTAGGGGGTTGGCACAGCCGTAATGCAATAAGATAGAAAATATGTAAATTTCCTGATAGTTTTCCAACAGTCAAAGGTGTTCTGCTGTGGGGAAAGGTAAAGACTCTATGTGTCCTCTCGTTATTCTTCAATCTCTTCCATCTCTGCTGCCACTGTTAAAGTATTTCTCCTCCCAAAAGTATAAAACATTTACTTAGTAGCAGTGAAATGATATTCAATGAAAAAAACCAAAGTTAACAGTTTACTCTTAAGATAAAGCCATATTTGGGAAGGAAGAAGAATACACCAACTCCTCCAACACAACTCCTCCACAAAGATCCAAAAAATGTACCAGACTAAGTCTTAATTGGAAAATTTAAGAAAAGTCACAATAGGCAATTTTTTAAGCATGATTTGAAATATGGAGATAGACATAGAAGTATGCAGACAAACCAATACTGGAGCACCAATACCTCACGCATGGAGTAGCAATGGATACCAGCTAGCAACTCTGTCATTTACTGTATGTTCCGGGCTGGGCACAGATCCAGGGCAAACAGGAAAGTGACTTGCATCCAGATTTGAGGTCCCAAGGTTTGGTGTAGTAGAGGGCTCTAGACTGTGTACTAAGAAAAGAAAAGGTACAGAAGCAAGAAGCAACTGAATAACTGACCCCAGGAATGGGACAGGGTCTTGTCTCTAGCCTCTAATGCAATCTAAACACTAAAGAAAAACCAGGACAGAAATCCCAGATGAAAGTAAAGCATACAGTTTTATCACTATAAAACTGAGGAGCTTCCCAGCTGACTAAGAATGAGGCCAGCTGCAGTCTCCTGGAACTTACAACCAGGGACATACCCACAGTAATAATTGCTCAGAAACAAACTTGGGTCAATGTATCAGCAAGCACCCTAGCATGCCCAGGATGCCTGCTAGCACAGGTTCTTAGATCTGCTTTTCTAAAGGAAAGCAACTCAAAATGGGTTAACAGTCTCACTTTAATCAATCAAACATATATCATTTACCTAGATCAGGGGGAAAAAGTCAGCACCCTGAACTTCAGAGAATGCAAACACAAGTTACAAGCAAACAAAGAAACAGCCCATCAGCAGATGGGCTTCTAGCATCTGACCATTACATCCATACCTATTCAGTTACCAGAGAGGGAAGCACCAACATCTGGGTTTTTCAAAGCCAGGGGGGCTCAACAGCTTCCCAGAGTCTCATCTGGCCAAATCACACAATTCTCAAAGTGAGCCCCAAAGCAAAACCTCACATTAGTGTGTATATATTGCCTTCTCCTGGCTCAGAGAATGTCACAACCCTTTTGACCCACTGCCCAATCACAAAGCAACAAGGCACGGGCATTCCTGAAGAACAAGCCTCCCACCACAGGCTTCATGTGACCACATGCAGCCTATTAGGGGGCAGAGTATACTTTCAAATCTGGGAAGGTTCTCAGAGACACTTAAGGCTATCAAAGGGCCTAGGGGTAGGGAAGATCTTCAGATTCCCATAACAGTCAAGAACTTACAGAACTCAAATCAGGAAGGCAGTGTTCAGACTTTGCCCCAGAACACATGACTCTGAGAGCATGAAAAGTTTGCAGACTCACAAGCCAAACTGTCTCCAATATCCTAGAATAACAAAATACTTGATGCCACAAGAAAGTAGCAGATGTATCCAAAAGTATATACATTCCATCAAACATTCCTCTTGGAAGTGTACTGAGTTTAACCCTAACACAAAGTCCAAAGCCTAAAGGTAGGAAGGAATAATGATCAAAAACAACAAGAACAAAAATTCCACTATAAAGAACTATCATGGCAATAAGAAGGTCTAAGACACAAACACAGAAAATAATGACTCCAAAACATCTACAAGCAAAACCACAAAGAAAAATACATTTGAGGTACAAGTTCAACCAGAATTCATAGTAGAGCTAAAGTAAGAGCTTTTAAAAATGATTTTTTTTAGCTTTTGTTTAGTATTTTATTTTTCCCCAGTTACACATAAAAAGAAATTTTTAACATTCATTTTTTAAAATTTTGAGTTCCAAATTTTCTCCCTTCCTCTCTCCTCTCCACTCCATCATTGAGAAGGCAAGCCATCCAATATAGGTTATACAAGTGCAGTCATGCAAAACATATCCATAATAGTCATGTTGTGAAAGAAAACATAAACAAAGAAAAAACTCAAGAAAATTGTATAAGTAAAAAAAAAGTATCCTTCAATCTGTATTCAGACACCATCAGTTCTTTCACTTGGGATAGATAGCATTTTCATGATACGTCCTTCAGAGCTGTCTTGGATTATTGTATTGCCAAGAATAGCAAAATCATTCACTGTTGATCATCTTACAATATTGCTGTTACTTTGTACACAGTACATTTCACTCTGCATCAGCCCATACAAGTCTTTCTGGGTTTCTCTGAAAGCATCTTGCTCATTTCTTATAGTACAATAGATCATAATCACATACCACAACTTGTTCAGTCATTCCCTAATTGATGGGCATCCCCTCAACTTCTAATTCTTTACCCTCAGAAAAGAGCTGCTATAAATATTTTTGTTTGCATAGATCTTTTTCCTTTTCATTTTTCATCTCTTTTGAGATACAAACCTAACAGTGGTATTGCTAGGACAAAGGACACACATGGTTTTCTAACCCTTTGGGCATAGTTCCAAATTGCTCTACAGAATGGTTGAATCAGTTTACAAGTCCACCAACAGTGAATTAAAGTCTCATTTTTCCCACATCCCCTTCACCATTTATCATTTACCTTTTCTGTCTTATTAGCCAATCCAATAGGTATGAGGTAGTACCTCAGAATTGTTTTAATTTGCGTTTTTTCTGATAGAAAAATGAGTTAGAAAAACTCTGAGAGTATTTTTTCATATAGCAATAGATAGCTTTGATTATTTCATCCAAAAACTGATCATATCCTTTGATCATTTATCAATTGGGGAATGGCTTTTATTTTTATTAATTTAACTCAGCTGTCTGTATGTTAAAGAAATGAGGACTTTATCTGAGAAACTTGCTTCAAAATTTTTTTCACAGTTACTATTGCTCACTGTATTTCCCTCCATCCTATTCCCCCCATTTATTCTATTCTCTGTCTCTTCACCCTGTCCCTCCTCAAAAGTGTTTTGCTTCTGACTACTACCTCCCCCAATCTTCCCTCCCTTCTATAACTCACTCCTTTTTTATCCCCTTCCCCTCCAACTTTCCTGTAAGAGTGACTTCTATACTCAGAGTGTGTATGTTATTCCTTCTTTGAGCCACTTCTGATGAGAGTATCACTCACTCCTCCTAACTTCCCCACTCTTCCCCTCCATTGTAAAAGCTTTTTCTTGCATCTCTTATATGAGATAATTTACCCCATCCTATCTCTCCCTTTCTCTTTCCTCACAGTTCATTCTTTTTTCTTCCCTTACTTTTATTTTTTAGATATCATTCCTTCATATTCAACCCACACCTGTACCCTCTGTCTATATATACTCCTTCTCACTAACCCAATAATGAGAAAGGTCTTATGAGTTACAGATACTATCTTCCCATATAGGAATGTAAACAGTTTAAACTTATTAAGTCCCTTATTATTTCCCTTTTCTGTTTATTCTTTTATGCTTGTCTTGATTCTTGTGTTTGAAAGAGAAATTTTCTATTCAGCTCTGGTCTTTTCATCAAGAATGCTTGAAAGTTCTCTCTCTCATTGAATATTCATTTGTTCATCTTAAGTATTATACTCAGTTTTCCTGGGTAGGTGACTCTTGGTTGTAATCCTACTTCCTTTGCCCTCCAGAATATCATATTTCAAGACCTCTTATTCTTTAATGGATAAGTTGCTAAATCTTGTGTTATCCTGACTGTGGTTCCATGATACTTGAACTGTTTCTTTCTGGCTACTTGCAATATTTTCTCCTTGACCTGGGAACTCTGGAATTTGACTATAAAATTCCTGGCAGTTTTCATTTGGGTATCTCTTTGAAGAGGTGACCAGCAGATTCTTTCCATTTCTATTTTACCCTCTGATTTTAGAATATCAAGGCAGTTTTCCTTGCTAATTTCTGGAAAGATCATGTCAAGGCTCTTTTTCTGATTGTGGCTTTCAGGTAATCCAGTAATTTTTAAATGGTCTTTACTGGATTTATTTTCCAGGTGAGTTGTTTTTCCACTGAGATATTTCACATTGTCTTCTATTTTTTTTTTTTCATTCTTTTGGTTTTGCTTTTTTGTTTGTTTGTTTCTTGATTTCTCATAAAGTCATTAGTTTCCATTTGCTCCATTCTAATTTTTAAGGAATTATTTTCTTCAGTGAGCTTTTGGACATCTTTTTTCATTTGGCCAATTCTTCTTTTTGAGATATTCTTCTCCTCATTGGCTTTTTTTAACCTCTTTTACCATTTGCCCTAGTCTAGTCTTGTGTTTTGTTTTTGCCTAGTCTATCTTTAAGATGGTGTTTTCTTGACTATCTTTTGTGTCTCCTTTACCAAGCTGTTGATTCTTTATGATTTTCTTGCATCACTCTCATTTCTCTTCCCAATTTTTCCTCTACCTCTCTTACTTGATTTTCAAAGTCCTTTTTGAGTTCATCCATGGACTGAGACCAATTCATATTTTTCTTGGAAGCTTTGGATGTAGGAGTTTTGACTTTGTCATCTTTTTCCAAGTGTGTGTTTTGGTCTTCCTTATCAACATAGTAACTTTCAGTTTTCAGAGTTTCTTTCCATTATTTGTTCACTTCTCCAACCTATTAGCTGCCTTTTAACTCTTTGTTAAAGTAGACCTCTGCTTCCAGTGCAGAGCGAGCACTGTCCCAAGCTTCAGGGGTTGTGTGCTGCTGTTTTCAGAGATACTTCTAGGGATCTATAAGTTTTCAGGTCTTCCAAGATGATGTGATCTAAGGAGAGGTGTTTGCTACTCTCTGGCCTGTTCTCTTGTCTATGAGGAGCCATGGAGCACTCTTTTCTGTCCTGGAACTGTGAGGAGGATCCCCCTCCTCCACTGTGGCCACAAATTCTGCTATATCAATGCTTCTCCTTACCCTGAGACTGCCAGCTAGAACTGCAACTGGGATCAGAATATGGGCAAAGCAACAGAGTCCTGCCTTAGTGCTAGCAAAAAGACCCCCATAATCTCTTTCTTTGACACCCTTACCACCTGTGGGCTGAGAGCTCCAGAAGTAGCCACTGCCACTGCCAACTTCAATTTAGTGGCTCCCAAGGTCTGCTTCTAATTTGCTGAGGTTGAGGTTGGGGCTATGCTGGACTGTGCTCCACTCTCACCCAGTTGCAACAGACCTTACCTGCTGACCTTCCAAGTTGTCTGGCATCTGTGAGCTGAGAGGTCTGGAAACTGCCACTGCTGCCAGTGATTCAGTTGCCCTGAGTCCTCTTCTGGTTTGCTGGGACTGTGTTGGCAAAGCCTGCACTGAACTGTGCTCCCCTCTCACCCTGATGCAACAGACCTTTCCTACCAACCTTCCAAGTTGTCTTGGGCTGGCAAATTATTTCAGTCTATCTTTTTGTGAGTTGTACTGCTTTAGAATTTGTTTAGAATCATTTTAAAATATATTTGGAGGAGTCTGAGGGAAAACTCAAGCAAGTCCCTGCCTTTACTCCACCATCTTAGCTCTGTCTCTCTGCCACAAAAGAAAAATGATTTTTAAAAATAAAATAAGATTACTAGAGGAATGGTAGAAGAAATATGAAAGAAAAAATGGAGGGAGAATTAAGAGCATAGAAAATTAACTGACCTGTAAATAAGAAAACAAGAGAATTCAATATTTCACTGTTTTGGAAAAGTCTAACAGAAAGATAAACAAAAGGGAAAATGTAGAACAGAATAAATTGCTGGAGAAACTACAGTTAAATTACTTATGGTATCTGCTAAATGGAACCACCAATGAAAGACACAGATTCAAATGGAGATGTAACAATGAAATCCTAAATAATGAATGGGTCAAAGAATAAATCATAGAAAAAATTCATCACTATATAGAAGAAAATTATAATGATTAAACCTACCAAAATATCTGAGATGCAGCTAAAGCAGTCCTCAGAGGAACAATTATGTCCCAATAAACATATACAAACAAAACAGAAAAAGAGAATTAATGAACTGAATATGTGTTGAAAAGAAATTAAGAGCCAATAAATAAATTAAGCTAAAATTAGCACAAAAGAAGAGATACTAAAAATCAGAGAGGAAATATTAATTGAAAATAATAGCTATAGAAATGATAAATAAAAGATGGATTTTTAAAAAACACTAACAAAATTGATAAATATTTAGCTAATGTAATAATGATGATGTAATAATAAGGAAGAGGGCAGACAATCAATTCAATAAAATACCAAATGAGCAAAGTGGAATCACAAAACCAGAAGAAATAAGATGAACAATCAGAACACAGTTTCACTTTAAAAAAAAAACTGAACACAAAAGAAATAGAGGAATTTTAAAAAATATAAAATATCCAGACTATCAGATTAACAGATAAAGATTTTAAATAACCCAAATTCAGAAAGAGAAATTGAACCAGCTGTAAAGGAGCTAGTAAAGGAAAAAATTCCTGGTCTTGATGGATTCATAAAATTCAGATTTTTAAAGAACAATTAATATCCATACTTCATAAACTATTCTCAAAAATTAAGAAAGTGAACTCTTTTATGAATCAAATGTAATCCTAATACTTAAACCAAGGAAGGATAAAACACAGAAGGAAAACAACAGGCCAATATCATTAATGAATATTGATTAAAATTTTTAAACAAAATCCTGTCAGACCACAGTGACATATCCAAGAAATTAATCATTATGATAAAGTTGGATTTATTTCAAGGATTCAAAGATGATTTCATGCAAGGAAAATAATCAATGTAATTAATCATTTAAAAAACTCAAACATCTGAAACCACATGATTTTTCAATAGGTTCATAAAAAGCCTTTGATAAAATACAAAATTATTTTATGCTTAAAATCCTGTAGCATATAGGCAGAGATGAACATTTTTTAATATCTTAAAGGCATCTAAAACCAAAAGTAAGCATGATAAGCACTGGAACAACATCCTGCAGATACACTAAAATGTTTTCCAATAAATTCAGGAGTGAAGCAAGGATGCCCACTCTCAGCACTATTGCTTAATACAGTTCTGGAAATGCTAACAGCAACAAGATAAGAGTAAAGAATTAAAGGCACAAACATAGGAAAATAGCGGATAAAACTATTTCTACTTGCTAATTATGTGATGGTATACTTGGAAAATCCTGGGGAATCAGCAAAGATACTAATTGAGTCAATGAATAGCTTCAGCAAAATTATGTGCCACAAAATAAACCCTTAAAAACAAACTGCATTTCTATATAATAACAAAATTCAAGAAGAATAGAAGAATTCCCATTCCAAATACTACAAAATGCATAAAATGTTTGTGTGTTGATCTAATCAAAATAAAGAAAAGACTTATTTAGATTCAATTACAAAATACTCCTTAAAGAACTAAAGAACAGCCTAAATAGCCAGATTAATGTTCAGTGTTCATTGCTAGGACATGCAGATATAATCAAAATGACAATACTACCAAAGTTAATTTCCACTTTTAATACCATACCAATAAAATTATCAAGGGGACACTTTACAGAGCTTAATAAAATAATGAAATCATTCATTTGGGAAAAAAATTTAAAAACCTAGAACATTAAAAGGAGTTAGGAAAAGTGATACAAATTAAAGGGGAAATAATACCACCAGACTTCAGACTACTTTATAAATCAGCAGACATCAAAGCAATTTGGTATTGGTCAAAAAAATAGAGGTGAAACAATGGAACAGACTACATAAGCAGGAATCACAAATAATTGAATTTAATAAGACAATGTTTGATAAAATGGGAAATATAAGTTAATTTTTTAAAATGCCTTATTTTATAAAAATGCTGGTAAAACTAGAAAGCAGTCTGGCAGATATTAGGATTAGACCAACACTTTATACCATATTCTACAATATATTCTAAACAGATATGTAACCATAACATTAAACATAATAAAATTTTTAAAAGTTAGAAGAAAAGATCATATTGTCTCTCACAGCTCTGGGTAGGAAATACATTCTTAACCAAGTAAGAGAGAGTTGGAATTAGCAAAGATAAAATAGATAATGTTGATTACGTGAAAAGCTTCTACACAGACAAAATTAATGATCAAGTAGAGAAAGTATAAAATACTCATGAAGACACACATAAGAACTCCTTGAATACCACTATGAGATATTCTTTACAAAAATATAAGTCCAAATGACTGGGAAATTTTGGTTGCTCATGGGGAGGCTCAGTCAATATAACAAAAATAATAATTCTACCTAAATTAATTTACTTATTCAGTGCCATATGAGTTAAGCTATTTTATAGAGCTATGATAATAAAATTCATCTGGAGGAAATAAATATCAAGAATATTAAGGGAATTCAGAAAAAAAATTAAGAAGAAAGGGGGCCTATCAGTACCAGATCTCAAACTGCAGTTCAAAGTAGTAGTCATCAAATAAATGCATCAAATAAATTTGTACCAGATAAAAAATAATACCGAACCAAATGAGCCCAGTAGCCTAGTGTTTGGTAAACCCAAACACCTGAGCTTTGTAAGAATCCACTATTTGACAAAAACTACTGGGACAACTTGAAAAGGGGTCTAGCAAAAGCAAGATATAGACCAGCATCCCACACCAAATCCCAACAAAAGCTCTAAATGTGTACATGTCTTAGACATTAAGGGTGACATTAACAAATTAGAGGAGTAAAGATGAAATTGCCTGTCAGATATGTGAATAGAGGAAGCAATAGTTCATGACCAAGTAAGCAATAAAAAAGATGTCAGAAGGTAAAACAATTTTGCTGTTGTTGAGTCATTTTTAGTCATGTCTGATTCTTCATGACCCCATTTAGAGTTTTCTTGGCAAAGATACTGGAATGGTTTGTCATCTCCTTCTCTAACTCATTTTTTGGAGGTGAAGAACTGAGACAAAGAGAATTAAGTGAATTGCCCAGGATCACATAGCTATTAAGTGTCTTGGATCAGATTTGAACCCAAAAATGAGCCTTCCTGACCTTAGGCCTGGTGCTCTATCCATTGCACCACCTAGCTGCCCCAGATAATTTTGATTACAAAAATTTAAAAGATATTGCACAAACAAAACCAATGCAGCTAAAATTAGAAGAGAAACAAAAAAATTTTTTTTAATTTGTGCAGCAAGTCCCACGGATAAATATCTCATTTCTAATACATATGTAGAACTGATTCAAATTTATAAGAATAAGAACCATGGCTCTACTGATAACCAAAGTATATTAATTTTCAGAGGAAGAAATTCAAGCTATCAATACTTTGATAAATGTTGTAAATCACTATTAGAAAAGTATAAATTTTTAAAACTCTGAGGTACTACCTCACACCCAACAGATTTGAAAGTTGACCCAAAAAATGAAAACAATAAATTCTGAAGGGGCTTTGGGAAAATAGACACATTAACATACTGTTGGTGGAATTTTGAACAGACCCAACCATTATCAAAAAAAATAATAATACCTATGGTATACCCACATCAGAGAAGGTTCTGTGCTCTAGAAGCAAAGCAGAATTGAGGCAACTTAAAAGAAATGTGAGATGCACAAATTTAGAAAATCCACCCCAAATGTTCAGATGCACTATTTGTACCCAACTAGTAACAGATCATTCTGAGTTCCTATTAGTCTGATCAGTCACAGTAGGACATATTGTAACTTGACTCTAGCATAATGATATCATTTTTATCCTCTTTAAGAATGAAAGACAACAACCAACCAACCAACCAACTACCTATACAATGATGAACCACAATTCCAGAGGACTCAGGATGAACCATGCTACCCATCTCTGAGGTAATGGACTAAAAATACGGACTAGGATATATTGGAGGTGTTGGGCCAGGACGTGACCCATGAGGGAATTTGTTTTGCTTCATTATACATGTTTCTAATAGTGGTTTTATCTCAATTGGAGGAGAGTAAAGGAAGGGAAAGAATATGGATCTGAGAATTTTTTTTTTACAACACCATATTGCAAACTGACAACTAAGTAACTTCATTTAAGTTTTGTGTGTGTGTGTGTTAAGTACCAAGGATATGAAAAAGAAAAATAATTACAGTCCCTACTCCCAAGGAACCTACAATCAAAGAGGGGAGATGTGACCCATACATGTTGAAAGCACATATATTTGTATGTGGTCCTCTGGTTTCTGGACTTTATTTGTCCAGAATTCCTTATTTAGTGAAAACAATCTCTAAGTGAGTAAAGCGCAGGCAGAAGTAATATGGTTCTCAGCTTGTACTGTAATCAGAGGGACTGAAAGGGAGGAGGGGAGAGGAACTGACAGGACACAGGAACACATAAGGGAAAGATTAAATTGGTAAGTGAAAGTTGAGAAAAACATGAGGTGAAAGTGAGTGAATGGCCACAGAGTAAGAAGATTCCTGCTATGTAAGCTCACTACAACCTCAATGTATGAACATTAAGGGTCCCACTCTCCTTTATGGCCTGCTCACTGGCAGCAATTTTGGTTATAAGGTCAGAAGAAGCTGTGGTTTAATGAGAAAAGCCAGAGAGGAAGAAGTTCCTGACATTCTCACCCAGGACTTCATTAAAGAAGAATACTAGGCTGTGACAAAGAGTTTCAGGAATTGTCTGTTTCTAGAGTCAAGCCCTGAGTGCCCTAGTAGATAGATGTCTGTTTCCTTAGAAAATATCATGAATAACTAATATAATCTCCTGCTCCTTTACTATGTGAAGATAAGAAGTTTGTGTCATACTGTAAAGCCACAAATAAGCAGCTTTCCAGAAGAATGCTGCTATGAACAGCTTTTCAAGGTTCTGATTAAAAAGTATAGTGAACACTATTTATTCAATAACAAATCAGAACAAAACATTCGTGGAAAATCAAGGTACAGCATTCACAATGTTACAGCTTATCACAGAAAATCAAAATGCAGCATTCACAACAACTTATCACTAAAATGGCCACATAGTTTTCACCACAGTGGTTACATAGTTTTGAATGAAGTACAATCATTTAGTCAGTCAATCACTTAGTAACTCAATCATTCAATCAAAATTGTCAAAGTTCTCCACTCATGGGGCATACTAAGTTACAAATCAGTCACATTTCAGTCATTATTCACTATTCAATCAACAGAAAATACACAGGCCATCCACCCCTCTGTCACAAATAAATCACAATCTTCTCAGTCAGTACACAGTATCCAAGTAAAGTCTTCTTTCAGCTTGACTTTGGGTAGGCTTTTTTTTTATTTTACACATAATACCTCACACTCTTGCTCTAGAGATCAAGAAAAAAATGTTTTTTAATTTGATACCTATTAAGCATAGGTATCATTAAAAAAAGGGGGGGGGAGGATCCATTTCCATGGTCCCAGTTCCTACCTGGATTCACCAAACTGTCACCTAGGTTCAAAGGCAGACAGCTCCCAGTTCCTTGTCCATCTCTCCATGCAATTCCTGTTCTACACTGAAGCTCACAGTGTCCAGTCCACCTTAAATCCTTCACAATCTCTATTCCTGGGAAGTCAAGGCTTAACAAAGCCACAAACAAAGTACCAACACCGCAGTTGTGCTTCCTCTGGAAGCTCCAGCTAGCCCTCAGAAATCTTCAGTAGCTTCAGCAGCTCCTCACCAACTCCAGCTGGCCCTCAGAAGAAGCTCTGTCACCACAAGTTCCCAGAAAATTCTTCCTTTCCCAGCTAGGGTTTTTCCTTATATACAGTATTACTCCTCCCTATTCAGCCCCTTCCTGTCATGTCAGCACCAGTTTTCTCTGTTCAGCCCCTTCCTGTTATGTCAGCAACAGGGGTTCGTACCTTCTGTTTCTTTAACAGAGGCTTAATTTAAAACTAGGTGCTAAGTACCTCTTAGTTCAGCAATACAAAGGGATCTTCAAATTTCATTACTATTATACATACTGCTGAAATTTATGACTTGAATATGAACTTTCCATCCTGGGGATGGGGAAGAATATAAGTTGGCTTGGTTAGGCCACAGAAATAGTGAGGGCTGCTAATGATGTCTCTTTTTGACATCTCAAAGTTTGAAACTTTAAGTAAATTATTCTCAGTTTTTACTTTGTCGTTATCATTTGTTTCAGTCATGTCCAACTCTTCATGACCCCGTTTGGGGTTTTCTTGACAAAGATACTGGAGTGGTTTGCCATTTTCTTCATTTTAGAGATAAGAAAACTAAGCAAACAATGTTAAGTGACTTACCCAGAGTCACATAGATACTAAGTGTCTGAGGCTGGTTTTGAACTCGGTTCCTCCTGACTCCAGTACTACACTATCCACTACACCCACCTAGTTGCCTCCTGGTTTTTACTATTGATAAGAAGTCTAAGTCAGTGTTTATCAGTCTTTTGAACTATAGGTAAGATGAGTTTAAATAGGGTCGTATGGCCAACATTTGACCAGTGATTGACCTGTCTTGTTGTTGTTGTTGTTGTTGTTGTCCTTTAGTCACTTCAGTCCTGTCTGACTTTGTGACCCCATTTGGGATTTTCTTAGCAAAGACACTGGAGTGGTTGGCCAAGTCTTTCTCCAGCTCATTTTATAGATAAGGAAACTGAGGCCAACAGGGTTAAGTGATTTGTCCAGGCTCACACAGCCAGTAAGACTCTAAGGCCAGATTCAAACTCATAAAGATGAGTCTTCTTGACTCCAAGTCCAGCACTCTATTCATTGTTCCACCTAGCTGTCTATATGATGGAATCCTAATAAAGCTGCCCCCCAGCCCCAATATTCTAACTTCATTATAGGCCTGGCCCCACTGAACAGCAGGCCCACTATACCTACCTAATCCTCTGCACCCCCCATGTCCTAACTTCTTCATATATGCCTCACTGCTCACTGGAATAGATGTGTCCCTGCATGCTTAGTTCCCACAGAAACAGCAGGTGTGTCCACAATCCCATGATGGGAGACCAGCTACTGCCTCTACCTGGTCACTGCCGCCAGACCATTCTCACAGAAACAAGTGTGTTCTTGTATTCATTCACAATCACATCATCCATCCAACCCAAGACAGGACCACAATACCTGACTTTCTATCTTGACTAGACAGGACCACAGTAGCTAGCCAACTAGAGGGCAACATGACCAGAATGTTTAACCACCAAACTGTAGATGGGACCCCTCCTCCATTACCTAATCCGTTAACAAACTCCTCCTGCCTTTTTAATATTAATGATAGTCCTCTATTCTATGTAAATTTGTTATGTAATTGCATCTTTACCCTATAAAAATCCATCTTGCTGTCTCTCAAGTTGCTGGTTTCTCTTGGAACTTAGCCCACTTCATGAGAGCCATCAATCTCAATAAATGCCTATACTTAGATGAGAGGTGGTCTGACTCCGAATTCTTTGAGACAGTTCCATCACACCCCATCATGCAACCCCAACAGTTTTTGGGTGGACAGAGTGCCCATCACAACAGTTTTTGGTATCCCTTGGTTTAAACTGCAACGTATATACTACCAAGTTGTATCCAACAACTGGTTTAGTCAACTACATTTTAGGAATGCAAGGTTATCAAACTACCAGCTTAGCAAACTTCAACTAATCAAGGTTATATAAGGTTTACAAACTTTCATAATCATGATATATTTGTAGCTGATGGTGGGGAAGGGGCTGCAATCCAGATCATTCACTGATAGACTGTCTGTAAGGTCCCCCTCCTTTTCAGTCCCTATGGGTCATTCCAGCAACAACAATGAGATACAAGGATAGAGACTCAAGGACTGTGTATTCTCCATCACAATACAGATCGTGCTGTATACCTGGGTGACAACTGTTTGCCTAGGAGACTGTAGGACAAGGAAGCCACATATTTGCATGTCCATAAGCAGCATACTGTCTGCCTAAGATCTTTTGAGCACTTATGTTCCTTCTTGGTACATCTTCATCAAGACCTGAGGACAAATAGAAAAAACAGGCCTCTTGTAGTGACTGCAGAGACTACCTGTTATATACACAAGTAAGTATAATATAAGGTAGAATGTAATAAGTACTGAGGGATACAAATGTTCCAAGTAAACTGAGAGAGAGACAGAGAGAGAGGGAGAGAGACACAGACAGATGGACAGAGAGACAGAAAAAGAGAGGAGAGAAGAGAGGAAAGAAGAAAAGAGGAGAGGAGAGGAAAGGAGAAGAGAGGAGAGGAGAGGAGAGGGGAGGGGAGGGGAGGGAAGAGAAGGGGAGGGCAGGAGAGGAGAGAGGAGGGAAGGGTAGGAGAGGAGAGGGGAGGGGAGGGGAAGGGAGGAGAGGGGAGAGCAGGGGAGAGGAGTGGAGGGGAAGAGAGGGGAGGGGAGATGGGGAGAGAGATTATATTAAGCTGAAAGATAGAGATGATTCATAGAAATGTCAAACTTGAGCTGTAGCCTAAAGGGGGGGAAATTACTTCACCAGAGATGACGAGAAAGTATGTTCAAGGAATGAAAGATAGTCTTATTGTTTAGAGGTGGGAAAAGGTGCCATGATGAGATTGTAAAATAAGAAGTAGTTCAATTTGGCTATAACATAGATAATATGAAGTGGAATAATGTGAAAGAAAATATAGAGGTATGTTGGAGCCAGACTGTAGAGGGCCATATAAAGGAATTTATGTTTCATAATATAGAGAAATAGAGAGACCCTCAAATGTATTGTTCAAGAGAGTAACACCATCAAGTCTGCTTATTAGGCAGATTTATTTGGCAGCTATCTAAAAGAAGGTTTGAAAAGAGGAAAGGCTGAAGGTGGAAAGATAATTTTACAGATTGTTATGATAATCAAGGGAAGAAATCCACCATGGTGGAGTATGAGTAGAGATAAAATTAAATGATATTGTGGAAGTCACAGCAACAGCAATTGGAAATTGATTGAATTAGAGGTGAGATTAAGGAAGACAGACTTGAGGATCCCAGGGGAATGGGAATATTGGAGTGACATCAACATACATAGGACTTTGACAAGAGGGTCAAATTTAGGGGAGAAAACTAATTCCGTTTTGATCATGTTGTATCAGGTGTTGGGAAAAGATCCAGGTAGGAAGATTCAGAAGGCCAAGCATTCAGAATGTGGGATTGGAGTTCAGCTGGAGATCAGAAAGGGAAATTGAGATTTTTGGAGTCAACTGTAATCTTCTTCCTCCTTACACCTTCCCCCACATTTCCCTCCCACACCTACTCCCTACCACCACATACTCTGTAATCCAATGACACTGGCCTTGCTTTTCTTCACACTAGACACTCCATCTCTCAACTCTGGACATTTTTACTTATGGATCTCTATGCTTGGAAACTTTCTTCTTACTCATTTCTGTCTCCTAACTTCCCTGGTCTCCTTCAAGACTCAGCCAAAATCCCACTTCCTGAAAAAAGCTTTTCCCAATAGGTCTTAATGCCAATGACTTTCTTCTGTTGATTATCTATGATTTATCTTTGAATTTCTTGTTTGTACATAGTTGTTTGTATATTGTCTCTCTTATTACATCTCATGTTTCCTGAGAGCAGAGACTGCCTTTTACCTTCCCATATTCTCTGTGCTTAGCATCAGGGCCTATTACATAAAAACTGCCTAACAAATGCTTGTTGACTGATTGAGTTGGTAATTGAACATATGGGAATGAATAATATTTTCAGAGGAAAAACTATAGCAAAGGAAGAGAAGAGAGTCAAAAACAAAGCCTGGGGAAAGAGGGATCTGAAAATTAACCAGGAGAGATAGGAAAGAACAATGTAATGGAAGACAGGGGCAAAGTTGGTATGAAGTAGAAGGAACAATTTCAAACAATGTAGAAAGGTGATAAGAACTGAGGAAAAGCCATTGATTTAATTATTAAAAGTCATATATGACTTTAAAGAGAGAACATCTTCAATAAAGTGGTTGGGATATAATCTAGATTGCAATGAGATGGATGATAAGTTGAATTAAATTACTAAGTAAATATGGCAATTATACATCTCTTTTTCCAGAAGTTTTCCATTGGAAGAGGAGAGATAATAGATGACAGCTTGACAGGATAGCAAGATTAAAGGTGTTTTTTTAGGACATAAGAAAATTGCAAATGTTTGCAGGCAGAATGGAAAAAGCCAGTAGAAAGGAAATATGTAAGAGGGGAAATGATCAACGAAGCAGGGACCTAGATGTGACAAGAGAAGATGAGATCAAGTGTGAAATCTTTGTCCAATATTGACATAAGGAATGTTACAACATCTGCTGTGACTAGAAAAAGGAGAGAAAGTGGGTGAGAACAAAGAGATGTTTTGAGATGTATAGTAAAGTAGCTGAAGAAGCAAATGTTGTATAGCCTAAAACTTTTCAGTAAAGTTGGGAATGGACAGTTATGGAGAGAGAAAAAGACGGGAGTGGAGTTAAAGATAGGAGAAAAGATGTAGAATATCCACTGGGAGAATTAGAGATCAATAAAAATATTGCTAATTCATAAAATTATGTAAGAAATAGAACTGTAAGAAATCTTAGAGGTCAATCTAGTCCAACACTTTAATTTTACAGATGCAAAGACTAAAACCAGAGAAGTTGCTCAAGGTCACCCAGATACACAAGTAGTGAGTGTTAGAGGCAAAGTTAAATTGTGGAGAACTGTAGTAGACCTCATGAGCACAGTTTGGCAAATCTCTTCATTGGAGTCCTCACTGTCATCCTCACAGTCCTCATAGATATCAGCTATGGAAGAACTTCCTGTAAAAAAGAGGCCATTCATCCCCACCAATTATTAATGCAACTGCTACCCACAAGAGAGGCAAACCAATCTAGTTGAAACAACTAGTTGAACGAGGGCTGAGAGGAAGCATGTGCCAGGCAAGTCAAACTATCACTATCACCTTGACCACCATCTCCCCTCAGACTCAAGGAGACAGCCCAGGATCCTAAACCCAAGAGCCCTAGGAATAACAGTAAACTCCAAGCCATCAAGTCGACTTTTTGCCAAGATTTTGTTTCTGTCATTGAGGAAAGAGGTCATTGTGGGGAAAAGGTTTTTTTTTCCTCATCACCACAATTAAAAACTGTTGAGCAATTGCCACTGAAAGCAAGAGAGGTATATGAGCCTTGGGGGTGGCAGCACCCTCTCCCACTCCACAGAACCAGCTGTCCTTCTTCCAGCCCAGACTTCAGATCTATCATTGTAATAGCAAGCACCCTAATACACCAAGGATGGCCTGCTAGCACAGGTCTTTTTGATCTGCTTTATAAAGGAAAAACAGCTTTAAAGGGATTAACAATTCTGCTTTAATTACAGAGAAAGAAGTGAGTATAGAAAATACAAGCAGAGAAATTAGCACAAAGACTAACAGACAGGGCTCTAGCAATATTGCTATGTTCAGATAGCTGAACACTTTACATACATCACTGGATCAAGGGAGCACAGACATCTAAGCAGTTGAGGAATGGGAGTTCTAAACATACCGCTACTCAGAGTCTTAACCAGGAAATCAAAAGATCCTTTTCATGAGCAAATCCCCAAAGTAAAACACTAACCTCCCAGAATATATAAAAAAAGATTCAGTATCTGATTGACTGAGTGCTAAGGATCTTGAAAGTTCTTGTGCCCCAGCACTTAATTGGAAACTCGCTGTAGTCCAGAGACTAGAATTTGAAGATCTTACCCACCCCTTAATAGGCACATAGAGCCCTGGCCCATAGTTAATCAGCCTCTGGTCTATGAGGAATTTCCAGGTAAGTGCTGAGACAGAAGGATTTTCAAGCTCCTCAGCACTCAGCCAACCAGATGCTGAGTCTTTGTTATATATTCTGGGAGGTTAGTCTTTTACTTTGAGAGTTCACTCATGAAAAGGATCTTTTGATTTCCTGGCCAAGACTCTGAGTAGCAGCATGTTCAGAACCCCTCCCCTCAACTGCTTAGATGTTTGTGCTCCCTTGATCCAGTGATGTATGTAAAATGTGTAGCAATATCTCTTTGATTCAGGCTGTTGGAGTCCTGTCTGTTGGTCTTTGTGCTAATTTCTCTGCTTGTAGTTTCTCCACATTCAGAGTGCTGACCTCTCCCCTGAACTAGTGAATGTAATTAAAAGAAAATTGTTGACCCCTTTAAAAGGTTGCTTTCCTTTAAGAAAAGTAGATCAAAGAACTTGTGCTAGCAGGCTATCCTGGATGTGCAAGGGTGTTTGCTATTACAGTCATCTGGGGAAATAAGGGGAGGAGGGCAGGGTTCCACCATCCCTGGCAATTATTGACCAACTGTAATTCACAGGATGGGTAATCCAGCCTAGCTAAAGCAGCAAGGTACAGTGAAGGAAAGACAGAAGGCAGTACATACCAGGCAAGTCAAACTGCCACCATGGCCACCTTGACTAACATCTTCACTCAGACCCTGATGGAGAGATCCTAGGACTCTGAACCCAAGAAGCAATGATTCCCGTCCAGCGCCCTAGCCTATCATCCCAGGAAATAACCTCTGTAGAGATACAGCCTGGCAAATACTCTTACAGGTGCCACAGCTACAACTATTGAAGACCCAAAAAAGAAAATTCTTTCCACCAAAATCCTTGGTGATATCAAATAGTTCCACATCAGAAATTAATATGATCTTACCAGTGGAATGATATTAAAGAAAATGCATTATTTTCTGCTTTGCTGCTGTACCCTAAGGACCATGGGACTTTTTCATCTGATGTGTATCTAGAACCTTCCATATCTGTGGTCTCCTCAATTAGAATGTGAGCTCCTTAAGAACAGGAAATGTTTTACTTTTCTACTTGCAACCCCAGCATTTTGAGTATAATGAGGACTTAATAAATGCTTTTTTCATTTGTTAGCATTTATTGACTCAGAAAAAAGTATATGGCTGGAGAAACCCTGTGCTGGGAATTAGCAGTGCAAGATCAGAAGGAAAAGAGAACAAAAGATTCAAAGGGATTATCAGTCAGAGTCTTATTCAAATGGCAAAGCATAGGATTAAGATTTGAAAGAGGTAGTAACACAGGAAAAGGTAAATAAAGGCAATTTCAAACTGGAATTTTTTTGATACAAGGACCTATTGACTCAAATTCACTTTCCTGGTATAGAATTCACTAGACACATAAAGTTTACCTTCCCTGAGCAGCTTTACTTGAATCTCTCCATTTAATTCTCTGCTTGCATTTCTTCTATTTCATTGAATATAGTCCTCTGGTTACCCGGAATATACCAATGAACAGAATTAGCAAATGAATGACTAATCCTACTTCCTAAGTAGAAGTCTCTCCTTTAAGCAAGATCAGGGACAAGGCCTACCCCAGCTCCTATAGAGATAACAGTAGAAACTGTCTAAGGTAGAAATCCAAAAGTGATTGGACTTTTCCTTTCCGCCTCTACAGAGAAGTTCTCCCTAATAATCTTATCTTTACTCTTTGGGAGGTAGAGATTTTTTTGTCTATCAGTTGTGTCTCCTCAATATTGTCTTCCCCATCTTAATGATTGTTTTGTTGAGACAAGCAAAAAGAAAACTGGATTCTACACAGGAAAACCTGTATATTCTCCATTATTCACATGACTACAATAAATTGCTATATTACTCATCTTCGCACTGGATATAAATCATGTTTAAAACAAAGAAAAAACCCTGAAGCTCCAGGAGGTTAGTAAGGGATATGTTATTTCAACATTGCACCCTGTACCAAGCAGGTGTAGTCTGTAAATGAAGGATCCACATTGCTCTTCTTTTCCATTTGTTATGTGCTCACATAACATTCACCTGATAGCTTGGAAAATAAATGACCTAGGATGATGATTCAAAGACTTTTTACTGACCTTTCAGTGGAGGAACTCACAGAATGATCATAGGAGCATAGATTAAGAGCTGGAAGAGATCCAAGAGGTTATCTAGTCCAACCCTCTCATTTTATAGACAACGGACTTGGGCTCAGAGTTTAAATGGTTTGCCCATGGTCATAGATGTAGCAAGTAAAAGAACCAAGATTAGAATCCTGCCAAAATAATTAAGATTATTGATTCCCTGCAAATGATTCTTTACCTCCTACCTCTGAGTCTTGGGTATTCCTCCTATACACAATGCATTTATAGTTTCATTTACCACTTTGACAGAGTCTTCTAAGACTAGTTCTGAAGTGGTGCTAAGTGGCCTTTGTAATATTTTTTGGGGTGATTTTATAATTTTGAAACATTATTGTAACTTCAGTTTTGTGTATGTACCACCAGTTTGTGAAATCAGTTTCACTCTGTCCCTTCCCTCCCCCTACAGCTGTAAAGCATTAACTCTGTCTCTTCCCTGCCCCCAGCCTAGAGGTATTTCCTCTGAAACTATTAACTCTATAGCTATGATAACAAGAATCTTTTAAAAGCGTTACCTCCTTTTGTTCTAGTAAACAAGACTCATCCATTTGCAAACTGGATGGGTATTCCATATTTAAATTTGACCTCAAATCTGATGGCTGGTTGACTTTATGACATTTCAAGGCAAAAACCACACCTCTCACCCCTTGCACCCTGCAGTTTTTCCCAGTGGATTATGGGCAAAATGCATGCGCAGTTGATGTGAAGGGTGCCTGTTCCTTTAAGTATTAGTCACTCTCTGGCTCCTCCGAGGTCCCTCCCTAACTCCACCTTTGTATACCTAATTAGCCTAATGAACCTATGACTGACAGTTTTGTGTCTTTAAATTCTGTATCTCTAGCTCCTGCTCTTGGCAGGCTTTTTCTTAACTCTCTCCTGCCTACTGATAAACGTAATAAACTTTTATAAAACTGCCAAGATTGCTTAAGTCTGGTAATTCTTTTTGGATGACAAACCTAGAAAGGATTTCAATAGAAATCCCCCCTACTTATACCTCTTCAGTTCAAAAGTCACTTCCTCAATGAGACCTTTCCTGATTAGTTCCACCTATCTTCAGACAACCTCATTATTCTAGAATTCCCAAAGAAACCTTTCATGGCAGCTGTAATTAGACATGTTCAAGCTCCTGTATATAGAAAGTAATATGGTATAATTGAAATGGAATTGGTCTTGGAGGAAGACATGAGTTCAAATGCTACTGACTCATATTTACTATGTAAACCTAGGCAAGTCACTTTAACCCTCAGTGCCACAGGCAACTCTCTAAAACTATATAGAGTAGGTGTCATCCTCTAATTAGGAAAGAGAACTTACTCATAAGGAGTCCCCTACACAAAGAAAATCAGTCACTGTTCTGACAATAAGTATCTCCAGAGATGCTGGCTAACCAAGAATTGAGATAACCAAAAACCTCAAGTAATCAGATACATTGTTTTCAAAGGAAGAGAGAATAACAGGAAGGAATGAAGAAATTTCCAATTGATCAGAAGATCAATTACATTTTCTTTTTTCTTTTTTCTTTTTTTTGGAGGCAATAAGGATTAAGCAACTTGCCCAGGTTCCCACACCAGTAAGCATCTGAGGCCAAATTTGAACTCAGGTCCCCCTGACTCTGGGGGCAGTGCTCTATCCACCACACCCCCTAGCTGCTCCTTCACTTAAACTTTCAAAACAAAAGAAAAAAAACCTCCAAATATTATTGTGGAAGAAGTACATTCTAGTCATTAAGAGTTATATTGGTTTGAAATTTTTCATGCTGTCATAAGCCTCATTTATTACGCAAGTACTATCAGTCATATCTAACTTACTTAATGATCTTACTTTTTAAGGAAATATAACCTACATTAAAAAGGTAAACATAATCCAAACTTATTACATAAAGCATTCAATATACTATAAATTTTAATATTATGCAAACACAAGAATTAATGATGTTTTTTCAACACATGAAAAAATCCTAACTGCACTAAGAAATATGTGAAGAGAATGTTGTTAGGATATTGTAGCCCTGCTGAGCACATTGATCTTTAAGGACACAAAGATTAAAACTAATTGTTTTAAATGTTGCATTTTCACAACTGCAGACAGGGTTTAACCCTCAACAAGTCACAGAATTCTATAATGAGATCATTTCCTGTTCATTCCCTCATAAGACTGATTGACTAGGGTATCATCTGCTTGTATAGGCTTCTTTACTAAGAAATATGTATTTTCCTATGTTTGTTCTATCTTCCCAAGAGTCCATATCTTACTTCCTTTTTCTCTTCCCTTTGCCATCTTGTACACAGTTACTGTGTGTAGATAGTTTGGTCACAACTATAAAGAGAGACCATTCTTAGTTTACATTTCATCCTTCTATGTCATTACCTTCCATTTTCCAATCATCCACTTAATGGTAAATCAGGTTTGATGCTCTTGCTTGAAGTTAGCTCTTTTTCTCTATCTTCTAATCTATCTTAATGGTCAGAAAAAGGAAGAGGTGAATAAGAAATTTTGGAATGTCTAAACCAGGGGTGAGGAAGCTGCAGTCTTGAGGCCACATGTGACTCTCTAGGTCCTCAAGTACAGCCCTTAGGATTCAATCAAAGGGCCATACTCGAGGACCAAGAAGGCCACATGTGGCCTCAGGAGTGGCTTTCTCACCCCTGGTAAACCAATGCTGTCTTCATGACTGGTTTTATCATTGGTTTTTTGTTTTGCTGAAAGAAAATTAGGCTGACATCTATTTGGCACCATGAGCCCTAATAATTAACTCAAAAATGATCAATATTAGTAGAAGAGGAGGGGAAAAGGGGAGTGGAAGTAGCTAGATTAGCTCAAAGTCAGTGCCTTAAAGAAGATGCAAAGAGGAATAACTTAACAACAAAGAAGTGTGACAAAGAGCCAATTAGTCTGAGTCGTTTCTGGAGAAAACTTTGAGAAGGAACTCCTCAGACAGCAGACAAGAAATTGAGAAGTAGAAAGTATGGACAAAGTGATCTTTTCCCATTGAACTACCAAATATGGGGATGTATTTAGCTACCTGAATATGTAGGTCTATATGATCTCCTGACTAGGATATAATGAAGACACTTGAAGGACACCTCTCTACAATCCAGCTTATTTAAAAGAATAACTGTTTTTTGACAGTTTATTTTATTTTTTAATTGATGAAATAAAACAAGCATTTCATAACATCGCATAATAAAAAAGATGACTGCACATGAAACTGCAAATCTATTATGTACAACTTGTTATTCCTTTTAAATATATAATAAAGTTAT
>CM053582.1:246801897-246854510 GCA_028627135.1 Pseudochirops cupreus
TGACTATAAATTGTTTTGATTTCTTTATTGGAAAGCTGCCTTTTTATATCCTTGGACCATTTATCAATTGGGGAATGACTCATATCCTTATAGATTTTACAAAGTTAATTATAAATTAATTGCAAATTAATATTTTTTTAAACTACAAAGGAAGCCAAAAAAAGTTTTCAAGGAGATGAAAGAGAAGCAAAATCAAAGTCAAAATGATGGCAAATGGGGACTATCACTTACAGGGAAAAGGAAGAGAAAAGAAACTTAACCATTGGAGCTATCATACAACATGTATGAGGCTGGTCCTAGAAGATGAATACAGAAATTCTAAAGAAAAAGCAGCATTATATGCTGCAGAAAATAAGAAAGCATTACAGATAGCTATATGAAAGGGAGAGAGAGACAGAGAGAGAAAGACAGAAACAGAGACAGATAGAGAGATTTATTAAATCTATCATTTGCTAACACTTAAGCATATGCAATACAGCTCCTGACCTCAAGGTACTTATATTCTAATGGAACAACATAACATATAAAGAATAAATGGAAAGTGTTGGGAGTCAGGAAGCTAGTTTGGAGATTGCCAAAAAGTGAGATGGAGGCCTGAGGTCTAGAACCAAGAAATATAAGGTGAAAACTCAACTTATCTTTCTATCTGACATCAGAAAATGTGAACCTATTTACAGGACTCCGAGAAGAAAGTCACAGATTTAGTGCTGACATTACCTCAGACATCATGAAGTCATTAATTTTGTCATGAAGTCAATAAACTCACTAATTTTACCAGTGAGGAAACTAAGGCCCTGAGAAGTTTAGTAACTCAGCCAAAGTCAGATAGGTAGTAATGAAGTCAATGTGATTAATGAAGTATGCTGTATTTTTGGAGCATGTAGCAAAAATGTGGCAGAGGACTTCCAAGATTTATCAAAGTCATTTAAAACTATATGCTTTTGATGTTCATAGGAATCATTAATATTACTAGGGAAAAGTCCTGGACCATGTAACTGCTGACACTAATGTCCAAAGTAGGAAACTGAGGGACTTGGTTAGGGTGAAGGTGGGGGAAGGAAATAGCTGGAGTTATCCATTTTACCGGCCAAAGACTCTGAGTTTAGAAGACATGGAAAGTGTACTGTAGCTTAAATAGAGATGGGAAAGAACAGGATTTTCTTTTCTAGTCTATGGTTTATGATATTTGAATAATGGACCTTTTCTAAGAACCAAGCATAATTCATGAGAGTCAGGAAAAACTCAGGAGATTGAACAAAATGACAAAGGGAATCTTAAGATGAAATTTGAGGATTAAAAATAAGAAGTCCATGTAAACTCATAAATTCAGATACAAAAGAGGATAACTAATATTACATGGAATAAACAATAATATTGGAAGACATGACTAGTAATGCTCAAGGAAAAAAATAGCAAGAATGAGCATGTGGAACATATATGTCTAGAATTCTACATATCAATGAATATAATACGAATTTTGAAACGTGAAATTGACATTTTTAGAAGTAAATACAAACTCATACACAACACTAAGATTGGAAATCCATAACCTGAATATGTCAGAAGAATTGCCTTATTTTAAAAGTAGATCTATTAGAAGGAAAAAGAAGGAAACATTCAGCACATGCTGCTTAATCAGCAGAGAAGATATTAATAATAGAAGGAAATATGCCCTTCAGGAGACTTAAGCAAATTCAAATATCTCTGAAGAAATATTAGAAGAAAAAAAGGAAAATTAACCAAAATTTGGTGAGGTAGAAGACTCTATGGATTCCCAAGAGGTCTAGGAATCAATGTAAGATGTTCCTGATTGACTCAAAAGAGAAATAAAAATTATGAAAGTAGAATTTATGACCTGCATAGCAGAAGTAATTGGAAGAAGAAAAAATTTGAATCCATATTGGCAGATTCCACTAAAGGGGAGAGACAGAGACAGAGATAGAGACAGTGAGAGACACAGAGACACAGAGAAAGACAGAGAAAAACAACTGATTAGGAATACAAATATACAGATGTGAAGGTCAATGTGGCAAAGAAATAAGAATCAAGGGGAATGATGAAATTGGTTAGGTATGAGGGGACACTAGCACTTCCAGACCTCAAACTATACATGATCTCCCAAAAGCCTTAGTTCAGTTTTCGTCATTTAAAATTGAACTAAGGCTTTCCGGGAGACTCTGTATTATAAAACAGTAGTCATCAAAACCATTTATAAAGCTTAAAAAATAGAAAAGAAGATCAATGAAACCAACAAGGCGAGGGAGAATCAGGAGAAAAAATGGAATTCCATAACAGTCTTCAATAAACCAAAAAAGATAAATTACATAGGAAAGAACTCTATATGCAATAAGAACTTCTGGGAAAATCAGAATGCACTCTAGCATAAATTAGGCTTAACCCAACCCCTTATGCCACATTCCGTAACACATTCTAGATGGCACCATGACCTTAATACTGAAGATCACACCATTAAACAATTAGAAGAGAAACAAATCATGTACCTTGCACAGCAAGGGGTGGGAGATGTATTCTTAATCAAAGAAAGAATAGAGATAACTATAGAAGATAAAGTAGATCATTTTGAGAGGCTGGTGGGGGGAGGGTGGAATGAGGGCAATGGAAATAAGAGAGAAGCATAAAAATGGTGGGAAATGGAGTTGAACAATGGCAACCAAAGGTTTAGAATCCCTGGGATAAGGTGGGTGTAATAGAGTAGAAGTATATTAATCATTAAGGATTGAGTTCTGGTAGATTAACATTGCTCACAGGGTTTCAGCTCAAATATAGCTGTACCTGTGTGTCAGGTAGCTGTGTACTACTGGAAATGGGTGTAGAACTACATGGAGGGTGCCCCAGGAAGGGCAAAACAGACTCTGTGGAACTGTATGAAGTCAAAGAAAGTACCTGTCTAGAAACTAGTTGTAAAGCCAAGCATGAGCAGTTTTCAGAGGACTGCTGCTGTGAACAGCTTTCAAGGTTCTAATTACACAGTACAGTGAACTCTCTATTCAGTAACAAATTAAGGCAAAACATTCACAGAAATTAAAATACAGCATTTACAATGTTATGGCTTAACAACTTATCACTAAAGTGGCCACATAGTTTTCACCAAAGTGGCCACATAATTTTAAACAAAGTACATTCATTTAGTAATTCAATCACTCTTAAGGAGGCAAGCCTCCTTAATTGACACAAAGTACAGAGGTCAAAAGTTTTCCACCCCTAGGTCACAATGTTTTAATCTCTTCAGTCAAAAAGTCTTCTTTCTTCTTAATTGGAGATTAGTTTCCAATCATCCTTAATTAGTAAGTCCCTAACTCAGTCATCTAAATGTAAAGGTCAAAGTCCTCTACCCTTAGTAAATCATGATCTTCTCAGTTTGCATTAAATATCCAAGGAGAGATCTTTTCATCTTGACTCAAGGCTGGCTCTCCACTTCCATGGTTCCCCTTCCATGGTCCCAGAATCTATCCCACTGTCACCTGAGTTCAAAGGTAGACAGCTCTCAGTTCTTTGTCCAGCTTCTTGTGCAGTTCCTTTTCCAGTTCCCATTCCACACTGAAGTTCACAGTGTCTGTTCCACCTCAAGTTTCTTCTTCTTCTTCTTCTTCTTCTTCTTCTTCTTCTTCTTCTTCTTCTTCTGCTTCTTCTGCTTCTTCTTCTTCTTCTTCTTCTTCTTCTTCTTCTTCTTCTTCCCCACAGTTTCTGTTTCTGGGAAGACAAAGTGGCACCACAGTCATGCTTCCTCCCAGTTATCCTTTCTTCTCATTTCTCAGTTCTCATTCTTGGCAGCTCTGGCTGGGCCTTAGAAGTTTTTAGAAGCTCTCAGAAGAAGTTCTGCCACCACAAGTCCTGTTCTCAAAATCTTCTCTCTTCCCATTTCTCAGTTCTCAATTCTCCTCTTAGTTCTTCTTTGTTCTCAGTTCAGTTTCCAGTTCTCTTCTCAATTCTTAACTCCTCAGCAACCTCCATGCTGCTTGCTCCCAGAAATTCTGGCTCTCTAGCTTGGGATTTTCTTTATATAAGGTATTAGCTCCTCTTTCTTTCACCCCTTCCTGTTACAACAGAAAGTTTCTCCCACTGTAGGATTCACAAGTTCTGGATCTTAATACTTGATACAATCACACCTGAAACAAGGTGCTAAGTGCTTGCCAATACAAGGGGATCTTCAAATACCATTACTATTACACTAGTTTATTTCTTTTAACCTAATCCTCTTCAAACTCTCAGAATAAAACCAATCCATCTCCAGGATATCTGTTTTTCTTATTTAACCCCCTCAACACTCTAAAAACACTAATGTCCTAAAAGGGCATGTGTTATATCTCCCTCTATTTTAATATTAGTACTCTATCATCAAACATTTTCCAATTGCTTAAATAAATCTACCTTTTGGGCTTTCTCTAGATTCTTGCATTTGTATTTCAAAGTTCCTACTGAGCACTTGTCTTTTCATCAGAAATACCTGAAAGCCCATTAAATTCCATCGAAGTTCCATTTTCCCCTATAGAATTACACACAGCTTTGTAGGGTAAATTAATCTTGGTTGTAATGGAACTATTTTGCCTTTTAGAATATTCTATTCAAAGATCTCTCATTTATTGTAAAAGATGCCAGGTCTTGATCCTTAGTACTTGAATTGCTTCTACATGGATGCTTGCAATATTTTTGTTTTGATGTGGTATTTTTTATATTTTGATGCTGGATTTCCTTTGGGGGTTCCATTTAGTAGGTTATCAATGCATTTGTCTATCTTAATTTTGCCATCTAATTCTAATAGATTTAGGTAGTTTTCATTTATGATTTCTTGAAATATACTGCCTCAGCTTTTTTCCGGGGAGCTCAATCCTTAGATTATATCTCCTTGACCTGTTCTATAGGTCAGTTGTTTTTTTTACATAAAATCTTGAAGGGTTTTTTTCCTTATGTTTTCAATCATTTGATTTTGTCTTAACATTTCTTATGATCTTATTGATTGGTGTTTGATTTTTATTTGGTCTATTTTAATTTTGAGGGATTTCATCTCTTAGGTAAGGTTTACCATGGTTTGTTTAAAGCTATATTTTTCTTCTAATTCTTTCAAGGGTTTCTGTTTTACTTTTCATCTCTTCAATCATATCTTCTAGTCATTCATGTAGACCTTGCTGAAAATCAATTTTTCTTTTCAGTGTCTTCTTCCATTCATTGTGGAGTTACTCTGTCCTTCTGTAGATCTCTGAATCTGCCATATTTTTTTTTATACTAGCTGATGTTTTCTTTTTGATTTACTCATCTCTCCAGCCTTAGTTCCTCAATTGGGTGCCAGGGATAGACTCTACCTTCTGGTACACTTTTGAAGGAGGTGGTCAGATCTTCTTGGTCTTACCCTGGGTCCTACAGTATGTGGCACTGATCTCCACTTCCTGGGACTAGCAAAAAACAACCCTTATCTGCATCTTTAGGGCCCTCAATTAAACCTCAGGAGTCTGAGGTAGCTCAGGCCCCCTGAGCTTCAGCTGTCCCAGTCTGAGGGCTATTATAGCATGCTGGTCATTTGCTACCACTCCTCAGGGATTCCAAGGTCCACACCTATTTTTGTTTTATTTCATTTTTCAGTTTTGTTTAATTTTGCTTTACCATGGTGGGGGCTTTCTCAGGACAGTCCTCAATTCTTGATGACTTCAGACACAGTGTCCTGTAGGCTACATGTATCCTCTTTCTAGTCACACTAGAGGTTGCCTTGCAAGAGGAGCCCCCTTTCCTGTTTCCTATGGGGCTTCTAGCTGACTTTTTATGCAGTTTCTAAGGTAAAAGTCATTTATTTGAATTTCTCATTGAACTTCTTAATCATTATTTGGAATTATGTGAATTTCTGGGTTTTTCTAGGAGTAGTGTGAGAGTAGTGTGATCTGCCTCCCATGCAAGTATGACAGGAAGCTATCAATGCCTGTCTTGAGCGAGGGAACCCAGAAATGAACATAACACTCCAGATTATATCTGACAAGGGAAATGAGATTATCACCTTGTCCCCTTTTTTTGCATCCATTTCCACTACACATTTTGGAAAAACGGGTCTATATGGGAGATATCCCCATTAATCAAAGAAGAAAGCAAATTGATGAATTCATTTGCACTAAAATTAAGAACTTCTAATATATTTTTCCTCCTAGGAGACTTTGCATTTTAAATGAGGGACAGTGGGAACAGGGTACTGCCCAATTCAAAGAAATAACTTGGTAATGGTAAAATTTCAGGCACCATGGCATCTGAGATAGGAAAGATATTTTTGGAGGGCACTGATTTCCCAATGTCCCTAAGATCACACCATATGGGCTATTTGCAAGAGTATAACATAAAGCCAAGACTGGATTTTTCTCTTTTGCTGGGGGGGAACTAAGCGTTGAATTGGACAGTGATTAAGTGGAACAGCATCAAGGAGGGCCTCCTAAGAAACACAGCTACATCAACAAAGCTTACAAAATGTGATTTTTTCCCAGCCTGCTGGGCAAGAGCTGTTTTCATCACAGGGAATACCTTTTGTGAAATTCATTCCCTCTCAAAACAACAATCAATATTAGACACCTGCCCTTTTTCCATTCAAACTTAATAATGAATTGTCTGCCTTTGCCCAAAAATCTGCTGCCTGAAAAATGACAAGACTAGAGCTCTTCAGATCATTATCAAATGTAAAGGAGGAATACTTAGAAACTGGTTTGGTCATTCCAAACTATAGAACCATATAGCACGAGAAATCTCCTTTTTAGCCTGAGGGGGAAAAAATACAGAAATGGCTTTCTGGATATTCAACCCCAACCTCCCACCCCATTTCCCCAGAAATGAAATCCTTTAGAATCCAATACCTAGGCATTTAATGCCAAAAGTTTTTTGCCTGAATTAATAGGTAAAGGTCTCAATTAACTCCCCTTTGGATTCATAACACCACAGAGATATTAACATGATATCATTTCACTTTTGTCTTTGTAACCCTATCATCTAGCATAGTGGTGTTTAATAAATGTTTGTTTATCGATTTGGTTAATATCTTTATATCATATTTTGCTTTCCCCTTTGCAAATACAGAGGGAAAGATGAAAAAATGGGGAAAGAGCAAGACAAGGAATAAAGAAAGAAAGTTGGAGAGATGGAGAAAAGAAGTAAAAAAGAGAGGAGGAATGATGGGATAAATTGGGGGATATATAGAGCCGCAGAGAAGAGAATTATTTTAGATACCAATAAAAATGGTTTCTTCCCTCTCCCTGACATCAAACTATCCACCAGTTTCAGATGTATCATCCAGTGGGGAATACCAGAAAGAGTGATCTCTGAAGATTTGGGCTCAATTCTAGCTCCAACATTCAATTTAATTCAACAAATACTTATTAATAATAAAAATTGAGTTAAATACTATCTAGCTATGTGATATGGGGCAAATCACTTAAGTTCTGTAGGTATCACATTCTACATCTGAAAAATAGGACTAATAATACTTGCAGTATCCACCTTACAGCGTTTTTTGTGAAGACAGCACCTTGTAAAACAGAAAACATTGTACAAATATGACCTTTTTTTTGTTTAGACAAGGGAATTTTCCTTGTGGAAGTAAAGAGAGGTAGGAATCTGAAAACGAAATAGTGAATGAACAAATGAAAAGCATTAATTAAGTGCTTCCTATATTCCAAGCACTGTTCTGAGTATTGGGGATACAGATAGAAAAGGGGCAGTTTCTCTTATATAAGAGTTCTCATTCTCACAAGGAAATAACACATATAGGAGGGTTCCACTGTAGGATACAAGGAAAGACTGGCTGGCCTGTACAGTGTAAAATGGGTGGTGTTGTTACTGTTGTTATTCATCCTTCATTCTCACCAGTGTGATGTCTTGACTTGCAAATGAATTGGATTTAAGTGAGGCAGGACTGTGCAAAGTCACCAGCCTCACTCTCTTCTCCAGAGCCATCTGGGTCCAGTGACAAGATTTAGGTCAGGATAACTGGAAAATGGGTCCCAGATCAGAATAATATCATGGTTGAAGTAGGGGAAGGTTCATGCAGAGGAAGAACTCTAAATAATTAGATGCCTTGATATGGGAACCTCGCACTTTGTGGTCACTATCCTTCCATCTTTGCTTCTGAGGGTGCATCTGGCAATGCTTCTTGGTATTATTCACAAGTCCTCTCAATGGAACAGGGAATGTTCTCTAATGGGAAGAGCGAGAAAGGATTAGAAATTAAATGATGGGTATTCACAAACTCAAAACAGATTACGAAGGGGCTCTTATCCCTTGATCCCCCCTGAAGATGATAACTATCAGCTGTCATATATTCACATAATTGGGAGAGTGATTGTGATCTCCAGGCCCACAAGCTATGACAATCCTGAGTCTTCCCTGAAGATTGTTAATGTAAGGATTTCCCAAGAACTGACTTAAATAAGCTACTTGTTACTATTTATTTGGCACTGTGGAAATCATTAGGAATTATGCCATCTGAACTTTACTCAGATTCTTTGGAGTAAGATATTGGGGGACGCACTTGAAAAGACAATGCTTGAGACTTTCTAGGACCCCAGAGAACTTTCCAGAATTGAGGATATGGCTAAATATGTCAAATGTACCCCAGATGATTCACTAAGGATTGGAAAATAATGAATAGAGGGAGGGAGAAGGTAGTGAAGGGAAACAAAAGTCACACAACACAGAGATGCAGAAGCTGATCATTGAGTACTCCTACCTAGATTGTGTGAGGACTTAACTGACACTTAAAACTTGAAGGGCCATCTGTCTGAAAGAAACTTTTCATCTTAATTGAGGGAGTTCTAGCCTTATAGATAATTTTTAAAAAGTGCTGAATACCTTTGCTGAGTTTAATACATGATATTGGTGTGTTACTGCCCTGTTGATGGAGCTTCTACACAATAAAAGTAGTGACAGTTACAGTATGATTGGTCTGTTTGTCCATCATTTGCAACTAGTCAAAATAATCTTGCTCAGCAATTTTCTTACATGACACAATTCCTAGCAACAGAAGCCAATACCAGGCAGTATTTTAAGTTTAAGCACTTCACAACATCAAAGTTTTATCAAAACACAAACTGTGGCTATTGATAATTTTTATTAGGAATAGTAAAATGAGTAATTTATTTCTATTTCAGTCTGGAGGAAAATCACGGTTAGGTTAAACAATGATAGAACAGTTGAAAATTAATAGAAAAAAAGGCTGCCTTTCAATTTTGGACAAATTTGACAGAAAGATAGACAACAGGATAAATAAAGAATTCAAAAAATTGCTTAAGAAACTAGAATTGTAAAATTTTGTGGTATCTTCTCAATAAGATTGTTAAAGTACATACATATTTCTCAGCAACACATGGAATTTATACAAAAATTGACTGTGTATTGAGGCACAGAGACATTGCATACGAATAGAAGAAATTATAGACACAGCCTTTACACACCATAATACAAAAGAAATAAGAGTTAAGGAAATAAAAACAAAGCTTATCAATTAAATTCTAAGTAAAGAGTGGGTCAAAGAACAAATCATAAAAGCAATAGGAAATTCTGTAAAAGAAAATGATAATGAAACCACATGACAAAATTTCTGGGAGAAAGGTAAATGAATATAAAAATTATTTCCCTAAAAACATAAGTTCACAAATTAAAAGCAGATGTTAAATGAACCAACTATGCATTTTTAAATTAGAAAGTCAACAAAAAAAATCCTAAGATAAGTATAAACAAGGAGATATTTAAAATTTGAAATGAAATAAACTGAAAACAAAAACGTATAAAAATTATATTTGTGCTTTAAAAGGCTAATAAAATTGATAAGCCTTCAACTAATTTGATGAAGAAGATGAAAATAGAAAATCAAATGAACAAAATAGTAAGTGAACGAAGTGAAATCACAACAAAAATGAGGAAAAAATAAATATCAGTATCTATTTTTCAGTTATATACTAATAAAACTGAGAAAACAAGAAAATGGAGAAATACTTTCAAAAATACAAAATACACAAACAGAAAACCAAACAGAAATCAAATAACCCAGTCTCAAAAGAAAGAAATAAAACTAGACGTAAGGAAATTATCAACTAAAAAATCTCCCTGTCTTTATGGATAGATAGGAGAATTTTATCTAACTTTTTTTTTTTTTGCTTTTTTGGAGGGCAAATGGGGTTAAGTGACTTGCCCAAAGTCATACAGCTAGTAAGTGTGTCAAGTGTCTGAGGCTGGATTTAAACTCAAGTCCTCCTGCCTCCAGGGCTGGTGCTCTATTCATTGTGCCACCTAGCCACCTCTTAACTAACTTTTGAAGAGTTATTACTAAATACAAAATGAATTCTTCTCAAAAATTGAGAAAGAAAGCACCCTTTCAGACGCCTCTTATGAGACAAATATAATGCAAATATCTAATCCAGAGGAGGATAAGTTGCAGAAAGAGAACTAAGCATCGATATTATTGATAAATATAGATTCAAAATGCTTAAATAAAATTCTGTCAGACACTGCAACAATTCATTTAAGAAATCAGTCATTATGACCAAGTCAGACATGCAATATATTTACTTTACAAACGTTCCTAATAAATACAGGAGTAAAGTAAGTATACCCATTCTCCCCACTCTTATTTGATTTAGTTCTGGAAATTCTAGCAATAGCAATAAGACAAGAGAAAGAAGAGAAGGTATAAAGATAGTTAGAGATAAAACTATTACCATTTGCTGAATTATCCCTTCAGCAAAGTTATTGGTTACAAAATAAGCCCTCAAAAATCAACATCATTCCTTTATAATAACAAAATTCAAAAAATGATAGAAAATGAAAATACCATTCTAAATCATAAATCCATATAAATGCACAAAATATTTAGAGAGCAATTTACCAAAGCATATACACATTTTGTATAAATTTAAATTACAAAGTATTCCTTAAATAAATTTTTAAAAAAACTTAAATTGCTGAATAGTTAGTACTTGTGGCTGGTTATGCCAATATAATATCAAATTTAATTTATAATTTTGTTGTCATTTCAACCAAATTATCAAAGCAATACTTCATAAAACTCAATGAACTAAAATTCATTTGGAGAAAAGATCTCGACTATCTAGGAAAATAATAGTAAAAGTAAATCAACAGTCTTCAAAAGCATTTAGAATTGGTTTTTAAAAAGAGAACAGTAATTCAATGGAAAAATTAGACAATATAGAATCAGAAACAGTAGAACTCAACAATCCAGTGTTTGATAACTCAGGAAAATATAAATTAGGGAGAAAATAATTCTCTATTTCACAAAAAACAAAAACTACTACAAAAAAATGGAGAACCATTAGGTAAAAATTAGATTTAAATCAGCCTCTTATACCATATTTTCACAATACATTCTAAGTGGGCATATGTCCTTAATATTGAAGCTCAAACTATTAAAAAATTAGAAGAGAAGCAGATCATACACTTTTCACAGTTGTGAGAAAGAGATGTATTCTTAATCAAACAAGGTCTAAAAGCAATTATAAAAGATAAGCTATACAGTTTTGATTACATGAAACTGAAAAGCTTCTGCGCAAACAAAATTCATGTGCCTAGGTTAAGAAGACATATGGTCAAATAGAAAAATGGAAAGGGCAGGGGAGGGGAGGGGAAGGGAGGGAAGGGAAAGGAAGGGAAGAAAAAGAAAGAAGAAAGTCTTTGTATTAAATTATTCTGAAAAAGTTTTGGTATCTAAAATATATAAACAATCAATATGTATCTGCATATATATATATATATATATATATATATATATGTATACACACATAGAGAGAGAGATGTATGTGTGTATATACATAAACATAGCTATATATCTACATATATTTATATATAACCAAAAGTCATTCCCTAATGGGTAAGTCATCAGAGGATATCAACAACTAGTTCTCCAATGTATTACAATACTAATTACTAATAACCATATGAAAGAATTCTCCATATCACTAATAAGGGAAACGTATATCAAAACAACTCTGAGGTTTAACCTCACGTAATACAAATTGGCAAAGAGAACCCAAAAAATGCAAATATTCATTGTTGGAGGTATTATGGAAAGACAGGCACACTGTTGGTACAGCTGTGAATCCATAAACCATTTTAGGAAGCAATTTGGAATTATGCGAATAAATGACAAAATTATCCATGACCCAAAGATTCTACTCCTAGGTTTAGACCATGAGAGAAATGATTATTTCCTGTTTATGTTAATAACCAATTATTAATGGAGATTAAGATTTTCTCTTTTCTATTTCTTCATTCAGAAATCAGTCTCTTGTAGGTTATTCAGCCAGCATCAGAAGGACATTACTAATAGATGAGATTGCCCGTATCCTTGGGGTACACACTTTTTGTTGACCCCATCGAACTGGTGAAGCTTAGTTCTGATTAAAGAGTAAAAAGAATCTACTCTAGGTAAATTTCAGTCCATTGTGCTTGACTCAGGCAAGTTTTGGTGAGGGGTGGATCCCTTTCTCTAGATTGCCCATAACTGGGGGTGGTCTGGGAGTTAGAGTGACATAATCAAAGTCAAGGTCTCCCACTCCCTCATTAGAATAGGTTCACCTTTCACTATACTATTCATTTTCTCATTAATTGTTAGCCAGTCAGAGTTGATTGCTGCCTATCAGGAACATCCACTCTTCCCAGGGCATATAAGCATTGAGAAGCCTCCATAATTCACTTTTGATTTATGAGAGAAAGCCAAACGACCATCCTTTTGTTAATTATTTGCTAGCCATAATTAATGAAATTATTAATTACTCAGAATCTAAGTCTCTCAAACCTTTTATACATCAGAACCCCAAATATGCCACAAATAAGAAGAAAGTCCCTTTCTTTTATATTTATGGCAGCATTTTCTGTAATAGCAAAGAACTGGGAAATGGCTAAACAGGTTGTGGTACGTGAATACTATGGAATTTTACTTTACTGTAAGAAACAACCAACATAATGGAAACAGAGAAGCATGGAAAGATCTACATGAACTGCTGCAGAGTAAAGTAGAGTCAAGAAAATAATATATACAATTACTGTACCATTGTAAATGGTTTAAAAAAAAACATAAAGCAATCAAAGGTGGATATTGTAAAATTACAAAGAACAAGCTTGGTCCCAAAGCAGAGATATGCAAAGACCACCCATCCCACTCCTTTGCAGAAGTAACAGGTCTACAGTTGTACATTTCACTTTTTTTCAGATTTTTTGATGTACCAATTGGTTTTTACTAATGTTTTCTCTTTTTCTTTTTCTTTTACCTTTAAATGTTATTTGCTAAATGGAATGGCTATAAGAGGCACAGAGGAGGGATGCAAGGGGAAATTTTAGTGATACAAAACACCAAAAAGGTATCCTAAAAAATCTATTTTAAAAATTAAAATGTGAAAATCTTATTTAACTGCAGTTAGTATTTTACACATAAATCATTTTCTAACTTCGGTATCTTGTTTAAAAATATGGTTATGCAAATGATTTAATACTTCTGACTTGCAAACTTTTCTACTCACTTGTAGATAAATAACTTATAGATAAAATAACACTGCTAAATTCAGTTAAATTATCTTTCACTCATTTAATAATCCCATTGGATGGGGCACCTAGGTGGTACAGTGACTAGAGCACCTGCCCTGGAGTCAGGAGGACCTAAGTTCAAATCCCACCTCAGACACTTAACACTTGCTAACCATGTGATCTTGGGCAAGTCACTTAACCCCAATTGCCCTGCTACCCCCCCTCCAGAAAAGCAAAAAATAATAATAATTCCACTGGAAGCAAAGCTTTCTGAACCATAAGACTACACCCAAGACAGCAACTAGACAGATGTTTATGGGAGTTGAAGATATATAGTATCTAGAGGGAAGAAGTCTCCAGATTCATGGTCTTGAAAACCCAAACATAAAATAGGAGCAAATAGCTCAAAGGAATTAGTAGACCTTCTGGGCTCAATAACTTCTAAAAACCTAGACACTTGTCTTTTTTACCTTTCCAATGGAAAGGTTTCAGACAGATTATCTTTAAATAGGCATTTTCTACTGAAACCAAAATATAGATGGTTTCAGTCTCAGTCGTCAGAAATCTCCAATATGAACACCAGCTCTTGAGCTATTAAAATTACCCCTTGATCTTAGGTAATTATACAATCTAGAGGACAGTCAGACTTTTCATTTTTCCAAACGTTCCAGGAAGCCCGTCTTCCTACTCATGACACTGAAGGTTATCTTCAGGAAAGATTCCTAAACTATGGCCACAGCCCAGTCCTGGACTACTACAAGGAAAGGCTGATGCCTTATCTTCCTGGCCAATCAGAGTGAAGCGTTTCACCACAAGATATGGTATAACAAGGCATTCTAACCCCTACCATTAAAGGGTGTAGATGTGCTGAGACATCAGCTGTGGCCTATGGAGTAACTAGACTGACTACCAGCCAATCATTAATTTCCGGTCTTCCTCAGTCATGACCCAATCCATGCCTATGGCTGGGAAGAGCAGCAGCAGGAATTCCTGCCCCCAACTTAACAAAGTAGGACCTCCCAGACTGCTTTTGGCTGATTGAACCCAACCACTGCAGCAACCCTGACAGCATGGAGGCTGGCTCTCTCTACAGTATAGCCAATAAGACCTACACCCTGAGTAGTTCCAAGACAAGTATCACCAATGAATGTGTGACTCACCTGTTTTTGATCTTTGTTGTATATGATTACTGCCAGATGGGGAGCTTGTTATTAGAAGAGATGTTTGAACTGTCAGCTCCCAAGATTAAGGGCAAGTTGGTTGCTGCAGGCCTCCAGCAAAGGTATAGTCCTTATATCGAAGTGCCTGAGCAAATCATGCTGCCCCATGTGTCTGGCCTTTGGATGTCTGAAAATGATTCTGTTTGGTATTACTCAGAGTACAAGTGGTGCTGCAGAGTTCTATCTGCATACAACTCAGCAATATACCCTAGACAAGAAATAGTTTGGGGTCCCCTTGATTGGAAAACAGTTCATCCAAAAGAAACTGGTTGATACACTTGTAAGAGATCAACTTGGACCTTCATGCCTGCCTGCATTTGTGGGCTTAATGGACCAAGACAAAGTCACCTGTGAAAGGAGTTCCAAGAAGAATGGTGCCAAAGTTCTGGATATGGCCAGGTAGGGCTGTGACATGCTTGGTGAGTGTGAGGTTTCTGGTGTGTATCATGTGATCTGGCAAGCCACCATTCTGGAAGCTGTAAACACTTCGAGAGGTATTCACAACATCCATGCCTTAAAACCTTGGAAGGACTATCAGAGGAATTCAGTAATTCACAGTTTTGTTTCTTTTTTTTAAGTTCCATGGATGTGTTGTGTTTTTATGTTACAAACATTTATAAATTACCTGCACTTTGTAAGTGGTTGTTATTTTTCACTCGTTGAAGTCCAGTCTGATTTAGTGATCTCATTTCGGGTTTGCTTGGAAAAGATAGTGGAATCATTTGTCAGTTCCTTCTCCAGCTCATTTTTACAGATAAAGAAACTGAGGCAAACAGGATTAAGTGATTTTCCCAGAGTCACACAGCTAGTAAGTGTCTGTAGCCAGATGTGAACTCAGGAAGGTGACTCTTCCTGACTCCAGTACTGGCATTTCATCCACTGTACCACCTGGCTGATAGGTCTTTTGTAACAAGCATAAAACAGTAAGGCAAAATTAATACTACAGTGATATCATTTGAAAATGCATGCAACATTTCACATCTGTAACACTCTCTCACCTTGATTTTTTAAATTAATAAATCTATTTTCTCTCCCCCACACATACCCCATTTTTTAAAAAGAAAAAAATATGCACAGTCAAGCAAAACAAATTCCTTCATTGGATGCCTACAAAAATATAGTGTTTCCCAAAAGCCTTAGCGCAGTTTCAAGCTGATAAAACTTAAAACTATTGAAGTTTAAAATTGAATTAAGAATTTGCGGAATCATATATATGGACATTAGATAGACATTCAGACAGACAGATAGATAGATAGATAGATAGATAGATAGATATGTCTCATTCTCCAGCCTAAGTCTATAGTGTGTTTTATCATTAGCCCACTGAAATCACGAATGGTCATTATATTGATCATAATTTTTTAGAGATTTTACAGTTGCTTACTTTTATAATGTTACTGTAAATATTGTTCAGGTTATGCTCATATCTTTTTTCATCAGTTTATAAAAGTCCTCAAAGTTGTTTGTTTTTATAATATTGATGATATAATATAAATTGTATTCTGGTTCTGCTTATTTCACTCTGCATCATTTCATATGTCTTTTCATGTCCTTTTGAAATCATTTATTTCCTCATTTCTTACAGCACAATAGTACTCCAGTTACCCATACACCATGACCTAGTCAACCATTCCTCAATTAATGAGCGTCCACTAAGTATCCAGTTTTTACCACCACAAAGAAAGAGAGAAAGAGAGAGAGAGAGAGAGAGAGAGAGAGAGAGAGAGAGAGAGAGAGAGAGAGCTGCTATGAATATTTTTGTAGACTTTTTCCTCTCTGATTTCTTTTGTGTATAGATCTAATAATGGTAGTTTTATGTGTAGAATTCCACATTGTGGTACCTATTCCCAAATCATTGTACCTATTCAATTTACAAGTTCACCAACATTGTATCAATGTGCCCATGTTCCCCCAACCCCAATTATCCTTTCCCTTTTTTTGTCATCTTTACCACTCTGATAGGTATGGTGTGGAATCTCAGAGTTAGTTTAAGTTGCATTTCTTTAATTAGCAGTGATTTAGAGCACTTTCCATATTGCTAAAGAAAGCCAGTATTTCCTCCCTTGAGAATTGCCTGTCCATATCCTTAGACCATTTATCAGTGGGGGAATGGTTCATATTTCTTATAAATTTGAATCAATTCCTTAAATACCTTAGAAATTATACCTTTATCAGAGAAATTTGATGCAAAGATTAAGATTAAACGTTTAAGTTTAATTAAGGTGAACCAATTTTTTTCTCCTTTAATCTTAGCTTTATTAATTTATATAAAATCATTTTAATTTTATGTAACAAAAAGTATCTGTTATGTCTTCTGAGATCCTCTCTATTCCTTCTTTGGTCATGAACTTTTAACCTATCTATAAATCTGATGGGTGATTTTTTTCCATTTGCTCTAATTTGTGATATGACCTTTTAAATGAATGTCACATACACATTTGGAACTTATTTTTGTGTCAAATGAAATTTTGGTCTAAATCTAATTTCTTCCATACTGCTATATAATTTTCCCAGTAGTTTTTGTCAAATAATGAGCCCTTTTCCTATTAGCTATGGTCTTTGTGTTTATGAAATATTATGATATTAGATCCAATATCTTCTGTGTATTATATAGCTAATCTGTTCCACTGATTGATCGCTCTATTTTTTTGCCAGCATCATAGTGTTTTGAACAATTACTTCTTGTTAGTATAGTTTGAGATCTCACACTACTCATTCCCTTCTTTCCCATTTCTTTTTACTCTTTCTCTGGAGATTCTTTACCCTTTTCTTTCTTCCATATTAAATTTGTTATTTTTTCTAGTCCTATACAGTAACTTTTTGAAAGTTTGGTTGCCATAGCATTTCATGTTATTTGATAGTGTTGTTGTTTTCATTGTTTTGGCTTATTCTATCCAGGGGCAACTAGTATTTTTTTCCAATTACTTAGATCTATGTCTTGTCTTTATTTTTGCCAATGGTTGTTTGTACTTGTATTTATAGACTTCTATGCATCTTGGAAAGTAAATTTCCAGGTATTTTCTATATTCTCTAGTAATTTTAAATGGAATTTCTCATTCTTCCTCTTAGGTTTTATTGGTACCATAAAGAAATGCTGGTGATTTGTGTGAATTTATTTGATATCATTCAAGTTTGCTGAAGTTGATGTTTCAATTAATTTTTAGTTGACTCTTTAGTGTACTCTAAGTAGACTATCATGTCATTTGCAAAAAAAAAAGTGATTATTTTGTTTCTTAATTTCACATACGCTTATTCTCTCAATTTTTTTTTGTCTTCTTACTATATAGTCAGTATTTCTAGTATTATGTCTAATAGAGGTATTAATAAAGAATATCCTGAATTTATTGAAAATGATTGTAGTTAATGCCTATGACATATAATGGTAGCTTTTAGTTTTTATAGATACACACACATATTTGCTCATAGAAGGAATTTGATAAGATCTTATCTTTTGTAATGTTTGTAATTTACATAATATTAGAATTAATTGATTTTTTGAAAAATTAGTAGAATTCATTTTTTAATCCATCTGATCCAGGTTCCCCACTTCCTTGGAAGTTCATTTATGTTATGGTTTATTCAATTTCTTCCCTTCTAACTGGATTGTTTAAATTCTCTATTTCTTGTTCTGTTAATTCAGATAGTTTATATATTTGTGAAACTTCATTTACTTTGTCATTGTTTTGTTGGCATATAGTTGGGCAAAAAAATTTTCTTATAATATTCTTTATTTCTTCTTCAGTTGTGAATTCCTTTTTTCATTTTTGTTACTGGCCATTTGTTTTCTTCTTTAAAAAAAAATTAGGGGTGGCTAGGTGACTCAGTGAATAGAGCACCAGCCCTGGAGTCAGGAGGACCTGAATTCAAAACCAGCCTCAGACACTTAACACAAAACTAGCTGTGTGACCTTGGGCAAGTCATTTAACCCCAATTGCCCTACTTTGTCCCTCTCCCAAGAAAAGCAAAGGAAAAAACAATTTAGCTTACAGTTTAATCTATTTTTTGAAAAGCTAATTTTTATTAATTACATTTTTGTTTTAAATTTTGTTAATTTATTCTTTAATTTTTAGAATTTCTGTTTTTATATTTAATAGGGATTTTCAATTTTGTTGGTTTTTCTGGTATTATTCCCAATCCATTGATCTGTTCTTTCTCTTTTTTGTTAATAAAAGTGTTTAGAAATAAAAATTTTTCTCTATGGTAGCTTTCCTCATATACTTTCTTTTTCTGTTTTTCTATTCCTATCAGTATAACTGTTGAGTTGAGTGCATTTCTACACTATGCTCTTTATCTGTATGTATGTTCTATCCTCTTTTGACAAGTTTAAATGAAAGGGAAGTTCAAGTGATGCTTGACTACATGAACACCCAATTATGTGTTTTAACAAGGTTCTCTATTTTTTCTCCCACTTTCTTTTGATGTGTCCTCTCCCTTCCCTCTGTTTTCCTTTTTCTTGCATCTTCAAAACACACAAAAACTATTTATATACCTTCTTTATATACAGCTACCAGGTACAGTGGATAGAGTACATGGCCTAGAATCAGAAAGACCTGAGTTCAAAATCTACCTCAGACATTCACTAGCTATGTTACCCTGGGCAAGTCACTTAACCTCTATTTACCGCAGTTTCCTCACTTCTTGAAATGGGCATAATAACAGCACCTACCTCCCAAGGTTGTTGTGAAATTAAAATGAGATATTTGTGAGGTGTTCAGTATAGTACCTGGTACATAGTAGGCTCTTAAATGTTTGTTTTCTTTCTCCTTTCTTCTTTTTGTGTCACTGGTTACTATGACCCCTTGTGACATTAATATTCTAAGAAAATAAAACACTTTTACATCCTTTCTCTCCATTAGAATATAAGCTGTTCATTTTTATAAAGTCTCTCCCCAATTGTTCACTTGGAGTTATTTTTTTCTCTTGAGTTTCATATTTATATTCTGAAATTCTTTTTCAGCTGTTTTTTATTAAGAGTATTTGAAAATGACCTATTTCACCAAAGGACTATTTTTGTCACTATAAGATTATAGTCACTTTTGCTGGGTAAGTCTTTCTTGATTACTGACTTCCGTATTTTGCCTTTTGGACTATCTCATTCCATGTTTTCCATTCCTTTGAAGTGGAAATTTTGTGGAATTCTGGTTGTGATTCCTCAGTATTTGAATTATTTCTTTCTGGCTGCTTGTAGTATTTTTTTTCTTTAACTTCTGTCCTGGGAAGTTTTCATTTTCTGGTTGTGGGAGATGGAATCTTTCTGTTTTTGCATTGTACTTTTTCAAATATGGCACAGCAATTCTCTTCAATTATTTTTTTTGGAATATGATGTTCAGGGTTTCTTTTGGTCATGGATTTCAGGCAAATCTATGATTCTAAGTTATCTCTCCTTGATCTGTTTACCCAGTCAAGTGTTTTTCATATGAGATACCCTGAGGACTTGGTTCAGAAATTCTTGTTACTCCTCTCTGTGTATTATATGACTAGCAGCCACATAGCATTACCAAGAGAACATTCATAATTTAAAATGGGTTACAGAGTCATAGATTGAGAACTAGAAGGGAATTTAGAGGCCACTTAATTCAACCCCTCCATTTTACAGAGGCCTCCAGGGGTTAAGTGACTTGCTCAGGTTCAGAGGAGTAGTAAGCGATAGCAATGGCATTCAATCCCAAGTCATCTGATGTCCCATCCACTGTTCCTTCCACTATCAATAATAACTCCCTAATTGTCCTTATCCAGGTCATGCAGAGGATTTCAACCTTGTTCCTCTGACTATAAATCTGGTGTTCTTTTCACCAGATCATGTTACTTATCTCTCTATCTAGACACTAAATCTCAACATTGTGTCTTAATCCTGGAAACATCTTTCAGTGAATAATTCAGGTTCATGTGTCTTAGAAAATATATTTGGCAGAAACCTTAGACCACTTACTCAAAGCCATCCTATTATATTTGTGTACATAATATGCATATATACACACATACATAATTTTAAAAGTACGTATTATGTCCCTTAAGAGATTGTGAATTCCTTGAAAATGGGGATTACTTAGTATTTTGTTTTGTAAACCCTGTGCAGATACTTAATAATGCTTGCCGATTGATTGATTTTGATATTAATGATATGTGTGTATCTATTTACATGTGCGTATATTTGAAATATATACTATAAATGGGGATTATTTAGTTTTTTGTTTTATATACCCAGTAACTAACAATGCAGACATTTAATAATGCTTACTGATTGATTATTTTTGACATTAATGATATGTGTGTATCTATTTACATGTGTGTATATTCAAAATATATGCTACACTATAAAGATAGATATCTACGTAGGTGTATACTGATGTGCTTAACTCAAGGCGCATTCTAGCCAACTGTACATTATAATCCAGACAATAAGCATTTATTGTCCTTTTGGTTTTTCCTCCATGGGCCATTAGGCCAAACGCCCCAGGGTGCTTGTGGATTTCATTAAGGAAGCCTCTTAGTCCTCCCAAGTTTGATAAAATAAGCACAATGTCATACTCAAATAGGAGCATATGACAGACCTCTTCATCTAAAGCCCTCTTTTATTTGAACCATTCACTGATCATACCCTGTAACAATGGTAAATATCTTTGGTGGGCACCAGTCCTCTCATTTTATACCTCACTTGATGCTGATAATCAAATGATGAATGGATGGCTCCTCTGTTGTTGCATACGTCATGAAATCTTGCATGACTTTAACATATGCAAGGGAGAAACTTTACAGGAGGAGAACCTTTAAGGATGCATTTTTCTCTGTGGAGTAAGATGCTTTTTAATATTCAGCCAGCAATAAAAATAACAAGATCTTTTAGTCAGTGCACTTTTCAGTCATATGAAGATATTGTATGTTGTAGAAAATCATTTGCAAAAACCTATCTGTTCCCATCTCATACTTTCATTAAGGATATTCTTGCAAATAATTCTCTTTAGAAATTTTACACACAGGACAATGTAGGCATATTAATCAGTATGTGATGTCTTTGCTATCATCCTTTTTGGAAGTTATTTCCATATTTCTTTTAAGTATTAAGTATTACTCCATTAAGTTTACTTAGTCCATTCACATAATTGAAACCTAGAGAATGCTTTCAAAAATTGTGTCCCATCCAGTACAGATTACTTTTATGTACACTTGGTTGACTCTCCTGGATTTCCCACTTTATATCTTACCAGGCCATATCTGTCTCTATACAAAACACCTGGGGAACTGACAAGTCCAAGTAAATGTAGTAATTCCACTGTCATCCATGACAAAAAAAAAATGTTATAGAAATGTTAACGATGTTAACAAATCTAGATTTTATTTCATTTTGTTTTTTTATCTGATTTCCTCTTTCCATTTTCATCTCTAATTGATTATTATGACTTAAATAAATCTCACATCAAGCTTTCTGCAGGCTCATTATCCTCATCTCAGGTTTATGATGTGATACTACTTGTAATTTTCCACCAGCCTTGTTGAAGAACTTGCAAATGAGTTGGCATTCTGCCAATATCTACATATATGTGTTGCCCTTGGCTGCCACATCTTTATAATTGGCAAAAAGATCAAGTATTTGCTGGCTTTAATGGCTACTGGTCTCTTTTGACTTCTTCCTCATCATAATGATTGCTTTTCATTAATTAAATGTATACGGGAAATCATGATGGTTTGTGTTGATATCATGTCCTCATCCATTTCCCATTTTTCATTTTTTTGAAAAGTTCAAATTGGAATTGTTACAATTGCATGTCTTCTCATCTATATTTCTTTTTCCTACTTTTTTTTCATTTTTACCTTTTAGTTTTCATTAGTGTAGGGTTTTTTTTTCTTACACTACAAACATTTACTGATTACTTCTACTTCATTAGGAGACCCTTGTAAAGAAGTAAAACTTAAATAAAACTAATAACATAGTGACCTTATCTGAAAAATATTTCACATCTGTAGCACTCTCCACCTCTTTATTTTTTTTAATTAACAGGAATCTATTTTTCCTCCCTCCCACCCTATACCCCACTGGGGACAAAAAAAGAAAAGAATTTATTTGTAACAAATAGGAATAGTCAAACAAAATAAATTCTCCCAATGACTTACCTTATATAGACATTAACTTTAAGTATAGATTAAATATGAAGGTATTGATATATGTGTATAGATGCATATGTTCTAGTTTGATATTAATTTTGATTTTTGCCAAAAGAAAAAGTCAGTTGTCTCCTTATGCATATGTAGCTAAATTATAAGTGACTCCCACATCATTAACCAATTTCCTGTTTTTCAAGATATAACCAATTTCATCTTGTGATATATTGTTCGGTGCTTACCACAGCCAACACATTCTAACTCTTTCTTGAAAGAAAAATAGTCATGATATTGAGGGGAGGGGAGAAATAAGAACCACAGTCATTTCATTTCAAATTAAAGTAGAAATTTCCCAACCACCCAGAGGCCTAATAATAGAAAGTCCCCAACCCCAAAGAAAGAGCATGTTAAAGCAGATGGGCTCATCCACTGTTGTAACAACTACTTGCTGTCCTTGGATAATAGCCTCTGCAGTTTTTTCTGTAAGGAATGTTTTCACAACTGTAGAAGTATTTGATCTTTTGCTATTGTCTCCTGACCTTGAACAGGGAATGTTTTCTTATTCTGATGATAAATCCTGCAATTTGTCTTCCAAATACTCATTTCTCCCCTTGCTGAACTCTCTTTCCAAGTCCCTCCCTTTCCTGTAAAATGCTTTAGTTGTCTATCCTAACTTGCTTCAACAGAATACTACTGATTGCCTGTGTACTCTAACTGGGCCTGAAAGGTTATAAAAACTAAATCTACACCCCAGCAATCTGAATTTGCTATCAGCAAGAGCAGATCATTGGAAAATTTGATCTCTCTGATAGTCAAGTCAGACTCCTTAACATGCTAATGAATCTCTTTACTTTTGGTCCTGCCTTCTATCTTTTACCCAGTCATTGGACATCCACAGATAGATATGCCACTCCCCAAAGCTAAAGAGACTACTCCAACTCTCTGCCAATCTTTCTCTCTCAATATATATATGTGTATATGTATACACGATGTTTATTATATCATATATTATATATGTCATGTATATATACATACACATGTACATATATGTATGAATCTCCAGGTCTTGTCCTTTTTCTTTCCTTAATATTGAACCATGGAAACACAGAAAATAATAACAATTATGACAGTGATAGTAAGTTTTTGTGAACTGAATTATATGTAAGCTTAGGACAGGTTCAGTCTTTGCTGGTAAAGAAAGTTATTCACTTAGGGTACAAGAAGTTGCTGACATCACTCATTTGACCTATGACCTCCCAAAGAGACAATAATTCTATATGACTAGAGCACCTTCAGGTTTTCACCAAAAGCTCTCCTAAAATCCTTCAGCAATATGCAGTTTAATTAACTGCAGGTATTCTTAAGACGTAGCCTGTAGTTAAACACTGGAGAGGAGGACTAGGCAACAAGCAATCACTGATGGGGCTATATATTGGGAATTGAAGTTGAAGTTGACTAAAAAAAAAGATATAAGGAATATTTTAATCATACAAAAAAGGGGGGATATAAAAATAAAAGACCTCAGGAGAAAATATTTTAATTCCAAATTTGTTTGGACTCTGACCTGAGTGTCAGGACCCATATCTCTAACAAACCATTTATTCTATTTAATTCAACAAGTGTAGTTTCCTCAAGGTCAACACAGGGTTCTCACTCTACATCCCATGGCTCCATGTGGAATCTTTTACCTCCATAATAGCCCACGTATCTTGCCTTCAGAATTCTATTCAAGAAATCAGTAAGTGAAAAATGGGGGAGAAAGGAGGCTGGTAATTTCCAGAAATGACTGTGATAGCCAAACAAAAGTTATCAATAATTTTTTTTAAATTTCTATACCAACTTTCTTCTCAACAAAACATAAGACTATTCCCAAAAATAATATCTTAAGTGAACTCTCGGCTGATTTCAGGTAGAGTCATTCCACAAATGATCACTATTGTACATTGTTTTACCCCATCAAGATAATAATTGTGACCAACTTAAAGCTGTTGACAGAGCTCATTGATCTCCCATTTCTCCATCTCCTTGTGCCAGAGCACTGAAATCAGAAGACCCGAAATTCGGTTCAGCTTCCAACCACCTGCTTAGTAATGACAGGCAATTCACTTGATTTCTCAGACTCAATCAGTCAATAAAACAATCAACAAGCATTTATTAAGCTCTCTAACATTTTTCTTTGTACTGGGAATAATACAAAGACAAAAAATGAAAGCAGGCTACCTGCATAAGTCATTTTTCCCGTCTAGATTCTACTTTTCTCATTTGTAAAAAGAAGGGACTGGACAAGACAAGTGCTAACTTCTCTTCCAGAATTACCATTTATTCATTCTAAATGCTGTCAATTAGCATTCTAAATGCTGTGATCTGGCTCTAGGGCAAAGGTTCTTCCACTGGTGTCCACAAATCCTAACTGTTACATAGAGAGATTCAAGTCTATGAAATTGTATAGGAAAAATAACTTATTTTCAGTAAACTCTACCTGAAATTTGCTGTTTCCTTCCTTGTATTTTATTCATTTAAAAACATGATTCTGAGAAGAGATCCATAGGCTTCACCAAACTGCTAAATGGATTTATAACAACAAAAAAAAGTTAAATATCCTTGCTATAAAGACAGTCTGGTATAATAATTATAATAACTTGTATCTGTATAGCATTTTAAAGCTTGCAAAGTATTTTGCAAATATTATTTCATTGTTTTCTCATAACCTCCTTGGGAGGTAGGTGAGTAAACTGAAGGTATAGGTTAAGTGACTTGTAAAAGGTCACCCAGTTCAGTAAGCGTAGGAAGCCAGATTTGGCTCAAGTCTCAGGTCTTCTTGATTCTTGGTCAAGTACTTTATTCATTGTTCCATCCTGGGGACTAGGAGTGCTAAGAGTGTGGAAATAGTGGCAGCCTGATGCAATTGAAGCTAGGTCTTCCAAAACACAGAGGTATTTGGATGATCACAGGAATATATTTTGTAGCTAATTTACCCTGTTGAGCCCATCAAAATGCTTTCACAATTTAGGGTCTTTTATAGAAAAGGCCATCAAACAATAATAATAGTAATTGTTATCTACTTTCCTCCATATTAATCAAGGATAACTTATATATCCTAAAAATGTTCAGACAAAAGTCTTCCCTTCCACATATAACCAAGAACTTTGAAGTTTCAACTGAGTATATATGCAAATAATTGCAAAGAATTGAAGTACTTATTTGGGGAAAATATTGACTCTACCAGCATATAACTCTGTTGCCTGTGCCCAAACTGAAGCGGGTTGGCTCTCTGCCTAGGTTATAATTCAATTCAGGCTTTTAAAGATTTATAACAGGATGGCAACTCTATCTCTCCCACATCTGGTACCCAAAACATAAGATACCTGACTTTAACCATACATTATGGGCACCTGATAGAGAATTCAATTATGAATTTACTGTGATCCAGCCTGCCACCAAGCTTGCCTGCTTGGGACAGGAGGAAGGGAGTGAACTCATCAGCAAGTACAATCAGATAAATAATGTGTGGCCAAATCCAGAAGACAGCTTTATCTTATTGCTCAATCTTCCTCTACCACCACCCCATTCAGATACACACCACTCTCTGGTTCTCAAATAACACAAGCATGTGACCTCAGACCTTTAGAGATCACCAGAAAAACTGAACACACCACAAGGAAAACATGAGAGGTAATAACCCAGACACTTCAGTCTACCCCCTGGGAATCTTACCTGTCCTGTCAACCTACACTCTCATAACAGCATTCTGCTTGCTGCCATACATGAGCCAATTTAATAGAAGATCCAATAGTTCCATTTTCTTTGGCAAGCTCCCCTAAATAACCAGTCAGTTGCAACTACAATCCAATCAGCTCATGCATCAACCCAACTATTCTCTATAGAAATAGTGTAGCAGAAGCATCTGAGAGGAGAGGCCAGAAAGTGGGGCTCATGGTACCTGGAGAACTCTCTTTCACCTTCACACCCTGCTGCAACTGCCAATGATTTAAGACATCTGGTATTTGAGATTCATGCTGTTGTTGTTGTTTTCCAGTTGTCGTCAAGTCTAACTCTTCATGATCACATGGACCATACTGTCCGTGGGTTTTGTTGGCAAAGATACTGGAGTGATTTGCCATTTCCTTCTCCATTAAGGCAAACACAGATTAAATAACTTGCCCGGGGCCACACAGCTAGGAAATGTCTGAGGCCAGACTTGACAGTCTAGGATATGCTAACTACCCATCCATTTGAGTCTTCAGGTTTTCAGTCCTTTCAATCCTTCTACCACTTTGTCAAATTAGATCATCAGAAAGCTAACTACCTGTATCATTATCTCAACCCCCTACAGAATGGCTTTTATTACATTATAATATAATAGGTTACTCTCAGCCATTTTAGAGAGTTGAATCAAGAAGCTCCCATTTGAACAACCCGCTACATTGCAACAATACATTGGAAGACATGTATTTAACATATAATGTTAAACAATAATAATGGAGACATTCACAATAATGTATTTAAGAGCCATTATACAAGGACTTATACTCTTCCTCCTTCTCTTGTAATCCCTCTTGAACCTATCACTATCACAATAAAAACAAATCTGCATTAAAGAGAAACTGAGGCAATTAAATTCTGAGTATGTCCGATGCATTAGCAAGGAAAGCAATTGCCAATAAAAGGGATCGTAGGCTCTTCAGCAGCCAAGGATGCATTTGACAATCAAGGCAACTCTTATAGACATACAGAGGAACCCTGAAATAGACAGTGACAGCAATCTGGCATAGCAAAGGCATATCTCATTTCTGATTGGTCAGTGTTAAGGCTATTAACTCCAAATTATGTATTTATCACTAGCAGACTAAAATCCTCTGGAAAGTCCCAAAATTGACAATTTCTGAGAAAAAACAAGGCACTCACAGTTTATATATCATAAAAAATTATATGAAAAATTAGGATATCTACTAGAATTTTGTGGCTGGCAATTCTTGAGGAGAGGAACTTAATGAGTAGTGGCTAAATAGGAAACTAATGCTACAACCTTAAGGTGTTCAAAGAGGGCTGAAGTTCACATAGTAAGGGAAAGTACCTAATATAGAGCAATTTGATCATTAATACATAGTAAATTGATTAAGCCTTAATGAAATAAAGTAGCATATCAAATTTTAATATCACACCACTCATTTCTCAGTTTTTCCAAGAGCCTTCTCCAATGGGCTATCCACAAGACCAAACTAGAATACCACCTTCTGCCTTGCTCTGGGACAGATACCACTTCTCAGTTTCCAACTTTTCCAGGGCCTTCTACCTGCCTTTTGCTTCCTTTTTCATACCAGGCCTTCTCTACTGGACCATTCCCCAGAACCAGGCCAGGTTACTCACCTTCCACTTCTGTCTTTACCCTAAGACCTTCTCCAACACTATCAGACCCGAACCTGTCATAACCTCTCTTTTTCCATCTTCTCCCCAACAGCCTTCTCCAGAGCTGTAGTGGTATTCCCCAGAACCAGACCTGGCTACCTACCTCCAAATCATCCTCCCCAAGGATTTCTCTAAGAATCCTACAAGCTTCTCTGCTTCCATCTTCATCCCAAAGAGTTCATTCTGCTCACCTCTGTTGTCCACCACCTACCTCCTTATCTAAATTCTCTAGTCCATACCTCTACCTCCCCCTGCTATGAGATGAGATAAGCCTCTCAGGTTATCACCACCTGCCACAAGGTTAGTGCTTTCGTAAGGTCCTAAAATAATCTAATCGATTGCCTATTTCAACAGATCTCTCTCTAGGTATTATTGAAAGAGATACTAATCTCAATAGTTAGTATATTCCTACCTCCTTGTATACTTCCCATCTTAGTGAATATGAACCTATGGCTGCCTGTCTACAAACCCCATTCCCCATTCTCAACTTCTCAATCCTTTATTTGGAAGTTGGAAAAGGCAAATTCTATTTACACTACCTCCCAAGTGTAGCAGCAAGCACCCTAGCATACCCAGGATGGCTGCTAGCACAGGTTCTTAGATCTGCTTTTCTAAAGGAAAGTAACTCAAAATGGGTTAACAATCTCACTTTAATCAAACATATATCATGTACCTAATTCAGGGGGGAAAGTCAGCACCCTGAACTTCAGAGAATACAAACTGAGGTTACAAGCAGACAAAAAAAAATACAGAGAAACAGACCAGCAGACAGAGCTTCCAGCTGTCTGACCATTACATCCATACCCTAGTTAGTTACCAGAGAGGGAAGTACCAACATCTGGATTTTCAAAGTGGGGAAGGAGAAGGGAGGGGAGGCTCAACGGCTGCCCAGAGTCTAGTCTGGCCAAATTACACAATTCTTCCCAAAGTGAGCCCCAAAGCAAAACCTCACATCAGGATATATATAGCCTTCTCCTGGGTGAGAGAATGTCACAACCCTCTTGACCCACTGCCCAATCACAAAGTAACAAAGTGTGGGCATTCCTGAACAAACAAGCCTCCCGCCACAGGCTCCATGTGACCACATTCAGCCTATTAGGGGGCAGAGTATATTTTCAAATTGGGAAAGGTTCTCAGATTCACTTAAGCCTATCAAGGGGCCAAAGGGCAGGGAAGATCTTCAGATTCCCATTACCGTTATGTTCAGCCCCAAGATCTTTCACGCCCATTACATAGGCAACTTATATCTGAAATAGCATTACCATCTCTTAAGTACAACATAATCCCCACAAAATAAATACATCACATTTACAACTTACATAATGTAACAACTCATTACCAGAGTGACCAGACAGCCTTAAACAAACACAAAATATATAGCATTATAATCCCCTCAATCCAAAACAAAAACGTCCAAATAAAGTTCTCCTGGTGGGGAGGGGGTGTTCTTCCCCCCACACTGCTTCCTCCTGGCACTTTCAGGTGCGGGCTCTAATGAGCCAAGTCCCAGTCTTAACACTGCTCCCTGCTTCCAAGTCCTGAGGAGTGACTGGGCAACAAAACCAACAGGGTGGGGTCCTTGGGGGTCCGTGACACTTCACCCCACCCACCACAGACACAACTCCATCCTCCCCCTGGATCCCAAACTGTGGGATGCAGCAAGAAAACACATTCTATGCTCCTGCCTTGCTGCACAGTACTTATCTTGTCCTGTGGTTGAATTCCAAACTCCTGGGTTCCTCCTCCCCCAGGAAGCAGCCCACTCCTGGCTTCTGTCCCAATCCCAATGCAGGCAGCTCACCATTCCTGCTCTCATCTCATGGAAGTCAGCATGCAGGTGCTTCTGCACTCCTCTTCCATGACTCCACAGAGTAACAGCTACCACAACTGGGAACCAAGATGCCTCCCCTATCCCTCTAAATCCTACCTCCTCAGTATCTCACTTCAGATCTGCCTATCCCTTCTATGTTGTTCTCTGGATCATCTGCTCCATAATTAACTCCCTTATCTTCTGACACTCACTGAGAATGGGCTACCACCTGATGACATTTTATTCCTAGCCCCCTTTTCTATCACTGATTTGAGTATTCCTCCCCATTGCCATTTCCACATCATTCCTCTACCACCAGCACTTAGCAACTTCTTGTTCTTTAAGATTCATTCAATCTAAATTTATCACTCAATCCAGATCTTGATGACTTTCTAGTCTTTTACTTTCCCTTTTCTTCCCTTCCCTTGGTATTAACTAACAACCCCCAGGACATTCTCCCCCTTTTCTCATTGAGTTCAGTGCCTGACTCATAGTCTTTCTTTCCATCCTAGCCCCTTCCCTTATACTAAGAGACTTAAGCATACATATTAATGCTCCTTCAGATATTCTACCTTCTCAGTTTCTCAATCTATTCAATTCTCATGATCCAATCTATTCGATTTCCATGATAGCCTCTTTCAATCTACTTCTGCTACACAGAGGTTGCCTAACCAATTATTCTACTCCCATGTTCATGAACTCTGAAATTCCTTTATCTGATCATAATCTTTTATCATTATCTTTCCCTGTGCTTTATGACCCTTTCTTCATCCTCACCAGGACTTTCATTATCCCTCAGTTCTTTCCCAACCCATCACACTTACACTGTCTAAATTCTTTTTTCCTTCCCTATCTATACCCCTTTGACTAACCAGTTCAACTCTCCACTCTCCACTACACTGGGATTCATTTTCCCTTTATTCTACTGCAGAACACAATTTGCCAAACCCCAACCCTAGATTACTCCCACCATCTGCCTCCTTTGCTCTTATTCATGTACTGCAGGAGAAAATCACAAAACCATACTAATTTCATTCACTACAAATTCATGCTACATAATGTTGATTGGGCCCTCCCTACAGAAAGACAATCTTTTTGTACCTCCTTGATTCATTATCCCACTTACCACAGTGAGTATTGCAAAACTTTTTGGCCTTCCTCAAACCTCCCATGGTGCCTCTCTCCTCATCCTCCCTACTGAAAGTTCAAGGAGGATAGGGATCAAGTTGGTGGTCACAGTTTGACTTACCTAGAAAATGCTATCTCCTTTCTCTCCCTCTGGGAGCCCTACTGCTTCAGCTAGGCCAGCTTGCCTACCCTTTGAGTGGCAGTCATTTGGCAACAACTAGGAACAGATGTCTCCTCCACAGACGCTCTCTCTCCAGATGATGGGTATGGGGGCAAGTGTGGAAGCAATACTTGTAGACTGGGGACTATTGCCATTCCTGGGTCTCCTGTGCCCATCTGCCCATTGGTGTCAGTTGGTCAGTTGGTCAACTGGTGATGATAAGGAAGGTGGGCTCTTCCCACACAATGATTTTTCCCCTCAATGAAGGCTTCAGGGACTGGACAGAAAGTTGGTCTCACAGTTTGGAGTACATTTCCATTCCCAGGTCAGATCTGGAAACACATACTCTGATCAAATTGACTCTGCTATAGATCCTGGATTGATTATGTCAATACCACCTCTCTCCCCTGCCCATGACCTGGTTTACCATCCTTGTAACTTTCTGGACCAAAATGCCACCTCCTTATCTACCAATCTTCTTTGCGCAGGATCTCCCATAAAATTAAGCTTCCTGGAGGCAAGGTCCCTTTTTGCTTTTATATTTGTATCCCCAGCACTTAGAACAGTGCTTTGTACACAGTGAGTGCTTAATAAATGTTTTTTCATGTTTTCATTAAGGCCAAGGCTAATACCTGCCAGGACTGATGAGGACAAAAAATGTATAAGTAGCATAGCAAAATATGATCTTAAGGCGTTTCTCTGGGAAGCTTTCTCTTCAACTGTAGAAGGACCAGTGATTTCCTGGTAGAAGTAGCAACAGAAGGCTTTCCCCCTCAACTGGGTTCCCCATCTAGATAAATTAGCAGGACAATCCAAAATCCTTAAAGAATCTGCTACCCTTTCTCCTCTGCTCCTTCCAAATCCTAATCCCCTCAAACCCAAGAACTCCCTGGAATAGTTCAGAACTGATCCCAATTTCAGGGAGGTTCCCATGCCTTCAGGATATTTCCTGGTCTGAGGAGCAGTCCCTGATACAGGTAATGGCTAAAGCAGGTTGGTCAGTTTATCTAGGAGCCAGAATGATAGACTCATAGAATACTTGAGCTAAAAGGAACTTTTATAGAACAGTGGCTCTTCTAAATAGGTTACTGTCCACTGTCTAGAACAGGTTCTTTTTCTTTCTTTCTTTCTCTCTTCCCCTTTCTTTTTCTTTCCTCCTTCCTTCCTTCCTTCCTTTCTTCCTTCCTCTCTTTTTCCTTCCTTCTCTCTTTTTCCTTCCATTTTTCTTCATCTTCCTTTTTTATCCCTTCCTTCCAAAAACATGTACTGATCACTCGCCATGTAAAATCAACAAGGAAATTCAAAGATATGAATAATCGACAAACATTTATTATGTGTTTGGTGCTAAGGATACAAAGACAAAATCCAAAGTATTTACCCTCAAAGCATTTACATTCCATTCCTATTTTATAATCCAGTAGTCATGATAAGAAATATATACAAATAAATAGTTCAAATAGAAGTATAAAGGAGAGTTATGAATCAGATGAAAGGCTATGAGATTAGATGAGAAAGAGATCACTTCTGGCTGATGGAATTGAAAATGAAAGACTTCATAGACAATGACATTTAAATTGTCAATAGATGTCAATAGAATATCAATAGATGGATATAGAAGTGGGATTTGGAGAAAGGCCTTCACGTATAGGAAATGGTAGGACTAAAGAAGTGGAAGTGATAATACTTGGAATGTATTCTGGATATGACTAGTGGTTTTTGGAAGATCTCCAGCTCAGAAAATCTACAACCACTTTCAGCCATCTGTTCCCAATATTTATTTTGAATTTTTGCTCTACCTTCTTACATAAGGATTTAGAGGCAGTTTAGCAAATTAAACAAAATGTTAAACAGAACAGAGACCTTTGTAGTAGAGGAGAAAGAACATTGAACTTAGAATCAGATGAGACCGAACTTTAAATCTTGCTTGAAATTTACAAGCCGTATGACTATGGGTAAATCACCTAACCTCTCCAAGTCTCCATTTCTTCCTCTGTAAAACAGGGACGATAATTTCATAGAGCCCACTTCATGAGGGCTGGTGCATTGTGTTAAATGGAGAACAGGCCCTGCACTCAAGCAGTCCTAGATTCAAGTCCTACCTCAGACCCATGTTGGCTGTTTGACCTTGGGCAAGTCTCTTTACTACCTCCCTCCAGTACCCCATATGGCTCCTGAAGACTACATGTTGTAGAGCAGGCACCATTTTCCGTTGGTAAAAGGTGCTTCCTCACTGGGAGTTCCCTGTTACCAATAAAATCACAAAGCCAGTCAACAGAAATCTACCTCAGAGAGTTTTTTGAGGCTAAAATGAGTTGTAAAGTATTTTTTAACCTTAAAATCCTAGATGTTATTATTATTATTATTATTATTATTATTATTATATTTTGAAAAAAAAACATTGTCAGATGTCCCTATGCCAGTGCAACCACACACAATCCCACCTTGGGATGTGACTTTAAAGATCGTCTTCCAGTGAACGCAGCTCTCTAGGCCCTAAAGCTTTGGGGGAGTAGGGGTGTAAAAGCAATGGAGTCTTTACTTTCCTGGGCAAGCTCTCATAGAAGGTAGGAAGGGGTAATTCCAATTGTTGTTATAATGTGTGTGTGAGTGTGTAATATATGTGTGTTTGTGTGTTACCAGGTGTACAGAGTGAGACCATAGTCCACCATTATCATCACCAAGGTTGGCCCACATACTTCCATATATGCACTAACTCAGTCCTCAAACTATCTACCTTTGGTAACCCCTTCAAAACTGTCCTTGATGTTTATTGTAACTCAATTTCATCTGTGCTAAAGTGCTAGGCAGAGACATTCCCATCACATACTGTAATGTAGCCCAAACTTTAAACTTCCCTAAGGACAATGGAAAGATTTAAATTCTCCAAATACACTTGTTCTAAAGTTTCTCAAGATGCTGCCTTTAAATGAAGCTAGGAATAGGAGACAGAAAGAAAAGATCTCTATTGTCATTTTCTTTCCAAATGCTCCAAGTTTCCTGCCCCTAGACAGAATACCTTGTACCATTCCCCACACTACCTGAACATTTCAACTTGTCAGAGTGATTGGGACTATTTAAAGTGGCAAAATAAATTTTGACACATTCATTAGTCTGGAAAAGTTGCTGGGTAGACCTCGGCACAGCCCAGACTCCAACTTTCATTCAAATTAAGAAATGAAAGCATCTGTAGCTATTCTTGTTATTCCACTCTGACAGCACATCTGAGAGCTTCTGTCACAGCACAGGGATTTTTCTTTATTTTCCTTCTGGGACGAGCTCTTTCCTTCCATGTTAATGAAATAAAGAAGCCGTCATGCTCACTGTGGCAGAATATCCTATCACTCTTACCAGGGGCTGGGAAAGTGGACAAAGTTTCTGTCAGAGTCTCTCTTGATGTGAAGTGACCTCATGTAGGCTCCTAACCCTAGGCAAGGCTCTCCATTTCACACCTGGGAAGATATTAGCATGCTATCATCTCCAGGGCAGGAGCTAGGCTTTCTCCCTTTGCATCCTAGCAAAAGGCTTACTCAGGTCTTAATGGGGACTCAGTCAATACTGGTTAGATTCACTTGACACTGCCCATGGCAAAAGGAGGGAGGAAAGTTTATGTCCTTCATAATCCTAATTCTCTACTGCAACCACACCAGACACGCTCTGTCAAAACCAGAGTATCATGAGCAATACACCAGCTCAAGTCTGTTGAGGGGTGAATGGCAAACTTCCCTGACTTTCAATTCAACAAACCCAGAATATGTACAAGCCACTATGTGAAAGGATTTATATCAATCTGATTTCACCAAAGGATCAAAAATCAAGAGCCAAATGGGAACTGAGACTGTCTAGTCTAACCCCGCATTTTACAAATAAAGAAACTGAGGCACAAGAAATTGTAATAACTTGTTCAAGATTGTGCAAGTCCTCTGACTCCAGAGCCAGTTCTCTTTCCATAGCCCCACAAATCGGTTAAATTAATTACAGTACTCTGCATTTCACATTATATCAAAATGTAAAAAAAAAATCTTCTGAGCTTGTTTAACATCTCTCTTTAATGCCCTTCAATTCTCATTCCTTTGTCTCTAGCATCCAAACTTTGCTCCTAGATCTACCTAGGAAAAACCACTAACTGGACGCGGTGGAGATAGGTGCAGGATCTTTCAGCATGATAAATAAGGATCTAAGACTATGAGAAATGCAGGTTATACCACCAGCCAACCAAACTAGGAGTATATCTTAAGCACAGGTACTAAACAAAAGTTTATGGGAGCAATTCAACAGGCATTTAATGGGAATTTTCTATATTCCAGGTGTTGTAAATACAATGTAAAAAACAAAACCCAACCTACCCTCAGGGAGTTTACATTCTACTGGGAAAATAACAGATAGATACATGTATATGAAAAATACACACAAGACTCCAGGGAGGATACTAACAACTGGAGTGAATTAGGAAAGGCCTAGAGTAAGAGGGGGCACCTTAACTGGATCTTGTATGGAAAGAGGAATTCTGAGAACTAGAGTTGAGGCATGTAGTTATCCACCATGAAGTCTGCGCACGAAGGTTAAAGATGTGTCCCTGAACATCTTCGTTCCTATTAATAATCCATGTAACAATAAGATTATAATATTATTATTATTAGCATTCCCCAAATGCTAAATAGTTGAAGGATTAGAATAGGCAGTTTTCAGAGAAAGAAATCCAAGCTCTCAATAGCCATATGAAAAAGTGTTCTAAATCACTAATAATCTGTTATTGTTCAGTTGTGTCTGACTCTTTGTGACCCCACTTGAGGTTTTCTTGGCAAAGATGCTGGAGCAGTTTGCTATTTCCTTCTCTGATTCATTTTACAGATGAGGAAACTGAGGCAAAAAGGGTTAAGTAACTTGTCCAGTAAGTGTCTGAGGCAAGATTTGAACTCAGGAAGATAAGTATCCCCAACTCCAGGCCCTGCATGCTATCCACTGAGCCACATAGCTTCCCGACTAATGATAAAGCAAATGCAAATTAGAAAACTCTAAGGTTCAACTTCATACCCATGGAAATGGCAAAATTGACAAAAGAAGAAAATGAGAAATGCTGGAGGGGACATGGGAAAGTACATTAATGCACTGTTGGTGCCAGTGTGAAATGATCCATTCTTTCTGGAAAGCTGTTTGGTACTAAGACAAAAAAAAAAAGCCATTAAGTTGCACATACCCTTTGACCCAGTGATACCATTATAGATTTATACCCCAAAGAGATTAAAGAAAGAGGAAAAGAATATATGTGGGGGTGTGCGTGTGTGTGTTTGAGTAGAATCAGGAGAACAATTTACACAGTAATAACAATATTGTGAAGATAACTTTGAAAGACTTGGTAAAATCTGAACAATAGAATGTCCCACCACGATTCCAGAGCACTCATAACAAAACAGGCTACCCACCTCCAGGGAAAGGAATGATCCACTCAGAGAACAGACTAAGACGTATAATTTTTGGGTCATAGCCATTGCAAGAATGTGTTTTGCTCAACTATACAGTTTATATTCTTGTTTTCTCAACGATGAGGGGTAGGGGCAACAAGAAAGAGAAAAGGCAAAATTTTGTTGACTTAAAAAAAATTAAAATTTAACTTAAAAAAGAAACCAGTAGTTGAGAAATGTTGCTAAATTCTTCCTATTTATATGTTCACCCTATAAAATTTCTTAGTAAGTATTCATTAAATATCTACTATGTACCAAGCATTGCTGAGGTTCAACAGATTAAGAAAAAAGTGAAAATATTTTGTACCTTCAAAGAACTTACATACAATCATGGAAATATGAGAGATGATAAATTTTATATAAATATGAATATTAGACAGAAAGCTATTTCATGCACATAGCATAAAATATATACAAAATAAATAATCTATATAGGGGAAAACACTATCAACTATGAGGATTAGGGAAGGCTTCAGGCAAAAGATAATATTTGGGCTGAATCATGAAGATTCAAGAGTCTTAGAGATGGAAGTGAAAAGGAAATGCATTACCAGCATAGGCATGAACAAATTGAAAGGCACAGAGACGGGAGAAGGAATTGTCTTATGTGAGAAGCAGTAATAAGGATAGTTTGAACCCTTTGACTCTAAATGCTAAGTGGAGGGGTTTATATTTGCTTCTAGATGCAATAGAAGCCACTAGAATTTATTGAGTAGGAGAGTGATATGGTTAGACCTATATTCTAGGCAGGAATGTGCTGGACTGAGCTTAAACCAACTTGCAAGAGCTAATTATGAAATTTTCAATGTAAACATTTATTTACACCTAGGAAATTGATAAATGTTACAAATGTTGGAAATCAAGGCTTGAATTATTATTTTCTTAATTGTCCAGGCTTAAGAAAGTGATGGAGAGTATGTTAATAAGGCAGATTAAACTTAAAAATGTGTTGTTGCATACTTTTTTTTTTCAGAGAGTCCATTGTTAAAAATTTACCAGCACCTTCCCATCTCTAGGAAACTCACATTGGAAGCTTTACGGAAAATGGATTGGAGGAGGAAGAGACTTGATGCAAAGAAACCAATTAGGAGGCTATTGCTGAAGTCCAGGTGAAAGGTGATACGGGCTTGAACAAGAGCAGCAGCTGTGTAAGTGGAGAGAAGAAAGATGTAAAGGATGCAGGCCCATCAGTCAGGCACAGAGATTCATGCTATCCTTGCTACCCAGGAGACGGAACTCAGTAACTGACTGCAAGGTTGAAAACCTGGATGACTAGAAAAACCATAGAAATGGGGAAATTTGCAAGAATGGTAGGTTTTTGGGTGAAAGGTAAGGAATTCTCTTTTGGATAGTCTCAATTCAAGGTACCTGCAGCGAATCTGATTCAAAATGTCCAATAGGCAGTTGAGGATGTTGGACTGGAATTCAGGATAGAGACTAGGGCTAAACATGGAGATCTGGGATTAATCTGCAAAGAGATGAAAATTAAACCCAAGGGAGAGAGAAGGGATCAGGACAGATGGTCATGGGGTATGCCCACAGTTAAACAGCATAATACAGAAGGTTCGGCAAAAGAAGCTGAGGATGAGTGGTCAAACAGGTAAAAGGGAAGCCAAAAGAGAGCGTTATCATTAAACCCAGGAGGAAAAAGTATCCAGGGGGGAAGGGGGAGTCAACAGTGTCGGTGCTGCACAGGGATCAAGAAGAAGGAGGATTGAGAAAAGACTATTAATTTTTTTCCCATTAATAGCAAGGATTAAGTGGTCAAGTGAGGGCCTAGGCAAGATTAATTAACAAAAATGTGTAGTAAACCCAGTCAATGGACTAAATGACTTCCTCCAAATCCATTCTACAGCACCGTGAATAGAAGACAACGGAGACAGTAGAAATTATCTGGAGCAATAATTATGGGCTAGTGAAGCACCAGAAATTCAGTATGTGCTGTATGAAACACGATTTCAATTTACCACTTTCAAGTTTCTGGGGTAACGTACTTCTAGTAGTATGAGATTTAATAAAGAAGTCCATGTTTTACATAAGCACATTATCCATGAGTTTAATGTTATCCTCCCCAGGCCTTCATCTTTACACACACACACACACACACACACACACACACACACACACACACACACACACACACACACACACACACACACACACACACACAGCATTGGGAGAGAGAGAAATACATATAACTATTTCCTTTGAAGTCCTATGTATTTTATTTTACGCATTCAAAAATATAATTCAGGGGGTAGCCAGGTGGCACAGTGAGTAGAGCACCAGCCCTAGAGTCAGGAAGACCTGAGTTCAAATTTGACCTCAGACACTTGACACTTACTAGCTGTGTGACCTTGGGCAAGTCACTTAATCCCAATTGCCTTGCCTTCCCTTCTCCCTCCCTGCAAAACAAAAACAAAACCCATAATTCATGGAAGGGGTCCATTGACTTCATTAACTTATAAAGGGTCCCTGCCCTCAAGGAACTTTTAGTGTGTTTAGGTAAGGGGTAGAGTGGTTTGGTATAGAGTAAAAAGCCCCAGCCTTAGGGCAGATTCCATCTATAGCAAGGATGAGGGAAGGGAGGTCAGTATCCAAGGGATCTGAATTAGATCCAGAGAGAGATCAATGAGAGGTAGAGTTGAGAACGTACAGCATGCAGGACTGTTCGGGAATCAGTGAGTGCCTTGGTGGTTCTGTGGTTGCTCGCATGATACTTTGATGAGGTATTCAGATCTTCTCTGCCTAGTTAGTTCTGTGTAGAAACCAATCCCAAAAAATGAGTCTTAGCTCCTGTTGAAAATAGATGGCATAAAGTCTAAAGTTCAATCATTAGAGATGCATTCCTTTGTATTAAACACTCCTATCTCTATTAAAATTCCATTCTTCTTAGGGTTAAGCCATGACACACTCCCCAGAAATGCTGAGCAACTTTCAAATACTGGGTATAATCTATTTCTGAAATGTTTCCTTAATGCAGACTTTGTTCACCTCTTGGTCAGCAAGAATAATTCATTCATTCTTTCATTCATTCAATAAACATTTGTTCAACTTACACTGTGTGCCAAGCACTGTGCTAAGTGCTACAGATATAAAAGAGGCAAAAGATAGTACCTGCCCTCAGGAAGCTTAAATCTGATGGGGGAGAAAACACAAGAACAAATCTATACAAAGCAAACTATATATGGGATAAATAGGACATCATTAAAGGAAAGAAGACCGTGGAATTAAAGGAGGTTGGGGAATGCTTCTTACAGAAAGGGGGGATTTTAGAGGGGGCTGGGTGGCCCAGTGAATAGAGCACAGGCCCTGGAGTCAGGAGGATCTGAGTTCAAATGTGACCTCAAACACTTAACACTTACTAGCTGTGTGACCTTGAGCAAGTCACTTAACCCCAATTGCCCTGCCTTTCCCCCCTCCAAAAAAAATGAAAAAGAAGAATAAAGTGGGATTTTAGTTAGGACTTAAAAGAAGCCAGAAAGGTTAATAGTCTGAGAGGAGGAGGGTCAACATTCCAGGGTATTTGATGGAAAATCAACATGTATGTTAAAATCTCCTAATGTGAGGACAAGAAAAAAATAGTAAGCCAGGTATTGAACTCATTAAGGAAGGAAGGGGTATGACCTAGGAACCTGTAGACAACAGCCACTAGTACTTTGATTGTGTGGTAGATTTGAAAAGCATGAACTCATAGGAAGGAAGGTTACTGAGTAATGGAAGGAGGAGGAGAAGCTAGAAGTGGCAATGAGCAGCAAGGAGTATTCCAACTTTCCTGCCTTGACCAGTATACAGAGGAGAATGAGGGAGATACAGCCCATACTGGAGAGGGAGGCCGGGGAAGCTGTGTCAGGTATGCCATTTAAATAGCACTTTATGTACATTATGGCACTTGATCCTTATAACAGTCCTGTAGTGTGTATTTTATTACATCCATTTTAGAGATAAGGAAACTAAGGCTCAGAGAGTGCAAGTAAGTTACCCATAGCTAGCAAAAGTTAGAGCAGATCTTCCTGGTTTAAAGTCTAATGCTCTATCTACCCTATTTTTTGTTTTTGTTTTTTTTTATTAAAGTGTCAATATGTGAGAAACAGAGGAAGGGGTTCTGTTTCCACAGAAGTGACACGCACACACACTCCCAGCCCTGCAGGAAAGATAACAGGATGTAAGTCACAACTCTGACTTGCTAGAACCAGGCCCATGACCAGGCAGAAAGTCAGAAGCTTGTACTCATGCTTAACAAGCTGTTTAATATTAACCAGGGTGGAATAAGCTAATATGAATGGACATGCAATGCATGACAAGAGAGTGAAAACAAATCTAAGAGAAAAACATGCAGTAGACAGTTCAGAAAATTGTATCCAACCAATGAGTAACATGGGAGAGACCTCACAGTCTAGAATGGGAATTAAAAGCTGGCTTCCCCCAGCTCTCAGGGTCCCCTACATGCATAGGGTACCCATCCCCATGCATGGGGCACCTACTCTTGCAAGAGCGTAATAATTTGTGCTCCTGGCTTCATTAGTTAAAAGTCTTATTTCTTTGCCAGCATATTTCTCACAAATACCTAGATTGATAGCAGAGAACAAGAAAGAATTTCCATGGCAGAATTTTATTCTTTAACTGGAATTTTAGCATTCCAGTTGTTAAAACACTCATGACTTCATTACCGAACATTTAAGCTTTTTGTAACCTAGCCCTCTCATACCTTTGCAGACTTCTTATACCTTAATCTCTGTCATAAACTTTTTGGTCTAGTGACACTATGGCCTCCTAGCTGCTCCATGAACAAGACACTCCATCTCTCAGCTCTGAGAATTTTCTCCGGCTGTCCCCCATTTATGCAAACACACTCTCTCCTTATCTTAGCCTACTGACCTTCCTGGCTTTCTTTAAGACCCAACTAAAATTCCATTTCCTTTCTCAGCCCTTCTTAATGCTACTGCCTTCCCTCTGTTAATTATTTCCTATTTATCCTGTATACAACTGGTTTGTACATATGTGTTTGCTTGCTACCTTTACTAGACTGTGAGCTCCATTAGAGTAGGGGCTGGTTTTTGGTTTTTTTTATATCCCCAGCATTTAACACAGTACCTAGCACACAGTGATAAGTGTTTATTAACTCTTTATTAATTATTTGCCAGAGAAAATCACTTGTTTTGTTATATTTAATAGTGCTATCACACCAAGTCATTGGAAGGCTTACAGTCATCTCTGGTGGATACAAACAGCCAAAGCCACCAGAAATGCACTACCCAAATAAAAATATTATCTTCCATGCTGAAACTTACAATTCTGGCATACAGGGTAAAATGGAAGGGCCTAGAACTGAAAACATAGTTCCTGTAGAGGGAAATGCCTTAGATCGCTGCTCTGTGGGAGGAGACAAAGACCCAGGAAGCCTACAAAGCTACTGTTGAGGAAGCCTTCTTCTGGGGGAGGAAGACAGTAGAGTGGGAACAGGCTTGGAGAAAGCTAGCCTGTGTGTGGCTACAGGGAGCAAAGGAATGGACAGGAAAAACAAGGTTCCTATTTTAACTAATAATTCTTGCTAAACTCATGTTAACTCCAGTTTTTCCTACTTACTAAAGCATCACAAGTGCTATCATCATCCTATTAACTTCAGTACCCTAGGGAGAAACTCCAGTTGTTGCACCCTAGTTCTGGCTCTGTTTACTAGGGAAAGTTCAATAACAAGACAGTCAAATTAAGCCAGATGAGAAATGTGTTGCAAGGCTCTTTGCAGAGGGTGAATCTTGGAAGAGAAACTCCAAAAACAATATATTCCATTAAAAATGGAAACCAGCAACTCATTTCCAAAGTCATCATTCCAGGACCCTCTGTTTTTAATGCCCATCTGAACTTCTCCTAGCATAGTTATAGAGTAAAACTTTCTTCAGCATAGCCATTCCTGCTGCATTTTATTTGCATTGCGGGAACATCAGCAACCCCCAGAGTCATTATAAATTAGGTTTATTCTGAGATGAGAGGAACTGAGCAGAAGTAGTCCCTGCTGTGACTTAATGTTGTGAGAGTTTATTTCTTTGTTTTTAGTGGGAACCCGTTTTGATGGGACAAGGAAAAAAAAAAAGATAAATGCATTTTCCCCTGATGCCCATTTTCACTTGCATTTTTTAAAAAATGTATCCAAATAATCCTTCCAGATGTACTCAGATCAAATGGGGACATTGGCTAATTGACAAAACAAGGTTTCCATCTGTTACATCAATTGGGAGGCAGAAAATGGGAAGACAAAAAAGAAAAATGAAAAACCAAACCAACTTTGCCTATAAGCACTGATGAATGATGCATAGAGGTTAGTCAATGAGATGTTATCATCCCCAAATGACTAACTGAGGTTGCTCCACAGGAATGACAGCAGACTTGGAAGTGAGCATTACCTATTATCTCCCACAGCGTCATGGCAGAGGAAAAATAATGGTCTCCTAGTACCTATCAGCTCAAATTCAAAACTCTCAGCCTAAGAATTTAGGCCAGGGGTGGGGAACCTGCAGCCTCAAGGCCACATGTGGCCCTCTAGGTCCTCGAGTGCAGCCCTTTGACTGAATCCAAAGGATTGTTTTATGAAATTTGGATTCAGGCAAAGGGCCACACTTGAAGACCTAGAGGGCCACATGTGGTCTCAAAGCCCTGGTAGGCCCTCCATGATCTGCTCCTATCCTACTGTACCTTACCCCTACTAGATTCTTCTCTATAGTCCATTCATTCTCCTCACAGTAGTCACATCCTGCCCAATTCCCACCACCTTGCCTGCAGTTGATCATTCTGCATCCTCCTTCTTAGAATATTCTTCAACTAAATTTCTCAAACAGCCTAGAGTCTCTCATTTAAGGTCCCTCCTATTCTGATCTCAACTTACTTCCCATTTTTCCCCCACACCCTCCACTTCAACCAAATTGTTTTATTCAGGGTTCATGGAATACACAATAAGTTTTCCTGACTCTAGGATACTTTTGCTCTTACCTTCTCCAGTCCCCTTTCTATCTATTCAAAACCTTCCCATCCTTCATTACTCAGCTTAGATCTCCTTCTCTATAAAGTTTTCCCTGATCTCACAGTCAAAAATAATCTCTCCTCATCTGTACTCCTATACCAATTATCAACAAAATTCATTTAGCAATTACACATCGTGAACTGCAGCACATCTGTGTTCTGAGCTGTTATTTTTTTAGTTTTAAACTTTTTTAAAGCTATTGCTATTTAACTTCCATATTGATTTCTCTTGTCTCCTTAATAAGATTGATTGTTATCTCTTTGAAGACAGGAACCATGGCATATTTTTTGGTGTCTTTCCTAGCCCCTATTTAGCATGTCTTATAAATAATAGGTAGTCCATCAAAATGTGTTGATTTATTTTCATTTCCAAATCTTCCCCATCCTACAGAATCCCATTCAAAATCTGTTCTCTCTAGTAGGACATACCCTCAATCTGGTGTAGTCTGCAATTTACCAGCCACTGCCCATACTATAGCTTCTTGGAGCCACAGGTGAGAGCTGGGTGAAGGTAGACTCCAAAGGTGGATTAGCAGGCCAGAAAAGGACCCAGCACATTTTCATATCAGAGATGCTAGTGGTCAGGTATCAAAGATACCAAGTTCCTCCATCATATGCAGGGCCATGATTTTTGTCCTGCCACTGGACTTCAATGACTTAGGAAGAGAGTGAGTCTGATGACTTTGTACATCTTGGACTCTTAAATCCAATTCACTCAAAAGTAAAGAAACGACCCAGGATGTCATTGATCCTCTTCAATAATGAAGGATGACCAACAACAATTAGACATACCCCTACAATTCAATTTGACTCAACAAATATCTATTCATACCCTACCAAATGCAAGGCACTGTGTTAGGCAGAAATAACATTTTATATATTTATATCCAGTCAGTTAATTGTCAACAAGCATTTCTTAAACACTTAGTGAGTGATACAAAGAAAGGCAAAAACACAATCCCTGACCAAGGAGGGGGCTGACGGCAAAGCCAAGATGGCACAGAAAAGGCAGGGACTCACCTGAGCTCTCCCAAATTCCCCTCCAAACAACTTTAATGCCTCAGAATGAATTCTGGAGTGACAAAACACACAAAGGGATGGGTAAAAACAATTTTCCAGTTCAAGACAACCTAGAAGGTCAGCAGGAAAGGTCTATCCCACCAGGGTGAGAGTGGAACACAGTCCGACACAGACAACACTTGGCAAGACAACAACTGACTCCTCAGTAAGCCAGCAGCAGTCCTTGGGGGCTACTTAATTGATAGCAACAATTTCTAGAACTCTCAGCACACAGATAATAATGAGGTAAAACAACTAGTCGGAAAGAGATTACAGGGGTCCCTTTACTGCCACTGGGTGCAGGACTTTGTGCCCATAAGTGGATCTGGATCACAGTCCTATGTCATAGTCTCAGGGCAAAGAAGAGCACTAGCACACCAGAACCTGTGGCTGCAGGAGAGTGAGGACACTGGTCTCAGTTCCAGGATGGAAAAGAGTGCTTGTGGTCACTCATAGAACAGAACACAGGCCAGGAAAGCAATAAACACACCTCTCCTTAGGTCATACCACTCTGGAAGAACTGAAAACAGTTCTCCCCTCCCATTCCCCACCTGAAATAGCTCTGAAAACAGCTGCAGAAAAAAACCTTGAAGCTTGGAACAGTGCCCCCTTAACCCCAAGAGCAGAGCCCAATTTTAACATAGATAGGCTGGAAAGATGGGGAAAAAAACTTTAACATAGGAAGTTGCTATAGTGACAGGGAAGAGCAAAACACAAACTAAAAAGATAACAAAGTAAAACTGATACATCCAAAATCCCAAAGAAAAATATGAACTTCTCTCAGAGCCCCCAAAAAAATTCCTAGAAGAGCTGCAAAAGGATCTTTAAAATCAAATAACAGAGATGGAAGAAAAATAATGAAAAGACATGGGAGTGAGACAAGGAAATCATGGGGGAAAAAAGGACTCAATGGCTTGGTAAAGGAGTCACAAAAAATATTTAAAAAAATAAAATCTTAAAAAAACAGAATAGGCCAAGTGGTAAAAGAGGTACAAAAATCCATTGAGGGGAAGAACTTAAAAAGTAGAATTGGCCAAATGGAAAATGAGGTACAAAAGCTCACTGAAAAAATAATTCCCTAAAAATTAGAATTAAGCAATTGGAACCTAATGATTCCATGAGACACAAAGAAGCAAAAAACAAAATCAAAATAATAAAAAAAATAGAAAATGTGAAAGATGCCACTGGAAAAACAACTCACCCAGAAAACAGATCAAGAAGAAATAATTTAAGAATTACAAGATTACATGAAAGCTATAATAAAAAAAAAAACCTAGAAATTATATTTCAAGAACTTTTCAAGGAGAATTGCCTGATATTCTAGAATCAGAGAGTAAAATATATATTGAAAAAATCCACCAATCACCTTCTGAAGGAGATCCCAAAATGAAAATTCCCAGGAATATTGTAGTCAAATTCCAGAGCCCCAAGTCAAGGAGAAAATATTACAAGCAACCAGAGAGACATAATTCAGGAGCCAAACAGTCAGGATAACACAAGATTTAGTAGCTTCTACATTAAAGAACTGGAGGACTTAGAATATGATATTCCAGAAAGCAAAGGAGCTAGAATTATAACCAAGAATAACCTACCCAGCAAAACTATGTATAATCCTTCATGGGCGGGGGGGGGGGGGGAGGTGGGGAAAGAGGGAAACAAATATTCAATGAAATAGAGGACTTTCAAGCATTCTTGATGAAAAGACTACAAAGCTGAATAGAAAACTGACATTCAAATACAAGACTCAAGAGAAGCATAAAAAGGCAAACAGAAAAGAAAAATCATAAGGGATTCAATAAGGTTAAACTGTTTGTATTCCTACATGGGAAGAAGATACTTGTAACTCCTAAGAAATTTCTTATTAGTACAGCAGTTAGAAGGGATATAGATAGACAGAGAGCATGTGTGTGAGTTGAATATGATGGGATGATATCCAAAAATATAAAATTAAGGTGTGAGAGAGAGGAGTGTACTGGGAGAAGGCAAAAAGGGAAAGGTAGAATGGGGTAAATTATTTCACATGAAAGAGCTTTTATAGTGGAAGGGAAGATGGTGGAAGTGAAGTGGGGGAATGCTTGAACCTTATTCTCATTGGAATTGGCTTAAAGAGGGAATATAACATATACACTCAGTTGGACATAGAAATCTGTCTTATCCCACAAGAAAGTAGGAAGGGAAGGGGATATGTGGGCCAATAGAAGGTAAGCAGATTAGAAGAGGTAGTAGTCTTTAGCAAAGCAGTTTTATAGATGGACAGGGAGAAAGGAGAGAGAAGGAATAATAAACGGGAAGGGGAGGAGAGTAGGATGCAGGTAAATACACAGTTAGTAATCACAACTGTGAAAAAAATTTATCCCAAGTTTCTCTGGTAAAGGCCTCATTTCTCAAATATATACAGAACTGTCAAATTTATAAAAATAGCAAGTCATTCCCCAAACAATAATTGGTTAAAGAATGTAAAGAGGCAGTTTTTAGACAAGCTATTCATAGTTATCTACAGTCATATGAAAAAAAAAATCCAAAACACAATTGATTAGAGAAATGCAAATCAGAACAGCTCTGAAATACCACCCCATAGCTATCAGATTGGCTAATATGACAGAAAAGTAAAATAACAAATGTTAGAGGGGATGTGGAAAAAATGAGACACTGATGCCTTTGTTGATGAATCTGTAAAACACTCTGAAGAGCAATTTGGAATTTTGTCTAAAAGGCTATAAAACTATGCATACCTTTTGATGCGGTAATACCATCACTAGGTCTGTATTCCAAAGAGATCAAAAACAAAGAGAGAAAAGACCTATTTGTACAAAAGTATTTATAGCAGCTCTTTTTGTGGTGGCAAAGAACTGGAAATTGAGGGGATGCCCATCAATTGGAGCAGTTGTCCCCAATTGTGGACAATTGTGGGTAATTCCCCAATTACAAATTGTGGAGTGGTTGAAAAAGTCATGGTATATGATTGTGATGGAATACTATTCTACTATAAGAAATGACAAGCAGGAAGCTCTCAGAAAAACCTAGAAAGATTTATATAAACTGATGCAAAGTGAAGTAAGCAAAATGAAGAGAACATTGTACACAGTAACAGCAATATTGTATGGTGACTATGAATGACTTAGCTATTCTCATCAACACAAAAACGCAAGACAATTCTGAAGGATTTATGATGAAAAACATTAAAGTATACTTTTTTTTCTTTTTCTTTGGGTTTTTTTTATGGGGGGAAGGAGGGAAGGACTGTGTACTCTTTTGCAACTTGACTAATATGGAAATATGTTTTGCATGATTGCACATGTATAAATTATATCAAATTGCTTGCCTTCTGAATGAAGTGGAAGGGAACAAAAAGAGGAAGAGAATTTGGAACTCAAAATTTTTTAAATGAATATCAAAAATTGTTTTTACATGTAATAGGGAAAAATAAAATATTTAAATAACAAAAACAGTCCCTGCCCTTAAGGAGTTCACATTCTAAGCAAGGAGACAACATACAGATAAATAAATTCCTTCACCAGGAAGAGACAGATGGCCAATTAGAATGCTACGTTGGAACCCATGAAATATACAATAAGCTTACAAAACATAGAGCACACATGGAAGCTACAGAACTTGACCATTTTCAAAGAGCTTTCACATTTTATCTAGTTTTAGCTTTCCTTTACTTTGAATTCCCTTGGACATTTAGATATGCCTCAGTTGCTGCACTAGATTCCATTCAAGGCTATCGCCCTCGAGGTCTTCTCTTGTTTCAAACAGATATGTCTCCTCTCCCCCAACTAGTCAGTAAGCACCAGAAGGCTCAGGACCCTGACCCTGGGAAAAGGCAAAACTGAACCTGAGGCCAAAGGATGGCGAGGAACAGTGCTGAGGGATTCATAGCTGAACATGCATGGCTCCCATTCAGGGATTGTGGAGTATCATGCAAGGAAGACTTCTCCATTGTAAGAAATGCATCCAGGCTAGCCTTGTCATCCATCATTCCTCCTCAGGCTCCACTCCTGAACTTTCTCTACCCTCCCCCCAACACAAGCACTTCCTTTCCTCTCCCTCCTCTTTTCAGCACCCTTTTATATGCTGTCTTCTCCCATAATGGAAACTCTTTGTAGGCAAGAACTATCTTCTTTCTGCTTGTATTTATGTTCCCGGCACTCAGGACAGGATAAGTGGGGCTATTGTTCCAACCACAGTGGCACAGTCATGTCTGATTCCTTATGTGGAATGTTCTTGGCAGAGATGCTGGAGTGGTTTACCATTTCCTTCTCCAGCTCATTTTATAGATGAGGAAACTGAGGCAAACAGGGGTAAGTGACTTGCCCAGGGACACACAGCTAATAAGTGTCTGAGGTCACATTAGAACTCACATCTTCCTGACTACAGGCCTCTGACTCTATCCACTGCACTACCTAGTTGCCCTTGCAGCTCATAGTAAGTGTTTAATAAGCACTTGTTGATTAAATTAAGGAAAAAGAAAGGCAGAGCTTGCTGATAGGTGGCTATAACTGGGAAACCTCATAATAATTCCAAATATTTTCAAAGAATAACTTGGACCCACGGGAGCCTCTGGCTTAGGAAACTGTTTTGGGTTCCCAGGAATTTTCCCAGACATATCTATGTATATCTCTCCTGGGACACTGACAGTTAGCCAAGGGAGTGTGTGTCTGTGTCTGTGTCTGTGTATCTGTGTCTGTGTGTGTCTGTGTCTTTAATTTTACCTTCCCTTGGTATCTTGTATACGGTCCCTACATTTGTTACTTCTCTATTGACTAGGCAGGGATCAGCCTTCAGGTATTAGGCAAGACTTTGCTGATACAACCTTCCCAAGGTACAGGATTATAGCACCACAGATCTAGAGCTGGAAGGAACCTTAAAATTCGTCTATTCCAACTCCTTCATTTTTACAGATGAGAAAACTGAGCACCAAGGTTGTTAAGCAACTTGCTTAAAGTCATATAGATAGTAAGCTTCAAAGGTGGGATTTCTTTGCACAGTACCACTGCTACTTTTCTGTTCATCTCTGATACAGCACTTCTCTAAGGCTATCCAATCAACCTTGGGAATAGTTTGAAAGTCCTAGGCACAAAATCCAGGCCTGTGAGCATGTCTTTCTTTGTCTATATCACTGATATGTTTAGCAGAATAAAGGACACCCAGTGGGTATTGAATCAATACTTGCTCAATTGAATTTAAGTTCTTTTCAAACTAATCAGACAGAGCCTCACGAAAGAATTCTTCCAAAAGAGAATACTGATCGATTCATACGCAAGGCAGAAATCCTGAGTACTGAGAGAAAAAGAGAGAGCGTGAATAGGGGAGCAATCACCACTAAAGAAATATAACAGAAATTTCTCACATCAACAAAATGTTAATGCCATCATATGGTAGTAGTAAATAAGTATACATGTATCTGGGACAGATCCTGTTGATAGATGATGGGTTTGGGCCCTGAATTGAAAAGAAAAAAGCGAGAGGGCTGGATTACACTTGGAAAACTTCACAATACTTTCAACATCACCAACTTGTTTTCTACCTCCCCCCCCAAAAAAAAAATCACATAAAAATCTTTTGTATTCAAAAATCTTTTGAACACAAATGTGCTGACTGTTATGGCTGTGAATCTTTTAATGCCATCACCTCTGAAAAAGTCAATGGAGGATACAAATATCAGTGGGGAAATGAAGGATGGGCACCAGCAGACTGCAATGTGTCTACAACAATGACTTATTTTCAGGAAACAGCATAAGGGATATCATTAGGAAATGCATGATCAGAAGAGGAGACGGGCCAGTCAGGTTGCAAGAGCCAGGAATGGACAGCTGGACAACCAAAGTGCTGCATTCTAGAACCCACGAAACATAAAAAGACCTAGAGCAAGGTTCTTAAGCCTGGGATCATTGAACTTGGGTGTTTTTAAAAATACATTTTTGGAGCAACTAGATGGCACAGTGGATAGAGCACCTGCTTTGGAGTCAGAGGGACCTGAGTTCAAATTAGGTGTCAGACATTTATTAGCCGGGTGACCCTAGGTAAGTCACTTGATCCTGATTGCCTCAAAAAAAAAATACAATTTTATGCCAAATTAAAATTCCAATAAAATTTCTAATATAATATATTCTAATATAATTGTTTTCCTTTGTAATCCTACATATTTTATACATTGCAAATATTATTTTGAGAAGGAATCCATAGGCTTCATCAGACTGCCAAATGGGCCCATGACACAGAGGGAAAAAACATTATGAATGCCTGGAGGATTCCAGCATGTTGGGTAGCTCCCCTGTAAAGTATCTATGGGTGATGACAGATGACAATCACGTAGAATAAGAAAGCATACGTTTAGTAGTAAAAGGGATCATCCTAAAGCACAGATCTATCAACATAAGTTTCTTACTCAATAAACTTCAGTGGTTCCCTATTGTCTCCAGAGTCAAATATAAAAGATTCTTTTTGGAATTTATATCCCTTCACAAACTGGCCCCTTCCCAGCTTTCTTACTCCTCTCTACATACTCTACAAGCTAGCAATACAAGCTATTCCTTAAACATAATATCCCATCACCACTTGTTCCTGCGCTTTTTTCACCTGGCTGTCCCCGAGACATCTAGAATGTTGTCCTTTCTCAGCTCCACCTTCTGGCTTTCCTGGTTTCCTTCAAGACTCACTTCAAATCCCACCTTCTTCAAGAAGCTCTTCCTGATCCTCCCCACTTAACTTCTCAAATTGCCTTCGAAGTGCTCTGTGTATATCCTGTACATTCATCATTGTCTGCACATTGTCTTCCCCCTTAGAATGTGAGCTCCTGGAAGACAAGAACCATGTTTTTGCCTTTCTATCCAGTACTTAGCACCTTTCTTGGTACATTATTGTTGCTGTTTAGTTGTATCCGATTTTATGTGATCCCTGTGAACTTTGTGGGGTCTCTTAGCAAAGATACTTTAGCGGTTTGCCATTTCTTTCTCCAGTGTACCCCACCCCCATAGATGAGAAACTGAAGTAACATGTGGTTAAGTGACTTACCCAGGGTTGCACAACTAGTGAGTGTCTGAGGCTGGAGCAGAACTCAGATTTTCCTGATCCTGGTGCTCTATCCCCACTTAGCTGCCCTTACATAGTAAGTCCATGATAAATGCTTGTTGACAGACTAAGTGATTATCTCCTGCACTGATGGAGGAATGTCCAAATGAATGAGATCATAGGTACGTTAAAGTACACTAAAGAATAGGCAAACCTATTTCTACTTCAATACATACACACATATGTGTGGAGAGACAGACAGAGAGAAGAGAGAGAGAGGGTGGAGAGAAGAGAAAGAGAGAGACAGAGAGCACAAAGATGAGAGAGAGAGAGCACAGAGATGGGAGAGAAAGAGAAAGAGAGAAAGAAAGAGAGAAACAAAGAGAGAAAGAAAGAGAGAAAGAAAGAAAGAAAGAGAGAAAGAAAGAAAGAAAGAAAACAAAAGGAAGGAAGGAAGGAAAGAAGGAAAGAAAGAGAGAAAGAAGGAAAGAAAGAGAGAAAGAAAGAGAGAAAAAGAAAGAGAGAAAGAAAGAAAGAAAGAAAACAAAAGGAAGGAAGGAAGGAAGGAAGGAAGGAAGGAAGGAAGGAAGGAAGGAAAGAAGAAGGAAGGAAGGAAGAAAAGATGGATGATATCATCCAGAGAATGCCACACTTAGAGTCAGAAAGAGACTAAGTTCAAGTTAGGTTCAAGTTTCATCTCTGATGGAGCCTGGCTGTATGACTCTGGGACAATA
>CM053582.1:246855010-246911504 GCA_028627135.1 Pseudochirops cupreus
TGGGAGATCCATCCTGCCCAACAAAAAGTGACATAGGAGAGAATAGACTGGGGGAGGGGGGACACATTGGGATGGCTGTTTTGGGGTGGTGGGTGGGGGAAAGATGGGGAGAAAATATGCAACTCAAAATCTTGTGGAAATGAATGATGCAAACTATAATAAAACTTAAATTAAAAAAAATCTGCATTCCATAACTTTATAGTATTGTGCTATTTCTCTCTATCCCTGCCCTCTGCTGGGTGCTCTGTGGCTTCCCACCCACAAAAAAAAAAATAAATCCCAACCCTCTGAATGAGGAGGCAGGGAAAGACTACTACAGCTGCCAGATGTGGGGCTTGGCTTGAGATCTCCTGTGTAGAGAGAAGAGACCTTTTTCCCACTCCTCCCAACCAATGGCATGTCCAGCCCTACTTATTTGTCTTCCACCAGTCAGCATTTGGTATTGTGTGTCTGTCTCAGGCACAGCCTCTTCTATCTGTGTCCCTGTCTGGCCCCCATGTGTCTGCGCATCTTCCCCCCTCCCCATGTTCTTCCTCTCTGTTTGGGCCAGGCCCTCACTTGGCTGGCCCCACCCTACTTGTTCCTCCTCCTGTTCTCATTTCTCTCTTCCCTGCTCTCTTGTGTCCTTGAACTGTGTGCCAGCTCCCTCCCTTCACCATCTTGGCCCTTTTCCTTCCCACCCTATGTCCCTGGGCAAATTTGCATCACGTAAAAATCACTTTAGGTAGAGATCTGAAAGTAAATCCACTTATCTAAAGCAAGAACTACTTGTAATTCCGTCAGGTCAACTAAGAAATTTCTTCAATTTAGTCAATGACTAACAGTGGCTTAAATTCTGTTATATCAGATTGTTTAGGAAACTCTTTCCTATTCTGTTAGATTGTTTAAGGAATATATCTTCCCACAATCTGAGCAGGGGCTTCCCCATCTGCTTATTTACATATAAAAGGAAAGGCACCAGAGAAGAACTACCTTTTAATTCACAAAACCCTTGTACAAAAGCAATGGTGCCATCCACAAAAATGTTATTGAGGTTCTTCCAACAAGCACCATTGCTAGACACTGGAATAGAGATAAAAATTCAAGATACAGTCCCTGTCTTCAAGGAGTTCACAATTCATTTGGAAACAAGACTAATACACACATAATCAGACCCAAAGAACTACAGAATTAGAAGGAAGCTTAAAGGTCATCTAGTCTAGCACTTCTTAAACTGTGGGTCTTGACACTGTATGGGGTCATGAAAAACTTGGCAGCAGTAGAAGATTTCTGAATACCAAGGACCAAAAAATAATTTAAAATCAAACACATAATGAATCCAAGGTGTTTCTGGCAGTGCTTGCCCATGTTCCATTGCACAACTTCACTCTAGCCTTGGTTCTGAACACAAAGCAGGCATACTTTGCACTGACCATGCCCTCAGACCATGCAATGTCAATGGAGGCTGCCAAAACTTGAAAAGGGGTCATGAGTGCAAAAAGTTTAAAAACTCCAGATCTAGTCCAAACTGTCAGCAGAGGAGAAAACTTTAGACTGGGAATTAAAACTGGTTTTCATCCCGGCTCTGCCACTAACTCAGTATGTGACCTTGGACTAATCATTTCTCTTCTCTGGGGCAATCTCATTTTCCTCACCAGTGAAGTGAAAGTTGCCCAAAAAATAAATCTAAGGTGACTTGCAACTCAAGCTCTATGATCTTACATTCCATCTCTCAAGTTTTATAACTATGACTTTGTATATAAGGCGTATTTTAGTGTGTGCAGGGTAGATTTTTGTTATTCTTTTTTAGATAATAATTCCCAGGATCACAATAAATCTGCCCAGGATGCATGGCAATAACAATCTCTAGTTCTCAGGCTTATGGTTTGTAAACCTTACACTTCATATTATAATCTTAAAATAATGTAAACATTTAAGTTCTGCTGGTAAATATCTACTGTGACTGTGCAGTCGGATATAAAGATGAGCTAATGTAAACTTGTAGGGCTATTGCTGGCATAATGCCTTCTTTGTCTGTTGCCCTATACATCAAATGGGCACTGGTCAGTAGGTGGGGAATAGGAATGCACAAGAGGAATGTGCATGTGTGTTTGCCTCAACCGACCCCCACTGAGGCTTAGTGGGGAATGCACAAGGTGGAATGCTATGCATGCCTTGATTGGCCCCCATCAAGGCTTGGGGGGGCTTGTTAATGTATATTAGTCTCTACTCACCCCCATTGAGACTTAAGGGACCTATAGTATAGTATAGTAGCTCCTACTACATTCTCACCTGCTCCTCTGAAAAGAATAATTAAGGGATGGTGTAGTTGGTGTTCTCATTATTAGAAAACTCCTTCGAAAAGACTAGAATAAAGTAAGCTTATTTAACCCCTTATTGTGACTCCATTCCTGTCTTTCTGTCTGCCCAGATCAAGAGTGAACCTGCTAGAAAAGCTCCCACTCCAGTCTCTCCCACCTGACAGACTTCCAATGAGAAAATCCCTCCTTCTCAAGGCAGCTCATTCTATTGTTGGACAACCCTAATTAATAGAAAGTATTTCGTTTTACTGAACAGAAATTTTCTTTCCTATACCTTCTGTCCATCTACCGCAGTTTTGTTATTTGGAGCTATGCAGGATGTCTAATCCTTCTTTCTCATTGTAGTCTTTCACATATTTAAAGAGAGTAATCACATCCCTTCTGAGTTTCTTCTCCTGACTAAATATCCCTAATTTTTTCCACCATAATTCATATACTTGGTTTCAAGGTTTCTTACTGTTCTAGTTGCCCTATTCTGGACATAGTCCAGTTTGTCATTTACCCTCTTAAATTGTGATGTCTGGGATTTAGCATAATCATTCATATATGAGCTGACCAGCATGAAATTTTAAAAAAAAAACATCTTTCCAATGTACCTTTCAAAAATTGAATGAGCAGCAAGGTGTCATTTTTGCCATTAAAATTTACATTAAAAAAGCAAAGAGTGATTCCTGGAAGTTACATCCTCAGCTGACAAGGAGATAGAGTGGGAGATGAAGGGAGAGAAATATACGTGCCCAAGCTCAGTCTCACACTCCTCCTTAACTATTAAAGTGCCAATTATAAGTTAGTAAAAACACAGACGCTCAATACAAATTATTTTTTGTCTTGCCTGCAGTTATTAAAGATAACATTATTCTGTGAATAGTGATGACTTCCAAGAACACAACTGAGGAATCCTTTCAGAGAGAAATAACATGATGTAATTTTGCATTTCATAAAATAAGTCATTCTTTGAGTTATAGGCAAAAGGAGATTTATTGGCGCCCATCTGCAGGCATCTCAAAGAGTCCTTCCCAAGATACATTGAATAAAGAATATTGCTCTAGAACTGTCTTTTTGTATTCCTTCCTTTTTCCACAAGATTTGAACCTGGGAAATGGTTGAGAAGAAATCACTGTCAAAAAAAGAAAGTGCTCCACAAACCAAAAAAAAAAAATACTTCAGACTCATATGCAAATAATTGACCTATCAATCCAAGTACTGCTGCCACTGATCCCATACTTGCATATCACACCCTCCCTGACTCCCTTTCTACTTATCCTTCTTGTACTCATTTTCTTTACCGATTCAAGGCTACCCTAGATATTCATTTTAACCAAATATCACAAAGGAAAGGAAAAAAGATTTTTTTTTTTGCTTTTTTGGAGGGCAATTGGGGTTAAGTGACTTGCCCAAAGTCACACGACTAGTAAATATGTCAAGTGTCCGAGGTCAGATTTGAACTCAGGTCCTCCTGACTCCAAGGCTGGTACTCTATTCACTGTGCCCCCTAGCCGCCCCCAAAAAAAGATTTATTAAAGGCCTATCATAAGCCAGGCACTCTGCTAAGCACATTTCATTTGATTCTCATTATTCCCATTTTACAGTTGAGGAAACTGAGTCAGATAGCAGTTGAGTGACTTGCTCAAGTTCACATGGCTAGTAAATATCTAAGGCCATATTTAAACTCAGGTCTTCCTTACTTCGAGTCCACCTCATTGCTTATACAAACATATCCTGGGCATAGGGAGAATACTGATCACATGGAAAAGCTAAATATCTTGGCCTCCAGAAAACATTTGGGACATTATCATTGTTTTATCCTCACTTCATTTCCTGCGTTTATTAAAATTCCAGTAAATCATTTGTACTGTTTTATGAGGGATCATGATATGCAATGATTTTTTAAACATATCAAATTTTACTGTCTCTCTAAAGAGAATCTTTAAAACTTTTAATATGTCATTTATTTTAAGCTTATTTTTATTAATATTTGTTAATATTACTTTCATTTCCAATTGCATCCTTCCTTTCTCCTCTGCTCCCATCCTCAGGCAATAATTAAAAAAGAAAGAGATGAAAAGAAATTCAACAAAACCAGACAACACATCAACTGTGTATGAGAGTATATGCAATATTCTATATCTCTAGCCCTCCACCTTTATAAGGAAAGACACCAGCCAAACTTGGTCATCATAACTACATGGCATTTAGCTTCATTTTAGACAAGTATATTTTAAACAACAGAACACAAGAGTCCTCCTGCATATGCTAAAGATATAAAAATTATTGGAAAGATACAAAATGACAACTCAACCCAACCCATTCCTTTGCAAATATTGGGTTCCATAGATGTGACTCACCATATATAATTTCAGACTTTTTCAATATGTTGATTAGTTTTTCAGAACTTTTTTTCCCCTTTCTTCCTCTTTTTAAAAAATTCTTTGTTATAAGTGATCACTCTGTGAACACAGGGGAAGAGACATAGGAGAAATTTATATGATTTTAAAATAAGGTATCAATAAAACCTATTAAAAATAAACTTTAAAAAGATAGATACTCTTTAAAAAAGATTTTGGCAGAATATTAGTCTCTGTTGGGGATGCTGGGAAAGAGTTAAATGTTAACTTTTTTTTTTTTCTTAATACTAACCTTATCTAAGGAAGATGGGGAATTAACAACATGACAAACATTGGACAGTAAACAGGGGATGGTTACTGTACCATGAGGTTAAATATAGGCAATCTCATCTGGACAGCATGAATGACAATGTGGTATCATAGATAGAAAGCCATACTTGGACTCCAGGGGACTTGGGTCCATATATGACCTTTGACATCTACTAGCTATGTGAGACCATGGCAGGGGTGGGGGTTGGGGTGTCCCTAGTACCTACTCCACAAATTTTACATGAGGCCTAAATGAAATAATATATTAAGGTAGCTAGATGGAATAGTTGATAGTGATGCATTGGAGTCAAGAAGATGAGTTTAAACCTCAAGTATTTAAGAGCTGTGTGACCCTGAGTCACTTAACCTATTTGAGCCTCAATTTCTTCATCTGTAAAATATGGAACTTGAACTCAATGCCTCTAAGATCTCTCCAAGTATAAATCTATAATCCTATGTAAAATGCTTTTCAAAATGTAAGGATGCTATGTAAATGTCAGCTGATATTCCAGATACATAACATGATTATTACAGAGGTGTCAGATCATCAGCATTTTTCACGAAGAGAATTGTTTGGAAGACCTCCATTACTCATTTTCCCTCAAGTCCCAATGGCTTGGATTTTTGTACAGTCTTAAACACACTCTGTGTGTCTGTTATATCCTTTCATATTTATTTTCCCTCTCTGCCCCCAAAAAAGTCATAAATATCCTAGAAGACATGGGTCCTATTGAAGCAGTCATTTTCCAGTTATGTCATGTCTGAACTCTTTCTTTTCCCCAGCATTTTTCTGTTAAGAACTTATGATTCACCTCTGTAACTCTCCACTTTGAACTTCGGGCTTAGTTTCTGTAGTTTGTTTGTTTTTTTCATTTTAATTTCACTGTTGGCACTGGAATATTCTTGAGATAAGAATATGACATTATCAGGAGATAAGTTGGTAGAGTAGTAGGAAGTACAACAATATCCCTTGCCCCTAACCCCCACCACCACTACAACTCCTCCAAATAAAACTAGAAAGACACCAAACCAAATTAAGACAGGGAAATGTAAGGAAGGAATCAGTGAGTCATTTTCTTCTAGCCTGAGTCAGCATAGGGAGAATGGTAAAAAGTCTACAGACACTGGGAACAGGACCTGGCAAGTAGCTCACTGTATGGAACATTCTCATGTAGGGAGAAGCTGTTCACCAAGGCAAGAAGAGATCTCAGATCTAGCATGGAAGAATCTAAATTTGTGTAGGGTACAACAAAAAGTGCCAATTGGCAATTCTGTTACTACGTATTTCCAGCTCACAGATCCACAGCAGACTAATGAGGGGACCTGCACCTATGTTTGGTGTTCCAAGTTGAGAAGTAGTGGATCCTAAGCTGTATATCTAGCAAGGAGAAAGTTCAAAAGCAAACAGTGGTTGTGTAGCTCTCACCCAGCACTGTGCTGTCAAATATTTAACAACTGGCTCTCCAGAAGAAGAAAAAATGTATATAAGTTTAACTTAAATTATTAACATTTTCTTTATCACTTTATTAAGTCAAAAGAATTAGCAAAACAAATCAAGTCCTGATTTTTACTGTTTCCAAGATATACAGCTCACATTATAAATTTTAAAATTGTTTCTCATAAGCCCATATGAACTGGCTCTAGCATACTCTGGATCTTACTCCAAAATCAATGAGTTCACAGTTCCAGCTTCCAGGCCAGTCAAAAGTCTGCAAAAGAATAACCAGAGAAGGAATACTAGATCAAAGAGAAGCTTACAATTCATTCTCTCTGAACTGACTGATAGTGGCTGAATCCAGCAGCAGTCTAATAGAACTCCAACCAAGGCTAAGCCATAGTTGGAACCAGATTGGAACCAATCGGGCAATCAATCAATATTAAGTGCCTACTGTGTGCCAGGCACTGTGATAAGCATTAAAACCAAACCCAAGTCTAGAATTTGCAGAGCTTAGTCCAGAAGGTCAGTGATCAGACATTTCTCTAGATTAGACCACTTTGGGAGCACTGGACACTTACAGGTCCACAGCCTGAGTTATTGCTGAAATCCTGGAATTATGCAATACTTAATTCCCCAAGAAAACAGCAGAAGGATCCAAGAACACATAAGTTCAGCCTAGATATTACCTCCAGAAGTGTGCAGAGCCCAGCCCTAACATCAAGACCAAAGTCAGGAAGACTGAAAGAATGAGGGGAAAAAAATCACTATAAAAGGCTACCAGGATGACCAGAACATTCAAGATAAAATCCTAGAAGAAAAAAATTATTCTAAAACATCTATAAGCAAAGTCTCAAAGAAAAATACAGCTTTGGTGCAAATTCAACTAGAATTACTAAAAGAGATGAAGCAAGACTTATAAAAAGAATTTAAATTTTTTATAAATGAAATAAGAGCACTGGAGGAAAAATTGGAAAGGAATTAAGAGCTATAAAAGAAAGAATTGGAAAGTGAATCAATAGCTTGGAACAAGAAGCGCAAAACTTTGTCCAAGAACAAATCCCCTGAAGATAAAAATGTACCAAATAGAAGCTGATGACTTTATGAGACAATAAGATACATTAAAACAAAGACATGAGCCTGAAAAAAAATAGGAGAAAATATAAAACATGGAATAACAAAAACAATTCACCTGGAAAACAGAGGAAAGATGATTTAAAAATCATTGGACTACTTGAAGCCATAACCCAAAAAAAGAGCCTAGAAATCATTTTTCAAGATATAATAAAAGAAAATTAACCAGATTTCTTAGAATCAGAGAACAAAGTAGATATGGGGGAGATCTACTGACCACCTCCAGGTAAAAAAAGAAAAGAAAAAAAAGAAAAGAAAAATTCCCAAGAACATCATACCCAAAATCCAGTTTCCAAGTCAATGGAAAAAATACTGCAACCAGCCAGAAAGAAATAATTCAAGTACTGAGGGACCACAGTCAGGATCACACATGTTTTAGCAGCTACCACATTACACGAGGGGAGAGCTTGAAGCACTATATTCTGGGCAGGCAAAGGATATAGGCTTATAACCAAGAATGTTCTGGTAACTGTTTAACAACCCAAATTCAAAAAAAACAAAAACAATAAAAGTAAGCATGGCACACTTTTAAGTTTTATCTGAATTATTAATATTTTATCACTTTCTTAAGTCCAGATAATCAACAAAACAACACATTAAGCTGTGATTTGTAGTGTTTGCTCATTTCCATGGTATAAATGCTCACACTAAAAATGTAACAGCTGGTTCTCAAAAGCCTTACAAGGTAGTTCTAGCACACCACGGCTTTACAACCAAGAATAACATACCCAGCAAAACTGAGTATAATCTTACAGAGGAAAAAATTAACTCTTTAATGAGAGGACCTACAAGCATTCTTAGCAAAAAGACCTGTGTAGAAAGCATAGACATTTTGAAGTTCAAACATAGGGGTCAAGAAAAACATTAAAGGGGCAGCTAAGTGGTGCAGTGAATGGAGAACCCACCCTGGAGTTAGGAGGACCTGAGTTCAAATGTGACCTCAAACACTTGAAACACTGTGTGACCTTGGGCAAATAACCCCAATTGCCTTGCCTTCCTCCCTCCAAAAAGAAAAAAAAAACCATTAAAAAATAAACACGAATTCACAAACATAAAGGACTACACAGGGATTAAATGCTTACATTCAAATATGGAATGACAGAACATATATTCCCTCTGAATCCTATCAGGGGTAATATTGGGAGTCTAATTAGACAGAGGGCCTGCGAGTAGTTTTGTTTTATTTTAATTACCTTAAAAGGAAAAAGGAAAAGGAGAAGAGGAACACACTAAGGGGGAAAATGAGATAGAGATTGGGTAAAATTATTTCACATAATCAGGATCTATAAGAAGATATGCAAACAAGGAGGAGGAAGTGGGGAGAATGACTAACACTTAAACCTCATTTATCTGAGCTGGTCAAAGGAGGGAAGAATATACAAAACAGGGAGACACAGAGAGAGAGAGAGAAACAGATAGACAGACAGGAACAGAAATACAGGAAACAGGAAGGAAAGGACAGAATTAAGGGAGAGATTAGTCCTAAACAAAACAGATTAAATGAGCATGTAGAAAAGTATTTATAGCAGCTCTTTACAATTTAAGAGAAATCTTTAATCTATATAGTTAGGAGAAAATTTGTACTCCAAAGTAGACTATGGATCATGATAACAACCAAGAGATCAATCAGTGCAAGGCAGTTGCTTATTTTATCAGTACCTATAGCTGTAATTATGTGATTTGGGTGTTTAAAAGAATGAGAACTTGATCCCACGTCCTCCACCTACTCCCTTTTCAGAGGCTTGCTCACTCTTACGAAGTCTCATAACATCTTGTTTGACTGGTGTCATAGAAAGAGTATGGCACTTGGAGGCAGAGGACCTGGGATGAAGTCTCAGCTCTGACATTTACTAGCTGTGTGAATGTGAGCAAGTCACTCCTCATTTCTGTGTCTCATTTTCCTTTTTTGCAATAAAAATACTTATACTATCTACACCATGGAACTATCATAAGAAACGTGTTATACGAATATGAGCTGTTACTGTTCTCTTATGTGTTATATACATACAAATGTTTCTTAATATATGTGTATGCATTCATATGTATTTGACATGCTATGCTTTAATTTGTATTATAATTGCTGGTGTCTTATTATTTCATGAACAACTCAATTCAACTAATACTTGTTAATTTTTTAGTTACTTCCCATCTTCATGGCACTGTGGTAAGCACTAGGACAGTGAACAGAGTTCTGGCTCTGGACTCAAGAAGATCTGACTTCAAACCTGACCTCAGATATTTACCACCTACTGGAGGTATCACTTAACCTTCCTTTGCCTGAGTTTCCTTATCTATAAAATGGGTATAATAATAAAATTTACCTCCAGGGTTGTTTTGAAGATCAAATGAAATAATAATTGCAAAGTGCTTAGCACAATGCCTGGCACAAAGTAGAGGCTATATAAAGATGATGACAATGATGATGGTGGTAAAGATGATGATGACAATGATGATAATATAAAGAAAAAATCTCTATCTGCATTCTATTGGGGGATACAAAGCCTACACAAAATAATTTCAAGAGTGAGAACTATGAAGTAGGGGAAGTAGAATGACCTAAGCATTTGAACTGTACTTTGAAGAAAGCTAGAGGTTCTGAGAGGAGGAGAAAATGCATTCCAAGGATGAGAAGCTCCTGCACAAAGGAGGGAGAAAGAAAATGGCATGATGAGTTCAGGGAAGAACATGAAGAAGAACATGAACCAAGTCTGTAAAGGTAGGTGAAAGCAATATTGTAGAGAGCTTTAAATGTCAGGGTAAAGATTCTTCATTTTATCTTGCAGACAAGAAGGAGTCACTGATGATTTTTGAGTATTTTGCATTTTAGAAATATCAATTTGGCATCTGTGTGGAGGATAGATTGGAAAGGGGACAGACTAGAATCAGGGAGACCAAAATTAACTGATTTGCGCAATAGTCTAGGTATTAGGAGCCTCAGCTAAGGTAGAGGTTACACTAGTGGAGAGAAGGGAATGTATGGGAAAGGTTCAGTGGGGGAGGAAATGACAAGAGTTGGCAATTGAATTAATTAGGGAGAGGGGAAAAAGATGGAAGCATCAAGGATGATTAACTTTGCAAAGCTGAATGAAGAGAAGGATGGTAGTGGTATCAACAGAACTAGAGAAATTTGGAGGAGACATGGGTTTTGAGAAAAATATTATAGGGTATTTTGTAGTTGGAGGCAGCTAGGTGGCACAGTGTCTAGAGTGCTGACCTGGAGTCAGGAAATCTCATCTTCCTAAGTTCAAATCCAGTCTCAGACACTAGCTGTGTAACCCTGAACAAGTTACTTAACCCTGTTTTACTCAGTTCCTCATCTGTAAAGTGAGCTGGAGAAGGAAATGATAAACTACTCCAGTATCTTTGCCAAGAAAATCCCAAATGAGGTCATGAAGAGTTGGACACGATTGAATAACATTCTTTTTTTGGACTAGTCTAAGGTGCTAAAAGAACATACACGAGAATCTAAAATAGGTACAAGATATGGATGTGACAGTACTCCTGCTTCTAGAAGATAGGATACAGGTCCATAATCCCGTGAGAAATGATCTAAAGCCTTAGTGGTACCCTGACTTAGTTTTTCAAAAGTAAGTATTATATCTCCTATTTATCTTTGTAGCTCCACCATTGTCTAGTACAGTGTGTTGCAAGGAGTAGTTACTTGTTAAGTATTTCATTTATTAAGCTAAGAAGTGCAGGGTATGGTGTTAGCTGTCAATTAGCTATCTGAGGAGCCAGGAGGAATACACTGGCTTTCCCTCCCCAGCCTAGCTCTCATCATCCAGTTCCCATGGGGCTCTAGACTCCCACTCCCAATAGATGTTAACCTTCCCATTCTTACCCTGACAGAGATGACTTAGAGCCCAAAGAAAGAGTAGGGGAATGGGGGTGGGAATTGGACCTAGGACTGTGCTCTAAGAGAACCAAACTAGAATAGGAACCTAATCCCCTTCCTCTCCCCAGAAAATGAGGTGGTTGAGGAGGCAGGCTAAGGATAATGCCTTCCATATGTATGTCTGTATACTTATGATTATCTTCTGAAGTAAACATTCTTCTTTGTAAAAGCTTCTTATGTTCTGCATACATATATACAAATATGTATATATGTAACATATATTATAGGTAGTTAGATAGATAGATAGATAGATATACCTGTTCTAATTATTCTATAAACCTTATTCTATGTTTCTTCGTTTCCAGGTAACATGCCTCAGTGAGAAATCAGGTAGAACTGCTTATAAAAATACTGTTTAGCTTCAATTATCACACATACTACAGTATTTTTTAAAGAACACTTACCTAATGAAATAAATACACCCAACATTTCAGTCATTTAAATCTGGGAATTAACTGACATTACCATTTTATTACATTCTAGGTGATGAGCTCTTAACCAAGGCTTCTCTGAAGCTCAGGGTTGTTGATGGATAACCTCCAGTTCTTAGCCTTCCACAAGTGAGAGAACCAAGCCCTTCCAAAATAGAAGTTAACAAAGCCCTTGTTGACTTCATGTTAATAGGCCATCATCATAGTTCTCAGGCACCAAAGCTACATGAAATATTACTATTCTCCTGACCATTACCCTTACCTGAGCCCTTGTCAGCATTATTCCAGACTATTATAATTTACTCTTATTTGGTCTCCCTACTTCTAGTCTCTCCCCCTTTCTAGTATGTACTTAATAAATACTGACTAGTTTTTTCACTAACCCATCCTTCACATAGTTGCCAAAATAATCTTCTTAAGGAATAGGTCTGACCACATCACTGCCCTGCTTTAAAACTTTCAGTAGCTACCTATTTCTTGCAGATAAAATATGCTTCAAGAATAGAATCATATCGTTCTCAAGACTCTTTACAACTAGTTCCAGTCTACCTTTTCAAGTTTATTTCATAATCCCCTTCATGTACTCTATGCTCCAGCAAAACTGGACTACTATCCATTCCTCAAATTCAACATGATATCCTAACTCTGCTACCTAATACTTGTGTGACCTCGAGCAAGTTTCATTTAGCTAATTTGGGTCTCTGTTTCATCTTCTGTAAAATGAAGGTATTGGACTATATGACCTCTGGGTTCCTTTATACTTCCAAATCTATTATTCTAGATTACACAAACTGACCTCCTCAAACCACTTATTTGACTTATGTCACTACTTGCCTAAAGAGAACCTTATTCTACCAGGAAAATTTCTGAACCATCGGTTACAGCAAATGAAGAAGCTTTGAATGCTGTGGATAAGATCAATTATCTTGATAGTGTGCTTTCCAGGGATGTATACATTGATAATGAGGCTGACGAACTCATTGCCTGAGCCAGCTCAGTGTATTTATGCCCAATCTCTAGTAGAACATTCCAAGCTCATATTAGTCTGATCAGTCAATCAGACACACTGCAACTTGACTCTAGCATAGTGATGTCATTTTGGTTCTCTTCAAGAACAAAGGACAACAACTAAGAAAACAGGAGCCATTTGTCACAAATTTCCCCTTCTTTGTCACATGCCTCAAAAATTGTCAACATCATCTTCCATCCTCTCTTTGCTCCATGCTTTAAGGAATCCTTTCTCTTCAACAAGGTCAACCCTTCTACTTGTATCCCTGACCTTGTTCTCTCTTATATCCTCCAGGAGCTTGAACCTTCTCTCATCCCCTCTCTCTAATCTTTAATCTTAATCTCTCTTCAGGTTCTTTCCCGACTTCATGCAAACATATTCAATTCTTCTATCTTAAAGAAAAAAACCCTTTAAAAGGTCCTTTCATCACTTCAAGCTCTCATCTAGTATCTCTCCTCCCTTCTCTATCCAAATTCCTAGAAAAAATTTCTCTATTACTGCTTCCATTTCTTCACCTACTTACTTCTCAGACCTTTTTGTTCCGGCTTCTGACTCTAATGTTTCACTGATACTGTTTCTCCAAGGTTAACAATGATCTTTTAATTGCTAAATCACAAAGGTCTTTTCTTAGTCTTCATGTTTTTTTGCCTCCTCCTAGCACCTAGTACCTAGCACATCTTAATGTCCCTGATTTATAGGTACACAATCTAAAAGAAATTGGTGTCATTGATTTCAGGAAGTCTAGTGATTCTTGAATTATCATTCCTTAACTTATTCTACATGGCAATTTTTGAAGAGTAAATACTTCATATATTTTAATTTTTCAGTCTTTTAACTTTGTTCAATATTTTTTCTCCCATTAAATTATTAAGTTCTATTCATTCCATTCTATTTTCCAGGAAGTCTATGTGTTTACCACCTTCCATATGATATTTATTCTCCAACTAATTTTCCTCTTTCAGAGTTCTACTCTCATTTTTATCTCGTTTCATTTCTAGGTAATATTTTTAAAGATGTAGTTGAGAGATGTTTGAATTCTTTTCATTATCATTCAGTAACATCAAAAATATATCATTTTAATATTTCTAAAGTTGTTTTCAGGACCTTAACTAATTTTTTGTTGGGTTTTTTTTTTGTTGTTGTTGTTGTTGCTAATTTGTCTTACTTAATTTCTGAAAAATATCCTCAGAGTTCTTGCAGCTGAGTTATTCTTGTTCTCAAGTGCTATTCATATGTATTACAGAGGTACTCTTTTCATTAAATTTTCCTCTTAGGCTTTTCTTAAGCCAGAGTACATTTTCATTGTATTTAGAATGGCTTATTTAAAATCAAGGCCACTAGATGGCTCCATGGATAAAGTCACGGTCTTGGAGTCAGGAAGATTTGAGTTCAAATTTGGCCTCAGACATTATTAACTAACTATATGACCATGGGCAAGTCACTTAACCTCTGTTTGCCTTAACCCTCTGAAGAAGGAAATGGCAAGTCACTCAAACATCTGGAGATACCAAGAAAATCCTGTGGACAGTATGGTCCACAGGGGTCACAAAGAGTTAGACATGACTAAACAATAAATTTAGAGGGAGCAGCCTTGTTTGTAGAGTGTGCTTCTGTTTACACATAACTAAAACAAACCTCTTGAATGAGATAGGGAAAATCAATCTAGCCTCATGCCCTCTGAACTCTAAATGCACTGTCATTCACTGGGTGGACAAACCCACTCTTCTGCTCTTAAACTGAAGAAGCAATAGCAAGCTCTTTTAGTTCACAATCACTTCTTTTTTTTTTTTTGACATTTTTTTCTCAATTACATATAAACAAAAATTTTTAACATTCTTTTTCTGAATTTTGAGTTCCACATTCTTTACCTCCCTTTCTCTTGAGAAGGCAAGTAATTTGATATAAATTATAGAAGTGAAATCATGCAAAACATTTCCATATTTGTGATGTTACAAAAGAAAACACGGACCAAAAAAACAGGATCAGTAAAGAAAATTTTAAAAGTATGCTTCAATCTGCATTCAGTCCCTTCTCTGGAGGTGAATAACATTTTTCATCATAAGTCCTTTGGAATTGTTTTGGGTCATTGTACTGATGAGAATAGCTAAGTCATTCACAGTTGATCATCAGACAATATTGCTGTTACTGTTAATGTTCTACTGGTACTGTTCATTTCATTTTGAATCGGTTCATGTAAGTCTTCCCAAGTTTTTTCTGAAAGCATCCTGTTCATCATTTCCTATAGTACAAGTGTTCATCACAATCATATACCACAACTTTGTTTAGCCATTCCCCGATTAATGGTAACCCTTCAATCTTCAATTCATTGCCACCACACACAAAAAAAGAGCTTCTACAAATATTTTTGTACGTATATGTCCTTTTCCTTTTTCTTGATCTCTTTGGGTTACAGACTTAGTAGTGGCATTTCTGGATCAAAGAGTATGCACAGTTTTGTAGCCCTTTACGTACAATTCCAAATTGTTCTCGTTGTGATAAATCTCCAGAATGACTGAATCGGTTCACAATTCCATCAACAATGTATTTGTGTCCCTATTTTTTCACATCCCCTCCAACATGTGTCATTTTTCTTCTCTGTCACATTAGCAAATCTGATAAGTGCAAGATGGTACCTCAGAGTTGTTTTAATCTGTATTTCTCTAATCAATAATGATTTAGAGCATTTTTTATTTGATGATAGTTTTGATCTCTTCTTCTAAAAATTGCCTGATCACATCCTTTGACCATTTGTCAATTGGAGGATGACTTGTATTCTTATAAATTTGACCTCTTTCTTATATATTTAAGAAATGAGGCCTTTATCAGAGAAAGTTGCTATAAAATAACTTTCCCAGTTTGCTACTTTCTTTCTAATCTTGGTTTCATTGATTTTGTTTGTGCAAAAACTTGTTTTTTAATTTGATGTAATCAAAATGATCCATTTTATATCCCATAATGTTCGATGTCTTTTGTTTGGTCATAAATTCCTCCCTTACCCACAAATCCAAGGCAAAATATACCATGCTTCTCTAATTTGCTTATGATTTCATCCTTTCTATCTAAATCATTTTGACCTTACTCGGTATACCATGTGAGATATTGGTCTATACCTAGTTTCTACCAAACTGCTTTCCAGTTTTCCCAGCAATTTTTGTCAAATAGTTATTTCTTGTCCTGAAATCTTGGATCTTTGGGTTACTAAAAACTAGATTACTATGGCCATTTACTATTGTATATTGTATACGTAATCTATTCCACTGGTTCACCGTTCTGTTTTCTTAGCCAATTCCAGACTGTTTTGATGATTACCACTTTGTAATATAGTTTGAGATCTGGTACTGCTAAGCCACCTTCCTTCATAATTTTTTTCATTATTTCCTTGATATTCTAGACCTTTTGTTCTTCCAGATGAATTTTATTTTTTTCTAATTCTAACACAATCACAAGCATAGAGAAAATGTTATGCTACTATAGTGACAAGTAGTTCCCTTAAGTCAGGGAACTGAAAAGCTGTTCAAGCTGGCTCTCTGCACAATGCAAGCAAGCCTAGCCATTTCTTCACTCAACAAAATGATATGTTGTCCAATATACTATCTTGTTTAAACAAGAGGTTTAAAGTTTGACACCTCAAACATGCCCTCTCAGTTCTCTATTTGGTCTTCATAGTAGCTTATGCCAGGCATTTTATTTGTAAATCATGTTTGTTCACACTTGAAGTTTTTTATCTTAAAAGTTTTTCATCTTTAAAAAATTATTTTTCTGCTCCCTTTTTTGCAGCCATAACCATTAATCTACAAAACATGCAAAAAGGTACATCCTTCACAAGTTAATTTAATTTTTTTTCTTATGCAAAAGTTCATTGTTTTCCCTCAAAGTCCATTTTCTGCATCCTTTCAACAACTACCTATTCAAATAAAAAAAGGGGCAAACCTTACATAAATAAGACAAAATTCAGTAGGGATAACACTATAGTTTTATGCTTGGGTACAAAAAAATCAACTTCACAAGTATAAGATGGATGCAAGGATCAACATCAGTTATTCCAAAAAAGGTCTGATGATTTTAATAGATCACAAACTGTAAGAAGTATCATGTAATAGTCAAAAAATATAATGTAATCCTAGCCTGAATTAAGAAGAACATAGGTTACAGGAATAATGAGATGATAGTACCACTCTATTCTGAATTTGTTAGACATCATCTCAAGTAATGAGTTCAGGTCCTGAGCATCATGTTTTAAGGACACTGATAAGTTGAAGAATGTCCAAGGAGGAAAACTAGAATAGTGAAGTGTCACATGATGATCAATTGAAGGAAATGGTCATGTTTCACCTGGAGAAATGAAAAGTAAGGGCAGACAAGATGCTTTCATTAAGTATTTAAAGTCCTGCAATATAGAGGGGGTGGCAGGGCAGTTAGGTGGCATAGTGGATAGAGCACTGGGCCTAGAGTCAAGAAAAACTTTTCTTCCTGAATTCAAATCCAGCCTCTGACACTTATTAGCAGTGTGATCCTGAGCAAGTCACTTAACTCTGTTTGCCTCAGTTTCCTCATTTGTAAAATGAACTGGAGAAGGAAATGACAAAGCATTCCAGTATCCTTGCCAAGAAAACCCCAAATGGGGTCATGAAAAAATAGCAACAATGTAGAGAAGGGATAATATTTGTTTTTTTTCACTAGCAGAACCAGGAACAATACATGAAATTGTCCCAAAGCAGAATGAGCTGCCTCAAGAACTGATGCATTTATCTTTCTTGGAAGTATTCAAACAGAGACTAGACACTGACTTTTCAGGTTATGTTATAATAGATATTCCTTTTTGTATGTGGGTGGGATTATACTGCCACTGAGGTCTCTTCCAACTTTCAAATTCTTAGATTTGATTTCTTGGACCTTTCCAAGGACCAGTGACTGAATGAAATGCTTTCTCTCCATCCCTTATATCTCTGGGACTCAATAACTATTATTTATTTAAAGACTATCAGCTTTCCTAACTTTTCATAGGATTTAGAACTGGAATCACGCTCTAATGGTCTTTTAAATGGCTTTAATCTAATCTAACCACCTCACTTACAGATGGGGAAACCACAATCCAGTTTTGTTTTGTTATTTAAAAAAAAATACTAAATCTTGAGTAGTACGTGTTATCGCATATTATGATGTATGCATATATAATACATCAATGTATATTTATATGTTGTCAAGGAGAATATTTATGAAAACTTTTCTGGGAACAATACTTTTTAAAAAATAGGGGGCAAGGTCTCTGCAGACAGCTCAGAGAAACAGCCCTATGCATACAGTGTCATTTTTGACCCATTGGTCTGAATTATTGTATTTGTGTATTGTAACTTGCTTCTTTTAATGAAATATATTCTTTGCTAATGGGTTGAAACGGATGGAGACTGACAATTTTAATGGTGTCTGATGTATGATCTCCCCAAATCATTGAATATGGGAACTCTCAAGGGAGAGTAAAGGTCGGGTTAGTTCTCCTCTGAGGGCATCAAAGCCAACTTGACACAGAATAAGTTCAGGGGTGGCTTTGGCAATGGCACCCAGTATATACTCCTTTCCATTCTCATCTTGTATTTGGGAAGAGAACATTTTTAATCCTCTAAATATCACCGAGCCAGATTTTGACAGTTTGGAAACTTCTAACCCCCACCCCCAATCTCCTCTCTCTCTCTCCCTTTTTTGTTCTTTTCCTGGATAAGGCCCTGGCCCCTCTCAGAGCTTACTGGAATTGATTTTCAATTCAAATGACTCCACCTCTGGGTCATCTAGCAGGCAAGAGAGGTACAGCCATTATGATGCTGTCTTTTGGAGATCTAGACATATTTTTCAATTTACAATGCTACAAATTAACTTCCCTATTTCTAATGGCAGGGCTACATTTACTGGGAGAACAGACTTTCTCCCATAGGAAAGCACGCAAGCTCAGCATGTCCATAATCTCCAATGATTCTCAGAAAGAAGCACACACGTGTGCATGCATGCACACACACACACACACACACACAGAAGCACTGGAGCTTGCTCTTTAAACCTACTTACAGAATTGAGAAAAGGCATATGATACCACCCTCCCCATAATTCCACATATGTCATCGCAAAAAGCCTCTCTCCCTGTAAAACATGAACGAGAAGGTCTGGTGTCCTTGATTGCTGGAAAAAACAGTGACTTTTCTATCTAAAATTTTAGAAATAAGAAATAAAGACCTTTCTGGTTGCCCATGACATATGGGAAAAGACAAAGGCAGTAAATTAAGGGAAAGAACACTGAAAGCCGTACAATCAAATTCTGGGTCTGCCGCATGACTTTGGACAAGTCTCGTCATCTTTCTGGGCCCTGTTTTTCCCATTTGTGAATAAGGGATTTGGACCAGATGATCTCTAAAGTCCTTTCCAGTTCCAATGTTCTATACCCATACTAGAAGACCACTTGGACATGTCCAACAGGCAATAGGTTACATGAGACTGGAGCTTATTACAGGGAGGATGGTGCACTGATAGATCTGCGAGTTATCTATATAGAAATGGGATCTGAAAAAATAACTGAAAAGAACAGAGAGCAGAGGTTACTATGTGTCATGGACCCCTTTCGCAACCTAGTGAAACACAGAGACCCCTCCACAGAGCAATGATTTTATTTTTTATTTCAAAACTGAAAGAAATGCTAAATTTCAGTTAGAGCTTAGTAGAAATAAAGATACAACTTTTTCCCATCCAAGTTTATGGGCTTTCTAAATTCTACCCAGACTGGCCTGGAGATCTCACAGAGATCCATCTAACATAGAGAAAGGAGAGAAGAGGGTCTAAGACAGAATCATGAGGACTACCCACAAGCATGGAGGAAACCATGGACATTGATCCAGCAAAGGATCATAGAAACAGATTTAGATATAGAAAGAGCCTTAGGGGGATCAGTTAGACAAGTAAAAGGATGAAGTAGAGAGTAACAGGAAAACACAGTGAGGAGAGATAGCCAGGAATAGTACGGAGAACTGGAAAGAGGTCATCTAGTCCAACTCTCTCATTTCACAAATAAGAAAAATGAGACCCAAAGAGGTGAGAAGACTTGTCCAAGGTCATGCAGCAGAACAAGGATTTGAATGCAGATCTTCAACAGTGCCAAATGCTCCCAAGAGGTCAAGAAGAATAAGGACTGAGACAAGACAACAACCACTGGAATTAAGAAATTAAGGAGGGGGAAGCAAGGAGTAAAGTCAGCTTTTTCCAGGAACAAGAAACAGACAAGAAATAAAGGACAATAGCTTGAAAAAGGTAGAAGGAATAAAGTGAAGGCTTTTAAGGGTAAGGGAGATCTTAGTAAGGAGGAAGCCAGAGAGAGAGAAGAGAGAGAGAGAGATTAAAGGTAGCACAATGTTTAAAAGGGAAAGGTCCCAGAGTTGATATACAGTTATCCCTTTCACATCACAGGGGTTAAGGGTGCAGTGCCCCCACGATCTGGAAAATTCATGCAAAATTTTTTGGACCTACCATAGAAGAAATTTGAATTATTATGGTATTAAAAGATAAAATATGTTGATATTATACAGTGCTATACATGTATTTTATGTATTTCTGTGTCATCTACTAGACTCCGTGTGTTTTCTGTGGTTTTTGCAAAACTCCCCAAAAATTCCTATTAAATTTCTTATGCCAACCCATGGTAAATTGAAACTGCATTGGAGAAAGTTGTGATGTGGAAGGGATAATTGTATATTCTAAATCCCAGAAAGTGATAGCATCAACAACATAAGTAGACAGGTTAGTCTTAGCAAGCAAAGGATTCACCTCTTCACTGGGAAAAGCAGTAGGGAATGTTATGTCTAGGGATTTTGAAATAGGAGAAGGAACTGACAATAGTTTGCTGTTATTTTCTCATCAAATTAGGAGATAGACTCCTGGAAGCAAAGGATAGGGGGAGCAAGTGATTTAGGAAGCTTGAGTAGACAAAAGAAGGTTCAGGATAGTCAATTTCAGCTTGTAAAACTGATGATCTATTCCAGAATGCTGAGATGGTCTCACATACATTTGGATGAGAAAACTGTAAAGTAAAATAGTCTCAGTTATGAAAGAATAAAATAATTGTCCATTTAGCAATAGGGGTCCAGTTGAGATTAGACAACAACAAAAATATATGTTCATATATTTGTAAAATCATGTATATGGATGTATTATATTCATTCATTAAATAAACACTTATTAAGCACTTATATACAATGTCCTGTATTAGGCTAAGTGGAGACATAAAGATACTTGGATGGACGCATAAATTCATAGCTGCATAGAGCTCTTCCCTTAGAGAATTTCTAATACAATACATAATAAGTTTAAAGGTCAGACTTGTAAAGAAATACAACAAATTCATTGTTTGAGATTATATCTAATCTTTTGTTGTTGATTATATATTACATTTTGTTTGCTTGAACCATAATTTGCTGGTGGTTATAAATCTTGTTTATTTGAACTAAAAGGTCTGTTATTTATTATCTCAGTGGAGAATGTGTCTAAACTTCACAAGTATGTGAGAATCCTACGCTCTTGTCTTTCCTTCTGAAGGCCAAACTTCACTCAATAGTTTCAATATCAACAGAGTATAGGGTCTTTACTTAAATTTACTCAAATGCATCTTCCTTAAAAAGGTTGCCCTTTCTCTAAATGTCCTGCAATGTGACCCTAAGAATAATCCTAATTATTAATAACATGATGTAGTATGACTATTATGATTTAATAATCATTATTAATAATAATATTAGGGGGTTATATTTTTTAGCATTTTTACATATATTTTGACATAAGGAGTGAGGGTGGCAAAAACACACTTGACTATAAGTCTGATGCTCTGGGTTTTATCTAGTCTGGGCCCAGCTACTGAGAGAAATTATTATTTCTCTCTTTTATGAATAATCAATTATTGAATTAGGAAGTTGTTCAGTCTCTGAAGAACATTGTTGATAGAAGAGATTGCTCAGATCCCCACAGGATACTTCTTTTCAATCCTGGGGGTGGAGACCCCGCCCAACTAGAGAACCTAATAAAGAATTTGATAAACTGTACTCTTCTCAGCAACGCAAGGTTATAAGACAACTCTAAAAGATTCAGGCTGGAAGGAGATGTCTACATTCAGAGAAAGATCTAGAAAGAATAAAGTTTAAATGGAGACTGAAGCAAACTACATGCTCTCTTTCTTTTCCATGTTTGGTTTTGTTTCCTCATTCCCATTGTTCATTCCATAGGTTACAACCCTTCTTTACCACCAGACTAATGTCCAATGTGAAAGTATTCGCAGATTCTATACTTGATTGCATACCTGCGTGGGGAGGTGGAGGGGAAAGGAGGGGAGAAAATTTGAAACTCAAGGGATTGTGGAACTGAATCTTATAAACTAAAAGTAAATAAACAAATCAATTTTTTTTAAAAAGAATTTAATCTAGGGTGAATTTGGCCCATTATTTTCCACTCTGGCAGACTCAGAATAGACGTGGACTCCTTGTGTCTAGATTGCCCTAGGCAGAGGTAGTCTGAATAAGAGATAAGTCTATTAGAGATAAATCAAGGCACATACCCCTCATTAGAATAAACCCACCTCTCATTATAATAGTCATTCTTCTCATTAATCAGAATTGATTGCCACCCTCAGGAACACCCACTCTTCCAAGGACATATAAATTTTGAGTGAGTTATGTGAGGGTTCTTTGGCATTTGAGAGTGCCACTGACCCCTTTTATTAATTATCTGCTGCCATGATTAATAAAATGATTCATTATCCAGAAACTATGTCTCCCAAACTTTTTGTACATCACACTACAAACCATCTGTGCTGTCTTTGTAGTAGAAAGGGCACTAAATTTCAAGTTAGAGGACCTAGGTTTCCATACCTGCCATGCTATGTGATGCTGACCTCTTTGGACCTCAGTTTCCTCACCTGTAAAATGAGGGAGTTAGACTAGACCAAGAGTTCTTAACCTGGTATCAGTGAACTTAGTTTCTTCAAAAATATTTTGACAAATGTATTTCAATCTAATTATTTCCTTTTGTAATTCTATGAATTTTATTTTATGCATTTAAAACCATATTCTGAGAAGGGGTCCATTGGCTTTACCAGACACCAAAGGAGTCCTTCACACACACACACACACACACACACACACACACACACATCTTTAAGATCCCTTCAGGCTCTATATAATTCTGTGATAATTTTTTTTTATCAGACTGAGAACACTCAAATGCTAAAAATAAAAGTGGGTACTGAAAAAAAAACAAGAGGAAAGGCACAGAAGTAGAAGAGAACACACTGCCTCAGAACCTAGCATAGTGACCTCTATGTAATAGGAACTCAAGTATTAACTGAGTGAATGAATGAATGAATGAAATGTTTGTAACTCACCATTTTTCTGAGGGTCCACCCTTTCCCCAGAAAAGCAGTTGGGACTGTGTCATATAGTCTGGATGAACAAGGACAGAGAAAAAGACATTCCTCAATGGATTCAAAGTCAAAGGATGTCCACTCTAAATAAACATGAACTGAGCACCTACTATGTGCCAGGCACTACACTAAACAGTGGGGATATAATTAATAAAAAGAAAGACAGTCCCTGCCCTCAAGAAGTTTACAATCTAAAGAGATAGGCAGCACACCAAAGGAAGAAAGAAATTGGGAGGGGAGGGGAATGGGAAATTGGGGGAGGTATCTTGTTCCATGGAATTGAAACCAGACAGAACAACAGATGCAAAATGGAGTGATATGAACAAGGAGCTTCCGAAAGAAGATTTACAAACTTTACCTAACCATAGAAAACATGTTCCAATCACTAAGAATAAGGTAAAAGCAAATTCAAATAAATATGAGGTTTTGCTTTGCTTCATGCAAGTTGTCAAACATATTTTTTTAAAGGGAAAATTCTACACTGAAGGCTGTGGAAAGATATATATCCTGAGATTGGTAGAATTGTGCCGTGGTTCAAACATCCTGGATTTCAGTTTGGAATTATTCATGGAAAGTGAATAAATTGTCCTTACTCTTTGACCTAGTAGTCCTATTTCTGGGTCTATACCCCAAGGAAGTAAAAGATGGCATAAAGGTACCTTCCAACTATACAATTCTAGATTCTATGTTTCTAATTAGCTCTCTCCAGATTTTACTCTCCCATAGTTTTAGACCTGGATGAACCAAATTTTATAATATTTAAGTACTGTCTCCAAAATAATATAATTAGTTACAAAAAGAGAAAATTTAGAGAACAATGCAAAATGGTAATGTCTGTTTCCAAGGCTTTTACTAGAATAAATCTATCACTATAAAAGAACAGATCTATTTTTTTTTTTAATGTGAGAAATAGTTCAGAGAGTCTCTGTTTTCTATCAATGCCCTCATGTACTGTCTTGGGTACTTTGTAATTGACCTAGCATTGGTTTTTGGCCCATAGAAACAAACCTCATAAATAAGATATTTTAAAACCCACTTCTAAAAATGGCCTTTAATTGTACATATACATGCCACAATAAAGAAATCTATATTTGTGGAGTCATTTTTATCTATCCATCCCACAGGGAAAATGTCTTTAAATTGCTTTACTGACATAAAAACATCCTTCATGTTCTGAGTTAAATCTCAGCTCTTGCTCCATTGTGTCTTCTCTGTTTCCCAACCTGGTGCGAAAGCTCTTCTTATTGCTGCCCATTGTCTACCTGTCCTCATTTGTGGAACTCATCCCATGTTCCTTTAACATTGTAGTTTTTTGTGTGTCTAATCAATGCCTCATTAGTATATGATAGATTCATTGAAGGCAGAAACTCATTTCTTATTCATCACTGTACACACACACACACACACACACACACACACACACACACACACCATAGCCTTGACATTGTGCTTTGAACCTAACTGAGATGAATTGAATTGCATAAGCACATTTTTATACTGGCACCAAAGGTATGAGACTGACATCTGTAATCCCTATGACAGTCAAGGCACATGTAACATCATAGTCTCTAGAATAACAATGTGAAATGGGATTCTAATCTATCCAGAGCCTTGGAGTCATGCACAGTTCTGAGCTTAAGCAACAATAAAAAATGCTTCATGAAAGGATAGTCTTACATTACAATCAATGTTGCAAGGACAGGATGGGGCAGGCACAGAGAGACAGCGATTTGTCTGAAAAAAAAAACACTGTATCTTAGTGAACTGCAAGTACAACATAAGACAAGAGTATGGTATGGCAACAATGAAAGTTAATGCAATATTAGGCTGTGTTAAGATGAGCATCACAACAAGGTCTAGGGCAGGGATAGACCACTGGACTCTTACTTTAATATGGTCATTGGTTCTGGGCACTTTATTTTAGGAATGACATTTACAAGGTAGAGAGTGATCAGAAGAAGGCAAATACAGTGAGAAGGGTCTCAAGTTCATGGCATATGAGCATCAGTTGAAGGAACAGAAGATGTTAAGCCTAGAAAAGAGGAGGATAGGATGATTGTCTTCATGTATTTTAGTGGCTGTCAACAAGGAAAAAGAACTGAACTTCGTCTGCTTGACCCCAAAGAGCAGATCTAGGACCTGAATAGTTATCCAAAAACAGAAAACTGCCTTTTATAGGACCGCACTCTCCCCCCAACCTACACACACACACACACACACACACACACACACACACACACACACGTTCTTCAGACATAGCCTGGATGACTATTTGTGAAATAAGTTTTCAGGGCTGTTCTCATTCAGAAATGTATTTGATGGCCTCTGAGAGCCCTTCTAAGGTCCTTGGTCTCTGCAGTTCTGGTTCCAAGCTGTATCTTTTTAATTTAGCCACTGTTCCTCTGCTGCTGCTTTGTGATAAGAATGAAAGAGAGCCAGGGAGGGAGAGATGAATTGTCAGGCCAAATACCATTGAAGCCAATTCAAAAGCCTTCACTACATAGGGAATAAATGACTCACAAAGTATCTTTGGTTCAGAGTTCAAAAATCACCTTCCTCCAGCCTTCATTCTCATTTACCCTTTGGCACAAATTTCTTCCCAAGAGGCCCATTGGCCAAGATGAAACAGCAGTAAAAAGACAGGTGTTCCCAACAGACTCCTAGAGTTTGGAAGTGTCTTCAGACTCCCTGCAGGAATGGGCAAACTAGACCCAAAGGCTGCCTAACTCTATACACTGAGAGATGGTGTCATTCTGGAAAACTCAGAACTGGAAAACACCAAGGAAAAACCGGGCCAGCAGATACATTGAAGGAAATTTTTCTTGAGGATTTTTTTTTCCTTTTTTCTTTCTCTGTCTTGAATCGTTATCTAATGGCACAAACCTCTTGCTAAGAACCTGGAGAGTCATTTATTCCAAAATGTGACGGTTCCATTTGTCTGCAAAGCGGATGGTAATGTGCTGTTTCCCAAAGGGAGCAACAGCAAGAACAGAAATGCAATTTATTTTTTATTGCTGAGTTGGATTTTTTCAAATGATTTTTGCAGGCATGCTCTTTAATGGTTTTTTGGACATATTTTACTTTTTGAAAAATTTCCATGCCCTTGCATAATTTCAATTATTCAAGGCAAAGAAGCAGTTCAGTTTCTTATGCAGTCCTTTGAATAAGACATTTTTATAACTTCAATTAATTATTTTCTTCGAATAAAACGGGATTCGAGGTTTAAGTATAGTTTCTACATTAATTCATACAGAATTGGTTATCCTCCCTGGAAATTATACTAGCTCATACTTTCAGCTTTCTGTTTTTCATTATATTTTTTTCCATTAGTGAACTTTGGGTTGGGCAAAGTCACTGGATGACACAATCTCTATTATACGACCCTTCTTCTCCCACTTGTTTATAACAAGGCTCCTATCCTGACTATAAGATATTGTTGAATAGTCCAAGTGAAATGCTTCATCTCAATGCCTGTGTCTAACATTGAAGGCCTTACATAAACTAATGACAACCTACTTTTCTAGATTTATACTACTACTGCCCCACAACCACTTTTCTACTTCATATGCCATTCAAACTTGACTGTCTCATGAACTCACGATTTCCAGTCTTCATGTGTTATCTGCATGGATTCCCAACTCTTAGAATTCCCTTCTTCTTTCCTTACCTGATTGCTCCACCTGTCAAAATCCAATTTGTCTTTCATGACTTAACCCAGATACCACTATAGCAGTTCTTCCATGAAGCATTCCCTGATCCTCTTAATGCAAATAAAAATCATGTTTTCTTTGTCCATAATTAGCACATCATTTTCACCTATCCTGTGCAGTTCCCATGTTGTCTATTATGTGTACGTATCATATGTTCTCCAGTAGAAGGTAAGTTTCAAGAAGGCAGGGAATATGTTCTCGCAGAGTTTTTGGTCTTTTAGTACCTAGCACAGAACTCTGCATGTGTAGTAAGTGCAGAGTAAATGCAAATTGATTTCAGTTGAATGCTACAAATTTATAACATGGAAAATAGAACCACAAGGGGGCAGGGTAGGAATTTTCTACAAGCAAATATTGAAATCCTGCCACTGACATCAATCGTAATGAATCTACTTCTGGGTGTCCAGGAAAGTTTGGCTCCTTAGTCAACTGACCCCAAACTTCCCTCTCCACTGCCTTTACAACCTCCCCTATCCCAGTCTAGCACTCAATCTGGACAGAACCACCTTTACATAGGGGTGGGCACCAGCATGATACAAAGATATGATTTCAGAGAAGATAGGCCCCTTTCTCCTCTCCACCTCCCAAAAAACTTAATCCTTCCCTCAGCTACTCACTGATGCAGGAAATTTCTTTAACGAGAGATACAGCTTTCATGAAGAATTATAGCAATTATTGTCACTACAATTCCTTTGGCAGTTAATCGTGTCTTATCTCTGATATTGTTATCTTGATGTGTTATTTTGATCTTTTAATTTTAGTTAACTTTTCATGTTTGTGTGTGACTAGACTGTGGAATCACTCAGGCCACATCTTACACTTATTTGTCTCTTCCAAACACTTCACAGCAGGCAGGTCGGGTATACTCAGTACTTATACTGTGAGTGATTATTAAGGTTTAAGATGCAGATATTCCTGGGAGAAGTAGCACACTAACTTACATTCTCACTAAGCTATTAATGACTAACGTTAAATCCTTTCTTCAAAGCAAATTCTGATAGATGGAAGGGTGATGAGAAAAAAGCCCTGAGCACTTAAAGCCTAGATTAAAGGGATGTTATTTATTAAGTGCTTACCATGTACTACCAGGCACTGTGCTAAGCACTGGAGATACAAAAAAAGACAAACGACAATTCCTGCCCTCAAGGAGTTCACAATCGAATGGGCAGACAACAAGCAAACAAGCTACATATGGGAAAAATATTTTTAAAGAGGGAAGGAATTAGAATTGGATCAACTGGTTATAACCCATGAAATCCTAAGGAAGGCACAAGGAAACCTTGAGCTTAAATCAAGAGGACCATCTATGGGAACAGCCAGTCCCTGAAGATCAGAATCCTGTAGGACAACTTCTGCTAATAAATCCACTGGCTCCCCAGTGCGGAGGGGGGGGGGGGTTGCGGAAGTGCTGTTGTAGAAAGAGTTGTCAAACAGGTGACTTGCAACACTCCAGAGTGCTGCCTAGACTGGATTAAAATGTAATTAAGAAATATCAAAACAAAATAAGTAAAAATACAATAAAATATAGATAACACTACATTTTAAAACTAATGTTTTATGTGACAAGCAAGAATCCTTATTATGAATTAGTAGCTCTAATTTTTATTCAAGTTTGAAACTACTGATATAGAAGATGGGATTTTAGTTGAGACTTCAGGGAAGCCAGTAGGCAGAGATGAGGAGGGAAAGCATTCTGGGCATGGGGGACTGCTAGAGAAAATGCCTAGAGCCAAGAAATAGAGCGTTTTGTTTCTGGAACAGCAAGGAATCTATCATCACAGTTAAATAAATTTCCTGTGTCAATGAATATGTGAGAGCAGGATTAAGGATTGTTTGGGGTTTTTTTGTGGGGAGGGCTTTAGAGAAGGGAGAGAGGGGAAATCATACCATCATTGAAAAGTCTAAGACATGGAAAAAGATATAAGAAGAATGGAAAAGTAAGGAGCTGGATTATAAGGGCTTTGAATGCTAAATGAAGGATTTTGTATTCGATCTTGGAGACAATAGGGAGCCATTGGAGTTTATTGAATAAGGAAGTAACATGATGGGACTATCACTTTCGGAAACTGACTTTGACAGCTGAACAAATAAGGGATTGGAGTGAGGAGAAAGAGATTTAAGGAAGGTAGACTCAGCAGACAATTGAAATAATCCAAGCATGTGGTGTGGGCATGTACTACGATAACAGAAGTATCAGAGGAGAGAAGAAGCTGTGTTTGAGAGATATTGCAGAGTTCATGAAATCCACGAGCCTTGGCAACAGATTGGATATGGAGAATGAGAGAGTAAGACATATGATAACACCTAGGTTCCAAGCCCAAGGAAGTGGTAGGATAGTGTTGCCCTCTATGGTAAGAGGGTTGATAGGATTGGAATGGTGGGGAGAGATTTAGGTGGAAAGGACATAAGCTCAGTTTTGGACATGTTGAATTTAAGATGTCTACTGGACATCCAGTTTGAGATATCGGAAAGGCAATTGGAGATATGAGATTGGAGGTCAGCAGAGAGGTTGGAGCAGGCTAGGTAGACTTAAAATCATCAGCATAGAGGTGATAATTAAATCTTTGGGAGCTAATAAGATCACCAAGTGAAATTATATATATTGCAACAGAAGAGAAAAAGATCCAGGACGGAGCCCTGCTGGTCAGTCACAGTTAGTGGATATGACCTAGATAAGGATCCAGCCACCCCTGCCTACTGCTAATGCCTTCCCTGTAAGATTACCTCCCATTTTACACTGCATATCTTTTATGTACATAGTTGTTTGTATATAATCCCCCGCCCCTTAAAATATGAACTCCTTGAGAGCTGAGGTCACATTTTGCCCTTCCTTTTATAAACCTGAAAGTTTGGTTAAAGGAGACAAAATGGCTAGGTGATACACATTTTTGCATTTATTCCCTTAAAGCTAGATGAAACTATCTTACTTGTACATACAAGGAGTCAAAACCTAAGTTGTGACTGCCTGAACAAAAGCATAAGAAAGCTTAAATACATTTTAGAAACATCCCAATATAGGGTGGCTCTGTCACTCAAATTTATGATCTCCATATATGTATTATCCATACCATGGGAAAGAAATTTCTTAGTTGTAAATATAAATTGGCAAGACAACAGACAAAGCAGGGTCAGTTTGGAATTTATAATCTCAGGATGTCCATGTTCTCTCCCCTCTCCCCTCCCCCTACATGGAGTATGTCCCAAGATAAGAGAAACCCCACTGCATGGAATGAGTGAAAACTTCTCAATTTGGGGTTGTTAACTTTCCCTTTCCCCCCCCTCCTCCATTGCTGCTGTCAATCACTTTCATCTTCCTTTGTCTGTTTTCGCGCCTTGGTGAGACCCTCTCCCCCTCTTTTTTTGCTGTCCCATTTGGGGAAGAATTTGGTGAAATATGCCTCACAACCAATGAGAGAGGAGATAGTCTGGAAGGGGGCTTAACTAAGTTAAGTTATAAATTCTTGCACTGTCTTTTGTAACATGCCTCTTCTCCATGATGAGTCATGGGGAAGACTGCCCTCTTCTCCTGGGGAAGAGAATAAACTCCTGTTCTTATCCTAAGAGATCTCTGTGTTTATTTTTTCACCAAATTAAGGATGAAGGGTATTTTTCATCCCAAACCCCACTATTCAGCTTTATCTGGTCTCTGGAGTTGCTGACACAGAAAAAGGCATTTTTAAAGCAAAGCAAAGCAGTCTGTTTGATTAGTTCAGACTTTGGCCAAAATTTGTATTTAATTATTAAAAATGATATTTAATTATTATCACTTTATATCTTCATGATTTAGCACAGTGCTGTGCATATAGTAAGTGCATTCTAAATGTTTGTTGATTGACTGACTGAAGGAAAAACAAAACAAATGTGTGATAGAACCTCCCCATGTTGCTCAAAACCAGCCCTGGGTCCAGAACACAGAGGTGACCCATAAAATTCAGCAACATCCTCTCCCTCTCTCTCTTTGATTTCCTCTTTCAGTCAAAGCAACAAAGCTGTACCTATGCTAATTGAAGAGGGTTGACAACAGTGGTCAGTAGAAGATGAAGGGAGCTAGAGGAAATTCAAGGCACTGTGTTTTGAAAGACAAAAATGAAAGAGTCCATATATATATATGTATATAGCTTACCTTCTAATGGAAGGAAAAAACATACACAAATCAAAAGGGGATGGCATCTGAGATGAGCCTTGAAGGAAGGTAGGGATTTTAATAGGCAGGAGTGCAAAGGGAATCCTTTTTAACTATATAGGACAAGCCTATACACCAGTACAGAGAAAAGAAATGGAATAAAGCACAGGGAATAATTAGAAGGCTCTCTTGGCTAGAACACATAGTGCATGGAAGGAAGTAATATGAAACATCTGGAAAGCTAGGTGGAAGACAGATTGTGCAGGGATTTTTGTGCCAGCCTAAGGAGTTTGTAATGTCCCTGTAGTATATTTCCAAATGATTTGGGGATTATTCATACCATTTCATCTTTCCACAGTATAGTTGTTTGCATGCATATGTATATGAGTATATAATGTAGATGTGTGTGTGTACTTACATTTTCTGTTTAACTTCTCAAAGGTTTACACCTTGTCCTTACAATTAGGTCATAAGATCCCTCAAGGCAGGCACCCCTATTACTATTTCTTTGTATAACTCTACCTGGCACAATGTCTTCTAGTTGTTTAATAAATGTTTTTGACTAATTAATGAATGAGGTTTAAAATGTTCCTAGGAAAGGTAACACAATGAATCAACTTCTTAATGATATGTAAATAAATATATCCTCTCTTTCCCTGAGGGCAAGTTTTGACAGGTAGAAGAGAGAGTACATGGTATTTGAAGACACAAAAGAAGATGTATGAAACAGAATGGGATAAAGAAAAAGGGCATTAGATTTGAATTCAAAAAAGCCAAGATCTAAATCTAGACTCCACTACATATTGCCTCAGAGACCTTGGACAAGTCATCTGGCCTCTTTAGAACTGTTTCTTAATCTGAAAAATAAAAAAAAAAAAGCATCAGTGACCTCCTAGTGGGCTCTGGGCTGGCCCCAAAGCATGTGGAATCAACCAATCTGAAGATGAGAAGATGAGTCAAATAGCACCCTCCCCAAAATAACCAATCCTGGACTTGTCTCCAAAAGAATCACATCTACTCATCCTCCAACTCTTTCCTCTTACACCACTGTGCAAGCTCCACACTTCCTCACTTTTAAGCAGAGCCTCTGCCCTTCTAAGGAAAGAGTTACCCACAGGATCCTTTTTCAGATGCCAATGGGAAAATTCCCTGCTGCCACAATTCGTGAAAGCATCATAAAGTTGTTGAAACCTATTTCAGAGGTGAGATTACCCACACCATGAAACCTTGCAGATCCTTGATGCATAAATAATGGTAACCAAAAAACACAAAGCCTCACAAAATCATGGGTAGGTAAACCCAAGCTACTCAGCTCACTGCTGAAATATTTCTCAATATAGAGGGTAGGAGAGATTGTTTATTTACAAGGCCATGTTAAGAGATCATCTCTCAACTTCTTTTTTTATTTCTTCTACTTAAGTCAACAGCTTCTTCTTTTGCTGATTTCTCCTCTTCTCTAAGAAAAAAGAATAACTTGGGAGCTTAATTCTAAGGACTCAATTCCCTGTGGCTTGTGTTGTCTCCTCCTCCACCTCTGTTCCTCTTCACTAAGGGACCTGTGTTGAGTGTTAAGAATACCTTTAAACTACAATCTCCTGACAGACTCATAGTGCTCCTTCCCTGCCAATTGAGCCCAAGCAAACTCCCAGAAGACAACAAGACTAAGCTAACAGAGGCCTGCGAGAGAGAGGGAGGAATGACTCCTATCATCCCTCCGCATACACACACAAACACACACACACACACACACACACACACACACACACACGCACAGCTGGGTGATGTAATCACAGGATTTAGTCTCAGATGATTTAATGAGGAACAAGATGTTAAACTAACTGTAAAAATACAGTCACAACCAGTGATCCCTTTATGAAGTATGGACTCCTTTCTCTGATGGTGTTAAAAGGAATAATCTGGTTGGAGAAGCAAAAAAATGGACTGGCCTTTACAGGGCTTTAAATAGCTGCGGTCTGGAGGGAATTCCCTGAGTATCTCAGGTTCTTCAACTGTGCCTCAAACTTGTAAAGTCTTAATTTTTAGATAGGACAGTCTCCCTCTAGATAAGTCAAAATTACGCTCCATAGCCAATGGGTAGATGTGAAGAAAGAAAAAAATTCTCTACCCTAGGGGTCTCCTCCACAAAGTACTCTGAAGCTTGCATTCTAATCTTAGAATTCATTCGAAGGCAGGGTGGGGAACTTGCCACTTCAAAGTCACAGGTGGCCCTCTAGGTCCTTAAGTGCAGTGGCATTTTGATTCAAAGCCACAGAAGGATTTGTTCTGTGAAATTTTTATTCAAAAGGCGACCCTTAAGGACCTAGAGCAGTAGTTCTCAACCTTCCTAATGCCGCGACCCTTTAATACAGTTCCTCATGTTGTGGTGACCTCCAACCATAAAATTATTTTTGTTGCTACTTCCTAACTATAATTTTGCTCCTGTTAAGAATCATAATGTAAATGTCTGATAAGCAGGATGTATTTTCGTTGTTACAAATTGAACATAACCCACAGGTTGAGAACCGCTGACCCAGAGGCTACATGTGACCTGGAGGCCACAGGTTCCTCACTCATGCTCTAAGGCTTAGCTATTTAAATTTCTGTAAAGGTGTATCCTTTTCCTCCATTATGCAATAAAGTTGTTACTTTTCATTCTAACAGAAAAAAGAATTCATACTTCATAAAACAAAGATTCTTATCCTGAGGTCCACAGATGCTTAATGAATCCATAGATATATTTCAGGTGGTCTGTGAACTTGTGTGGGAAACAAACATGTATTTATTTTCACTAACCTCTGGTTTATTTTGTAATCCTATGTATTTTATTTTATTCATTTTTAAAACATTATTTTGAGAAAGGGGTTCCTAGGCTTCACCAGACTGCCAAAGGGATCCATGACACAAAGAAGTTAGGAACTCCTGTTATAAGGGTAAAATTATAGGGTATAGTTGAAATTTTATAATTAAATAACTTGTTACCACATTAAAAGCTTATCATATGAGACTAAAGCCTTTGACTACTTTAACTGGGTTGGAGTTGGAGGGCAGAGAATAAAGTCCCCCCACCCCTTCCTCAGCTACACCCCTCCTCACTCACCTCCTCCAGTCCCTTTTCCAAAAACAGACAGGAGAAGAAAAGCTTTAAAAGGATATGACATTTACCATAGGAAAGCCTGAAACAGTAGAAAACTAGTCACTGTATGTGATGAAGACTTTCAGGAAAATTATTATTTTCTGAGTTGTTAGAGGAATAGAAACAGTCTATTTCCTTTCTCTTAAGGAAACAAACTTTTCCCTGAGCTCAATTATTTCCTATGAGATGCAGATTCTAGGAAGTCACGTCAGCAATCCAGCCTTCAGGCACTTTTTTGCCCAGAGGTTTGAATAAATTTAATCTCTCTTTGTCTCTTTTGGTAGCTTACTTTGACTCTTGTTTATGGATTGGAATCATATGACTATGTTCAAACCAACAGATTCTAGAACAAAATAAATTCAAAATAGAGTCTTCAAGCATGTTAGAAGAAGGCCTTACTCAGGCTAGGACCCTGTTAGTTTAGGTTCAATGTTAGAACAAAATGAGACACTTTCAGGTCATTCAGTAGTTAACAAAAGGAGGTTTACTTAGCCCTAACATAGAAAGGATACACAACAAGGACTAGTTCCAACACACACACACACACACACACACACACACACACACACACACACACACACACACACACACATACTCCATGTCCACCACCACCCCTTGGCTCCTTATGACAGTGTATCTGTTCAGCAAGGCAGGATGCAGTAACTTAAGAAACTTCAGGATCATCTGCCAAGTCTAGAGGACCCAACTTTCCTCAGTGGGCATTTTTCAGGTGACCTTTGAGGCAGTCAGGAAACTACATTAACATAAGCAAGAAGCTACTGAAGAGGCAAAACTAGAGCTTAAGCCCGTCGACCAGTCAAGTCCCAAGACACCTTTCTTGTCTTTCTGGGGAAAACTAGCCTAATCCATGTTGTCAGAGGAGGGAGAAACCCTGGCAGATAGTAGACCTATCACAAAGGCTCTCCCAGCCAGTCTGTGAATTGTGGTGATAACCTTAGTTAACTAGACTCCAACTAACCAGATTTCCCCCTTTTTTGTTTCATTTTCCCACAGAAGAAAACTACAAATCACACACAAACATACACAAGCAGGCACAAGCCAGCTCATAGGAAAGATTCAATTTTTTTTTAAAGTAATTTCTAAGTGGGACCAACCTAATTTCCTATACATCTTAAATGGTCATTTCCAGGACTTTTTTGTGAGGCCTAATAATCAGAATGATTGCTTGGGGTCTTGAATTTTTTTTCAGTAAAATAAAGTTCCATACAAAGAAAAGCTTCAGCAAACCAGCAGATATATTATAATGATCCCCCTCATGAATATCCATTTTTTTAAAAAGTTGGAAAGGAAAGAGTTGAGGCTGAGTAGGTAACCAAGGAAAGGGAAGAGAGTTAATATGAGATTAGAAGTCTCACCTCAGTTAAATTAAATTAAATATTAAAAAAAATATGGGGGCAGATAGGTGGTACAGTGAATACAGCACGGGCCCTGGAATCAGGAGGACCTCAGTTCAAATCTGACCTCAGACACTTAACACAAAACTAGCCATGTGACCTTGGGCAAGTCATTTAACCCCAATTGCCCTACCTTCCCACCTCCTATATATATGTAGATACACATATAGATAGATAGATAGATAGATAGATAGATAGATAGATAGATAGATACATATAGATAGATAGATTTATATATATGAAACATCTACTATGAAGACATTGTCCTAGAGGGTGAGAATATAAGAATTTCAATAATACTTCATACACTATGTGCCCTTGAGGAACTTTCAGTCCAACGTGGCCAGAGGAATAGAACATGTGCTAAAATGAAATTGTATCAGATTGAATAGAATAAGGAAGGACAAAGAAGAGCCAAGCAAAGTACTATAAAAATTTTGAAGGCAATGATCACTGAGCTTCTGGAAGAATCAAAAGGAAGGTCAGTCTTGAAGAATAATGTGACCATCAACAGTAAGAGTTTAAGATGGGGAGAAAAGAAAAAGTCTCTTTCAAGAATGAGGCATAGTGTGAGCAGAAGCCCAGAGACAGAGAGCAAGAAAAAACAGAGAGCACAGTTATCCTTTCCACATTGAGGATGTTAGGAGCACGGCCCCACTGAGATCCAGAAATCTACATAACATTTTTTGGCTCTCCCAATTTCTAATTGGTGATTCCAGTGAGAGATATTTCCAACAAGCCATTCCATTCTACTACAAGGTGAGCAGGAAATTAGGAGTATATGCCCGACAAAAGAAAAGCCAGAACCAAAGCCTAGGAAGGGTGGAAGCTGTCAGAAAAGGAGTTGTCACAAGCAGAATTCTCAGGAAGGTCAAATTTTGGTTGAAAAGTTGGGAGAACAGCCAGGAACTAGACAAGAAGAGACAAGTCTAAATCAAACAGCAGAGACAGAAATTCAAGTGCTTAAATCTGAAAAGCAGAGTTTCCCTTAACCCTTCCTTTTTTACAAAGTCATTATGCTAGCCCTTTCTTCTTAAAGGAATTAACTTGTTAATCATAAGAAGCAGGACACAGGCAAATGTTCTAGTATTCCACGTCTTTTCCAAGTGGTATGGGCCACCCAACTTCCCACCCCCACTTAAGTCTAAAAGGCAAAAAATTGGCCTTGTTTCCTAACTTGCATCCCACACCCAAACACTTCCTTCTTCATTTTTTCAAGTACTTCTTCAGCCCAGGGACTCAGTAAATTCAATTCAATTTAACAATCATTTATTAGGGACCTACTATGAGTCAGTCAGCCCAGGAGAATCTATTAAGCATTTACTAAATGCCAAAGACTGTTCTAAGTCCTGAAGATGAAAAAAACAAACAAAAAACACACAATCTTTGTCCTCAAGTAGTTCACATGGTAATGGGAAAGAAAACAAGTAAATAACTAATTTCATATCAGATATACAGAGTCAGTGGAAGGTAATCTCAGAGGGAAGACACTAGTAACTGGAGGAAGTGGGACCAGAAAATGCTTCCTGCACGAGGTGGGATTCGTGTTGAATCTTTAAGGAAGCCAAGATTAGTAATTATTATGATCATGGATCTGTGATTTCATCAATGTAGGGAGCTCTCAGGGAAGAACTTTCTCTGCCAATGTAGATCAGCATCTTTTCTGCAATTTATAGAGTCTTAGAGTAGCTAGGAACATTGAGGAGTAAAATGACTTACCAGGATCACATAGCCAGTATTGAACCCAAAGCTTCCTGACTCTAATCAATGTCAACTCTCTAACCACTATGTCATGAGTCTTGTTAGGACCAGAGAATTCAAAAACCAAAATAAACCGGTCCTTTCCTTTAAAGAGCTTATTTTCTGTGGGAAGAGAGCCTAGATTGGTAGAGTGAATATCACGGTCTGGGAATGAAGATTCCCCCGGGGTGGGAGGGCTTTCTGTAGGTTACTTATTCGGGAAGGATTCCTTTTCATTGGCTTTGTCCTATTTTTATTTTTTAATTGCCCTATTTTATTTTATGTTTAATTCAGTGCACTGCCTCAGCTTCTTTGGCAATAAGTGAGATTTAGATCCTAAATAAATAAAATGCAAAAGCTAGAAAATGATTAATACCTATAGAAGGATTGGAATTTTAAAAAAGGCAAGAGTAAACACAGGAAGAGTTGGGGAAGGGAGTTAACCCTAATTTAATTAGAAAATTCATTTCACCAGAACCACCCACAACTGCCATGAATATGCCACTTAACTGTGACTTTACCAACATCCAGCCTGCTTCTGCTACAAAGCTCTCTCAAAAGTATCTCATCTAAAACAGCCCCAAATTTCCTATTTGGAGAAAGAATTTTGGCAATGACCTGAAGAAGCAACACAGGAGTTGGTCTACAGAGTTTTGTTCTCATCCCAAGAGGTCTATGGGTGGAAAACTTTGGAGAACAACAGATAAAAGTGACTGTCCCTTTAAAATCAGCACATTGTCTCCATATGAAGAGGGATAACTTTGGGAAACTTGCTAAGGCATGAGTCCTTCCTGTCTTTAAAGTTTTACAAGATATTGAGTAAATTGATCTTCAAGTGTCCAACTAACTAATAAATCACTAGGAAGAGCCTCTTAAATTTGCAATGGTGGAACTATTGATTTTGGGCCTAATCTTAGAGCAAAGATCAAAAGTACCCAGGACCTTCCTAAAACAAGGCTCCTCTACAATCTACTAAGATCTGTTGGAGAATCATAGATTTAGTACTGAAAGGGATCATCTAGTTCAAACTTTTCATTTTACAGATAAAGAAACTGAGGCAAATGGGGATAAGTCATTTGTCCAAGCCTATACAAAAGTAAGGGAAAACTACACTAAGGCACCCCTGACCCATTCCCACCCCCATCCTCAATCCCTTGTTTAAGAGAACATAGTGAAGCTATTCACTGGGGCCTTTTGGAGCAATAGAGACATTTTACATTGTCAAATTATTGCCCAAGATAATCTTCTTTTGTTGAGTCAGCATAGATCAGAGATGTGAAAGATAAATGTGCTGTCTGTGCTAACTGGGTCCAGGTCAATCTGCATGTAAGCCAGCCAGAATAGAGAATAAAAACCACAACTATCTGACCTAACACTGATAGATACCTAAGTCAATTACTGACATCCTCTGCTACATTTTGGTTGGCCTTAATTATTTCTTCTAGAGATCTATTAGCCCCATATATCCACAAATAACCCTTCTATAACTCACTTTTATTTAACAAATGTTTATTTAGCAAGGCACTATGCTATCTATTAGGGATAGAGAAGAAGGAAATGAGCATGAAACAGTCCTTGAATCAAGGAGAATAATATACTCAGGTAAGTAAATACAAGATCATTTTAAGAGAGAGAGAGCACTAATAATGGAGGGGAGCAAGGGAGATGATTCCTGATCTGGGCCTTCAAGGAAATGAGATAGTCTAACAAATAAGAGGCAGAACCAAGATGGCAAAGGAGCAGTAAGTAAGGTCTACCTCCCTTCCATTATTTCCTCTCATTCCCTCAGTTCTATTCTCATCTGACATATTTAGAAACTCATTTTAGTTCTTAGATCTTATCATAGCCCCCTAGCTAGAGAAGAGAAAAGGAGCTTACTGAAAACACAATCAAGAAACTGCTTTTAACCTCTTCCCTCAAACACCTTTATTACACACAAGGGTTGGGTTATTGATAGAAGACTGAAAAAGTTGGTGACATTAGTCTTCACCTAACAACAAATTACAGACCGTTCTTCCCTTATCCTATTTACAACCATATTTAAACACTGGATGTTTTACACCTGGATCCTATGGCGCTATCATCCACATGAACATCGTCTTCAGTGGTCTCTTTCTTGGACTTCTTTGTTTACCCGCTCTAGTTTGTTATATGGCAAATTCACGGTCATTTACGTCTTCTCAATCAATCAGTTAACATTTCTTAAGCATATACTATGTGGCAGGCACTACACTAAGTGCTAGTGATACAAAAAGAGCAAAAAAAAACCCTCAAGTTGTTTACGATCTCCTTGGGGGAACAGCATACAAATAAATATATACAAAGCAAGCTATATACAGGGTAAATAGAAAGATAATTAAAAGAGGGAAAGCGCTGGAATTAAAAAGCGTTGGGGAAGGCTTTCTACAGAAGGTAGAAATTTAGCTTGAACTTAAAGGAAACTAGGGAGGTCGATGTACTAGGAGTGGGAATTTGAAGACTTTCCCTGCTTTGAAAGTAAACTCCGCCCCCTGATAGGCTGAATGTAGTCACATGGAGCCTGTGGTAGGAGGAGTTTGCTGAAGGATGAAGAAGAGCCCACAAGAAGCTGGGAGTCAGAGCTAGATTGGAGGGCTGAGGGAGAGAATGCTCAGGCAAAGAGTCAGATAGACTTGTAAATAAATATTGATCTAATATTGGTTTGTGGGAAAGCTAAAGGATGCTGTGACTCTCTGTTTTGTTACAATTCATTAGCTTCTTTGCTACTATGATGGAATCAGCTTACTGGTTTTTGGATTTGGTTTTCTGGTCCTTTGCTTCTGTCTTCTATTTGGAGAGTTTGCTATATTTTGTGATCGAGTGCCAGGAAGGAATATTTATAGTCACAGTCTTTATCGTGATCATGGGTGCTGTAAATATTGCATTGGCACTACAGTCAGTCATCAGAGTAGAGGAGAGAGAGCATACCAGGCACTGGGGACAGCCAGAGAAAAAATACCCAGAGCCTAAACACCTTGGCAGTGGGCTTTCTCTCTGCATTGCTACTGCCTACTGTCTTTTACAATTCTGAAAAGCATTCTCTCTTTCCATCTGATTCTCCTCAAATCTTTCTCTAAAGCATTTGTGCTGACCTAAGGAAATTACCTAAGGCTGCTTCTGAGGTGTAAGATGGAACGCTGAGTTGATAGACTAGCTGATTGTCCAGCTTGAATGGAAAATAGACTATACGGGGGCAATGATGTGAAAGATAAGACTGGAAAAATAGTTGGGAGCCAGATTCTGGAGGACCACAAATGACAGGCTCTTGGTATTTTTTTTTAATCATGAACTTAACGACCATCAACTAAAAAATCACAACCAAATAAAACAAAATAAGCAAAATTTTATCTCAAGCTCTTAGCCTTGAATAAAGCATAACAAAAGAAATTAAACAAGCAAACACTTTTGTTCTAGCTTCCCTTCCAGGCCTCCTCAAAACTCTGCCACCTTTGACCCCCTTTTTTCTTCCTCTTTTCTATTTGTATATAACTTCAGTCTGTTTATATGGAATTCTAGTTCTGACTTCACTTGCTACTGCCTAGTACAGACCTTTTCAAATTTCCCTCTATGTGTGTGCTCGAGTCTATGTCTGTGTCTGTTTAAATAACCCACCACAGTGCCTGGCACATTATACACACTTAATAAATAATTGTTGATTAGTGTAAAGAACTCTATAGTAATATATATGTATTGGATTTACATCTGCTTAAATGGCTAACCAAACTATAGCAGTAATTCTTCAAACAGAAGGGATAATGTCTATAATGTGATGCATATAATCCCAGGTATAACTATTAGTGGAGTGATTTTTTAGCCAGGAATGGAAAATTAACCCCATTACTTTGTAGCTACAGTTTGTATGTCATAATTAAGGGATATGAAGTGGCTAGTATCTATCAATAACCAGAAAATCGATCCATTTCTCCTCTTTTGACACTCCTGGTCTCAATTTATTCATTTCTACTAATAATTAAACATCTAAACAGAGCAGAAGTATATCCAAAAAAAACCAAAACAGTTTTGAAAACATTCTCAATTAATTGTTTTAACAGGTTCAACAAGCCTGGTTTTGTTCTGCTGAAAACTTTTTTTTTTCCTGTGGGAGAATTTGAAATAGGGGGAACTAGGGAAGGATATGATGAAACAAACTTCCCCTCCTCTTTCCATAGAGATGCAGGAGTCTACAAATGCAGACTATTCCTGTCACTGTATTAGTTAATTTTACTTAACTTTGCTCCAAGGGAGGGTTCAGTGATTGAGAAAATATCAGGAAATGACTGCAATATAAACACAAGGGATGGAAGGGAAGAAAGAAGAGTAGAAGAAAAGAAAGAAAAAAAAGACGGGAAGGGAATGGGAGGGAAGCTCTATGATCCCTTAAGCTAATTCCTCCATTAAAGGGAGATAGCTAGACTATCATTTTTTAAAAAGCCCTATTCCCTTTTTACCCCACTAATATGCAACATTCAGTTATATCTTTACAGGATCTAGAACAGAAAGACAGATTCATAGATTAGACAAATGGAAATAAGACAGATTAAAACATGCCCTAAGTGCCCAAAATGGCATGTGCTTTATTGAGTTGGGTTTTTCTTTTTTTTTTTGGAGGGGGGAGGAGGGTAGTCAAGTGTACCAGCAAGGTAGAACATTGAAGTCATAGAGTAAAGGAAATTAGATCAAGGCTGAGCTCTCCAGGTGAAAATATTTGAACATCATGGGCCTAAAATGAATCCCAAAGATACTGCATTATAGATTTGCTAACTTTCCAAGAACAAAGCCAGGTCACATACTATGATTCATTTGGCCCCTTTCTATCAAATAAGTTCTGAAAATAAGCCCAATGAAAACAAAATCCATTTAAAGCCATGTTCTTGAAACAAGATCTGTGTTGTATGCTTTAATCATAGTCATCTATTGGGCAGCATTGCCTGGGCTGCTGTTTCATATTTCCTCTTGATCAAATCCACAAATGCTGCATTTCACAATTTCCAGAGATTTAAAAGGCACTTTGATTAATGGATTTGACCAATGTCTGCTCTTGTTTAATGACAGTGGAGTTCTCCTCCACATTCCACATTTCACACCCACATCACACCATTCCTCTTTTATTACAGGAATTGAAGAATGTGATAACCTGCCAGACAGCAAAAGAATTTAGGGGTGTGTGTGTGTGTGTGTGTGTGTGTGTGTGTAGGTACATACATAGATAGACAGATAAATAGATAGATAGATAGACAGATGATAAATAGATAGATAGATAGATAGATAGATAGATAGATAGATGATAAATAGATGATAGATAGATAGATAGATATTCTTATGATAGAGAGTATTAAAACCAAAAAGAACTTGGAGCCTGTTGCCACTTTTAAATAGGCTATGCAAATAATTAAATACCAGGCCATATTGACACCATCAGATTTAGGGGAGAGGGGTATACATGGTATATAATCTATGCAAATAATTAAATACCAGGCCATGTTGACACCATCAGATTTAGGGGAGAGGAGTATACATGGTATATAACCTCAGAGTCCTGGAGAATATTAAATCAGATTTATCAGAGCACTGAATCATATCTTGCTTCTGACATAAGGAAAAAGGATCGATTGGGTTAAAAATGAACCAATTACCCAAGCCTGTACCTGTTTCAAATGTTTCCATATACACAATTCTTTAAAAAGAGATAAAGAGAAATCAAGATGAGTCAGTAAATTTATTTAGGCATCAAATCCCTCTCTGTTATTTCCCCCCAGGCCTCTCCTGATGTGAACTAAATTATTTCCAATATTGACTTCTAGCAGGGAATATATGTAAACAGAAAATGCCCGGGGCCAACGAAATGGACATTTATGCTTCTGCTTTTTATCCAATTTAATTTAGATGTCTCAAAACACCTGCATCTGTCAATTTCAAGACTGGTTTATATAAAGCCAGCTTGCAATTAATCATACTAATATGGTCCAGATAAACCAAAACAGCAGAAAACCACTCAAATCTGCCTTTGAAATGTAGAGCATTACCATTTTCTGACACCACGGCAACTTTATCTTTTTCAGTTAACTTTGCTTAAGAGAGGAGGATCAGTTGAAGGAACTGTGATTGTTTACTTCAGAGAAGAGAAGACTTGTGAGCAAGGGAGGGGATCATAATCCCTTCCTTCAAATACTGGAAGAACTACAACGTAATAGAGCTATTATTAGACTTTTTTCCTTTTGGCCAGAGAGGCTAGAATTGGGAGTAATGAGTAGACATTACTGAGAGATAGAAAGAGACAGATAGATTTCATTTCAATATAAGAAAAACTGCTTTACAATTAGGGCTGTCCAAAAGTGACTTCCTCTACCTCAGGAGTACTCAGTCGAGTACTCAGGTGAGGATCCTCTGGAAGAAGATAAACACTCTTTTGTCAAAAGTGCTGAAAAAGTCTTCTTGTTCAAGTCCAAGTTGAACTGGCCTTGAGATGGGCTAACATCGAAATGAGTTTCTCTTCCCTGCACAAACAATCATTGATGGGCAGGGATATGCTCCAGAATTGAACTGGATGTCAAGGAAAAGCCAATTTGGGATCCAAAAGTGGGCCCAAGATAATCTGCATAATCAACCATCTATACACAGCTAATCTAGAGTTGTCTCTCTTCCTATGGCCTGGGTACCAAGGTGATTTATCACTTAACAAGTATTTATCAAGCTACCTGGGGTTACAGATGCACTTTCAAAATAAGTCCTTAAGATGATGGGGAAGAGTCTCAGAAATACAATCAAACTTGCTTCTGAAAGACTTTCTTATTTGAACCTGATCACTTACCAGAGCATTGATCTGCAGGCATAAAGGACAGTATCAAGCACTGCCACAAGGTACCAGACCCAAGAGAAGAGATTCATAAAAGCATACACTGCCTCAATATGCTAAAAACCTACCATGAGTTAAGTTCTGGGGTACTATGAAAGTATAAGATTTGAACTCTAACATCAAGAAATTTCTACTCAAGTTGGAAAGGCAAGACTAACACACCTGAAATCATAGAGAATAACTTGGGATGCTTTGATGGCAAGATTGTTGGGCCCAGAATAAAGTAACCTGGGTTCTACTCCTGGCTCAGTCATGGAAAAGCTGGATACAGTTGGAACTTTCTGTCACTTCAACACTCTAAGTCACAGATTCTTCATCTGTAAAATTGGAGGGTTGATATAGACCAACAGTTCTTAAACTTTTTGTTCTCAGGACTCCTTTATACTCTTAAAAATTATTGAGGACTCCAAACAGCTTTTGTTTATGTGGATTATATCTATCTATAGCTACTGCATTAGAAATTAAATCATAGTGTTTTTATAAAAGTAGTTTTGACCTCATGAATCCCCTAAAAGTTTCTCGTGGCCCATGAGAAGTCTCCAAACCACACTTTGAAACCACTGGTATAGACTGTATCTAAGGTCCTTTTCTAATCGTAACATTCTACAATTCAATGCCTCTCATTGCTGTAGGAATTCAAAGGAAGGGAGATTAGTGAGCAGAGGCATGTTTAGGGAAAGCTCTCTAGAAGGAAAAAAGTGGTATTTGTTCTAGGCCCTGAGAGATATGAGAAGAGATGGGAATGGAGAGCATTCTCAGCAGAGAGAACCACATCATGTAAGGGGTTGGCCTGAACAGAGTAGAGGGAAGGTATCAAGTTGTTGCTGGAAATCACATGGGTAGGTAAGGCAGGGCCAGATTGTGAAAGAATCTATTTTTGTGGAATTAAGAAATGGAAAGTCATCTAAGGTTTTGTAACCAGGGATGTGACATAAATGAATGTGAGATGAAAGAGACAGTATTCTAATAGTGTTGCAGGGTATGAACTGGAGTAGGGTGAAACTACATTCCAGGAAACCAAAAAGAAGGCTGCTGCAGTAATTTAGGAATTATGTGGTGGTTGTGAGAATGGAAAGGGAGAAAAGGAGAAAAGAAAGATATTTTGAAGGAAATTTCATTCATATCATGTGACCAATGGAATATTACAGACTTATTAGTGTTATAATTTTACTGATGCTACATTTATTTTGTGTATATGTTGAGACCACCACCATCACAATTAGAGAACAAGCTCTTCGAGATCAGGGATTGTTTTGATTGTGTGTTTGTATTTCCGGCAGTTGGCACAATGCTTGGCACATAGTAGGTACTTAATAAATGTTTGTGAATTGAAATAAAATGAAGAAGGATGAGTCTGCAGGATCTTAGGGATTTATGTAGGCCAGCCCTCATGCATTCTACCTTAGTAACTACCAAGAGCACCCTACTGAAGTTCCTTCAGAATCTTCAGTGGTTCTCAACCTTCCTAATACTCGTATGTGGGCATGTCTGCATGTGGGCAGACCCACCTGGAGACAGATAGAGGAGAGCGGTGTCAAGCACAGGAATATATGTTTTCTGATGCTCTCAGGTGCCCCTGTGACCCCTGTGAAAGGATCATTCGACTCCCAAAGGGGTCACGACCCACAGGTTGAGAACCACTGCTTCAGATACTACCCTGCAAGATTACCCAAGCTTCACGTGTGCAACTCTTGAGTTTTCACCTTCTATAAAAACTTGAATCAAACATGAAAGTTTTTTCTTAAAAAGGGGAAAAAATGTTTAACTTGGAGAAGAGAAGATTTAATATGCAAGAGAAGCCTGATAGTTATCTTTAAGTATTTGCAAGATTGTCCTGAGAAAGTTGGATCAGACTTGTTATGCTTGGCTCCAAAAGACAGAATTAGGAGGAGGGTGGAACTTAAAGATGCAGATTTTATCTTAGCAAAAGATAAAACTTCCCTAAAAGCTGATCTTTCTTAAAGTGTAGACTGGATGTTGTGTCCAAAATGGATCAAACTAGATCAGTGGTTCTCAACCTTCCTAATGCCATGACCCTTTAATACTCGTATGTGGGCGTATCTGCATGTGGGCGGACCCGCCTGGAGATGGATAGAGGAGCAGTGTCTTGGTTCCTAAGACCATCAGAAATATGTGTTTTCCAATGGTCTTAGGCGACCCCTGTGACCCCCAAAGGGGTCACGACCCCCAGGTTGAGAACTGCTGAACTAGATGAACTCTGATATTCCTTCCAACCCTGAAATGCTGTGGTTTCACCACATATCTCACTTTAGGAGAGAACTCATAAACTCATTTACGTTATTACTTGATTAATGTCAATCAATCAACAATTACTTATTAAGTACCTACTTTGTGCAAAGCACAATGCCAAATATTGGGGTTACAAAGACAAAAACAGACCCAATCCTCAAAGGAGCTTACATTTGAATAATAAATAGCTAAATATGTTCTCCCACCTAGGGTACTTGCATTTTCCTACCATCACTGAATGTCAGAGTTGGAAGGAACATCAGAAACAATGTAAGTCATCCAATACTTGAATAAGAATCCCCTCTAATATGTACCCACAAATAGCCATTCAGCCTTTACTTAAAGCTTTATTTTCCAGTCTCTCCCAGTACTGATCCATCCTTCCCAGATACCAAAATAATCTAAGGCACGAGTTTGATCATGATACACACACACACACACACACACACACACACACACACACACACACACACACACACCCCTTAATAGCCCCCCATGGCCTCTAGAATAAAGTTAAAACTCCTTCACTTGACATTAAAAGTCTGTCAAAATCAGCTTCTAGTCTAACTTTCCAGGATTATAGCTCATTCCCTTTTGTACACTTGACATTCCAGGCTGGCTAGCCTATTAATTGCTCCAAAGATGGGACTCTTTATATTCCACCTCCATGTCTCTACTCAGGCCATCTTGCATTCCTGAAATGGACACATTCCTTACCTCTTCCTTTAAGGCCCAACTCATGACTATCTCCAATGTTGTATCTCCAATATATGTTTACATGTTGTAAAGAGACAAAAGACCAGAACAAATCTAATATCCTTCCACTTGACACTTCAAGTATTCAGATGTAGGTGGACCTTATGTCTTCTATCATAGTGCATAGATCACTGTGTACTATTTTTGCATGTAAGGCCTTGAACTATTACTTTAAACAACAAGATTTCTTATTGAATAGAAACTTGCTTGTATGTCTATTGTCAACAACAATCATTTGTTTGATTGCTTTATCACAGTCACAACTGCCTGTCAGTAAGAGATAATGTGCTTTCATTTAACAAGCACGTAGGAATTAGAGTTTTATATGCCCCCTATATCATATTTTCCCAGAATAACAAGTCTTATGAAAGCATAGCTTCTTATTTTCACTAGCACATGGCTATGCTTCCCAATAGACTAGAGAAAAGACCTCCAATCATTAATTTACTAATCATTGTCCCCTATTTTTGTTTATTAGCTCATTTGAACTTTCAGTATTAACATATATACTAATGTGTTATTGTGATAGTGAGAAGATGGGCTAATAAATGATTGAAACTCACTTTGTGGGTACAAAGTAGCTCATAAATGCTTAATATTAATGACAGTTTTGGCTTAGTATTTCTGACTCAATCTGGATATCTACTCATCCAAGACATACTAGGTTCTCTTTCTATTTTTAAATATTTAATGTACCATATCAAACATTTTATGATTCTCTCTGTGACTGATTGATTCTACCTTAGATTTCTCCATCAGGATGGGCCGAGAGATCCATGACAACCCAGAAATGATGTTTTGATTCATTCCTGATTCAAGGACAGTATTGCCTGTTTATCACATTTTTCCTTCCTCTGGGACATGGTTCTTGAGAAGAAATTGTGTTAAACTGGAGAGATTATACCTGAATTCAAGAACTGAATATTGCTAACAGCAAAGATAACATTTTTCCATAGACTAAGACAGATAATGTAGATAGCTACACCTTTCAAATGGTTCATATTGGTGATTCACCCTTTTGGAAGTCTAATTCTTTGGGCCTGCTAAACTATTCAGATATCAGGGCCTAAGGTGAACCCAAGGGTCAACCAACCTAGGAATAGCCAGGAAGTCAAACGGCAGACACCACCACCACTCCTTCCCTCATTGATATCCAGAAATGGAGAAAAGTTAGGTGGGAAGAGTAGGAAAAGAGAAATGGAAGAAACACATCAGGATCAAGGGTTGGGGGACACAGGCATTTTTCTTATGTAACCCCTGTCCCAAAGTCCATTGGTATGGGAGGCTCTCCTTACTGATGGAGATGAAGGCTCTGCCCTGTGTAAAGGACAGAGAAGAGTTGGTGAAAGGCAACAACTCCAGGTTTCAGTCTTCATCAAGTTCCCTTTGGGATTCTTCAGGGTCAGTCCAACTTCACTTCAGGTTGCTAAAGGAAAGATCCTAGGAAGATATGAGTGGAGCTTATAGCCTCCATCATGTTCCTATCTCCAGCTTGCTCTACTAAAAACTATGAGTTTTCCCCTTGGGTAAGATCCACTATACTCTTGGTTGAGCTGAGTTACTTCCTAGAGGGAGAACTCATTTACTTTGTATTGTGTGGTATACATTCTCCTATGTATACCTTCTCTGCTTTTCTGTTTTGCTACTAATTTGGATAAATGAGTTTCTTTGCTATTCATTACATGTGTTCATTGAAGAATTTGTATTCGGGGAAAAAAAAAGGAGGGTGAAGCCTTGGATATAGAACCTTGGGTTCTCCATCCCCCCATCCAAATGACAAAGTGGTCAGAAGTTAGAGGGAACCCAATCATATCCCCTAGACCAGTGGTTCTCAACCTGTGGGTCGTGACCCCTTTGGGGGTCAAACGACCCTTTCATGGGGGTCGCCTAAAACCATCAGAAAACATTTATTTCTGATAGTCTTAGGAACCGAGACATTGCTCCTCTATCTGTCTCCAGGTGGGTCCGCCCACATGCAGATATGCCCACATATGAGTATTAAAGGGTTGCAACACTAGGAAGGTTGAGAACCACTGCCCTAGACTAATACTATTTAAGAAAGCATATAGATATAATTCTAGGCCAGGAACCCCTCTCTCTGAGAAGAACAAAATTACCCCAGGCCCCAACTTTCTGCTTGGCCTGCTGGAAGAAATGAAAGTCTTCCTTGAAGGTCCCTAAAGGGGACAAACGCTAAAGAGTTCAGAAGAAGACTGATGAAGACTGGAGCTCTCTGGCCTTTCACCAACTCCACCCTGCCCCTTACACAGGGCAGACCTCCATCTCTACCAAGAAGGAGAGAGTCCCACATGAATGGGCTTCAGGACAGGGGTTACACTTAGTTACCCCTTTGACTCTCACACTGGTCCATTCTTTCCTTTTGTAACTACCCCCAACCCTACCAAACTACTTCTTCCAGTTGCTTCCCAAGAAAACCTGAGGGGACACCTACAAAGAACACTGTTAATAGTAGCTATAACTAGGGCACCAAAACTTTGACCCAGGTAAAAACACTGACAACATACATACATAGAAACAACTAGGCTTAATTAACATGAATAATAAGAAGCTACTAAATGGCTCTCACTTCTTTTCTACCTCAACTCACCCTGAGTTCTTCTCCCTCCTTCTCTATTCCAACCCTTCCTCCCCCCCTTCCCCAACTCCCACAAAAACCTCTACCATTGCCTCTCTTTCCTACGTAGCTTTCTACAGATGTATTCTGTGTGGTGATGTGCTGGTAAATGTTTAACAACTGGCTTTCCAAAAAACAAGATACACATTTAAATTTAATCTGCATTATTATCCCTTCTCCATCACTTTCTTAAGTCTAGACAATCAACAAGACAACAAATCAAACCCTGATTTATAGCATTTGCCAGTTTCTGGGGTGCAAATGTTTACAGTGAAAATTTAACAATTTGCTTTCATAAATCAGGAGAAGCTGGTTCCAGCGCATTCCTGAATGACACATTTTTGCACCACTTCCTGGGGAAGGGAGTGGTGCAAAAATCGCTTGTTAGTGACTATACTTTAGATTTGCTTACATGTATTTATAAATTAAAGGTGCAACCTTGTTAGATTTCCATATAAAGACATATTTAGGCCCCCATAATCAGAAAGACGAAGGCTAAGAAGGTATTTTCAAAGCATATAAGGTAAAAAAAAAAATCAGTACACTTTTTCACAAAATCCTGGAGTACTAAAATGAGGGGAAAGGGACCTTTGATTGCTGATAGTGGTAGTTTTAGGCCAGATAAAAGGACTGTGAATAACTTTGTAAGACTCATTATCCCAAAGAGGTGTTTTAAGTTTGAAAACGTTAATGGGTTTAGAAAAATTCTTGGATAATACGTCCACATTATATTATCAAGGGAAACTAGGAACTTTGACACATGCCACTAATTCATGAGACTGAGATCAAGGAGATTAACCACAGTTGACAAGGGTGATAGCTGCAATGCCAGAATAAAACTCCTGAAAAAGATACTGGTAATGCAAAGGCTCAAAGAAGAGCCCAAATCCCCAACCTTCCAATATCCATTAGAAACTTCATCACTGTTATCCAACATAGATACAAAAGGCTATTGACAAATGAAGATGTAGCCTAAATCTTAAATCAAACAGCAAGCCCTCTTTGAGGTCTCTCCTGGTTGCCCCAGCTCCTAGTGCCTCCCCAACAACAAAAATATGAACCTTGTATTTATTTTCTATATATTTTTGTGTATGTCCACAGCTACAGAATGGGTACTACACACCATTGGCCCAATTATTTAACCTAAGTTTTAATTTTCTTATTTGTCCAGTGGAGAAAATGTAGCCTGCCCTAGCTACATTAGAGATTGCTACAGAAATCAAATGAGACAATAGGGGGAAGTGTCTTGAAATGTGCAAACTGGTTTCCAAGTAAAAGATTTTAAGTATAAGTATTACATCTCTCCCTCGCATCCCATCCCAAGAATGTACAGTCCTTGAGGGCAATCAATCACCATATCAACAATCATTAAGAGACTTTTTATTTACCAGGTACCGTGCTAGGCACTTAGGAAACAAATGTGAAGAACAAAATAGTCCTACTCTTAAGTAACTTAAACTCAATGGAAGGAACAGGTACCTACCTAGGTATAGAGGATAAATAGTACAAAGGAGCTTGAGAGGGAGGACACTAGGCACTGGAGAGGGATCAGGGAAGGCTTCATGTAGAAAGTGATGCCTGAGATCAGGAAATATCATTCATTCTTTGTTTGTATCTCTGTGCCTAGCACAGGTAGGTGCTTAATACATGCTCATTGAATTGAGTTAAACATCAGTAACAGGTGGCAAAAGCATCATAATTTCTCAGTGTCACTGGGATAAAGATGTCTGAAACAGTACTCTGCATATAAAGTAGGCATTCCATAAATCTTTGATGATTGATTGATTGATGCGTCTATCCTGGGAATAATTAAAGCTGATTAGTAGCCTAAGCCAAAGCTGATCTAAGGACTTTGTCAGGCCCTTCTAGAGGTGTCTATGGGACATAGGGACAAATCTCAGGGAATGGGTACCCACACACCCTCAACATTTTTATGCCGAAGAAATCTGGTAACAATGAACACGAAAGGCAATTGAGAAGGTTAAAAGAAAACAATATCAGGCAAAAGGACAATGGCGTACGTGTGTGTGTGTATCTGTGTGTGTATGTGTTTAAGGGGGAAAGCAGACCAGACACCTAGCCCCAGGATGCTAAACCAATATACAGGAGCTTCATAAGGCATCTGCTGCTTAGGATCATAATTTAAGGGACCCTATAGGCCATCTAGTATAATCCCTTAATTTTATAGAAGGGCAAACTGAAACCCAGAAAGGTTAAGTGAGACAGCTAGGTATTGGATAGATAGAGCACTGGATTAAGAGTTAGGAAGACCTGCATTCAAATCTAGCTGCAGACACTTACTACTTGTGTGACCCTGGGCAAGTCATCTAACCTCTACTTGCCTCAGTTTTTTTTTTTCATTCATTAACTGGAGATAATATTAGAACGATACTACCACCTATATCCCTGAGTTATTATAAATATAAAATTCAATAAAATTCATTAATCACTTTGCAAAACTTGCTATATAAAGCTAGCTATTAGTATTACTACTACTACTATTACGACCATCATTATCACTATTATTTGACTTGCCCAAGATTGCATAGGCAGAAAATAGCTAAGGTGAAATTTGAGCCCATTTCCTGTCACCATGGGACCACCCTGCCTCCTGCTCTTCTCCACCCTTAAATCCCTATGTCAAAATCACATTGTCACAGTGGCAAAAAGACAGTCCACTTCCTTTCATTAGCCATGGCACAGAGATGACTCTTTGCTATGTAATGTGTTTAGGATACTGTCTACCAGCCCAGCTGATTTCCATTGCCCCAGAAAAACGGCCTCAAAAACACAGCCTCTGCTACCCACCCACATCTAGTGCATACAGCATGCCTTTCCCAGGACCAGTAGGCAAATGGCTTCCAGAATAGCTGACTTTCCTCCTAATGTTCATTGCCAGTCATTGTTGGGAAACGTACAACTCTCAGTCTGTCAAAAGGAATTTTTTTCTTAGAAAAGACAGAGAAAAATGAGTGTTACAGAAAGGCTCACCTTCTTACTTGTTGGTAACATTTGTGGGAGATGAACTCTCAGATTTGAAAGGATGGTTGTGGCCTCTTGCTGAATGATTAGCGACTAACACTGAAACACACAGTCTAAGAGAACGTTTGCCTTGTGATTGAGATGGCTCCTATTATACTGTGGTATAAAGGAAAGAGCATTGAACTTGGAAACAGAAAACCTATGTTTTATTCTATTCCCAAGTCTGCCACTTGATAGTCAGGTGACCTTGAGCGGAGTGGGAAGGGACCTCAGAAGACACCCAGTCCAAACCAAAGCATCTACACACAGAGTGAGACCTGGCAGTTATCATCCTGAAATCACCTTGCAATTCAAAGGACAGGAACAAGTAACATGAAACAGAATTCCATCATAGGCCATCATCACCACAATAACATAGAAAAAGGATTCCCCAGGTGAGGGAGGGAGGGGGGTTGGTGCAAGAAACCTGTCAAGGGGGTATAGAATATAATAAATTACTCTCTATATTTGGAAAATAACTATTTCATCAAACTGAAGCTAATCATTTTCATTTCTTATGTATATATGCTTGGCTTGGCAAACTCTAGAATTTATTTCCTTTTATATTGAATGGAGACATAAAAGGTTTATTGAAATCCAAAGGGCATAGGGACCAAAGAGGAACAGAAATTCCTGCCACAAGGATATGAAATTTTCAGGATGTAGGCCTGGTTGGCCTCGATAAACTAACTTGCTTCCTGAACATCTGAATGTCTATCAAGGAAGGTCAATGGCCTTGGAGGAATTAGGTCCAAATGGTTTTTGTTGTTGTTGCTGTTGCTGTTTTAACAAATAAAGAAATCTACTTGATTCATACTTATTTTATAGGGTATCTTCCCATCAAGCAGGATTTCACTGGAGTCTGTCATGGTCTTACAATCTCAGCATATGTTTGGCATGAATTGTAATGAAATCAAGACCTCTTTGGAAAAGCCTGATTTGGCTATTACCACTCGGGAGTTAATTTTTCAATCTTTCCATCCCTTGCACACATCTAATTCTAGAGACTGATTGAAAGGTCTGTAGTCATGTCACCATCTCAATGCAGAACTTGCTAAACACTTTTTTAAAAAAAAGGCAAACAACAAAAAACAAACCCTGACAACATTTTTCCATAACCTTCTACCCATAGATGTCTTCCCTTTGAGAAATCAGAGGGGTATCCATACAGTGAGAATTACTTTGACTAGGCTTTACTTGATCTCAAACTTATTTCTGGTAGAAAAGTACCATCTGGTGGCTAATTGTGAAACTACTCGCGTGATACATTTGAAAAAAGATGTAAAACCAACTAGCCTTTCAGAATTTCAATGGAAATATTTCTCAAAGTCCAAATGATGGGACAACACATAAATTAACACCAGTCTCTTTTAATATTCTTCATGACGAGTGAGTATGCTTGTAAAATTCCAGCATAATCTTGTATCTTCATTTCTCCTTATTTAGCTTCCATATAACACACAGATTCGTTCTTTCACTTTCTTTATTCCCTTCCTTTCTTTTTCCTTTTGTTCTTTCTTTTTCCTTCTCTCTTTTCATTTCTTCTCTTCATCGTCTCTCTTTCTCTGTGTGTGTCTCTCTCATATCTTTTCATTGTTGTTGATCAGTCATTTCAATCACGTCTGACTCTTCATGACCAGATTTGAGGTTTTCCTGGCAAAGATACTAGTGTAGTTTGCCATTTCCTTCTTCAGTTCATTTTACAGATGAGGAAACTGAGGCAAACAGGTTAAGTGATTTGCCCAGGGTCACAGCTAGTGTCTGAAGTCAGATTTGAACTCAGGAAGATGATTCTTGCTTACTCAAGGCTTCTTACTCACTGAGCCACCTTGCTGCCTCCTCTATGCACATTTGTGATTTATTTCATTGGTTTAGAGCAGTGGTGTCAAACTCAGATAAAAATGAGGACCACCAAATCATATATAAAAAACCCTACAACTGCATATTAACTTAGAAGACATATTGACATTATCTATGCTCTATTGTATTTTTATTTATTGTGTTAAAATTTTTCAACTGACGCTGAATGTATTGAGCAGAACCAGGGTAACACCGATCCTGTGTACAATGCAATAGTGTAACAGCAACACTGTGCAATGACCAACTTTGATCTTCTCAGCGATGCAATGATCTAAGACAATTCCAAAAGACTCCAAATGGAATATGCTATCCACATCCAGAGAAAGAACTATAGAGTCTGAATGCAGATCAAAGCATACTATTTTGACATTTTTGTTGCTTTTTTCCTTGTGTTTCTCCCTTTTTTTCTGATTCTTCCTTTTACAACAAGACTAATGTGGAAATGTGTTTAATATGACTATACATGTATAGCCTATATCAGATTGCATGCCATCTTGGGGAGGGGGGAAGGAAGGGATGGAGAAAAATATTTGGAACTCAAAATCTTATAAAAGTGAACGTTGAGGCATTCCAGGGGGCGGAGCCAAGCTGAAGAAGCAGGAAAAATCTGCAGCTCCCACATAGCCACCTCAAATACTCATAAAATATGACTAACAAATTTTAGGGCTCCAGAACTCACAAAAGTACAGAAAAACACAACTCCCACTGAAGGCAGCTCGGCAGGCGGGACAGGAAGGGTTCATCACAGCATGCTGGGGGCAAAAACCAGCCCGGCCTGAAACCACGGCTTGGCCAGGGGGATGGACAGGACAAGCTGCAGCTGGAGCCTTCAGGAAAGTGCATCAGCAGCAGCTATGGCAATTTCCAGAATTATCAAGCCATAAGAAATAAGGACTAAGTGAAAGGTTAGTGAAACTCAGCTAAATGAGGGGGAGAGGGTCCAGCTGAACTGCCCCCAGGGCAAGGAAGCAGCAGAAGCGGTGCAGCTGCCTCCACATGGTTGCTTCAGAGCTCATGGCCTGCAGATTGCAGGGGGGCCAAGCAATCATTCAGGGGCTAAGTGCTCTTGCCTTGCCTAGATCAGGATCGTGGCCTTGGGTGGTGGTCCTGAGGTGCATTTTCAGTGAGCCAAAGCTTATGGGGTCTGCGGCAGCCTCCTAATAGCTCCAGCAGCTGCAAAAACCCCAGCGATTTGGGACAGAGCTTTCCCCTCTGGAAGCAGAGTTCCACAGAGCTAAAAAGTCAAGTAATTGGCTGGCAACATGAGCAGGCAAAGGAAGTGAAGTAAGAATAACAATCCAACTTTAGGATCCTTTTTTGGGGACAAAAGGTATCAAAGCATGGAACAGGAAGAAGACAACACTGTCAGAACTCCCACACCAAAAGCTTCCAAGAAAAATGTAGACCGATTACAAGCCATAGAGCAGCTTAAGAAGGATTTTGAAAACCAAATAAGATAAGTAGAGGAAAAATTGGGAAGAGAAATGAGAATGATGCAAGAAAATCATGAAAAGAAAGTCAACAACCTGACTGAAGAAAATAACACCTTAAAAAATAGATTAACTCAAAAGGCAAAAGAGCCCCAAAAAGTTAATGAGGAGAAGAATGCCTTAAAAAGTTGAATTTGCCAGATGGAAAAAGAATCTCAAAAGCTTTCTGAAGAGAATAATTCCTTCAAAATTAG
>CM053582.1:246912004-246947151 GCA_028627135.1 Pseudochirops cupreus
TGAGGAGGAAAGAAGGGAAAAAATCTGGAACTCAAAGTTTTAAAAACAAATGTTTAAAAAAATTGGTTTTTTACATGCAACTGGGAAATATAGGCACTGGGGTATAGAAATCCATCTTGCCCTACTAGAAAGTTAGGGGGGTGATGGGGAAGGATATAAGAAAGAACAGATTAGCAGAAGGGGTAGTCAATGGGCTTGCTATTTTGGGGTGGGGGTAGAGGAAAGACAGGGAGAAAAAATTGTAACTCAAAATCTTGTGGAAATGAATGTTGAAAACTAAAAATAAATTAATTAATAACAAAGTAGCTGTTCCAAATTTCTCTTTCTCACTCATCTACCATGAAACTTCCTCCCCAATTGTCTCTGCTGAAGATCTTGATTCATACTTCATAAAAAAATCAAGACCTTTCACCAAGAGCCCTTTTTTTCTCCCCACCTCTTTATCTCATAGGCCTCACATTCTTCCTCACTATCTTTTCCATTTCAGTCTCTAGCAATGAAGTAGTCCTTCTATTTGCCAAGAGCAATCACTCTACATGTTCCCTCTAATCTTGTCCAGCAGATTACTCCCACCATCTCCCCATCTCTAACATCCAATCTCTCTATATCTCTTGACTCCTTCCTTGATGTCAACAAATGTGCCTATGCCCCCCTAATCTTGAAAAAAAAAACTCATATACACATACAAGTGCCACCTTTATCACCTCTCACATGAAATAGCCTCTTCATTGGTCTGTTTCCCTCAAGTGTTTCAACATGTCAATCTATCTTCCTCAAAACTTCCTAAATATTTTTCTAAAATATATACCTAACCATATCACCTCCTCATTTCTCTCTATCCTTTCTCAATAAACTCCAGTGGCTCCATTTTGCCTCCATGATCAAATATAAAAAGTCCTTTAGCATTTAAAGCTCTTCACAACCTGAGTTCTTTCTACCTTTCCAGTCTTCTTGTATGCATTTCCATGAACTCTATCATCTAACCACATTGACCTATTTGCTGTTCTTTTCCCATGGCACCCCATCTCTTCTTCCTATTCCTTGGCACTGGCCATTCCCCACTTCTGGAATGGTCTCCATCACAACCTCAGATTCTTAGAATCTATGGCTTCATTTAAGACTCTGTTAAAATGCCATTTTCTCTAGGAGACCCTTCCAGGACCTCCCACCAATTGATGCCTCTTCTTTCTAAGGTTTCATCTTCTCTGTATTTGTCTTCTGTGTTCTGATTTATATATGTTACTCCCCTCCCCCACATTAAAATGTCAGCTTCTTGAGATCAAGTACTCTTTTTTAAAAACTTTTCTTCATATCCTCAGCACTTAGCACAGTGACTCATGGTTGTTTTTGTTATTCAGTCATTTTATTCTCGTCCAACTTTTAGTGACAGCATTTGGGCTTTTCTTGGCAAAAGATGCTGGAATGGCCTGCTATTTCCTTCTTCAGCTCATTTTACAGATAAGGAACTGAGGCAAAGAAGGTTAAGTGATTTGCCCTATAGCTATTAAGAGTCTGAGGTCAAATTTGAGCTCAGGAAGATGAGTCTTCCTGATTTCAGGCCCAACACTCTATCTATCTGCTGCCCCACCTAGAAGCCCCACTGTGCCTTGTCATTGACATTTAACAAATGCTTGCTGATTGATATACTGATGCTATAAAATGGGTCAAAAAATATTTGCAGTTTAGTAACTTTTTAAAAGTATAATGTCAAATTGTGTTTCTGAATAGATGTATCAATTCAAAGCTCTAATACCAGTGCCTTACTATGCCTATCTTCTCATGGTGCTTCCAATAATCATTATTTACATCTTTGGGTAGGAGGTAAAACCTTAGACTCATTTAATTTACATTTCTGTAACTAATGGTGATTTAGAACAGTCTTTATAACTTGCATTTCTTCTTTTGAAAACCACTTGTTCATATCTTTTGGCAACTTATCTATTGGGGATTTCTCTGCCTTTTCAAATGAAAAAGTCTGAACATAACTTTTGTCAGATGCTCTAGGTCAGGGGTTGGGAACTTGTGTTCTAGGTCCTTGGATGTGGCCCTTTAACTGAGTTCAAGTTTTATAGAACAAATCATTTTATTAAGGGGATTCGTTCTATGAAGTTTGGATTCAGTCAAAAGGCCTCACCCAAAGACCTAGAAGGCTGAAGGGTCCTCCCATGCCCCTTTCTGGGTTATTATTATGAATTTGACAACCTGACACTTCCCTTAGTTACTGGGTAGCTATTTCTTTTCTGGTTATACTGAAAACCCTGGGCCTTTTTGCTCTTACCATACATTATGACAAACATCTGTCCACAGACATGTAGGAGACTATAGACAAATGGAACCATTAAAAACTTCAATTGCTCATTGCTTCATTGCCATAAGCCTAATTTCTGCTTTGTTAGGGAGAGATGACAATTTGATTCAGGAGAACACTGCATTTGATCTGTTGGGTTGCAGACTTTGGAAAAGTCTCAAGAAAGTGAGAGATGTAAACAACAGGCCCTCTGTCTCCTGATGCTTAAGGGGAAACTAGCTGTGTGAACCTGGGCAAGTCACTTACCGTTGTCTGAGTTCCTCATCTGCAAAATTAGCTGAAGAAGGAGATGGCAAAGCACTACAGTGTCTTTGCCAAGAAAACCCCAAATGGGGTCACAAAGAGTCAGATACAACTGAACAACAACAATTCCTGAGGCTTAAGATTTATGTAGGGACAAATTTTACATGTGTTAGTCAGATGTGAAACAAATAGAGTGATACAGAAAATTCTAAGAGTAACTAATAAATGGAGATTAACCAAGTACCAAAGTATATGAGGTAAGAAGGGACAAGTATGGCCCACAGATCTGTAATATTCAAATATTAAAGAAGGAGGTTAGTCTACCCCAAAACGTCAAACATACAGCAACACTCCTGAACATTCCTGAACCAGATTAAAAAGTAACTGGAAAATATTTAACAAAATAAATAAAAATACAATAGAATATAGATAATGTTAATATGCAGTTTTCTAAGTCAATATATAGCATAAATATAAAGTAAATTATTATGAATATATACAAAACATTTAAATACAAAGTATTTAGAAGGAAGGACCCTAGAAGTTGAAGAATCAGGCAAGGCTTCATGCAGAAGATGGTGATGTGATTGTTAAATTACTGCAGGTTTGAGCATAGATGATTGAACATACATTATCTGAGCAATAAAACATAACAGATTATGCCTTTCCAGGCAATTAAGGTATACACAATATGGGATAAGACTTAAAGAAAGAGAAGGACTCTGATGCAGAATTAAGGAGGGCAGGCATTTCAATCATGTAGTTTGCTCAGTTCAAATGTACAATGATGGGAGATGGGAACAAAAGCTAGAGTGCTGTATACGTGGAACAGAGAGAATTCTACTTGATTAAGATTTCTCAGTATGAGAATGGGAGTCATGTCCATTTAGGCTAGAAGGATATATTACAGCAGGAGTGGAGAACCTTTGGCCTCATGGCCACATTTGGCCCTCTAGGTCCCCAAGTGCAACCTTTTGACTGCATCCAAGTTTGGCTTAGAGCCTGATTATATAGGGCTTTAAACGCTAAACAGAAGAGTGAAAACTGAGGCACTATTTAACAAGAATACTTAGTTGAAAGTACAGTCATCTATATGAAGCAATAGATAAGAGTGTCTGGATTAGAGTCAGGAAAATTTGACTGGCTTTAAGACATTTACTAACTGTCTGCCCGTGGGCAAGTCACTTAACTCCTGTTTGTCTCAGTTTCCACATATGGAAAATGGGGAGGATAGTACCTACCTCAAAGGGTTGTTGTGAGGATCAAATGAGATCATTGTAAAGCATTTAGCACAGCGTTTGACACATTAAATGCTAAATAAATATTAGCTATTGTTGTTATTAATATTATTATTAAAATAGGAAACTTCCAGATGATGCACATGAGTGGCACTTCAAGTCAAATTCCTCTTTAGGTTCAGTCCATCTGGCCCTTCCCCCTCACCCCCCAACAGCAGCTTCCTTAGTAACCTGAAGTCTTGGCCTCTCTAAATTCTCTAAGCTGCTTGTCCTGGGTACATTTGATGCCATTTTTGCTGGGTTTGATTCTAATTGTAACAATTGTACTGACCAATAGTCATAATGTTGTGAATAATGAAATGAGGTCTTCTCCAAACCACCTAACAAGGGATGATATTCCAGTTTCATCAGAGGAAAAGAGGCTAAGGTACCACAAGGTATTTGCCAAAGTCAGATAGAAAGTGAGGGGGGAAGACATAGGAGAGAATAGACTGGGGGAGGGGGATACACTGGGATGGCTGTTTTGGGGTGGTGGGTAGGGGAGAGATAGGGAGAAAATATGTAACTTAAAATCTTGTGGAAATGAACGATGCAAAATAAAATAAAATTTAAAAAATCAAATCAAATAAAAAAAAAATAAATAAAGTCAGAAAGGCAAGGAGCCTGGGGATCACAACTCAAAAAGCCTTTAGCTCAGTAGAATTTAAATGAGGCCGCTGTTGTCTTTGGAGGCTGGTTGGAAGCACCATTGTTTTAATAGGATTTCAATGGAAATCCATTCAACAAAGTTGCAGATGGAAGGGGAGTTTTGTTAGGAAATAGCCAGCAATTGCAAAGGGCACAGGGTGACTCCCATTTGTAAATTCTACTTCAAAGAAACAAAAAGCTGCTTTGTGCCCAGTGTAGCTCTCAAATTGTTGCTCTTCTCGGGTGGTTAAAGTCATTTAGCCTTTTCTTGCCTTCTTATCCCACCCCAGGCATACATTAATTGCCTAGAAAGGCATAGCCTGTCATGTTTTATTGCTCAGATAATATATGTTCAATCATCTCTGCTCAAATCTGCAGTAATTTAACAATCACATCACTTATATGGTGTACATAATGAAGCCATTTGGAGTGGTAAACTCATCTTAACCCCTCACTACCCACTAAGTAAGGCTCTTTTGTGTTCCCAAAACCACTTAGCACAGAAGGGCTTGTGTCTCATAATGAAATTCTAACATATCACATAGGATTGTTTGTAAATTGGCCTGTGTGGGAGTAAACCAGAGAACAGAGCATAAGAAACTGTCATTCACAAGGATGGGATGAAAAGATGAGTTGCTCAAAGGTTTACTGAGGAACCTGATAATACTAGAATAAAGTGACTGGGATTTTGGCAAATAGCCAAGGGACTAAACTTCTGACATAGCAGTTCTGTAACAAATTGCTAATAGTAGCTCATCTATCAACCCAATCTTTTTTGTTTTTCTTTTAATTTTCAGTTCCGAATTCTATGCCTCCCTTCCTCCTCCACACCTCCATAAGACAGTAAGCAATTAGATTTAGGTTATATATGAGCAATCATGTAAAACATTTCCATATTAGTAACTTTTTACAAGAAGACTTTAAAAAAAGAAAAAGAAGGGAAGAAAGAAAGTGAAGATAACATATCTTGGTCTATATTCAGATAATATCAGTTCTTTCTCTGGAAGTGGATCATATGCTTCATCATTAATCTTTGGAACTGTCTTAGATCATTGCATTGCTGAGAATAGTTAGGTCATTCACAGTTCTTCATCTTACTGTATTGCTGTTACTGTGTACAACATTCTCCTGGTTCTGCTCACTTCACTTTGCATCAGTTCATGTAAGTCTTTATAAGTTTTTCTGAAATCATCCTGCTTGTTGTGTCTTATAGCACAATAATATTCCATCACAATCATATACCACAGCTTGTTTCACCATCCCCCAATTGATGAATCCACCCAATCTTGAATAAATGGAAGTGATCACTGAGGAAAATGCATCAATTATCTCTGATAAGGATTTAAATTCAAGATATATAGGTAACAAACATAAATATATAACAAATGCAAAACACCATTCCCCAGTGGATAAGTGGTTGAAGAATATGAACAAAAAAGTTCTCAAAATAAGAATTGCAAACAATTAATAGTCATATGAAACACTGATCCAAATTACTAATAGTAAAAGAATTGTAAATCAAAACAATTTTTAAGGTTTCACTTCATACTCAGCAAATTGGCAAAGATGGCAAAATATGGAAATAACATTGGGGATGGGTAGGGGCTTTCAGAGAGATAGACACACAAACCTACTATTGATGGGACTGTGAACTGGCCCAACCATTGGAGAAAATAATTTGGAATTATGCAAAGAAATTGGCTAAAATGTTCATACCTTTTGACCCTGGGATCCAACTGTTAGTCATGTACCCTGAGGAGGTAAAAACCAAAAAAAAAGAAAAAAGTTCCTATATACACCAACATATTTATAACAACACTTTGTATAGTAGCAAAGAATTAGAAACCAAGTAGGTACCCAAGGGCAACTAGAAAGCTCAGATAATTGAGAGTTGGACCTGGAGTCAGGAAGACCTATGTTCAGATCCAACCTCAGAAACTTACTAGCTGTGTGACCTTGGACAAGTGACTTCACCTCTGTTTACCTAGGACACAGCTAAGTGGCTCAATGGACAGAGTGCTAGGCCTGTAGTCAGAAAGATTTTAGTTCAAATCTGTCTTCAAACACTTGCAACCTGTACGATCCTTGGGCAAGTCACTTAATATCTGTTTGCCTTGATCCATTAAAAGAGAAAATTGCAAATCATTTCAATATCTTTGTCAAGAAAACCGCATGAACAGCATGGTCCCCAAGTCACCAAGAGTTGAATACAGCTAAATGACTGAACAACAACAAAGGTGCCCATCATAGTATATAAATGTCATGGAATATGACTGTGCTGTATAAAATAATGAATGTGATTAATAGAGATCCACTGAAGATTTCTATAATTGGTGCAAAGTGAAGTTAACAGAACCAGCAAAACAATATTCATATTGATTGTGACAAATTAAATAAAAGAACAAGAAAATAATAGAAATTGAATACTATGAAATTATAATGACTGAGTTTAGCCCCAAAGAAATATGAAAATATTTGCAGAGTAGGGATACTATGAGTGTGGATACTCTACATAATGTCAGGCTTGGTAGATTTGTTCATCATTTTGCTCAACATTTTTTTTCCTTTTTTTTTATTTTTTGTTATAGGTGATAACTCTCTGGGAAGGGGAAAGAAAGATATTTCAGAAAATGAAAAAATAAAAAATATAAATATTTTGTTTTAATTATAGATGACACAAAGATAGGACAACTAGCTAACATAATGAATAAGATAATTTAGATCCTAAGTGATCTTGACTGGATGGAGCTAAAACTAGCAAGATAAAGTGTAATACATTACTAGAAAGTAATAAATAATAGAAATAAATTCCTAGAAAGTCTGGCATGTAGGTTCAAAAAAATCAACTTCCCAAATACAAAATAGAGGTAGCATGATTAGCAAGTTTGTCTTAGAGAAAAAAAATTGAGAGTTTTACTAAACTGCAAGCCCCATGAGTCAACAGGGAACTTCCTCCCACACCCCTCCCCTGCCAAAAAAAAATTTTACATCATCTTTGGCTACATTAAGAAAAGCTTAGACTTCTGAAATAAGGAGGTAATAGTTACACTGCCCTTTGAGCTAATTCTACCACTTCTGGAGTATTGTGGCCAATTCTGGGTACCCCAGTTATAAATAACACTGACAAACCAGAAGACATCCAGAGGACGTCTACAAAGAGGTAAAGATCCTAGAATCCATGCATTTGACATTTAATTGAAGGAACTGAATGATATTTAGCATAGAAAAGAGAAAATTCATGGATTATATGATCACTTTCTTCAAATATTGGAAGGGTCATCATATGGAAAAGGGATTAATTTATTCTGCTTGACCTCAAAGGGTAGAATTAGGAGTAATGGACAGAAGTTGCAAAGAGTCCAATTTAGGCTTGAGGTTGAGAAAAAATTGCTAAAATTAGAGCTTTCCAAAAATAGAATAGGCTGCCTCAGGAGGTAGTGAGCACCCTCTCACTAGAAATCTTCAAGCAAAAGTTGGATGATCACTTGTTTATGTTGGAGAGGGAATTCTTTTGTAAACATGGGTTATGTAAGATGGTCCCTGAGGTTCCTTCTGACTCTAGAACTTTGTGTAATTCTTATATCCCTGGCTTCCTTCAAGGTTCAATTCAAGTGCCTCTACATACATGAGGCCTCTTGAGTTCCCCTCACCTAGTAGTTAATTAGTATTCTTTCCCTGCTGAAAAATCTTTGCTCTTGACTCCACCACCACCATTCCCCTCCAGGAGAATGTAAACTCTTGGATGCTTTTGTATTATTTTTTGTCTTTGTATCCACAGCAACTATCACTGTGCTTTCTATTTTTCTATTCAATAGGCACTTAATAAGTTCATTGAGATCAGCTAGGTGGCACAATGGATAGAAGGCCAGACCTGGAAGACTCATCTTCCTGAGTTCCAATCTGACCTCAGATTACTACCTATGTGACTTAAACTTACTAGCTGTGTGACCCTGGGCAAGTCACTTAAACCCTGTTTGACTCAGTTCGCTCATCTGTAAAATGAGCTGAAGAAGGAAATGGCAAATCACGCTAGTATGTTTGCCAAGAAAACCCCAAAATGGGGTCATGAAGAGTTGGACACAACTGAAACAACTAAGCAACAATAAAATATGCACTGAAATTGAAAACCTACCATGCTACCTCTAATAGGAATGTGTACTGGAATTAGAGCTAGATGACCTTATATTTGAGTGCTGGCTCTGCTAGTTACTCTATGAGACTACAGAAAAATGACTTAAATAAGTTTCAGCTTCTTCATCAGCAAAATAGTGACAGTAATATTTGGCCACTACTATGTTAAGGAGAGTTCATTCAGTAAACTATGAAGCGTTGCATAAATGTGAGCTATCATTCTGGGGCTATCATTCTGCATAAGTACAACCCCCATCTTAAAACTAAGACATTAGCCACTAAGAGCAAAATTTGCTTACCTTCAGAACAGATTCTCAGTTACTCTCCATCAAGGGGATACGTTTACTCTTGGAAATAGAATAGACATTATATTGCTAATATAGCACAGTATGGTGGACTTTGACATGGTACAGAAGATTGTTGCCTCCATGTTGCTTTCTGACAGGTCCAGGGAAGAATCCTTTCCTCTGCTCCCCCTTTTCAACTAAAATTGTTTTCCTCCACTGTTTTGTCAATAACGTCATAAAATTCCACTTTGGACCCATAGTTTTAATCTCCCTCTCCACATTTTCTTTACCTTCATTATTGGAACTTGTCTGCTAAAATCTAAGATACACAGTTTGAGTGGGTTAAACATTATCATATAGTGAGTGGATTTCAAGGTACAAAATAGAAGATATTCTTTTGTTGTTGTGTATTTTTGGACTGGACTTGGTACAAGTTACTCTGCAACTTGTAGTCATAAAAAACTACCTGGAGCACTGAGATGTTAAGTGACTTGCCAGTGTCACACAGCCAGTGTGTGCCAGAGACAGGATTTGAACCCAGATCTTCTTGGCTCCAAAGTTGAATTTCTACTCATTAACAAAGCTACCTCTTTAGATATGATTTTAAAAAATTAATTTAGCAACCTATTGTTTGGCTAATTAGGTCAGATTTCTGTCAGGGTTCTCTCTTAGAGTGCCCTAACTTACCAGCGGAGGCAACTGGTTACACACACAACTCACTGACCCTAGAGTACCTTTCAGGAACAGAAGAGTCACGGCTCTGAGGTCCAAACAGAAAAGTTTATTAAGGTCTCTCCATGGGGAAGCCTTAAAGCTATATACTAAGGCAGGCTTCCAAAGATGCCTCCCAGCCCTAGGTCTTAAATAGACCCCAGATCCACCTACCACAAGTGATAGAACCCAGCTGAACAGAATTGTGAGAGGGGGACGTGCAATTACGAGGGTTTGAAGACCCCAAGGTGTGGAGACGCCAATCAGGAACAGAGGGTATCCCCGCAAGAGAGTCCTGCGCAACGCAGTATCCCCTGGCGGGGGACAGTGCAATATGCCCTGACCTCCACGTGACCCAAATAATTCCCGGGCCTCAAACACTTCCCTGTGGCATAACACAACCACTTGCAATGTGAACCTCACAGATTTCCAACCATCCTTAACCCAGCAATTGCTGTAGCTGATAGACTTGGGTTATAAAGGGCTTGGAAAGAACCCTAAACCTTGTCAGAAGATCTGGATTTGAGTTCTAGCCTCATCCCATGATCTTGGGTAAATCTCCTTCCCTCTCCCAGCCTGGTTTTCCATTTATAAGGTTTGCATATTAATATTAGCACTGCATGCTTCAAGGGTTGTTGTGAGGCTCAAAGGATATAATTTAGTATGTAATGTGCTATTTATCTATAAAGTAATGTATTAGCTATTATATCAACTGGTATTATTGACTTTATTTTCCTTTTGTCCTGTATTCTTTCCCATCTCTGGAAAAAAAATCACCTCAATAGCTTCAGCTACTCTGCTCACCATCGAGTTGGTCAATCTATAATCACAAATCGCCCATTGCTCTCTTCCCTCCTCTTTTATTCCATTTCCAAAGGAATTTTCCAACTTCATCCTCTCTTCCTGTTTTCAGGTTCCTTCTTATAATCCCTGTAACAATTCACCATTTTGCCCCCAAGGCATCAAATACCCCTGTTGAGCTGGCAATATCAACCTCCTACGTTGATTTAAGAGTCTGGACTAATTCCATTCCTTACGTCTCCCTCTCCTTCACATTTACACACACACACACACACACACACACACACACACACACACACACACACACACACACACACACACCCCCACCACCACCACCAATAACAACAACAGCAACTCAGCATCTTCAGAGTAAATCCCATAGACTTCTATTATACTTTTGAAACACATTTATATTAGAACACAGAAAACTCCCAGGCACCACTATGGGGATATGAGAATCATTCTTCCACATGGTTAGCTTTAGGTTTTTGCTGTTTTTAGATTCATTTTGGAATGCTTCCCTGGGACACTGTGGGGAAATACATTTGCCAGGCACATGCTTTTGTAGGAGTAAAGTCTTGTTTTGCTGATGCATACACTTCAATCACAACTTAGTTCTTGATTCTTAGTTCATAGTTTTGGCTAAGATGGCCTATTTCAACACTTCTGCTTCCCTAAGAGACTTGAATCACTTGCCTCTGCTACCATTACTCACTTCTGTGGATGTAATAGGACTGACCTGGAAGATAACTTCTGGAAAAGAAATGACATAGCTCAGGAGTGTGAGAGGTGCTGAGTTCATGAAAGTCTAGGGGCATTTAGCCTTCTGGATTCTGAGTTAATTCTTTATATACATTTTACTTGCTCACTTCAATCTGTAAAAAATTATATAGTTTGGACTTCAGACTTCATTTACTTCAGAGATGTTATCTGGCTGCTCATAAGAACTGAAATCCACTAGAAGCTAGATGTTGAAGTAGATACAGTGCCAGACCTCAAGTCAGGAGGACTCATTTTCCTGAGTTCAAATCTGGCCTCAGATACTTACTAGCAGTGTGACCCTAACTTAACCCTATTTGCCTCAGTTTCCTCTTCTGCAAAATAAGCTGGAGAAGGAAAAGGCAAACCACTCTGGTATGTTTGCCAAGAAAACCCCAAATGGGGTCACAAAGAATCAGACAGTACTGAACAACAAGAAAGCTATTTTCTTTCTTTTAAAAATATTTTTTTTCATTGTGAATTCAACAGTCATGAATAATCATAAACATTCCTAGAAACAAAAAACAGGGAAGACGTCTATATAAAAAAAGAACATTCAGGGTTTTTTTTTTAAGAAATACATGTGTTTATGTGTGTATTACACACAAATATACATATACGCACATGAGTTTAACAAAATAGTTTCAAAGTGTTCCTGTGTCTCCTTTGGTACATTTCTTCCATGTACCTTGTAAAATGCGTGTGTGTGTGTGTGTGTGTGTGTGTGTGTGTGTGTGTGTGTGTGTGTGTATCACTACCCATCAAGCCAACTCTCTCTCTGCACCTCCTAGTAGAAAATTTTCCCTATAACAAATTTATGGAGTCAAGCAAAACAGATACACCCACTGGTCATATCTGAGAAAGCATCTCTGGTCTATCACCTCTTTGCCAAGAGACACATCAAGAGGCTTAATCAGTAGCCTTTTGAAGACCTGATCAGTGTTTGGGTCAGAGTTCTGAGCTCTTTCAGGGTTGTTTCTTAGAGAACTATTTTTCCAGAGAAAATCTAAGTGTTGAAAATCATAGGATCATAGATCTAAAGCTGGAAGAGAAACTTATATACAGGCAGTAACTAGTAGAGCTGGGATTCAAACCCAGGCAATCCAATGCTCTTTCATGTATGCATATATGTGTGTATGTGCATACGTATATACAGACATACCAACATATATACATATTATATGCACATACACATATTCATATTTTTTTTCATTTTCAGTTCCAAATTCTTCCCACTCCTCCCTCCTCCCCAGCCCATTGAGAAGGCAAGAAAAATAAAATTCACTACAAATGTGAATAGTCACACAAAACAAATTTCCAGATTTGCTATGATTTATATAATCTAATGTTCTTTCCACTAAAACATATTTCTCTCCTAGGCCAGTACCCAGGGAGAAAAAGTGTTTTTCAGGTTTAAAGAGTTGTCAGCTGTATTCCTAAACAGTAAGGGCATTTATCTAAATCTGAATCAGGGTTTAAACGAGGTTTAAAGTTTTCTGATAAATATCGTAATTCTGAGCTTTCTTGACATACTTAATGCCATCTTTCTATACCTAATCAGACAAAGTCTGAACTCTCCAAAGCAAACCAAGAAACTAGCTTAATAATTTTGATGATAAAGGAATCATGATAGGTCAGACTCACCTAACCTTATTTCAAAATGTCCTAATTATGAAAATGTGGAAGTAACCACTACTTTAGCAGATGCCATTAAGAATACAGTATTTCTCCTATTCCTTTCTATCAACAGGCCCCAATATTCAGAGATATTAAGCATTCTAGATGACATATTACAAATCTGGGGAGAACAAAGTATTTTCTATTTTTTTTCCTTCTGGGAAAAAAATAGAGAAGAGTTAATTACAAATAAAATTTATCTTCCCAACCCCCTCCTCTCTCCCTGGCTAGAGAAGGATCTAAGACACAAATTCATTTGGCATTTTAGAGCTACATGATAAATTAAAATAATTATGTAGTGCCAAATGATCTAATTTTGAGGGAAAAAATCATTCAATTTAAACTTCCACTTTTCAGTTGACTTCGCAATTAACCTTGCTATTGCTTCAATCACTTAGGTTTATACCAACTAAGAGGGAACAGCTCAACCTTAAAGAAGCTTTTAGACCATAGAAAGTATTCTCTCAAAAACTGAACTTGAAATTTAATGATACCATGTGCTAAAAATTTTGCGCAGTACTTTCTTTTTAACATTTCTTTTGTTAATGGAAATAGCTGGATGATCTTTTTAAAAACAGTTGCAACAAAATTGTAAATAACACTTGCTATTTGCTTCAGTTAATATCCATTTTAAAATATTTGCCATTATTCTTTGTTTTTGAGGTTTGAAGAATATTTAAACAAAATCAGGAACAGAGCTTGTCTCTTCCACTTAAATTCTCTAAAAATATTGCATCCCAAAGTAGGAAAACAAAATTTAGACATTTTTATCTGTTGCAATTTGAGTTTGGAAACTACAAGCCTAGGTAAAATGGTTGACTTTAGGAACAAAGGACCAGGGAGACATCTAGTGGTTGGATCTAGGGACTAGAAATCCAACAGACTGGGGTCCCATTTCTTTCTCTTGTGTCACATTTGCTGCATGTCTAATAGCATTCACTTATCTCTTTGGCCTCCTTTGCAATATGAAGAACCTAGGATCATAGTTCTAGAACTGGAAGGTACCTCAGAGGTTATCTAGTATAACACCCTCATTTTATGAGGAAATTGAGGCACAGAGTTGGTAGGCGACCTGCCCAAGATCTCACAGGTATTAACACAAGCATGATTTAGAACCTGGCTGGGTTCCAGGTTATTCCAGGAGTTTTATCAGTTTACAATCTGGGGCTGGTGGGTTAGCATGAGAGATCTGGTGTAAATAGTTAAGTCTCATGATGATACTTCAACTTATCAAGGTATTCAACCTGTGTAAATACTTGATAAATACTTGTTGATATTAATGATATGTAGTGCTCCCTCCTCCTCCCAGATCACTGCCTTGTCATGGCAGAGGAGTATAGCTCAATGAAACTATAAGCTATGCTGTGCAGGATTACCCAAGAAAGGCAAGTCATAGTGGAGATAATCCCTTAAGAGATTCCCTCATAGTCAATAAAAGGTGAGAAAAGCAGTACTGGGATATAATCTCAAAAATGACAGAATAATGATATCAAGGCAAATCATTCAACATCACAGTAATTCAAGTCTGTGCTCCAACCACTGATGCCAAAGATACCAAAGTTGCTCATTCCATGAAGACTTACAACATCTCCTAGAAATAAAACCCCCGCAAAAAGATACCTTCATCAAAGGAGATTAGAATGCTAATGTAGGAAAACAAAAGGTAATTGGAATAATGGCAACTTTGGCCTTAGAGTACAAAATAAAGCAAGGCAGAGAATAATAGAGTTGTGTCAAGCTAACTCACTGGTCTTAGCAAATACCCTTTTTCAACAACCCAAGAGGCAAATCTATATATGAACATCACCAAATGGTCAATATAGAAATCAGATTGATTATACACTCTGCAGAACAAAGGTGGAAAAGTTCTATGCAGTCAGTTAAAATAAGACCTGCAGCTGACTGTGCCTCAGATCATGAACTCCTTCTTGCAAAATTCAGACTTAAATTACAGAAGTAAGGGAAATCAAACTATATAGGTATGACCTAAATAACATCCCTTATGAAGTGGAAGTGATGAAGAGATTTAAGGTATCAGACCTGGTAGATAAGAGTGCCTGAAGAACCAAGTACAGAGGTTTACAGGAGACAACCACCAACAAAACGAATCACAAAGGAAAAGAAGAGCAAGAAAGCAAAATGGCTGTCTGATGACGCTTTACAGATGAAGGAAGAAGGAAAGGGAAAGGAAAAAGGGAAAGATACCCAACTGAATGCAGAATTTTAGAGAATAGCAAGGAGAGATAAGGTTTTCTTAAATGAACATTGCAAAGAAATAGAAGAAAATAATAGTGTGTGAAAAACAAAAGTTCTCTTTAAGAAAATTAGACATATGAAGGGAATGTTTCATGCAATAATGGGAATTATAAAAGACAAAAATGGTAGAGACTTAACAAAAGTAGAAGAGATTAAGAAGAGGTGGCAAGAATATATTGAAGAGTTATATAAGAAAGATCTTAACGCTACCAATAACAACGATGGTGTGGTTATTGACCCAGAGCAAGACATCAAGAATGAAGTCAAATATCCCACACTAGGACCAGCAGAATACTTGGTCCAAAGACTTGTAAATTTTTAAGTAGATACTTGTTGGCATCGAGCTCTCTCTCCTTTCACTCACTGGCAAATTGGACTCCATAGTTTATTGAATGCTGCCATAATGCTTCTCCTGAAAGATGGCATTACCAATGGAAAGGAGAGGGGAGAAAGGGAAAAAATCTCAACATCTCCTATACTCTGCTGGAAGTGCAAAGAAAGTTAAGAAAGAATTCTCTAATATCTGAGTTTTTCCTTCACAGCTTAATTCCTTCTTAAAGAGATGACTGAATTGCTGTTTCATATAGGTCCAAGGAGTCTAATTGATTTAGCCAATCAGTCAGTCAGTTAGCTGACTGAAAGACCAACTAAAATAATCCTCAGATTAATTAATGATCCTCAGACTTTATTAGTGGACAGTAGGATACTTAACACCTCTTTTATAGATGCATCCCACAACTGATTGAGCTAGGAAATGTCACAGAATCAACACTGAAAAATACTGATGTAGTACTCATAAGTCACTATGCTACTTACTATGATTAGCATCCTGTTGCCAAGTACTTTGCTGAGTAAATTTATATTTAACACATATTAATATAATATTACCATGGCTTTGATGGATCCTCAGTGTTAGGAGGCTGAAAATTTTTGGCTACAGGGAAGAATATAATCCTTGTTTCAAAAATCTTTATCATAGAGATACTGTTATCGTAGTTTTAAGAGAAGGTCATGTTGGGGGAAAGAGTTGGTAATTGGGTATGAGTTTAGAAATGGCAAATCACCCTATAGTCAGAAAGGTGTATTTATTGTGATACATAAAAAGATTACATACTCTTATGTAATCTCCTTGTGGAATCATAGAAAGATTGCACATTTTGACTTTTTATCTGTGAAGACTCCCTCAACAAACTGTGGAAAGATACAACTATGTGTTAGCTTGGGAGAAGAGGAAGAGATGTTTCTTGTCATTAGTGGAGAATAACTGAAGACACAGAAGAGAGATGAAAAGATTTTTCCTTTCTGAGAATGCTATTTTCAACTTTTATCTTAGGAAAAGGAATTAAGAAAAGAGACTTGTTATCTTGAAACAGTATACAGTTTCCAAATAAATATAGTCAACTACTGATATTTCAAGAATTTGAGGTGACTTTGGTCATGATATTGGTCATATTGGTTCAGTATTTTTCTGTTGGTCAAAATATTGTAAATAATTTAATATGTACACACATCAATATGTATTGTTGCCATTATTTATTCATAAATTATATAGTCATTTAAGTGTGCACTTAAATATAGATGAGCAAGAGTAATTACTAATGAGAAGCATAAAAGAAGTGCAAGAGCTACAGTGTTAGCAGTATAGCCACAGACAAAGGGTTGAACCTGGAATACCAGCAGCTCATCTAAGGAAGCCCAACCTGAAGGAGTGTTGGTTGAGGGGAATAAGCCTAGATGAGGTGCTACATTTCAATGTCTATCAAATGCATTCCACCCAAAATTCCTGGATAAATGACGCTGGTAAGCAAGATAGAGGATATTTTTCTAGCTTAAAAGAAAAATAGCTGTGCTACCACTTTTGATAAATATGGCTATTTTCAAAAGATAAAAATTTGTTACAAACCAAAATATTACAATCAAATGATTCAAAATTTTGCTAATATATGACAAACAGAAGATAACTTGTTCTTTACTGGTAATTAATTCAAAACAACAACAAAAACATCAACTTTTAAAAAAGCAATTCAAATATGCACAAATACCACTTTCCGTACCATAATTCCACTTCAATACATAGTAAAAAGGCATTAAAGGCATTTAACAATGGAAATGGAAGACAAAAAGCTCATGAAAGATGTAAAATACCTGTAAAGATTTTTATGACAAAACTTGCATCAAGGACAATAGAACCACCATATTTGGACTTCACTATCACAGTCCCAGATAGGTGTACTTCTTGAAGTAGTAGAAGCCATATTGAAATAAAGATAGAAAAGGCAGCTGGATGAAATCAGCTATATACAACTCAACAAGGTCTGTGCTAAACACAATACAATTTTGAGGTTGTTGATTCTCAAGGTATCAAATAAGGAGATAATACCAAAGGAAGGGAAAAAGCTTGGAACATCCTACCAAAAAAAAAATAACCAATGGTCTTTTCTCGGTTTTCATCCTTTCTGACTTCTCCGTAGCATTTGACTGTTGATTACCCTCCTCTGTATATACTCTCTACTCTGGATTTTCCTGACACTTTTGGCTCTTCTTCTAACCCATCTAGTATTCCTTCACTAAATCTCATCCATGTCTAACCTCCCAACTGTAGATCATAAAACTCTGTCTGAGGCCCTCATCTTTTATTTCTCTACATCAGGAGTTCTTAATCTGGGATCCAAGATCTTTTTAATATCTAAAAACATTTTAATAACTATTTTTAGTACAAATTATTTCCTTTGTAATCCTATGCATTTTATTTTATGCATTTAAAAGCATTATTCTGAGGAGAGATCCACAGACAATGGAGATTGCCAATGGAGTTGCCAACACACACACACACACACACACACACACACACACACACACGAGGCTAAGAAATCCTACTTTATGTCTACCCTCAGTGATGTTATCAGACCTAGGTTCAGCTATCATCTTTATGAAGATGACTTTAAGATCTATATCATCAATGATTTACTGGACATTTATAGATGTTTTATCAACATCTCAAATTCTTATTCAAAACAGAATCCATCTTCTCCTAAACTCACCCCTATTCTCAACTTGCTCATTAATCTCAATGACACTACCATCCTCTAATCACTCAAGTTCACAACTTCAAATGTTATAAAATGGTCTCCATCTCTCACTTCACCTTATCACCTATATCCAATCAGTTGAGAAATCCTGTTGATCCTATCTGCACAACATCTCTCACATCCATTTCTATCTCTCTACTCACACAACTATCAATCTGATTCAGGCCCTCATCACCTCTTACCCAGATGGGCACACAGAAAAAGCTTAGTAAATCTTACTAATTTAACCTAATTATAATTGCCCTACCACCAGTCACTCACTTCTCCAATACATTCTCTACGGATGACAAAGTGATCATGAAGCACAAGTCCATGACTTGCCTGCTCAAAAAGTCCTAATAGCTCTCTACTGATTCCAAGATAAAAATCTCACTCTACTTGGCATTTAGTTCCCTTCACAAATTGCCCCTAGTCAACCTTTACAAACTTCATATATGTTACTCCCTGCCACATTCTCTCCCCACCAAACTCGTATTTTAGCTACTTTTTTACAAGACACACAACCATTGCTGTACCTTTGTACAAGCTAGCCCTCCACCCAGAATGGCTTCCTTTTCACCTATGCCTGGTAGAATTCCTCAATTTTTTCCAAGCTTCAAATACTATCTCATAAATGAGGCCTTTCCTAATCCCTCCCTCCACCAGCTGCAAAGTATTTTCTCCTCACTTCTGAATTAGCTTGTATTTATTTATGTACATGTTGTTTCTCCAAAAAGATTATAAACTCTTTGAGAGCAGGGACTATTGTCTCTACCCACAAATCCTAGCATGATACATTGCACATAACAGGAAATTAATAAATGTTGACCAATCTACTAACCTATTTTCATAATATCTCTCCATACACACATGTTCAGGCCATCCTTGATGAGTTAACTACAGAGATAAAGCTTTCAGAAGCAGTATTTCACAATATAAAACATCTTTTCCCTCACACAACTTAGTGAATTTACACTTAGTTGACTATGAAATAGTACTTGATTCTGTAGAGCAAAACATCATCATGTAAAGGCTCTCCTCTGTCTCCAATGCGTGTCAAAATTATTTGTCTTCAAATATTAAATATCTGTGTTCAATTTCACTTACTGTCAATATAATTCAGGGAAAAAAATCACAAGGAGACATGTATTTGGCCAAAGGTATTTCCCAAGCCTTGGAAGCATTCAGTGTAGAGACTGAATTGAAGAGTCGTTCTCAGTAAATGCTACTCCAAATGATACTCTTTGTGGATGACATTGTGCTGCCTACATCAAGTCACTGAGCACTGCACGGCTAAGTATGATCTATAATAAATTTCCTATTTATCCTTAAAAAAAAAATAACACCCACTTTCTAAACTAGATCGGCAGCTAGATGGGCAACCTGTCGAGTTTATTTGTCAGTGCATAGTGGGTATAAGGAACTGATTAAAACTTTTAAGAACTAGAGCTATTCCCCAAATGACCAACAGTCACAAGACCATGATCAGGCCTCTTCCAAAGGACAGAATCCAAGTTATCAACAAACACATGGAAAATAGTGCATATCACTTATAGGGGAATGCAAATTAAGGCAGTTCCTGAGGTTTCATAACAGACTGGAAGGTGATTAAAAAAACAAAAGGAAAATTACAATAGACAGGAATATTAAAACACTGTTGGCAGAGCTGTGAACTGGCATAGCCATTCTGTAAAGCAATTTGGAATAATGCCCTGAGATCACTAAACTGTCCCTAGCCTTTCACCCCATGATATTAAGTTTGTACCTCAAGATCAAATAAAAAGAAGCACCCATATAAAACAGCTCTCTCTGTGATAAAGAAATGAAAACTAAGGAGCTGTCTATTGGGAACCGGTTAAATTGTGGCATAGCAATACTATTGCCTCCTAAGAAATGAAAAAAATGGAATTTCAGAGAAACTTGGGAAGATTTCTATGTATTGATTCAGTGAAGTCAGCATAATGAGAACAATTTATGCACTAACCACAGCATAAAAAAAACAGCTTTGAAAGGCATTAGAACTTTCATCAATGCAATGACCAACTATAATTCCAAAGGGCTGATGATGAAGCTTCCTATCCACCTTTTAACTGAGGGGATGGATTCAAAACACAGAACCGAGTTACACTTTCAGGTATAGAAAAGTAGCAATTTGATTTGCTTGACTACCCAAGTGATACAGTGAATAACACACTGGGTCTGGAGTCCAAAGTCTTGAGTTCATATGCAGCTTCAGACACTGGGAAACTCTGGGCAAGCCCACTTGCCAGCCCATTTCCTCAACTGTAAAATACAAGTAACACCTACCTTAATCAAAGGCTTGTCCTGAGGATCAAATATTTGTGAAATACTCGTCACAGTGCCTAAGTAGCTGTTTATCAATAGAAGCTAGTTTCTTTCGTAGGTTACATTATTTGTTACAAGGTCTTTCCTCCCTCTCCCCCATCCCAATCCCTTGCCATGCAGGTAAGGAAGTCAGAAAGAAGAGAGCAAATAAAAATAGAGGGTCATTTAGGTTATCTTTTTAATGGAAAATAGAACAGAAAGGCAAGATAGTTTTGAAAGCTACAGATGATCTTAAATACTTTAAAACTGTACATGAGCTATAATTTCATGTACAATCTTTTTTGTTTTAATATATGCATATATATTCTATATGGCGTTGAAGTTCAGGAAAAAAAAAAGTATTGCTTTGGCCAAATGTTTCAAATGTAAAATGAGCCATGCTATGATAAACTGAAGAAAAGAGCTTACTTCCATCCCACTGGGAGATGGATTATAATTCTTTTAAAGATCTCAAGTTTCTCCTTGAAACAAAGATTTTTAATACATTTTAATTCCTTCCATAGTGATCTCTTGCCAGGTGTCATGGGACGTTTAGTCTCTGAAGTATAAAGTTGAGCATTTCCAAGAGGCAAGTGGTGGATACAAGTAATAGAATAAGTTGCAAACAAGGAATTACTAAGTAGTGTAAAAAAAAGGGGGGCAGGCTGCATAGGACAAGGGATAAACAATGTGCAATTCATATGCTGCACTGCTACCCTCCACAACATGAAGAACATGTGAGGAATGTCCCTAGAAAATTGGACATACTTCTGTAGAAAACTTCTGAGGACAGCACTGAGGGGAACATAGGCTGAACAAACTTGACTGGGTTGCAAACTGCACCATAATAAAGTTTAACCAAATCAATCTGGTAAAAAAAAAATCCAATACATTGACATTTGTCTTAAACATCTATCAAACTGACAGAACAGCTGCTATAACTTATTTTCCTTCTTAGAGGAAGGAATATCTTCATGGGGTGAAACTTTATGTCTGTATCACTGAACATAAAAATTAATCCTACAAAATACTAGCATAGTTACAGCAAATTTTATTCGTGGAATGACAATTTCTCCATGTTCTAATAAAGCTGAAATGCATTACATGCTGATAAGATTGTACGAATTAGTTCTGGGATAAACCTTCTATTTCATCTAGCATACTTCTTTAACCATTTTCCAGATGAGGAAACTGTTGTACAAGGATGTTAAATGGCATAAGAGAATGCTTTAGATTTAAGGTCAGGAGAGATTTAGGTTTAAATAGCGCTCCCAACACTTACTAGCTATATGACCAAAGTTGTGATGGTTACATACACAGCTACGGAACCATAACTGACATTCACCTAATATCTTAAGTTTCAAAGATGTTATATCCATATTAACTCATTTGGACCTTACAACTCTGTTAATCATCTCCATTTTATAGATAAGGACACTGAGGTACAGTTTAGTGACCCACCTGTGATCAGTTAGTATCGGGTAGAATCTGAACCCAGGTCTTCCCAGCACTACCCAAATTATAAAGCTTCCCACGTGTTCTGTAAATCTTAGCCCATTAATATATCAACTACTATTATTACTGACCCACAGATTAAGTAAAAACTCATCTGAATCTACTATATTTAGTCAACTCTAGGCAATGTTCCAAAATCCCATCCACCTTACAGACCAAGCCTATATGGTACAGGTATTTGTTACTTGTCCTGTCATTAATTCCCCACATATTCCTTTAAGCAATGCTACTAAAAATGGCATAGTAATATAGTGACCTAAGGTTGCATTTGGTTTTGTCTATGCCTAATCTTGACTTGGTAACTACTCCCAATGTGCTGTATCCTTTTATTAGAAAGTACACTCTATAAGGTCACTTTTGTATGTGTAAGTGCAGCAACACAATCCCTAGTATACTTTTTAAAAAACACTTGTTGATTGACCAAGATGAGATATACATCTGAGATAACTACTGACTCCAAACCCAATGATCCTTTACCCACTCCTATAAAGCCCAAATCAATCCCTAGACCTAATATTTCAAAATAACAAAATGTCAAAGCTTAAAAAAATAGTAGGACATCTGAAAATAGGCATGATCAATTATTCATTCACATTAAGTAGTGAAATAATTTCCATTTTCAAGTCAGATTCTGGTGGGAGATTTTTTTTCAGTGGTGGATAAACTACAATATATTACCAGCTTAGTAAAGAGTTGAAGTAGTAAAAACTACATTATCTATCAGAGAGAAATGAAGGCATGGAAGGGTGGGGTCAGGATGTATTCTGTTAAGAGGCATATTCACATTGACTAGATCAGAGATCAATGTAAGTTAATTCTCACATTTATAAAGCAGTACTCTGTAAACTATTAAAGTGATTTTGTCCCAATCTAAGGCAAGAAGAACTCAATTCAGGTAGGTTTTATTATCATTTCACATTCAAAATTCATCAGTTTAATTGAAGGCATACTGTATGAAGAAAATCAACTACTAAAGACTTGAGTTCTTTTTCCTTAAAATAAAAATTCTAATTATAACAAGATATATTGAAGGCAACTCTTCATAAACAACGCTCCACTCAGATGCATAGAAAACCCCGTTTACTAACGCATAAAACTGTCCCAGATCAAAGCTGCCCTGCCACAGATCCAAAAACATCAGCTACAGGGTCAACTCCAACATGGGACTCAAAGGCAGTATTTTCAGCTCCTGCTGTCCCCACCTTCATGCTACATGGAATATCACAATCAACACTATAAATGGACTGTCCTCCACATTAAATGATTCTCTTTGCCTTGCAGGAGTATTTCAATCCAAATAATATAGCAACAGCAAAAGTTATCATCTACATATCTGTTTACAAGTATCCCAGCCTATATGGTTGGATTTGAAGTATCTCTGCCAGGACCAGGGAGAGAATCCCACAAGACCCAGAGAAATGGAATCAGGATGAAACTCACACATGCCTTTGATGGAAATATACATATTATCTAGGAACACAAGTTATATGGAGTCAAAGTTGTATGGACAAAGATAAAATGTGAAATTTCTTGGATATGTCTGTGTGTATAGATATAGGTATATGTTTGTGAAGTGTTATACAGTTCCTAATTCTTTACATATATTACCTCATTTGAATTGAATATTTAGGGATACTTCTTCATACAATAGCATAAGGAATCCTAACTACACAAGTTATTCCCTGATAATTTTACAAACACATTGATACCATTTTTAAGTTTATTTAAAAGAGCAAAGTCCATTTTTCTAAGTTAATTTACTACTAAAACAAAAACAGATACTGAAAGGTTCATAATAAATTCAAATGTAAATGAGATATATAACATCTTTAACATGTTTTTAAAAATGACTTAAATGTTTCATTTTCTATAAATATCTGGAAGAATGGCTCCTAGATTTCCCTCATTTCAAACTCTACTGAAGCAGGTTTTCACAAGTAAAAGACTCTTGGTCATGTGAATATATGCCCATCTTATAATCCTTTATCAGAAGGTGCTGAGGAAAGAAATAAAAGAATATGGGCTGTATTATAGATAGGTGGTTTTGTTTACTAAATGGACTCACAAGTTTTCCCCATGTTCTTAAACTCCATCTACTGAGAAAGGAAAGTTTAAATTACTGCCAATTTTTACTGAGAATGAAATTAGTGGAAATTATGGTTTACTTTCTTACAGTCAAAGGAACACAGAAGAAGGAGGTGGAAAGGAAAAGGAAAGGATGGAAAGGAAGACAAGAAAGGAAAGGAACAGACTCCAGTGTTCTCTTCAAAAGGCCACTGTAAATATCATGTGCAATGAAATGCATTTGTTCATCTCGATTCAACTTTTGCAGTAGTTATCAAACAGCTGGTTTCAGACATGGTTTGGTTTTTTAAAACAATCTAGAGAAATTTTTTCCCACAAAAACATTCACTTATAATCAACAACTTAGTAATAACCATGTAGTTCTAGTTCATTTGCCCAAATTATAAAACTAGTGCTGAATGAAACAAATTTAGGGATTTAAACAATCCTTAAATGGAGGGGGTGGGGGAGATTCTTTTCCACCGTTTATCTAATTTATTTCTAAGCCACATGATCTTTGAAAAATGATTGCTACAAAGGATACATGACATACATTCTATTAGCATTTACTCCCATTCTCAAAGAATGAAGTTTCACATATATTTAGTAAATTCTCACGTTCCAGAATCATTCCAAATGAAAACTAGTTTTTGCTCCCAAATTCTGTACCTAGACTAAAACATATTGCAACTTTTTAAAAATTGGTCTTCATCTTTTGGACAGATTTACTTTACTGTTCTAATTATTTTCAAGGATAACACATTTTACAATTCAAATATTGACATTACTGATGCACTCATACTGTAGAATAAAAAACTGTCTAAAAGATTTCCCTCTTGTGGTCTTTTGTACATAACAGGTATAACTGAGTTCAAGGTAATTTTTCCCACCACACACACATTATAAAGATTTCAATTTCCACAATTTCAATAGAATGTAGAAGAAATCACATCTAATATACATAAAATTAAGTTATATTGCTTTTTAAAAAACATTAGAAAAGGTATTTCAGTTTCAATTTATTTTCTTTTCTTTTTTTTTTTTTTTGCATGATCCAGAGATTTAAAAATGCAATGAAAATCGAACTTACATGATATTGTTGGTGACTGGGAAAAAAATTCAAACTGTGAAAATTCATTTATGCAAATGAAAATATCAAATGTTGGTACAATTATCAAAATGAAAGCAGTCAATATTTTAGTTCTAAAATTACACACTTGTTTGTACAAAGCACATAAAAAAATTCGTCTTGCTAATCCAACTGTTGATTGTGAGGTCTTCAGAAAAGATTTATCATTCAGCTAGTAAGGAGATTGAAGAGCTTCAAACAAACATCAAAAGAATTTTTGTGTCTTTATTGGAATGGTGTTAGGCTTAATACGCCAATTTTGATATTCAGATTTGTTTTTTCATCAGAAATGACACTACATAACTGCAATACTGGTCCAACAATCTTGTCTTTACTTTTCTTTTAAAGCAAGAAACAGAATGAGAGTATTCAGAAAGCACTAGCAGGCATCAGTTAATCCAAGATACTAGCTTTAGTTCCAAAAAGCACTTGCAAAGACAACCAATTTTTTATTTTGGATGGTTGAAAATTTTAATAACTAGAATAACATGAGTGTGTAAGCAAGTGTCATGAGGCTTTTTTTTAATTTACCTTAGAGTTGGTCTCTCTTTTCCTCAAATACGACAGTTTTTCTTTGACATTTTTTCCCTCAAAGTATAAAAAAGTATGAAATATAAACAAGCTCTTGCATTATACACTTGGAAGTGTACAATTCAAGCATTATAGAGCTATCTACATACCGTTAAATTCCATCAAATCTTGGATAATCCATTAATATACAAAATATCCAGTCACAGAAAGAACTAAAACCCACTTCTTTTTGTTACACACAGATTCAAATATTATCTAAAGAAAAACACTTTTAATCATTTTGGCTTTCTTCTACATTCGTATGTTGATACATTTATTAAAATATTCCTGTTGAATTATGTTTGGTCTTTTTCTTGTCAAGTCAGTTTGCTATCTTAATATCAGCCATCCAGACAAAACAGATAATCAGAAAGATGAGCTCTTCCTCACTTCCCTAACTGTTATAACTATGAAAGTCAATTTTAAGACATGACCCCAAACACTGGGTTGTGGCGGCAAATACTAGGTCCAATTTCTTCATAATCCTTTTTGGTGTGGCATACTTGGTAGAACTCAGGCTGGAAAAGAAAATACAAAAACTGTCAGCATTTGTTACTATGCAATATATTTTAAAATGAGTATAGTTTTTTTATCTACATCATCTGGCTCAACCAGGTCTACGACGATTGCTTTGGGGAAAAAAAAATCTTTGAAATCAAAACATTAGCAGAACTACTATGAAAAGAATTACGTCATAACCTTTATTTCACAAATGAAGAGTCTAGGTCAGATAGAAACATAGCTCAAAACATTTTGTTGATGCTATTTTTTAATAAAGCTTTATATTCACTGCCTATCTCCAAAAACTTCTAATTATTTTTAAATTTTTATTTTTACAAGCATTTAATATCTATCGCACTACCCACCTTGTTGCTATGGACAATTAACAATAAAATAAAATTCAAAGATAACACTCGCAAGTCCAACAAAACAAATTCTAGTATTGGCCATCTCCAAAATTGCTTTCATTCTGGATTTTAAATATACTACATCACAAGTTATACACTCAAAGAGTTATAAAACTGATCCAGCAATACCACTCTTAGGACTATTTCACAAGGTGATCATGGAAAAAAGAAAAGAATTTATACATTCTGAACATTTATAGCAGCTCTCTTTGTGGTGGCAAAGAACTGGAAATTTAGGGGAAGCCCATCAACTGGGGAATGGCTACTGTGGGACTTGTGGTACTAAAGGTGAATAATATTTGTTTCAGTTAAGGTCATATTGCTTTAAAAAAAATTGTGGTATAAGACTATGATGTAATACTACTGAGCTATAAGAAATGATGAGTGGGTTGATTTAAGTAAGACATTAAGAGAGGCAGGTAGGTGGCCCACTGAACAGAGAGCACTGGCCCTGAAGTCAGGAGGACCCGAGTTCAAATCTGCCCTCAAAACACTTGACACTGACTAGCTGTGTGACCTTGGGCAAGTCACTTAACCCCAATTGCCTTGCCTTCCCCCCTCAAAAAAAAAGACATAGAAAGCCTTGCATGAAATAACAAAGAGTGAAATGAACAGAACCAGGAGAACATGGTGTATAGTCAGTAATATTGTTGAAAGAACTGTGAATGACTACAAAACACTCAAATCCAAATACAAAGGACCTATAAAGGAAGACGCTATCCACCTCCAGAGAAAGAACTGATAAAAAGAAGTATGTATAGTATGGTTTTACTTCTACATACACACAAACATGTGTTTAACGTGTGTTTGCCTTCTCTAGTATAAGGTGGGAAGGGAGAGAAGAAAAAAAATAAAAAGTGCCTAGCAGAGAACAAAAGACCACTCAGAAGGAAGTAAAGAAAAGCAAGGTGGTTTTGAAAACGATATGTGGTATTTTATTACACAGTTGTTTTTTTTTAAGTAAAAAGTGAAAAGGAGAGTCACAGTTTCATATTTGAATCCTCTCTTTGTATTGTACTGTGTACGTGGAAATTTTTCTGGGTTTTTGTTTGGTATTTAAATTCAAAATTAACTTTAAAAAATTAAGCCCACCATCTCTCTGGCAGGAAATGGATGACATGATTCATGCTCAAATATTTCACAAGCAAATACAATGCAAGTATCAGCTGAGGCATAGGTTTTTGTTTTAGGTTACTTTTTTAGGTTTGACTTTTTCACTTTTTTAATTGATATAGTAAACTAAGGACTAGAAATATTTTAGGTAAGTAAAGAGAACTGCCTCTTAATATTTTCTGGCTATATTGACTGAAGGTCACTTCCAGAAACCTCAGATGAATCAGCAATCTAAAAATGGGATGGAAGTGAAGGTGGAGACAAGCCTCAAATCTACATACTAGCACAACCAGCTTCCAAACTTCTTAGTTTGGCCTCCAATTAGATAGATATCTGTAAGGGTAATGGTAATTTGAAGATCTTCCCTGCCCCTTAATAAGCATAGGGGAATTTGAAGATCTTCCCAGCCCCCTAATAGGCCAAATGTAAACACATGGAGCCTGTGGTGGGAGGAGTTTGCTGAAGGGTAGAGCAGAACCCAGGGGAAGCTGGGAGTCAGAACAGTTAGAGCTGGAGGGAGAAGAAGACCCACCCAAGGAGACAGCTAGGCTTGTGAGTGTTTATTTGTGGAAAGAGTGTGCCTTTCCACAGATGATGTGCCTATCTGCTGTGTTATGGTATATTAACCTCTTTGTTGCTATGATGGATTCAGCTTTCTGGTGTCTGAATAAATATTTTGATTCTGTCTTCTATATGGAGAGTCTGTTATATTTTGCAATTGAGACCTATGCCAGCATATTCACGATCACTGTTGGCACTGTGAATATTGTGTTGATGCTACAATATCTTTGAGAGAAATAATACTGGATACTGAAGGCCAGATAAGTGCAAATGTCTTCTTTGCTTCCCTACTTTCAGAGTGCTAGAAGAATGCTGGTTAGGTTTTATCCCAACTGAAAACAATCTTGGAAAATGAGAGGGTTGGAACATATGATTTGAGGGCTTTGAATATCAATAAAATTTTGTAATCTCTATGACTTGAAATCTCTCAAGGAAACAAATTACGTTTTTCCTTGCATGTTCTCAGCATGCCTGAAAACAATACGAAGACAATTTTTTATAAAGATTGTTTTTCTTTATGTTACTTTGCCAAAATTTATATTTCATAGCACTAATATATGTAGAGCCGAAAGGGACCTTAGGTGACAACAAGTCCAAACCCCTTATCTTCATCTCAGGACACTGAAGTCCAAGTGGTGACTTGTCCAAGGTCAATGGTAATAAGAGACAGAATTTGAACCCAAGTCGTCTGGCTCCAGAACCAGTGCCCTTTCAACTTCATACTTTGCTATGGAATGGTGCAGAATGCTTGTTTTAAGAGATTTTCCTCAATGTCATGGATAACATTTTTAGCCTCCTCTTTATAGTAACAGTAAATGAGTTTTTTTGACTAAGTGGGGAATTGAATTTGTTGTGAAAAGCAACAATTCAGAATAATTTCATGCTCTATCCATAAAAGTTAATAATCCTCATTTTATACTGTAATATGTTAAAAGCAGCTAATGTTGCTACTGTCATATGTCTGAGCAGAAGGCAACCTTATTTAATTTTGTGGGAGATAAGATAACTGAGTTAAATGACTTGCCCAAAGTCACATGCCTAAAAAAGTTTAAGTTGGGATTGAATTCAAGTACTGTGCTTATTCCGCTATACCATGTTGCCTTTTAGAAGAGAAAATATTGATACATATGTCCTTATACTTCCACAAAATTCAATAAATAAATCTTTCCTGGGCTTACTGACATGTCTATCCTTGCACTGCCACATAACTCAACAAATTCGAAATAAATCTTTCCAGGGCTATAGAGCAACAAGTTATCAGTTACTACAACAGAAAAATGCACCTTAAAATTTTTTAAGAGTAAGGAAATAATGCCAAACCTTATCCTTTTAAGAGTACATATGGATCGGTGGAAGGGGTATTCAGTAAACTGGTTATCCTGGGGTGAGGGTAGGGGAAAGATGGGGGAAAAAATTTGTAACTCAAAATCTGGTGGAAATGAATGCTGAAAACTAAAAATAAATAAATAAAAGATTATTTTTTTAAAAAGAGTGCAAATAGAAACAAGTGTTAAATGAAATTAAAAGGAATTTACCTAGTAAGAATTTATAGTATATTGCTGACTGTATATTAAATTGTTCCATCATATTTGCACCAAGAAGAAAAACAAATTTAAAATAAGGATAATGTTTGTTATAAACTTACTGTGGAAGCCAGCATTGATCCCCCAAACCATACTGCATATCGCTGCATGTGGTGTGTAATGACTTGCACATCAATAGGCTTGGGCTGAAACAGGGAAAAAAAAGGATTTTAGGTATTAAAGCCAATTGAGAATATGTTTAAAGGTCAACATATGTTCTGAAACAGAAGCAATAAAAAGTTAATGCTTACAGATGATGGAGGAGGGGAAAAGAAAAATGATAAATCCATTTAATAAACTACTATTGTGGAAAATAGGTCTAAATACATAAGATGGTGAGAATCTATATATTTTATATACAGGAGATAGTCACAAATTTATAGATCACCATTAAGATATGAAAATGAAATGAAATTAAAAAGCTCTTCCAAAACCATCATTGGGGGAATTAATAATGCCATGGGTTTTTTAAAACTCTAAAATTTAAAAAATCTTATTTAAGCAGCTACCAAGAAATGAAAGCTTTCAAAAACATGTCAAAAAATATTATTGATTTCTTTACGTGGCTGGAAAAATACAAATATGGCTTTTGGGGGGATTCATTTTGATTTGTTAGATCTCCAGAAAATGAGTTGATGAGAACTAAAATCCAGTAACTAAGATCACTTACTGTTACTTCAGTATTAAAAAGTGGTATGAATGTAGAAATTATACATGCCAACTATTTGGCATAACAGAAGATCAATCAACCAATCGTTTACTTAGCAACTCATACATGCCAAGGAGTTAAGAGTGCAGGGAATACAAGTACAGAGAGCAAAACAAATCCCTTCTACTCAAGCTTACATTATAATAGGGAAGACAATAAGTACATATAGAAATATATTCAGCATAAATATAAAGTGGACAAATACAACTATATACAAAATAGTTAAATATAAATTAGTTTGAAAGGGAGGGCACTATCACTTACAGTGATCAAGAAAGGTTTCATGTAGAAAATGGTAAATCTTAAAGGAAGAGAGGGAATCTGTGAGGTAAGGTTAAGAAAATGTGGGACACAGGCCATGAAAAGGCAAAGAGATGAGAGATAGAGTGTCTTGCATGAGGAACAACCCAGAAAAGTAAGTTGAAACCAAGTCATGTAGGGCTTTAAAAGCTAACCAGACTATATAAGATTGCATGTCGCCTTGGAGAGGGCAGAAAGGGGTAGGAAGAGAAGAAAATTTAAAGGGGTAGGGAGGGAAGAAAATTTAGAACTCAAAAATCTTATAAAAGTGAATGTTGAAAACTAAAATTAAATTAGTAAATAAAACTTTGGGGGGGAAAGCCTCACCAGAGGAAGCTAGAGGCACTAGAAAGCCACTGGAGTCAAAGATCTGCTGAAGAAAAAGTACTTTGGTAGTAATGTCCAGGATAGCATGGAGTAGTGAAAGACTTGAGAGAAGGAGACTACTTAGAAGGATATCACAAAAAAAAAATTAAGCAAGAGATGATATGGGTTTTCTTAAGAGAGGATGATGGATGAGAGTGATGTGGAACTAGAAAGAGGAGTATCTGGCAAGTGACTAAGAGGGGAAAGAGGAGGGAATCAGTAACAAGCATTCAATTTTGAGTTTATGTTATGAACCTAGGAAAATGGAATGATGGTTGTACCTAAAAATCAAATACAGAAATTTGGAAGGAAGCAATGTTTGGAGGAAAAGACAATGAATTCTGATTTGGACAGGTTATTAGCATGATTAGTATGTTTCCCAAGTAAAAGAGACACACAGATAAAAACATATTTTTGTAACAAGACAAAAGCTGCCTATTACAAAAAATAACAAAACTGGTTGAAATTTCAGGTTATGCCATTATGGCTTCACAGTTCGATAATAATTAACCTCTGCTGTGACTCCACCATTCACTTTTCTCTTCCACTGCACTGCAGGGAATATGATAATATGAAGTAATGAAATGTCAGATAATAAAGGTTATCAGCTATCAAGCACGTCTCTCACCAAACAGCACACCCAAAACGCTTTAGTTTACATTTAAATAGACAACTACTATTTGTCTCAAGATCCCCTTATTTTCCAAGAGAATAAATACAAAATTATATCTATAAAACAATAAATGTATATACAGTTATACTTTCACATGCATTTGTTAAATAGTGCATATTTTGTAAGATGGCCACTGTTACAAATAACTTACAAGTTAAAATATCTTCATCTGGCACTCTATTTTCTACAGATATGTAATACAAGTAAACAATCTATATTTTAAAGAATAAGAATTCATGGCAAAGCCAAGATGGCAGAATGAAAGCAGGAACTCACCTGAACTCCTCTGTGAATTCTAAACCTCTAAAAAGTGAATCCGAATGGATTTTAGATAGGCAGAATACAATGGGAGATGGAGCATGGTAGATTTCCAGTCCAATAAAGTGCAGTTCAGTAGGGCCAGGCAGGAGGAGCCCAGAGCACAGAGTGTGGGGGCTGCACCAGCACAGACCGGACCATAGTGGAGCCAGAGTGAGGCCAGGCAAGTTGATTCACCCACCACAGGGGAGAATCCCAGAACTTTCACCTCATCTGTTGGAGCTGGGTAAAAGACAAGCGCAGGGCCTGAAACAGTGGCAACAGGTACTCCAGGGGCTATCAACCCACAGTCCGGATGTTTAAAAATCACCTACTTCAACTTCTGGGAGCAAGATGGCAGTGTAAACCACAGCTGTTCTAATCTCCCTCTCTGACTCTGAAAACCCAGAATATACTGCTCCAGTGTAAAATCCTAAAATACTGGAACCAGTTGGAGACTTGGAAGTCGTAGAAGACGGGCATGACAACAGCTATGCTGAGGCTAAAGTGCAGGACAGCAGGCATCTCAACAAGCCCCATCTCAGCCAACCAGTAGGAGATCTTGAACCCTAGGTGAGTGGAGCCAGCAAATGCTAACAACAGCACTCCAGATACGGCTTCCCACAAGTAGGGGAATCTGCAGACACCAGTGGCTGAGCCTGCCTGAACTCTAGCCCAAGGGCATGGAGGTAGAACCCTGAAGTGGCCAGATCACCGCTCCCCCACACATTACAATGTTACCTTAAGTATAACTCCAGGTCAATGCAGAAAGTCTTGGCCTGGGCCTCATTCTAGGTACTCAAAGGCCACATCACGCAAAGCCACGAACCAAGTCCCTAGCTCCCAACATAAGAAGTGTGGTTTCCAGCCCTCTATACCCCAGAAGCAGAGAGCAACTTTAAAAGCCAGTAAATAGGCAATCATGATGAGGAAAAATTGGAAAAACAAAATCCTTAGAATACTGTTATGGTGAGCATTTAGAAGCAAATTGAGAAGAGGACAGCACTAAGTCTACACACATCTGCAAACTCAAAAGGGAATATGAACAGGTCTCAAGTCCAAAAACCCAAATTAGAGAGGTAGAAGATAATTTGACCAATTATTTTAAAATTACACTTGCCAAAATGGAAAATAAAATTCACTGAAGAAAACAGTTCCTCAAAAAGTAAAATCTGTGAAATGGGTGAGGTTCAAAATCTAACTGGAGAGAATGATACCCTAAAAATAAAATCTGAACATATGGAAAAGGAGCTTAAAAATTAACCAAGGAAAACATTTCGCTAAAAATCAGAATCAGTCAAATTAAAGCAGATAACTCTATGAGGTATCAAGAATCAATGAAACAAAATCTAAAGAATGAAAAAATAGAAGAAAATATAAAGTATCTCACTGGAAAAACATCAGACCTGGAGAACAGATCCAGGAGATAATCTAAGAATTATTGGTCTACCAGAAAGCCAAGATAGAAAAAAGAATCTGGACAACATCTTTCAAGAAATCATTATGGAAAACTTCCCTGAGGTCCTAGAAGGAAGGCAAAATAGTTATCAAAAGGATCCACTGAATACCTCCTGAAAGAGATCCCAAATTGAAAACTCCGAGAAATATTATAGCTAAAATCCAGAATTAGCAGGTCAAGGAAGAAATACTACAAGCAGCTAGAAATAAACAATTCAAATACTGAGGAACTACACTCAGGATCCCACAGGACCTAGCAGATTCCACATTAAAAGATCTGAGGGGGGCGGAGCCAAGGGGCGGCTTAGAAGCAACAAGGTTCCGCAGCTCTCACATAGCCACCTCAAATACCCATAAAATATGACCCTAAACAAATCTTAGGGCTCGGCGGGAAGGGCTTATTGCAGCATGCTGTGAACCAAAACCAGCCTAGGCTGAAACCACGGCTTGCTGTAGCTGAAGTCTTCAGGAGAGTGGATCAGCGGCAGCTGTGGCAGTTTCCAAAATTATCAAGCCATGAGAAACAAGAACAAAGTGAAAGGTCAGTTGAACTCAGCTAAATTTGGGGGAGAAAAGCAGTCCGGCCAAACTGCCTCCAGGGCAAGGAAGCGGCAGAAGAGGCGGCCCAGCAGCTACCTCCACATGGCAGCTTCAGAGCTCAAAGCCTGCAGACTGCAGGGGAGCCAACAATCATTCATAGGCTAAGTGCTCTTGCACTGAGTGGCCTGGATCTGGATAGCAGTCTTCGGTGGTGGTCGTGGGGTGCGTTTTCAGTGAGCCAAAGCTGGTGGGGGCTGCAGCAGCCTCCTAATAGGTCCAGCAGTTGCGAAAATTCCAGCTATTTGGGACAGAGTTTTGCCCTCTGGAAGCAGAGTTCCACAGAGCTAAAAAGTCAAGTAACTGATTGGCAACAACATGAGCAGGCAAAGGAAGCAAAGTAAGAACAGCAATCCAACTTCAGAATCCTTCTTTGGAGACAAAAAGGATCAAAGCATGGAATGGGAGGAAGACAACACAGAATTCCCACACCAAAAGCTTCCAAGAAACATGTAGACTGATTACAAGCCATAGAGCAGCTTAAGAAGGATTTTGAAAACCAAATAAGAGAAGTGGAAGAAAAATTGGGAAGAGAAATGAGAATGATGCAAGAAAATCATGAAAAGAGAGTCAACAACCTGACCGAAGAAAATAACACCTTAAAAAATAGATTAACTCAAATGGCAAAAGAGGCCCATAAAGCCAATGAGGAGAAGAATACCTTAAAAAGTCAAATTTGCCAGATGGAAAAAGAATCTCAAAAGCTTTCTGAAGAGAATAATTCCTTCAGAATTAGCGTGGAGCAAATGGAAGCAAATGACTTGATGAGAAATCAAGACACTATTAAACAGATCCAAACAAATGAAAAGATAG
>CM053582.1:246947651-247016635 GCA_028627135.1 Pseudochirops cupreus
AGAACGGCTATCATCATTTCTTACTCACTACAAATAACTAATCAGATGCCAATCTTGAGATTTCTACCTTGACACCATCTTTCACATCTACCACTCACACAGCCACCATCCCCAGGTCTTCATTATCTTTTACCATGACCTACTGAAATGTCTTCCTAACTGGTCTGCCTGCCACAAGTCTCTCCCTACTCCACATAACTGCCATAGTGCTTTTCTTTCTGACTTATAGACAAATACCTTATTTTTGTTAAATGTATTAAATTCCAATGGTTTTCTACTGCCTCTATGATAAAATATATACTCTTCCATTTGGCTCTCAAAGACTTTCACAACCAAGCCCAGACCTACCCTTCCAATACCATTAATTCATGAACTCAAAGACCCCACCAAAGCAACCTTGTGGTTCCTCATTCACAGCACTCTTTCGCCTATAGGTCAGCCTTTCTACTGAGAATTGTCCATGCCTGTAACACATTCCCCTCTTCATCACAAAACCTAAAATCCCTTACTTCCCCCAATACTCAGACCAAGGGAATCTCTTCCTGATTCTCCAATTGCTAGTTCCTTCCCTTTTGAAATACTTTATATTTATTTTGTATTTATCTGGTATATTTTTTACACATGTACACACTGCTTCCTCAGATAGAATGTCAGATATGAGGATAGGGACTCAAAAGCAGATAGAAGAGAGCATCCAGGCTGAGGAAACTTCTAAAATTTACAAGTGGAAAAAGTACTGAACTGAGAACAGCAGTCCTTAGGACCTAATTCTGCTTCTATCTCATAGCTATTTAACTTCTTAAAATATGCAAGCTATTTAATTTCTTTAGACCTTAATTTGCTTTCTCTATAAAATCTAGAATTATTATTGTTCAGTAATGTCAGACTCTTCATGACCCTGTGGAACACAGCATACCAATACTGTTTGTGGTGTTTTTTTGGCATCTTGGAGTGGTTTGTCATTTTCTATCCCAGTAGATTAAGCCAAACAAAGGTTAAGTGACTTGCCTAGGGTCACATGGCTATGAAAAGTCTAAAGTCAAATGTGAATTCAGGTCTTCCTGACTCTAGGCCCAGCACTCTTATCTACTGAGCCACCTAGCTATTTCTATATAGGATTAAGTTATCACCAAGTGCCTAGTGGGTCTAAAATTCTTGGTACCATCATAATAACTCAGCCTGGACTGAAATGACATCAGCTCGTCTCTCCAAAACAAAAAGTATGGCAAACAAATTAACACTCCATAACTTATGAATCAAGCTAAGTATTTTAATAGTCATTAATCTATTTAAATGAACTGCTGATTAGAAATGAATCTAATCTGTTCACTAAGGCAGAGCCTTAGATTCTCCACCTGTTACCAATATGAGTTAGTGGTTTGCTCTGGTACATGTTTAACAATAATGACAGAACGTATTTTTATTAAACAGTCAAACTCTAGCAATACTACAAGTACGTGGACATTTTAAATGACTGACTTTCCATAAAGGTTATGAATTCTACTTCAGTTTAAAAAAAAAAACACCTTTTGATGCTATTTTCTAGAGAAAATGTTTATGTGTAGGTATATTTATGCTGTTTTCTGAGTTTTGTCAAAGTAACTTTAAAACAAGTTCAGTGCCTACACTTCCTTTCCTCTCCCTCTCTTAACTCTAACAGTCTGGTTTCCATCATCATTCAACTACAACCACTTTTTTTAAAATTGCCTATGATCTCTTAATTGACAAATTCAAAAAGCTTTTTCTCAATCCTCATCATTCTTGACCTCTCTGCAGTCTCTGACAGTTTCATCACCCTCTTTTCCTAGATAACTCTCTTTTCTCCTGGCTTTTTTGACAAGACAGTTTCCTGGTTCTCCTACTTATCTGATCTCAGTTTCCTCAGTTAGAATTTCAATTTAGGTTAAGTATGCTTGCCATAGACACAAATGTCTCACAGGCCTCTATCTTGGGCCCTTTTTTCTTCTCCCTCTATACCAGTGGTTCTCAACCTTCCTAATGCAACCCTTTAATACTCGTATGTGGGTATATTTGCATGCGGGCAAACCCACCTGGAGAGGGACAGAGGAGGGGTCTCTCTGTTCCTAAGACCATCAGAAATATGTGTTCTCCGATAGTGTTAGGCAACCCCTGTGAAAGGGTTGTTTGACCCCCAAAGGGGTCGCGACCCACAGGTTGAGACCCACTGCTCTATACTATCTGCAATATTAACTCTTCACTATCTCTCACTACTCCCCCTCTTCCATATCAAGTCTGTTGCCCAGGCCTATCAATTTGACCTTTGTGATATCTTTTTAATATGCCTGCTTCTCTCCTCTGACACTACCACCACTGTAGTATAAGCACTCATCTCACTCCTGGACTACTACAATAAGACTCTCCCCCACTCCAATCCATGCTTCAGTTGTCAAAATGATTTTCCTAAAGTACAAGTCCAAACAGAACACTCCAGTGGCTCCCTTTTACCCCCAGGATCAAATTTAAAATCCTCTGTTTAGCACTCAAAGCCCTTCATAACCTAGCCTCCTCCTATCTTTCCAGTCTTATCACGCCTCACTTCCCACCATGTAATCTTTGATCTAGTGACACTGGCCTCACTGATCAAGAAAAAAAACCACTCCATTTCTGGGCTCCAGCATTTTCTCTGGTTGTCCTTCCTGTCTGGAATGCTCTCCCTCCTCATCTCAGTCACCTAACTTCCTTGGCTCGCTTCAAATAGCAACTAAAATCTCATCATGTACAAGAAGCTTCTCTAATCCTCTTAATTCTAGTGTCTTTCCTCTATTGATTATTTCCTACTTATTTTATATATAGCCTGATTGTATATAGTTGTTTGCATGTTATCTCCCCAATAAGGTAGTGAGCTCCCTGAGGGCAGGGACTCTCTTTTGCCTTTCTTGCGCTTAGCATAATATCTGACACATAGCAGACATTTAATAATTTTAATAACATAAAGGCACACTAAATGTGCACTGTCAAAATGCTGTTTTGAATGTCAAAAAAAAGAACTGTAATATAGAAAATTTTTCTTACATAGAAACATTTGAAAATCTTTGTAACTTTACAACTACTAGACCTTATCAACAATTATTTCAGAAAGTAATATGCAATTTCTAAAAATGTAACAAAATAAACCACATACATATTTTCATATTTTTACTCAGGGGCCTTTTATTATAAAAGTGTGACTAATTTGTTTTTTTTTTCCATTTAGGATTAGTCCTCTCCTTAAAAGAAATATTTGTCAAACTAACTGTGAATATCTAAAACTAAGTTAACCATTTCTTACATTTAGAAGCATGACTCAATATAAGCAAACTCACCTCTGGGTGAAAGAAGATTTCTGGACCCAGGAACCGTTCATAACCAACATCAATCGAAAATTCTTTTTTTGAGATTGCATTGATTCCAGTATATTGTTTAATCCACTTTGACCCATCTGTATCATACTTGTTAAATTCTTTGACTAAATCTGGGCAGACATAGCTATAACGTTCCTAAATTTAAAAAAAAAACAACATTTCATCTCCAAAATAAGAAACATAATGAAAAGGAATAAAGACAGGCATTTTCAGTGAGCTAGAAACAGGTAAAGAGAAAAAAACACTTTGGAGAATAGTTTGTGATGTAACAAGGCTGAAATAATTTCATAATTGAAGTTTATAAATTTAAATATTTTATTTTTCTACTATTTGATTTTCATACTCCATGGTATAAATGAAATACAGGAGAAAAATGGTTCTGATTTCTATTTTTCATTATGAAACATGCAAATAGTATAAACTAAGTCAATCTACTATGATGAAAGCAGTCAGTACAGTAATGTCTTCCTTTTGTAGTACTCATTAGCAAAAATAATAAATGTTTATAACACAGAAAGGATGAAGTGTATGCTATATATTCAGGAAAAAAAATCTTCAAAACTCACCAATCCCTCACAATAGGTGATAGAGTAACATAAATTAGCACAGATCTTTGAGTACTAGTATGAATAAAATCAAGAACATAAAACTAATGAGCAAACAAATTTCTTCTAAAGATTTTATTTTCCATTTTTCTCAAACTGGGTGGTTGAGGGGAAAATGAATTTTGGGAGAAAGAGAATTATGGGTAAAGTTGTATCCCTAATAGAGGAAAGAAACATATTTTGAAATACATAGGAGAATGCCAAAAGGAGTTACAAAAAGTAACATATTGAATCTATTATACTTAAAAAGAAAGGCAAGTTATAAAGACTAGACTTGAAGTTATAAAGCCCTCTTCTGATATACTACTGTGTGCTTGTTTTAGTTAATGTTTGCTAAGTTCAAAATTTTTTAAATGAAGAAAAACATTGTTTAAACAAGATTAATTTTTATAAAATTTTAAAACAGGAAATGATAAAAACCAATCACTTTAGGCTACTCATGAACATGAAAAATGAGTTGATTTATTTTCAATGGCATTCTATTTCTTGGCATTATAAATACTAGTATAATGGGTGCTAAAATGCATTTTTTTTCCTTCACGAAAAATTCAATCTAGGAAAAAATACAAAATCATGACATTTAAACAGAACTGTTTTTAAAAGGCTCCACAAAGACATTATTTTAAAGAAAGAATGCAGAAGACACATTTACTTATTATTTTCAGGTCCCTATCCAAACAACTTGATATGACTATCTTTATAGAAGGTAAATGAAAGAATGAAGCCAGTGAACTGGTGAATGATCATATGCCTTACAACACGTCCCCTAAGGATACAGATAGTTACCCTCTATGCAGATTAAAGTCTCACAAGGAGATGAAGGCTCACTTAAAAGTTTAGCTTAGTTTTGCCCTGATCATATGTCTTCTCTAAAGTGAACTTGATATATGTAACTTTTTTGGTTTCCCCACAGAGAGTTTATAAACAGGAATGACATAGGCCAGTCACAGTCACCATAAGTAACAGCAAACAAACAAGACTAAAATTTGCCTACTCATACAATATACTTGGGGCAATTTCATGGATAATTTATTAAAATTTTCAATGCTCCCAAAAGAATAAGCACCTGAAAAATGATGAAAAAACAGAAATGGTATTTATATAGCTTGGATTATCTTCCATTTGTGAAATATTAGACAGAATAACAGAAGTACTTTGCGATATGCAAGAGAAAGGGGAAAAAAAGAAGGCAAGGATATTCTGCTCAGGTAAGAGATTACTCCTTAGTGTTACTGAATTGCATGAACATACCTCAGATAATTCAAATAAGTGCCATTTTCAGGACTGATTAATTTAGAAACATGATGCAAATGTTCTGGTAAGTTAAATAAAATGTGTATAAGAGAGACTTATGGTAAATGAAAATATTTAAATCAGAACTCAAATTTAGCTTCTATTTGCCAAATACTTAAACTGATATAATTTCTTCCACTTTAAAAATCTGTTGAAGAATACAATATGGCATCAATCAAGGCAATGTGAAAAACAATGTTAGGGAGAACACAAGGAATTTACTGAATCAGATGAGAAAGAATTTGCATTAAGAGATAATTATTTTTACTTTTAGCAAAGGAATACATATAAACAATGTGCAATGACACAGTTGTATAAATGTTTTGATTTCCAAGTTTTGTCAGCTGTGAAATGCTTCATTAAAAGAATGTGCTCACTCTTAAAATGCAACTATTTTAGTGTTGAGAAGGACACAAAGGTGCTAGTAACTTTCAAGGGTAAGTAATCAACAATAATTTAATGGGTAAATAACAAGATGAACAAGCACTATTATTCAATTAGGGTATTTTATATTATAAATTTAATTTTCAGTTCCTAGGTAAGTCCTACTTACCCCAATCAATAAATTTCTACTTTACCTTCACTGCCTTAGCTGTTTCCAGGGATTGTTCAGGAGGAATTCCTACTTCTCGTTCTCTCAATAATTGCTGAATAAAATAGGTTATATCTCTCCCAGCAATTGGAATGTGCTTGATACAGCTACCAATAACATATCCCTCAGCCTAGGAGTAAAAAAAAAGAAAAAACAAAAAACAGGTCAATTCAAATTAAAATAAATATTTATTAGGCACCTTTTAGGCATGAGATCTGCTGATATGAACTGGGGAAAACAAAAAGACAAAAATCATAACAAAAAAAGATAAAAATCATACCTCTTGGGGCCTACAGTCTATGACAAACAAAACAAATGACATTATAACACAAAGGTATTACAGGAATGCAAAACAAATTGCTACATAAGGGGAAAAGTTGTTATTAACGGAAAACATCAGGAAGGTGGTATTGGAATACGGCTTTAAAGAATGGGCACAAATTCTCTATTAACAATTTAAAGACAAAGTTAATATGATTCCATATGTAACTACTAGAATTCCATCTATACACCCTCTAAATCTGAAAAAACTTTCTTTTTTTAAAAAAAAATTACTTCATTCTTCATTTACTACTTCTAATAGTAATGCTGAAAATTAAAACAGAGCAGAAATAAAATTTTCCTACCTAAGTAATTAACTATTATTTTAAGTTTTTTCTTCCATTAATATGTGTAGAATTTACAACTATATTTCAGTTACTCAAGAAAGAAAGCAACATGGTTGAAAGAATTAATGTTAAGCATAATTATGCTTAAGGAATAGTCCACTTACTATCAAACAGTATACTTTAAAAAGCTCTTGAAATGAATAAAGATCGCTTCAATAAAAGGCACTAATGCTTTTTCATTCAACCAAAAGCAAAATGATTTGCCTTTAAAAATAGACTAAACTTTTCACAATACAACAGGAGCAGCCTCACTCCATCTATAAGTCTGTAATGTCATGCAGAGTGAGATGAAGTCTACTTCCAATTCCAAGTTGCCAGGAAGGGTAAAATTTGCCCAGCTTATTAAGTCAATAGTAAAACAAACACTCAAAGGAACAAAGAAAAAGCATATAAGATTATCTATCAATTTGTGTGAAACAACCTTAAACTTTGAAATATCTATTGAAATTATGATTGTTTCAAGTTAGACATTAACATAATTTCCCTATATCAGTGTCATATATTTGCCTGAATAAATGGTTGCATCATGCATGCTATATGACTTAGAGAGACGGAAGGTCTGGTCATTTTGAAGTACCAGGCTGTAGATTATCAGGTTATTTTTTTTGTTGTATTAAACCACAATCATCATTAACCCTCCCACCCAAAATTTTTACCATATTACACTTTTAATTTCAACTTTATCTTCTATCTATATGGTTTTGTTTTTCTTCCCTGCTGTATTTTCTCTAGAATTGTCCTAACTGAAAATAATTCTGTTTACTGCTGGTTCTTCCTCAAATCAACAAGTCATTGTAATAATCCTATTTTTGAAATCAGAGGTTCTTAACCCTTTCTGTATTATGGACACCTTCAGAAGTCTGGGGAAGCCTATGGAACATTTCTCACAATGTTTTTAAATGCATCAAATGCACAGAATTGCAAAAGATACCAATTATACTGAATTTCTTTTAAGTTTATGGACCCCAAGATAAGAACATTTGTTTGTTCTAAACTGTTGGCAATTCTATTCACTTACAAGTCACATGTAAACTTAATGCATATCCTATAGATAATAATCATTGGCCCAAATTAGGCATTTATCAATGCCATTTTAAAATTCTAAACCAATAACAGTAACCATCTGGACATATCCAGACTCTCACGTCATAGGTTGCATTAATACTGAACCTTAAGATACGCAAAATATTTTACATACATTTCATCTTATCCTCACATAACAACCCAGTGAGATAGACTTACCTTCATTTCACAAATAAGAAAACTGAGACTCAGAGAAGTTAAATAACATGCCTAAAGTCATAGAGATAGCTAGTAATTGTCTAAGACAGGAATTGATTTCCCTAACTCAGTGTCTAACATGCTATCTGCTATGCTTCACTGCCTCCTTTTGGAATAAAATATAAAAGTGACATTATTTAAGGAATATTTATTAAAGCAGCAGTATTAAAAATATAAATGAGGATAATGAAGTAATAAAATGTAAATGGGAAAACAAAGTAGTAATCTCTCAACACTCAAATGAATCTGTGATCTCTTGATTTTGGAGTTACCTCCAACAATGAAGATCACAACTCATTTATGTCTCGCCATCCTAGAACAACTCTTCTTCCTATTCTCTCAAAAGTTCACTACAGAAGTCCACCCAATTTGCTAGAGGCCTTTCTCACTTTCTCCCAATACTGCAAGGTTGCCAGAGGAGCATTCTGACTTGTCCATCTGTTATTCCCTCCCATTGCCACAAGACCAGTTTAACTTCTCTTCCTATCATACAATCCCTGATGAAATCCTTTATCCTGTTCTTTGGAGTTTCTCATTGGTTAACAATGAAGCTTGCTCATACTCACCATCAGCCTGTCTGTTGCCCTCTATTTATTATTCATCTTTTCTGCCATAAAGCAACATCAGTAAAATGTCAGTATTGAAAAGGCAGACATCTGCTTTCATGAGAAGCTTGGAGGGGCAGCATAAATTTTGAAATTTCCAGAAAGCAATCCAGCCCACTTTCTTACTTCTTTTCAACTGTGGACACAGCTCAAGGCCCAAACTATACAGTGTCCATCTAAATGAATGCTGATATCTGGGCAAGAGATATTCTACTTGGTCTTTCCTAGATAGATGGGTAAGTCAAATTCCTTTGAGTGATGATCACTTCAAGAATATTCTGCAGTGCCTTGGAATTTTATGCAATCAACACAATGTTTTCCACAAATAGGAACATCTGGAGAAACTCAGCATCCACAAAGAATCCTTCCTCAACCCAGACTCTGCACTAGATTTTCCTCCATCACAGTGGCAAATACTTTTGATGTGCACACATCTGTTTTATATCTTACCTGATGCTTACAATCAGGTAATTCACTGAACAGTAAAAATCTTCTGAGGAATCCTGAATGATCTTGATATATGAATGGAAAATATCTTGCTATAAAAGAGCCTCTATCAAATCAAATGCTTGATTTTTTGCAATCAACAATAAGCCCAATGAGATCTTATATTCTCTACATCTTTTCAGTTAATTGTGACATGGTAAAGATTTGGTCTATTGCTGACTGTAACTAGAAAAAAGTCTGTTCCATCCTTATTAAGAATAAACTCATTGAAGATTCTCTCAGTTCATGAATAGATGACCCTTATAAAAATTTTTTATAGACAGGAGAATAGGCACACAGGTCAGTACTTGTTGATGTGCTTTTGGTCACCTTTTTCAGCATCAATAATGTCTCAGATTTTTTCCCACATTTTTAGAATCTTCCCCACATTCAGGTATCTTGTATATCTGTCTGTCAATGCCTCCATCATCGTATTTTAACGAAGTAATAATCTATGAAAAAAACGGTTTCTTTAAAAGATTACTTCAATTCCATAAAAATATTAAAACATTAAAGGTCCTTACTAAGCTCAGTCATTTTCAGTAGTCATTTTAAATCCACTCAGCACAATAAAAAACAATGTAATTTACCATTAAGCACTGGAAACTCAATGGTTTAATAAACAATCATAACTAATAAGTCACTTCAATAAAAAATAAATCACTATGAAAATTCACTTACATTGATATACTTACAATTTAACTGTAAATTAGCCTTTGGTTCTTTAAATTGCTAAATTATGAATGAAAAGTCATCAAATGGTTATAAAAATATCTAAAAATAAAACAAGCTAATTTCTTTGCTGATTAAGATAAGAAATTACATATTCTAATTACAGATTTTGCAATGTGTAATAGTCTAAAATGTAATGTCTTCTTACAGCAAGAGTAAGGCATTTTTTACAATACATTTTGGCATTTTTATATGAATACAGCAGTAACTGAAAAAAAATTTTCAAATAATTATATAGTACCTAAAGAGGGAGCATTTGGAGATCTTAATAAAGTCATTTTTTATATTTTAGATATAGCAAATAGGTTTTTGCTTATGCCAGATGGCCTTTTTAAACTATTATCCTCTATTCAATATTTTAAAAATATTCTTACCACAGGTATGACATGAGTGACACCATCTCCACTGTCTATAACTGTACCAGTCAGTGTCCGCTCTCCTACCTGTCTTGATGTCCAAGATGCAGCTAAAGCAAGGACAGCCTTGAAAAAATATAAAAAGAAAAACCAGTGAGAAATATCAAAAGGCGTACTGTTTTTATTTACTTTATAATCTAAAAAGCAAAATCTTTCAAAAATGAGAAAATTCAAATTTGCCCATTATTTTCATTTCAATAAAGGAATTTTAATTCATACAATCTTACTGATTTCTCTATTTAAAAAAAACAAACAAGGAAATAATTACTTTTAAAATGCAGAGATTTCTCATGAAATATTACAAGCAAAAGAGGCTAGACTTTTCCAAAATATTTAGAGGAGGTATATTTACAAAAATATGGTGAAAATAACTCAGACAACTATGTGAATTATTCAGGTCATAAATGTTCTAATTAATTAGTTATTCCCTTACAGAAAGATCCACTTAAAAATAGACTTACAGATTTTTAAAAGTTCCATTATAAAGGCCTTTTGAGGGAAGGAGGAACTGTTTCTTGGAAAGTGATTATGTACAGGAAAAAAATAACAATTTTTTTAAAATGGTAAAATTAATGACTATAAGGTAGAAAAATTCCCCTGCATGTCTCAAAATTATCACTATAGCTTATTCAATGGCCAAATTACCCTTTCTTTCCCCTGAGGAAGGAGATGGGAGAGCAAATACTAAAATGAGGTTCATAAAATTCAACCTGGGAAATGTATGTAGATATTATTCAATTTTTAAATTTTCACAATTTATTCACAATAGTTTTGTGGGAAGTTATTCACAATAGCTTTGTAGGAAAGACACAAAGAAAACACTTGAATATGCCTATATGAATGAAATATGCAATGCTATTAAAAGTTATCTCTACTTTGTTTTATTCATTTGCAAAATGTTAGCTGAAAGAGATGAGAAGATATCCTCTATTTCAATCCCTACCTTTAGGGAGGACCACAAAAAAAAAATCATTGCAGATGGTTAGAGACCTGTCCTATCTTCAAAATTCTCAAATGAAGAATACTTATGTTTCCATATTAATCGGTTCCTGATCCTTAAACTACATTGTAAGGTAACAAAAGTTCCTTTCTCTGTTAATTCCTTCTATTATAGTTATGCAATGTATTTGTAAATGTTTAAAAAACATTTATAAATGTTTAAAAAGTCTTTTTTCACATGTATACATTCACATATTTTCAACTAGAGGGGTAGGGAGGATGCTATTTCTTTATATTTCAATAGCTCAGTACTTTGTGGGAGTCCAAAAGTTTTTGTTGCCTGATTGACCTTCACCACAAAGATGCTAGGTGATAAAGTTAATAACATTCAGCTATCACTAAAAGTCAAAAGGATAGAAAATTAAGAGCCTCAAATTATCTGGGGAAAAATGCTCAATTTCGTGGGTATAAAAACTAAATGGGTATTTTAGATCAACTGGAACTAATAGGGAATAAACCTTAAAAGATCATTTTTAATTTGAAAAATAAATACATTTTCCACTGGCACATTAACATCATGCTATCTCTCCCTTCAACACAATTACAATTGAACCAAAAAGCAATGGAATGATAGATGTGATGGGAAAAAATAAAAACTTATTAAGCACTTACTTTGTGCCAGGTACCATGCTAAGAGGCTTACAAATAGTTTCTCATTTGATCCTTGCAAAAATCTTGTGAAGCAGGTGCTACTGTTTTCCTCATTTTACAGCTCAGGAAATTGAGGCAAAAAAAGGTTACATGACTTGGCAAGAGTAGCACAGCTTTTAAGTTTCTGAGGCTAGATTTGAATCAGGTCTTCCAGAGAGTAGGAGCAGAACTCTATCCATTCCCCCTAGCTATATAGGGGAATCAAATTTCCAATGACTTTGGCTCACAAAGAGGCATAAAAGTTACTCAGGAAATGGACGAAAGGAAAAGGAGGTGAGCCTGTCATGAAGTACATCAGCTGGAGAGCTAAGTACCCTAGATAAAAAGTCTTACGGAAAGGCCTTCAACCCTCTGGGAGGGTATAATGGAGAGGATTTATAGATGAATATAAATTGTACAATAAATGTTTAGGAAAAGAAAGCATGAATGGGTTGAGATCTGTACCAATGGAAGAAGTTCTAGGATCTAATGATATATAACACTTTTAAGCAAAAACTCTGAAATAGCCGATAGATAAGTTTTCTAAATAGATTATAATTATAAACAATTTTATGTATAAAGGATATTTTACAACCAATTAGAAAAACAAAAGATTTATAAAACAGTGAACAGTATACTACATACATTATAAAGACCAATAGCTATAACTTAAAATTCACAAAGGATACTATGATCAGAACTAATTAATATCTATTATGAATTTAATTTTTGCTGTGAAAAGTACAGGGTAAATGACATTCCAAAAATGAGATTTTAAATGTTCAGAATTTTAATTCTTAAGATTCAGGTTTAGAAAAACATTAAGTATATGCTTACCTGTACAGCTATGTATAGGCCTGGAACATTAAAGGATTCAAACATAATTTCAGCCGTATATTCCCTGTTTTCTGGCGTATTTAGAGGAGGTTCAGTCTATTAGATAAAGAATATTTTAAAATAAGTCAAATTTAAAAAAATTTAAGTCCTATTAATGAAGAAATCTTTTTTTAAGCAAATAAATACAAAAGAGAAAGGATTTATTACTTTGCACAAAACATCGACGGATTTAATTAACTTCAGCTATCTGGTAGAGTTATGAAATAGAGTATTCTAATTACCCAGATATACTGATTAACAAAAAGTTACCATATATAATGTGCATAAATTGAAACATTCTAAATCAGTGGTTCTCAACCTTCCTAATGCCACGACCCTTTAAATACAGGTCCTCTTGTTGTGATAACCCCCAACCACAAAATTATTTTCGTTGCTACTTCATAACTGTAATTTTGCTACTGTTATGAATTGTAATGTAAATATCTGACATGCAAGATGTATTTTCATTGTTACAAATTGAACATAACCCACAGGTCGAGAACCACTGTTCTAAACCCTTGGAATTCAGTTAAATATGCTTACAAATAATAATAAAGATAATAGCATCTAACACACTGATATATTACTTTGTTGGACATAGGTTACAAGGAAAATGCACATGCGAGTTTAAAAATCTATAAAATGTGAGTTATTATTCACTCAGCAAACATTTAAGTTCCTCATATGTTCAAACCACTGTACTTAGCACTGAGGGAGATAAAGATAAATAAGACACACTCGCTGTTTGCAGAAAGTTTATAATCTAGTATAGGAGGTAAGAAATGAATGTATATAGCTAAAATACAAAATAGAAAATAGGTATAGCAGAGTTAAGAGCAAGATTCTAAGATTCTATAAACATTCACAGAAGGTAAGATGAGGGTGAGGTAAGAAGGTAAGGGAATAACAGAAGACTGAAAAGCAGGAGAGTGTTTTTCACCTGGACCTTAAAGAATTAGAATTTCAACAGATGAATATAGAAAACAGGAGAGAAAATAGTGAGGGGAGAGCAACTAGAATGGAAGCAGTAGAAATACTGAGTAGATGAGTAGAAATGATTCAAGAAATAGTGCAGAGACAAAAATGACAAAATGTTTTAGTAAATGGATATTAGAGATTTAGGAAAAAGAAGTCAAGAGTTATTAATGTTCATGCACTACACAAGTCTTATTTTTGTTATCACCTCATAATAAAATGATTTTAAGTACCTAAATTAAGGCTTCATTATAACACTTCTTGCGATCTAAAATATCAAATTAACATATGGGTGAGACTATCTTAATGCTTCTTAACGCCTCTTAAATCCAATCTAAACTGAATTCACTCTGAGAGAAACAAAACAAAAGAAAAAACCAATGTATCTTGCAAACTAACTAATAAAAACTTTCATGAAATCTTTTCTAAAGTATACTCAAGAAAAGTGTTATTTGAACTCACCAAAAGAAAATAATGATCTTCAGGTTCTGCCCTTAGATATTTAAAGATCACTTGTTCCATAAATCTCTCCATCAAGTCCCAATCTTCAACTATACCATGACGGATTGGCCACTGTTAAACAAACAAAATAAAATATTGCTCTAATTTTAAAATAGCACCAAACAATTTTAAAAGAATAAAAAATTCATCCAATTGAACTCTTGTCTACAAGAAGTAATAATCTATGGTAACACTCAGTTACAAAATTGTATTTAGGTATTTTGTTAAATCACTCATCCATTTAATAAATTATCTCTAAAAAAAACTACTATGCATGATGCACTTTGATGTTAAAGAAACTGAAAAATCATAAACCAAAAACACCGCTGCAAAACCATTAAGTATAAGCCCTTTTTCACATTTTTAAAAAGAGTCACAAAAGCATTTAATATGTACAGTAGTTACTGAATATACTTTTTTTGAAGCAACAAATGACTGGTAAGCTACAGTCATGATTCATCGCTCATTTGTGCACACACACTTCCATTTATTTCATTGTATCTAACCTCCATTTTCTCCAATTCTCAACTCCTAAAACCATTTCCTGGAGCTAACACTTCAAAATCCATTTTTTCCTAAGTATTTTTAAAATTATTTTCTCTACTTTAATACTTAGACATAACACATTTTATAATTACATACCTTCAGGAAAAGAAAATGTTTTTCAATATTATCATCCTTTTAAAAAAATAACATTTTTTAAAGTTGTATTAACATTCCATTCAACTGAAAAACCATTTATTAAAGTATTTACTAGTTCTAAACATTATGAATTGAAATAGATTAAAATAGAAAAATTAAATAGCCCCTGTCCTTAAAGAGTTTTCATTTAGAGATATGTGACAAAGTACATATAGGTAAATATAAAGTAATTTAAGGGAAGACAAAGAGCTCCAATAAGTAAGATTGGATTAGCCTACACACAAGAAGGTAGTGCCTCAGTTGAGCTTTTAAGGCAACAAAGGATTTAGAGAAATGTGTGTATTTTGAAGTGAACCTTAGATGTCACCTAATATAAACTGTTCATCCTAAAGAAGAAGAAACTGAGTATCAGAAAAGTTAAGATAACCAAAGCAGTTAAGACTTAACAGGCAGGAAGTGGCAGAGAGGGGATTTATGTGGGAAGAAAACAAATACTCTCAGAAATACCATGAATTTACAAACGAAATTTCTCATTTATCTTGACTAACCACAGGCTCATACCTTTGTTGCGTAAGTTGGCTTTTCTATTGCTTCATCCCCAATAAAGAAGTCTAGATCATCAACACCCTTCATCACCCTCCTTTGTGCTTGATCTCCTACTTTTGCAGACTCCTTGATAGCAATACCTTTAAAAAGGAACACAGGTACTCAGATATGTTAGAGGTTAGCATTCCTCAAACTACACTTATACAGTATCTTTTACCTCTCCCATCTTGGATATATATATGTATATATAGATATAGATATAGATATATATAGATATAGATATAGATATATATACACACACACACACACACCAAAGATAATTTTTCATTTTATCACAAACACTCATAATGATGTGAGACCATATATAAAACTTTAAACAGATAAGTAGTATCATGAAAAAAAACTTTAAATATAATAAGAAGCTAAAAATGTATTATGTAGAAAGAATATCTTTAAGTATTTCAATAACCATGAGATTTATTTCAATTTTAAACAGCAGACATTACACCACCTCAAAAGTCATCTATCTGAAAGCCCAGAAAGTAAAAGGTGAAATATAATGACAAGAAAGAACTAGAGGAAATGCAAAAATATTTTCCCCTTCAAACTTTTCTATCCTTTAATTTTGTGCTACAAATCATGAACCAATGATTTAAACTAAAAATACTCATAGGATTTAGTTGTAAATGTCAATTTTTAAAAATCAACCTATTTTTCAAAACCAACAGTAATTCTCAAACTATTAAGCAAATTTAACACAACACTTTACAGATAAAAGTTACTTATATTATAATACTTCTGAATCCTTCAAGTTTTAAACAGTTCTTCATTCAAAATAGTTCTTATCTGAATGTATTTAGGTTGATCCGGAATTCAACTGTGGTACCATCATTTTTTTAATAGTTTTATTCTTAATAAGTTGGGCAGAGAATACTGAAAGAGAAAAATTCTGCATCCACAGTCAGTCCCTTTTAACTTTTCTATTAATACCTGACTATTAGAATTAGGAACTCTTGTAAATCAGAAGAGGACTATCTATACGTCTAAGCTTCCCTACAAATCCACCCAAAAATCTGCCCAAATTGCTATTTAGAAAGCCAGTTGAAGAATAACAATTAACTTGAATTTATTTCAGTATATGCTGTTTGCCGATATGTGTATAAAAAGGAATATTACAATTGCATACCCTACGTTTAGCATTTCTGGAAAATATGGCAATTCAAGAAGACAGGTTAAGTTGGATACAAGGTTTGAATTTGCCAAAAGTCAAATTCACCCTTAATGAATCAATAGTATACAGTAAAATAGAGAGAAGTACTACATGACCTGAGAATAAAATCTTAACCCATGAGGGCAGAAAATTATATAATTAGCAGACTTTTGAAAGCTATATACAAAACTCTCAAACAGTATTTAATTGAAAATGTCATGCAATTCTATATATTTTCTCATGCAGACAAAAGCCAAAAACTGTACCAAAAATTTCTAACGGTATAAAAATCAAAAATTGAGAATACCACTTAAAACTCAAAAAGCAATTCATTATCTAGGTCACAGTACTCTCATACCTCTTAAAAGAAAATGGTGCTCCAAAACATTGGCATTATAAACAAAAATGTGTAGCAACAAGGTTTAGCTTACCAATATTTTCTGAGTGTAATTTTCAAGAGTAAGCAAGGGGAATAAACAACATGGTGCCAACTTTATTACCATATGAAATATAATAGCAGCTACCACTTCTATAGCATTCTTATAAGCCCTTTAACTACGTAAAAATTTTTTTTCATTTTAATCCCAACCAAAAATTTTTAAGAAGACAGAAACAGGAAAATTTTTGTAAGATATAATTATCCTCTAGAATTCTCTATATTTCTTCAGCAACTCCAGTGGTTTATGAAGGAGATCGTACCATCGGCTAACATGCTTTACATTCTCACAAGCAAAATATTACTAATTCATAATGACATCTATATGGCTCAAAATAAGTTATTCAAAGTATTACTAACAGGCTTTCTGATTGAAATATTTGCTGTGATTAAATGATGCAAATAATTATAAATACCATAAAGTAATTATAACACTAAGTCAGCAGCCTCAGAACTAGTTTGGTGAGAAAGACTGGAAAATCCAATAGTTACTTGCAGGAAATAAAGAAATTATAAATATTTCATATCCTCATAAGAAAAAAAGAATAAAAGTCAAGTCTGGACTTTGATACAGAATGAAGCAACAAGAACAAGTAAGACCTGAAATGGGAAGCAAAGTCTAAATTCTAAAATCTGTCTAATAAATTAAATCTTCTAACTCCTGAAAGGTAGAAGCCCATTGGTGTTACTTAGGAACAAAAGCAGGAACTCCATGGAGATTTTAGTATTACAGGATTTACAATTCAAAGGAACCTATCTAGTCTTATCCTACTTAACAACAGAGGAAACAGAGCTCCAGAGAAGTTAAGTGATTTGCCAAAGGTCACATGGGTAAAAGGAGCTACACTCTTCCTGTTAACACCCTTATAACCATCACATTAAACTCAATGGGTCATAGAATAAGACTTGGAAGAACCTTTATGGGCCATCTAGACTAATATCCTCATTTTACAGTGGAGGAAAGGGAGGCACCTAGAGGTTAGTTGCTTTGCCCAAGGTCACATGGGCAAGCCACAGTAGAGATTTCAACAAATATACATATACAGCTCAAGACACTCAGCAACAGAAATGTAATCTGGCGCAAAATTAAAAGATAATATATAAAAGTAAAAACAAAGAAAACTAGGGCATCTTTTGTTAAAACTTAAGATCTGACATCAATACAGTACTGAGATAAAGTTCTAGAAAACAGTATTAGCATCAAAAACAGGCTAATAAATCCTGTGGCAAAGGCAGTTTTATTAGCAGTCTGCAACCACTGCAGCTAGGTGGTGCAATGGATAGAAAACTGGGCTTGTCTTCAAAAGATTGATCTTCTTGAGTTCAAATCTGACCTCGGGCACTAGCTATATAGCCCTCACTTAGCCCGGTTTTTATCTCAATTTCCTCATTTGTAAAATGAGCTGGAGAAGAAAATGCCTGAAACATATGGGGGTCCTACACACAGGATATATTATAGATATCTTTGGGGCAGCAAGGTGCTACACAGGACAGAATACTGGACTTGGGATCAGGAAGACTCATCTTCATGAGTTCAAATCTGACCTCAGACACTTACTATGTGACCCTGGAAAAGTCACTTAACTCTATTTGCCTCAGTGTCTCATCTACAAAATGAGCTGGAGAAGGAAACGGCAAATCACTCCAATATCTCTGCCAAGAAAACCCCAAACGGGATTGGAAAAAGTTGGACACAATTAAAAGCAACTCAACAAACAACTTCAAGCATCATTAAGTTTAAGTCATCTTTAAGATTAAATGGCAATACATTATTCAATATTACATAATAACCCTTCATCACCATAATGGCCCTGGTATACAAACTATCACAACTCAAAGAATGCTTGTTGCAGCACTGCTCCACAAGGTTGTAGGGGAGGATATAAGAAAGCAGGACAGCTGAGACAGACAACAAATATACTTTAGAAACACACTGATAAACAACTTCAAATAATCAGCAAAAATCTGTAGTGATGGAAAATATATCAACTGATAATGAAATGGGATAGCTCATTTTGAACTAAATGGAGCCTAAAATGAGAGATACAGGAATGACAACAGATACAAGTTCTGCAAAAAAGTGGTTACCTAACCATAAACCAGAGGACAGTCCTCCACGTGTCTGTAATGGAAGGGAATCAGCTACTCATACCCATGAAGAGAAATGTCAATAGTCCTGGAGGAAGACAATCCAAATACGATTTTTTTAAAGGAGTTTTTTCCCCCCAATTTAGTCTGTTTCTTCTTTCACACATGATTAATTTGGAAATAAGTTTTACATGAGTGCACATATATAACCTATATCAAATTGCTTACCATCTTAAGGAGGGGGGAGGTGAGGGGCAGAGAGAGAAAATCTGGAATTCAAATTTTTTTTTAAATTTGTCTAATTGGGAAAAAATATTATTTAAAAATAAAAACAAAAAAGAGGTGGTCAGGGAAAGGAAAAGTGCAAGACATTTTGTCTAATATTTTCTAACAAATAATCATCATATCCTTTCTTCTTTTAGAAGAACATTTATTCAAATATAATTTAATGCTAAATGTATTATTTGTAGTGAATAGTCATTCCTTTATTCAGAGTCTTAGAAATATGTGGCACACTTCAAATATGGCAAACTACATGCCTATTATTTTGGCAGAATGATTTACTAATTAGACAGAAGTTTACAGCAAACAGGAACAATATAAAATCTGTTTATGCGTTCATTTGAGGCAGTACTTACATGACGGGATGATAAACTGTGGTTCTGTATTTCCAGCATACCCAAGTTTTGTATACCTGAAAAACAGAAAGCAATCTGTAAAACCCTTCATTAGCATATGAAACTAATTCACTACAATATTGAAATTTAACAGTCATCTCTCCCTGGAAAAGAAATCTATATAATGACATGGACTATAAAGTATGTGAAAAGTATCATTTTTCACACATTTGCTGTAGTGAATCCCTCATTATCTCCCTAAATATTTAAAAAGGACTTCTGACTACTACAATTTAAAAATGTAACAGCTGACGTTTAATAAGCAGCATGCTTTGAAACTGTATGCCTAAGGTTAGAAATTAATTGTCCTGGGGTCAATGTCTCATCAAACCATCCAGGATAGTCGGTACTGGGAGGAGGAAAGGCTATTCTCCTCAACCACTCCCCTTGCCTATCCAGAATCCATTGGGAATGTCAAGTAGCAGAAAGAGCCTCTACCACCAGGGTTGGCCTACTTCACTGTATTTCTCCTTTGCCCCCAAACTCCATTTTTTTCCTTATAAGATGGAGGACAACCAGGTCTTACTATATGTCTTACTCGTGCCTCCTAAAATCATTCAAACCTTACCATCTGTCTTGCCTCCGTACCCTGTAGTACCCTGGCACTATCAGTTTAATTACTTACATTACATAACCCAAGGTCTTTGGAGCCTTTCAATGCATCAAGAAGCTGAACTTTCCTTCACATATGTGTGTGTGTGTATATACATACACACACACACACCTACATATACATACATACATGCACATATATACATATACACATATAGACATGTACATATATACCTATATATACATACATATATATGTGTACACACACACAGACACAAATATATAGTGTCCCCCCCCAATAGCACTGTAAGTTGCTTGAAAGCAGGAATTGTCTTGTTTTTTTCTATCTGAATCCCCAGCACTTAACACAGTACCTAGAACTGAGTGTTTGATAAATGTTTTTTCACTCATTCACACATAAAACAGATTTTCACCTGATCCTGAAATAAAGTTGATGCAATCTTATGAGGCAGTAAAAAAAAAAGTTTATCTTGGGGTGTATACTAGGAAGGGATGGCGTTAGGTGAGTGCTAGAATCCAAGCAAATTTAAACATTTATCAAGTACCTTCCATATATGTACAAGGCACTGGAGAGACAAGGATAACAAAACAAAGTTCCTGCCCTCAGTGAGTTTATATTCATACTGAGGGATGTGAAATAGTTTGGGGAGTGGACAGAGCTTTCAGGAAAGTGGTGGCACACCAGAGGCAACCCTTGAAAGAAGAGGAAGATTCTCAAAGACAGACATGAGGAGGAAAAACATTGCAGGGATGGGAGTGTCTAAACAAATTCTTGGAGGCAGAGAAAAATAACTAGTACAAGTACTTCAGTTTGGCTGGAATATAGAGTAAGTGAAGGGAAACAAGGATAGGAAGATTAGTTAGAACCAGATAAAGGACTTAAATTTCAGGCTAGAATCTGTATTTTATCCTATAAGCAATGGGGAGAGCTATGAAAGTTACTGAATCACAAAGTCAGACCTATGCATTAGGAAGTGTTTTTGGCAGTTGTATGAAGGATGGATTAGAAAGGAAAGAAATTTGAAGCCAAGGTGACAAAGTCAAAAGGCTATGAGTACTATTTTCAATCTCTTCCCCCCTCCACCTCCCCACTGATTCCTTCCACTCTGCCTTCAAACATGCCCAGAATCAACTCTATCTTGAAAATCAAATTTTTTTAAAAAAAATTCCTAGAATCCTAAGTAATTACCCTATTTCTCACCATTCTTATTTTTCTCAATGGTGCTAACTAGCAATTTCTTAACAAATCATCTTATACTCATTCTTCTTTCTTTTCCTTCACATGCAATAACATCAGAACCCTCTATAATTTTCCTCCTCAACTTCCCCACAGCCAATTTCCCTTCCATTTTATTAACCCTGACACATCACCATAGTAGTTAATTGTTCAGTCATTTTAGTCACATCTGACTCTTCATGGCTTCATTTGGGGTTTTCTTGGCAAGGATACTAGAGGGGTTTGCCATTTCTTTCTCCAGCTCATTTTACAGGTGAGGAACTAGGGCAAATGAGGGAAATGACTTGCCCAGGGTCACACAGTTGTTAAGTGTTTGAGGCCAGAGTTCAGCTCAGGAAGATGAGTCTTCCTAACTTCAGGCCCAGCACTCTATATACTGCACTGCCTAGCTGTCATCATCATAGTGCCTCATCAAATCAGAATTATTTTAAGTCTCTTTTTCAAGTACCTGTCCCTCCTTTTTCACTCTATCCTATGTACCACTGTTACTAAACTGTAAGCTTTGTGAGTAGACAGGAGTTGTATTATATATCAATATATATCTATATTTATATGTATATATATTTTTTATATCAATATATTATATATATAACAATAGTCTTCTGGTGATGCTGTATGGTAAGCTTTGAAATACCAAAACTTCCAAATTAAAATTTCAGGTCACCTAAATGGCCATGGAGAAGTACATGGTGGTTTTAAGTAGCCAGCACCATATTACCAAACTCCAATAGACCTAAGTCAAACTAAACAAACTAAACAAACAAAAAAAAGAGAAGTCACATAATACGAGCAAAGAATAATCAATGGTCAGACTCTAAGCAACACATCCAGAGATGCCCAACATACCGAATGGATCCCCAATGATGATTTGTGAGAAATCATGGGCAAGATTCACATAAGATGAAACATAAACTTTACACAGGAAAGGCAATTATACTCACGAGATCAAAGATCAAAGATATTTCAAAGTATTCTCCCATAATGCCACGCAAAGGCAACTTCCAAAGTTCGGATTACCAGCATAGCAAACCCCATTTATTCAGCAAACATTTACGGAACAGAGAAAGTTAAAATACAGTATAACTTGTTCCTTTAGGAAGCAAGTTCTCAATTCAATCCAGGTACTACCCCACCCCTAGACAGTACATTCATTTAGTCAATCAATGTCTCTTCTCAAATGGAGATTAGTCTCCGATCTTAAACAAAGTACATTCATTTGGTCAATCACAGAGCACAAAGAAAACTCAAAGGCTTCCCACCCCTGAATCTCAAAAGGGGCAGGAGAACACAAAAGGCCAGCCACCCTTAAGTTACAACAAGGTTAAGATATCATCTCAACATTGAATACCCAAGGAAAGGCCCTTCTTTCATCTTCATTCCAGTCAAGCCCTCAGCAATCTCAGTTCCTGGGGAGACAAGGCTCAACAAAGCCATAGCCAGTGTCCTCATCAAGTCACTCTCTGCCTGTAGAACAGTCCCAGAACCCCTGAAAACATCAGCAAGGCCCTCTTCCAGGATTTCTGTGCAAGTACCACAAGAAAATCCTCCTTCAGGGCTTCTGAACCAACAGCCAGGTTCCAGGACCTCTACAACAGCAGCACTGTCCTTCACCATCAGGTGAATCAGGCAACATCAAAACAGACAGACAAAATACCGGCATCACAGCCATGCCTCCGCAGTTCTTGGCAGTTCCGGGTGGCAGTTGTCAAAAGTCCTGGGCAGTTCCAATGGGCTCTTGGACATCTTTCTCTCAGCAACTCAGGCTGCACGATACCGGATACTGTTCTCCAAAAGTCCTTATGGCCTTCTCTCAGCTTGGGCCTCTCTCCCAATTCACGGCTCCTCCCAGTTCAGCCCTCTCTCTTCACATCAATATGTCCATCCCACAAGTGGGATTCACAAGCTCTGGGTTTTAACAGTCAGTCCAAAAACCAAGCCAATACAGGGGCATCTCCAAATTCCATTACCATTACATCTCCCTAGCAACTATCAGTGTTCTGTATAGGGTAACAGCTTAATGAAACTTGTCGAAGAAAGAAATGTTAAATCTTCATAAAACACTGTAAGGTACTCCAATCCATTCAAAATTCTACAATAGCCCCCATAGGCAAAAGTCATTAGTTTAGCATTCAAAGAAATCCATAATCGGGTCTCTGACTTCTGTCTCCTTCTATTTGTCTATACTACCCTTCTGCTCCAACTAAAACATTCTACTCATTTTCCAAAAACATGATGAAATGATCTAGAAAACTGTGCTGTGTTTCTTTGTCTCATTTTCTCCATTTGGAATTTAAGTTCTACTCTTCCTTAAAAGGACCATAAGATTACTGAACCATAGATTTAGAACTACAAGGGCACTGGAGACTCTCTATTCTAAGATTTCACTTTATGAAAAAACGAAAGCCCAAGAGTTGAAGTGACTTGCTCAAACTCACACAGCCTCAGAAGCAGCTTTAAATTCAGGCCTCTTCATTCTGATCCAGTCAGTTTCATTAAGCAACTACTATGTGGCAGGCACTGTGGTAAGAAAGCCCTGGGCATACAAAGGAAGGCAATAGCCATGCCCTGGTCTCAAGAAGCTCACAACCTAATGAAAGAGACAGCATGCAAACAATTATGTATAAAACTATATATATGGCAAAAATTAGAAATAATCAAAAGAAGGAAGTCACTGGAATTAGAAGGATTGGGAAAGGCTTCCTATCTACAGAAGGTATGATTTTAGTTGGGACTTGAAGAAAGTCAGGGAAGCCAGGGGATTAAGATGGACAGCATTTGAGGCCTGGGGGAAATGGGGCAAGGGTGGGGGTGAGGGAGAAACAGGACATGTAAGAAGACGGGAAAAGTAGGAGGAAGTCCAGTTACGAAGGTTTTTAAACACCAAACAGGATTTTCTATTTGATTCTGGAGGTAAGAGGGCGCCACCATAATTTGTTGAGTCGGTGGAGTTAACGTGATCAGACCTATGCTTAGAAGATCACTATGACTGACAAGTGGAGAATGTTAATAAAGTGGGGAGATTCTTGCAGCAGGCAGACCAAAGAGCAGACTATTCCAACAGTACAGAAGTGAAATATGAGGGCCTTCACCAGGGTGTTGGCAATTTCAGAGGAGAGAAGGGAGAATATGAAAAAGACATTAGTTACGAGGGTACAAAAACTGACAGATCTTGGGAAGAGATTGGATATGTGGCTGTTATGAGAGGGAGGAGTGGAAGATGACCCCTAGGTTGCCAGTCGGGACGGCTGGGACAACAGTGTAATTGAGAACTGTCTATAATTGAGAATTCTGAAATGCAGGGAAGGGTCTGGGTAGAAAGACAAAGGCAGTTTTGGACATGCTGAACTAGAGATATCTAGAGGATACTCAGTCTGAGATATCTAATAAGCAGCTGGAGATGTAAGACTGGAGGTCAGTAGAGTTTGGGCTGGAAAAGGTGATCTGAGAATCATCAGCATAGAGATGATAACTAAATCCATAGGAGATAACCAAATTAAACTGTATACAGGGAGAATAAAAGAGAGCCTAGGACAGAGCTCTGACACACAGTTAGTAAAAGTGACCTAGATGAAGATCTAGCAAAATAAATTGAGAAGAGATGGTCAGAGAGATAGAAGAGAACCAGAAGAGTAGTGTCCCAAACACCAGAGAAATAGAGTATCAAGAAAAAAAATGAATGATAATGGCAAAGGCTGCAGAGAAGTCAAGAAGGATAAAAGTAGAGAAAAGGCCATTAGATTTGTCAATTAAGAGATCTTTAATTGTACCTCTTCCAATGTACCATGGTTCTCAAATGGAAGTGAAGTCCCACTGACCCAGTCTCTTCCCCACCAACATACAATTCATATTGCAGGAAAACAGTAAAGGATAACATATACTATTTATTTTCATGTATCCCAACTAGACCCTGAGGTTCCAAAGGGCAGGAAACCATCTATCTGAAAACTCAGATCAAAACGAGAGTATCTTGCAAATAGTAAGTGCTCAGTTTTTTTTAATGATTCTATGAAATAATTTTTTATTCAAGTTAGTGAATAGTTGGGGGAATTATCATGAGAATCAACAATGATAACTGAAAACTCACACTTTTGGGGTAGGAGGTATAGGGGGAAGGTATGGGAGTCAAAAATATATTTCACATTAAAAATTCAGTATTATAATGCACAGTATTAATATGGCAGTATTCTTAATATGTAAAATGACTTATAAAAATTAGAGCTTAAAAGGACTTAAATAAGTTACCTAAACCAAGGATTTTGCTCCACCTTTCAAACATAAAAATTACAAATAACAGCTATTTTTATTCTTTTTTGTTCCCAATAGAAAACCTTTAGAAAATCATTCAGAAGAGTATAAAATATAATCAAACATTTCATCTGAATGAGAAAAGTAATCTGACTAGATTTTAGGTTAGAAAAATAAATTTAACCAAAGTTTAACATGGTTGTTATTATGCTATTACCAAAGACAGAAACATAAATTTTTATAGTTTCATAGCCATAAATCTGTTTTATAAATGAAATTTTTAAAGCTGGAAACTGTTCTAAGCTATAATTTCAACTAGAAAAAATCTCCAGTTTACAAAGGTTCAAGTAGTAGCATTCTCATAAAGAAAATTAAGGTATATTTTTAAGCTCTATAAAATTTAGCTGCTCAGAAATACAATTCTACTAAACAGTAGAAGTACAATTAAAATAAGGTCAAACAATTCCCCAATGAGATAGATGCTAATCTTCGTGAATACAGGGAGTCTCCCTCACTTGGAAGTTCCCTGTATGTAGGACCAGTTGATATCCCTATCCTATTCCCCACTACAGTCAGAATCTAAATTTTGTGTAAACAAGAAGCTAAAAAGCACAATGTCCCAATTTACACAAAAAGGAAAGATAATGTACTTGGTTAATTATTTTGATTGATTCCTTGCACAATTCTAGCATGTAATATTAAAGTTATAGTAAACATATTGAAGAGAAAGCAGTAATGACAAAGACAGCAAGGCTCTATCAAGGATAAACTCACACTAGATTAATTTCATTTCATTTTATAAGAGGATTATAAGCTCAGTACATCAGGCAAATGCTTTGGATAACGTTTACCTAGATCTTAGTAAAGCATCTGACAAAACTTTCATGCCATCCTTGTGGAAAAGATGGAGAAAAGGAGGTTGTATTATGATATAAATAGGTAAGTTCAGAAGTGCTTGAATACCAGGATTATGAGGGGGAAAGAAGTCTCCAGGGGACTGCCCTGAATAAAGTCATAGATGTGCTTATGATATATGTGGATTACACAAAGTTGGAAGGACAGTTAATATATTTGGTGATAGGATTATAAAGTATCATGATAGGCTAGAACCAGGCCAAATCTATTAAACTTAATAAGGATAAATATAAAGTCCTACATTTGAGTTCAAAAAATCAATTTCACAAATATGAGATGAGAGAAGTATGACTACAGGAGCAGTCTGTCTGAAAAAGACTTGAAGGTTTCAGTGAACTATGAACTCAATGAGTCAACTGACTCAATGAGTCAATAATGTGATAAAGCAGGCAAAAAAAAGAATACTGAATTAAGATAATGTCTAGGACTAACAGACAATAGTCCTGTTGTACTTTGCCCTAGTCGAATCCCAATCAGAATGTTATGTTCAGTTCTGGGAATCACATTTTAGGAAAGATATCAGAAAGTCTAAGAATATCTAAATGATAACAACCCAGAAAGTGAGGGGCCTTAAGGTCAGGCCACATGAGAATCCACTGAAGGAAGTAAAGATAATATACCTGAAGAAAGAGGATTTGGGTAGAATACAGTATCTGTCTACAAATACCTGAGGGGCAATCATGAAAATGAGGGATTAGATTTGTTCTGTTTGGATCCAGAGGCGGATTAGGAGCAATGGGCAGAAAATGACAAGAACAAATTTGAGCTTGATGTAAGGAAAAAATTCCTACAAATAGTGTTCCAAAAGTAGAAAGGGCTGCCACAAGATGTAGCAAATTACCCTCTCACTTGAAATCTTCAAACAAAAGCTAGATGACCACTTACTGGTATGTAAGTATTCATTACCTCCCCCTCCCCCACCAAAAAAAAAATTTTTTTGGACAAAAGTCCTCACACTTTCTCTAAACAGCTATATGAAACTTTTTAAAAATCTGTGCACAAAAGTGGCAAAAGCACATGTAGAAAAATGATATATATACATATATATGTATATATAAATATAAATATATATATATTTATACACACACACACATTAAATTGCTGTTGGAAAACCCAAGCATTTAGTACGGGTTACATCTTGAATTTAGAGGAAGAAAAAAGGAAGTATGAATGCATAGTGCTTTTAAAATTATATAAAGTCACTACACAGTCTAGAAAGACTGAGGATAGGGAGACCACTTAGAAAAGTATTACAACAGGCCAAGTAAAAGACAGTAAAGGCCTGCACTAACTAAGGTTGTTACAGTGGGAATGTAAAGGAGAATACTATTAGAGAAATCATAAGAAACTAGAATTGACAAGACTTGGCAAGAGAGTGGAAGTGATGAGAGCAAAGTGAAGAGTCAAAGATGACTATTAAAGTTTGGGGCCTAGGTGACTAGGAAATAAAAGTGGAACCATTCACTTGTAGAAATATAGATAAACAAAGACATAGCTACTGGGTGGAAAAATTACCGAGTTCATATTCAACTTTTCTTTTCACCATTAAAAAGTTCCTATCAAATAGTTTCCTAATCAAAATATATGCTAAGTAATTCTTTCCTACATGAAGATGGTGGTTATTTCTGTGATCAATAAACCTTACACTTTTTTCTATCTATGAACGAAAGAGAATCTTGTTCACTGACTCAAATGTTTAAACATGATTCGCTAAATAGTGAAGAAATACAAAATGCAGTTCCTGATTTCCCAAATACTTGTAATCTAGTTATAGATATAAAATTGCTAACTGAGGAAAAAAAGAATGGAAAAATACACTTGTGGCATAAGACACTGTCCAGAATATACAATGTCACAAAACTCTTAGGCAAAGGGTAGCATATGCTTTAAGTAACAAAATGAATTACATAGTTAATAGAAAAATTGGAGTTCAGAGAACTCCTGACTAGAGTAACTGGAAAAAGCCTCATGGAAAAGGTATGAGACCTGAAAAATAGATTTAGATTTAGGATTTAGAGAGGAATAAGGAAAAGAGGGGAGAACCCAATAACTACATTTCTCTTGGGCACACTGCTGTCCAGTCAGGGAAAGCAGCAGAAAAAAGGCTTGGAAAGAGCAGGCCATATAATGAAAATTCCAGAAAGGGAAAAGGAGGTTAAATTTATTGAAGACTAGGGAGATAAGGCTGAATCTTAAATCATTCTCATTTTTTACCAATGGTATGTATATAGCAAGCAAATTGGTAGTCTGTAGTGAAGAATATAGGAATACACTAGGCTGTGGATACTATAAAACTCCTAACTTTTTAGCTCATTTGTATCACACCATAAGTATGTGTACCATTCAGTGCTAGATTATCAAAAGATTTAAATTCACTGAAAGCAGTATCTACAACCTATTACAAAACTAAGGCCAGAACTGAAAAGGGGGGAAAAGAGCTGAAATGCATTTGAGAAACTAGATAGTACTTTCAATTACCCAAACTGCACCCTAGAGCAAGACAGCTAGAGAGCTAGGTAGCATTAGCGTTCTCCTAGTTTTGCTATATGCCTGCCAATCATGAAATGCCTTTCTCCAAAGAATCTAAAGTTTAGGTGATCCAAAATGAAATGAAGAGAGAAACAGTATGTATAAAGCAGGTTGCAAGCATATTGCCGATTTATGCATGAGAAATGGAACAAAGATGTCACAGAGATGTATAACTTAAAAGAGTTGGTGGACTGATTGTTCAAGGAGTATGAGGGATAACAAATGTAAACTGAAGTGCTGTATCATTACTTACAAAAAATTAAAAGGCCCAGGTAAAGGTCTCCAATCTACTGGGTACATATTATTTGGCTGATTTATGGGAAGCCATGTACAAGAATATTCAGGGTAAAAAGGGAATAGTTTTACATCACCGTTACTTCTACTTCTATTGGAAACACACTCATATTTTATTTCCTAAAATGTGGTATAATAGTGCACTATACATGGAGTCAGAAGACATGAACTCAAAATGAGACTTATCTATGTAATTGAACAAATCACAACAGAGTCTCACTTCATCTGGGGTTAAAATGAAGTATCACTCTGTAAACAAAATATGTGTAAAGAAAGTATTACATAAAGGTGAAATTTTTGTCCAAGGTAGTATAATCTTTTTCAAACCTGAATATAACTCTTCTCTATTCTGGCATCTTTGCTTTGTTTGTAAATCTCAGCTTCAAACTACTTTTAATGTGGTAACAAAAAAACTTCTCAATTTCCTCTAAGCCACTGATGAGTATTATGTTACCTTCAACGCCAAATTCAAATATTACAGTATTTGTGACAGAAACCCACTCTACATACCCCAGCAAAACCATAATAATTATAATAGGTCAGTTATAGTTAACATTTTATAGCGCTGTAAAGTTTAAAAAAAGAAAACCTTTACATAAGATTTATCTCATTTGATTCTCCTAAAAACTGTGAAATAGCTAATATAGTTATTATGAACCCATTTTACAAATGAGGATATAGGTTCAAAGACATGACTTACACATTAACATTCTAGTGTACTAGAGAAAGAATAAGAACTTGGTTCTGTGTAACTTCTAGTCTAACACTCTTTGTACCATGCCACTAAGAATATGGGCTTATAACACGTGAAAGTACTTAAGACAGCTTTTGTGAATTTTTATGAATATGTGGGTGGGCAAAACATGGTTTATCATATTTTAAAAGCTGCTTAAGATAAAAAAAGAAAAAATGCAGCATAAGACACAATTTCAAACTATATTCATATCCTTAAAACTGAAGGAAAAAACTTGCTATCCCATATTAGATGATTTTTAAAAACCTTTTTTAAAAAAGTGACTTTTCAAACAGAAAAGTAAAAATTCACACATAGGAATGAGCAAATTTCAAAATACACTTTACTTCAAAAAAAAAAAAGACTCCACTAATAGAAGAAAATAAGATCATTCTCAGATTTAGAAACTCTTCCCATCAACTTTAGCCTTTCATAAAACCACAGATTTTGAACTAGAAAGGACCTGGCACAGCAAGTCATCTAGTCCAACTCCATTTTCTGACTAAAGAAACTAAGGGCAAAAGATTAAGTCACTTGCCCAGTCTCACAGGTAGTTACAGAGTTGGTATTTGAACACTCTATTCCTGCAACTGTTATAAAGAAAAAGCAAGTTTTTCTGTTGGCTCCATTGATTTTTTTGAATCACTGCTTTAACGAAACTGATTTAGATGGATTAAGTGACTAAAAATGTCCATATCCTTTGAATGATAAATTCCATTACTGGGTTTATAACCTAAGGAATTCATAGTAAAAAAGATCCGATATACACCAAAATATTTATAGCAGTTTTTTTGTGATAGCAAAGAATTAGAAACAAAGTGTCTGTCTATTGGGTAATGGCTAAACAAACTGCAGTATATAAATATAATGGAATGTTATTGTGTTGTGAGGAATTTTGTGTGTAATGAATACTGTACAGAGAAATATGGGAGTATCTACATGAACTGATACACCATGAAAGAAGCAGTCAAGAAAATGTTACACAGAGGGGCAGGTAGGTGGCACAGTGAATAGAGCACTGGTCCCAGAGTCAAGAGAACACGAGTTCAAATGCAGCCTCAGACACTTGACACACTTACTGGCTGTGTGACCATGGGCAAGTCATTTAATCCCAATTGCTTTGCCTTCCCCCCTCAAAAAAAAAAAAAAGAAAATGATACACAGTAACTACAACAATAAATGGAAAAAACCATCCACCAAAAAAAGAAATCAAAAGTGAATGTAACAAAATTATATTGATTAAGCAGTAATTAAATGAAGAAATGAGAAGACACTCATAATCCATCCTTTTGTGGGTTAAACCCCCCGCAAGTTTTACATATTGCACAGTTTTTGGACTTCTTCAGTCTATCCATCAGTTGTAGTTATTTTTTTCTTCTTTAAACAATTTTACTTGTTATATGGGATAGCTTTCTGGGAGAGAGAGCAAGTACAATGGTGTAAAAAACAGAAGACATCAATAAAAACATATTTTAAATGAATTACAAATTATATTTAATAAAATATATAAAATAAAGTATGCATTTTGTAGGCAAAAAAAATACAATCTTGTTCATAATATTTAAGATACCAATTAAACAAAAATATTCAAGCAATGTTCTATTTGAAAATAGGTGTACAGGTTAAAAAAAGCAATTTAAAACAATATAATATTTATTTAAATATTATATATAATTATAATGTATTATATATCTAATTATAATTATATGTTAAATATACTCTATGTATTATATATTTAAAACAATGTTATGAAAATATGCTTTTAGCAACAAAAAACAAATCTTTTAAACTCAGATTTTCCAAAACAAATGTAAATCAACTGTTCACTTAACAATGGAAAATTATAAGGTTAAAGGAACCATATAAAATGCTTATACATTCAAAATGCAAACAGTAGTCTGTAACATATATGTCCGTTCACTCAGCATTAAGTACCTAAAACAGAATTCCCAGTCCTCAAAGAGTGAATTGCATTCAGCAATATTTATTAATTACCTACTGAGTGCAGAATGCCTTGCTAGGAGCTGAGGGAAAACACAAAACAAAAAAATAAGATTCCTGCCCTCATAGAATGTATAGTAGACAGTTAGATGGTACAGCATATACACTGCTGGACTTGGGAATCAGGAAGACCTGAGGTAGACCCTTAGTAGCAGAGTGACCCAGGGCAAGTCACTTAACATTTCTTTGCCTCAGTTTCCTCATCTGTAAAATGGAGATAATAATAGCATTGTTTATAGTAATAAAAGTAGCATATAAATAACTGTAACAATTACCACATTTTAAAAGTGTAAATAAAGTATCCTAAGTTTAAAGGGAAAACCAAAGCAATAAATAAAAATTAATTTTACAAGAAAAACAATATTCAAGAAGGTTGTGAGTGAAGGAGTGAAGGGTGGAAAAGCTTATTCCTAATATAAAGAATTATGAAGTTTCCTTGAAGGGGTGGCATTTAAAGTTGTTTTAAGGGAATTCACCAATGAACTTTAATTTTAAGGAAACATAAAGAAGACAGAAAACAGCACAGACAACTGATGTTGTTTCAGAAATACAGTTCAAGATGAACTGAGTCAGGCAAGTGATTGATATAAAGTATGTTTTTTTGTTTTTGTTTTTAACTGGAGAAAAGAGGAAGATTAAAGAAAAAATAGCACTGCTGCTTAGTGTGAACCAATAACAATACCACCAGGGAGAAAACAATTCAACCTTTATTTTGCTTCTATTTTCTCTGCCAAGGAGAACAACTTCTGTCCTGGAAGAGGCAGAACAAGTAATAGCTAACAGATAGCTGATACCCAAGACAGGCGAGGAAATAAGAGAACATCTAGTTGCTCTTCATTAATTCAAGTTACCTAACTCGAAAGAAAAATATCCTAGGATTTTTGAAAGAATTGGCAAATCTGATTGCTGACATAAGGCAGCAGTATTTGAAAGACTATAGAGAATGGGAGTACTATAGAAATGGAAAAAAGGAAAAGGTCTTGATTTTCAAAAACGGGAAAAAATGAAAATGGAGTCTGAAAACTAAAAGCCAGTGATTTTAACTTCAATTCCTAGCAAAATTTAGAAAGCATTACTAAAGAGATAATTTAAAAACATCTAGAAAAGGAAGCAGTGTCACAAAGAGCCAGTATGGTTTCATTGCCAACTCATGGCAGGCTAACCTCAATATCCTTTTTATGTCCTGGTTACAAGACTGGTAAATCAAAGGAATGTTACAGATATGGTACCCCTAGCTCTGGAGTCAAAGGAACTAAATTCAAATTCCAACTCTGATAACTTACTAATTAGGTGATCTTGGTCAAATCTTTTTTTTAATCTGAGTCTCAGTTTCCTTATCGGTACAGTAAAAAAAAAAAGTGGTACTCAGTGATCTCTAAGGTCTTTCCCAGTTCTAAATCCTAGAGTCTATTTTCATGGCCACCAACATTTTTTAAGTGCTCAACACCTCACACCTAAAAAACTATAACAATCTTACCTCCCTGCTCTAAATCTCTTTCCTTCAGCTAGCCACCATACATACTCTACAGCTAGATTGATCTTTAAATACCACTTTTGTTCTATCATTCCTCTAGTACTCCTAAAAATTATTTTATTGGTGTTATAAGGAGCTCCCATTGAAGAACTCCAAAGCAGGGGGCACCTTCTCTAACTTCTCATTGTTTTGAACAGAGACCCACCACTCCATTCAGATTAATCTCCTTGGTGTCTCAACAGGTCACATATTACTGATAGGTCAAAGGGTTGTCATGAAGCTCAAATGAGGTATCCTTGTATATATAAATGTAAATGTATATGCAAATGGAGTAAATTTGTATCTTAAAAGCACTGCAAACTTTAAGAAGCTATATAAACATCACTATTATATCTTCTCCCATTCTTTATACTAATGATAAGCCTGCAAAGTTTTCCCGTGTCACAATGTATCAACAACCTCTCATGACCCTGAACTACACTATATGAACTCTTCTCTTTCTTAACTCCAGGCCTCACCTTATATCTCTGAACTCCCAAATACCTTACTATGTCACGAAATTAAATACTTACTAGCAACTACCACTTATTGTTTCTATGTGTACTAGAATTCATACCTGACAGTCAGGAAAACCTGAGTTTAACAACCCTGTTCCTCTGACACCTTAAACAGTTTTTTGTTTCACTTAATTCTCTCAGCATCATTTTCCTCTTCTGTAAAATGGGAATATACCACCTATCTCAAAGGACTTGGTTGTGAGGATCAAACAAAATAATATAGAAAACATTTTGCAAACCCCATATATAATCTTCTCCCTAACTACAACCTAAGTCCCTGAAAGTAAAAATGCCAACCATTCTAAGATTACTTTTTATAAAATACAGGAAAAAAAAATTAGAATACTGAACATTTTAATACTAATTAATACTTTCCCTAAAAGGTTAATTTTATGAATTATTTGTATAGCTTTTCAATTATTCTCCCATAGCAATAGTCAAAATGTTTTCCTACAGAAACAATATTTAAAAAATAGTTATTAAACTCCAATAGCCAATCTACCAAAGTTTACTTTAGCCCCTTATGCAAGTGAAGATTACTTGAATACCCCACCTAATGCCGTTAACTGGTTCTGAGAAAACATGATTTTAGATCCAAAAGGATAAGAGAATAAGTAGTTCCAAAATAACAATGTTGCACCATGGGAGATAAAATTCACAGCAGTGAAAATTGTAAATAAAAAGTTTTTTAAAGTCTTTACAGAGACCTACAATTCATGGCTAACAAATAGGACATCAGAGAAGCTGCCAGCAATATACTGCTAGCGGACAGCAAGTTGAGGAATTTAATCTAATTCAATAACTGGTTATGTTCCTACTGTTTGGAAGGTACTGAGCAGTACCAAGGACATAAAGACAAAAAATTCGAGTCCCTGCCATCTGAGTTCACAACTTAGTCCCATAATACAAAGCAAGGTTGGGGGTGAGGGTGGAAAAAGATCACAGGGCTCCAAGAAAAGCTGAAAGTTAAGAATCCACTAAGAGCAGGGAGAACTGGTCCAAGACATCAGGAAGGTAATGACATGACTTGCAAGTATTGTATTTAAGTGGAGGAGCTCTATGTAAAGCCACCAACTTCATTCTCTCCTCTACAGCCATCTGGGTCTGGAAATGACGTCAGATGCAGTGGGAGAACTTGGTCTTTTTCTGGGGAGAAGGGGTAAGGGGGAAGAACTGGTAGGACTTCCCAGACACCTAAGATGAATCTTGAAGAAAAAAATTCTGAGAGCAAAGGTAAACAGGGAGTATATACCATATATGTATGAAGAATTGTGTAAATGAAATAAGACAGAGAGAATGACATGTTAAGTTCAAAAAAGAGTTTGCTTGGAATAAAAAATGCTTGAAGGGGAGTACTGTGAACTAGTTAAAAGGCTGGAGGTACATCTGGAAGAATCTTAAGTGGTGAATTATGGGAAAAGTGACTTAAAATGTCTCCATATCCTGTGACCCAAAGATTCCACAAGTAGGCATATACCTCAAAGAGGCTAATGATAAAATGAAAAACCCTATATATACACCTAGCAAAGTACTGTGCTATAAAATAATAAAACTGATAAACAATAGGAAGATTTATATGAATTGATGGAAAATTAAGAAAGAACCAGGAAAATATCTACAACATTAACGGAAACAGAAAAATAACAACAAAGCTTGGCCCAAAAGGTATGAGAAAGTATCTCCTTTTCTTCCCAGTTCAATGCATAAGGAAAACGTGGGTGAAGAACACTACAGGTACGAGATTTTTCTGACGTCTTAGTTATGTTTTGTTGAATTGCTTTCCCTCTCCTTTTTTTTCCTTCTTTATTAAATGAGATGACTCTCTGAGAGGTAGAAGGCATCAATAAACATAGATTGTTTTTTTTAAATGCCAGGCAAAAGAGTTTGTATTTTTTCCCAGAGGCAATAGAAAAACTACAAAAGATTTCTAAGCAGAGTAACTACAATCAGATCTATGCCTTAGAAAGATTCTGGCAGCAGTTAACGGATTAAGAAAAGGAACGATAAAACCAATTAGGAGGCTATTATAACAAAGTCCAGCTGAGTGGTGATGAAGGCCTGACGGTAGTCTCCAGGTGAGTGAGGAATTTTAAAAAAAAAAGAACTATGAAATGCTGTAATGGAAGAATTTACAATACATTTAGCAATTGCCTGTCAAGGTGTACTACATAATGAATCTAGGTGACTGGGAACAGAAATAGGCAAATTTGAAAGCTAGAACAAGTCACTTAAATTCTCCAGGTCTTATTTTCCTCATCTGTAAAATGAAGGTTTTGGACTTTAAGATTCTTTTTCCAGTTCTAAATATTGAGTTTGAGTTATTGATGAGACATTTATAAGAAAATCATCACGATATCTGTCACATTTATATACCACCTTAAAGGTGACAATCTCTCCAGAGTTTATAGCACATTAGTCATATAATAACTCTGTGAGATAAGTTCTACAGATTTTGTTATCTCAATTTTACAAATGAGGAATTTGAGGCTCAGCAATTAAATAACTTGCCCAAGGTCACACAACTACATATTAAAGGTGGGTGTGACCCCAAGCAAAAGGCAGTTTGGTTAGAATTCAAGAAACTGGAAAACTGGGAATTTAATTTGCAAGAAAAGTATGATAGAACAAAGCAGAGAGATCCAATGAAAGTAAGCATATAGGGAGCAGAGAAAGGAGGCCAGCTGATAAAAAGCAAACACAGCAAACTGGACCTCCCAAGGTTGAGAGAGGCAGATAATCCAGTGACATTATGACCAAAAAAAAAAAAAAGGAAAAAACTTTTTCCCTCAAGAATCTCTTTACCTCTAGATTAAGATCTACCTGGAGATAACTGTTTATCCCTCCAAAAACTCTATAATTCATAGCTAGGGAAGTCATAATCAATCTAACTAAAGGAACAGAACAATGGAAAAATGATAAGCCTTACACTAGCAGGTGCAAAGAATAGGATAACTCTTTTTTGCAGGTGCTGAGTTCGAGTCAATCTCCCAGATGCCTACCCAAGCCTTACGTGCTCTCCTTTGACTTTCTTCAAGAGTCTTAAAAATAACAGCAATGGTCATGCTGAGATTGAAAATGCTGGGCTATATATTTTTTAACCTTATAGATACAGTTGAGGTTCATCCTCCTTTCCCCTACTCCCACCAAAATTTCAGAATTGAAAGAGACATCAGAGCAAAAAATCTTTAATCAAGCTTTCTAGAGGCTTTCAAAAGCTAGGTGGAATAATTAATTTGATAATAATTGCTGATGATAGCTAGCATTAATACAGCACTTTAAGGTTTGCAAAAGCACCTGAAAAATATATCATTTTATCCTCACAACTCTGGGAGGTTATTATCCCCACTTTACAAATGAGGAAACTGACACTGAGAGAGGATGACCTGCCCAATACTGCCTGACTCCAAGTTCAATATTTTATCCACTGCACCACCTAACTGATTTGATAGCTGTCTTATATACACAGGAGCACTGATCTTACCAGTAAACTAAATAAATAAAATATTTAACACCTCTCTGTGATTTTTTTTTTGGAGGGGGGAAGACAAGGCAGTTGGGTTTAAGCGACTTGCCCAAGGTCACACAGCTAGGTAACTGTCACGTATATGAGGTCAAATTTGAACTCAGGTCCTCCTGACTCCAGGGCATCTCTGCAATATTTTAAAACTGGAGTAATATACTAAGACTCCAGCTGTGTAGAGGGGCTAAAATGGGTTCAATTCCTAGGACTAACTAAGCTTCCTCACAGAATCATGTTTTAGTGTAAAATTAATTATAATGTGTTTAACATGTAACTGTGAAATTATATTGATCAGGGAAATTTTTAAATAGATATTATGCCTGCCTAAATTCTGGGTCCTAGAACAAAGAGGCATGAAATTTCCTGGGCAAAAGTTAAATTTTGAAATTCTCAATTTGTCCTTGGCAACCTCCTATACCCTTAGATTCCCCAATTAACATCTTTTTTTAAACAGGATCAGTTTGCTAATCTGCTAATGCAGATCTGTAATTTCAATCTTAAAACAGTTGCCTATTGCACTGAGTTAACTGACTGGCTCTGATGAAAAGTCAGTTAAGTGTCAGAGAGGTGTCGGGTCTTTTTGACTAAAAGGCTAGCTCTCTCTCTCTCTAACCCAGAAACACTGCCTATCCAATGCTCTGTACTGCTCTAAAATCTTCCAATGCAGTACTCCCACCTCCTCCAGCCTATCTTACTTACCTTCTGAAAAGCACTCCTTCCCATGCAGCTGGTCTCAGCTAGTAAGAAAACAATTTCACTAAACTAGTTATAATGACCAAACAGCTATTAGTTCCATAACCTTCCCAGGTGCATACTTGTACATATACATACACACATACATACATACAAACATATACACAGTGCTTATTAAGAGGAACATCTGGTGGTATTTTAGTAAGATACCAAAATAAAATGAAAATTTTACTCAATCTGCTAAACTCTCATGACCTATTCCTTCCCTCCACCTCTCCGTTTATAATACATAAGGATAGGGATAACTTGAACTTGCTATCACACATCTGTTCTACTTCCATGTACAAAAAAAACCCTAAAATTCTTTTATCCAATCATAATCTTTGGTCATTCCATCTCTTTAATTACTCCTAAATCTACTTTCTGTCCTCATCCTAACCTCCAATCCCTCCTTTCCACAGTATTTTCCAAGGCCATCCATCACCTTTGCTCCTGATTACATTCTCTTTCCAATCAAACTCTTGGTAAAGCAGTTCAATTCAACACCATTCTCTACTCTAATCCTTTCAATCTTCTGTCCTTTTACAGATCACACAGCACCAAACTATAACACTAGATTACTCTATCATGCTATTAGTACATGCTGGAGGAAATCACAAAGCTATAATGATTGAATCCACCACAAATTTATGTTATGTAGTCTCCACTAGGCTCTCATAGCAGCAAGGTAATCCTACTCCTCCCTAGTTGATCTTTTATGTAACTTATTGCAGTGGCTTTTCTAAACCTCTCTTCTCAAACCCCCTATTGCATTCCCTCTCTCTACCTTCTTATCTAAGGACCTTACCTCACTGAAAAAAACTGAGACCATTCCACTGAAACTTCCTCTTCTCCCCTCTCCTCTCACATTCTCTAGATACCAGTTCCTCTTATCTCCTCCTTTAATTTAATCTCTGAAGAGGTGATTCATATTGCCAAAACCAATCTCCCTACTTCTACCTTTAATACCATTTACTTTTCAGCTTCTCCAAGCAGACTGCCCCCATTACCCCATATACCCAATCAGTTGACAAATCTTGTGAATTTTCTCTCCACAACTCTCAGAAATAACTTAGTCCAACGGTGGGGAACCTGGGGTCTCGAGGCCACATGTGTTCTTCTTCTAGGTCCTTGGGTCCTTCTGACTGAGTTCAAGTTTTACAGAACAAATCTTTTTATTATGGGGATTTGTTCTGTGATGTGGACTCAAGGCTGCAGGTTCCCCACCCCTGTCTTAGTCCCTCCACTATCCATCAGCAACAATGGCAACAATCGCTGACCAAATGCCACCAATAGGCAGATCAACACAAGAGCCCTCAGAGTGCCAGCACCCTTAAGACTACCATTTTGCTTCCAGTTCTACTGTCATAGCCATCACCCCCTAAATGCCACTCACAGGGCAAGGTTCTCATGGGGCTGGGGATGGGGGAAGGAGGGAGCACTATGTGCCAGGCAAGTCAACCTACTACCACCAACTTCACCACCATCTTCGCTCCGACAATGATGAACCCTGGACCCTAGATCCTGAAATCAAGAGCCTTAGGAACAGCAATGCTTCCAAGCCCAGTACCCTCAGCCTATCATCCTAGGAAATAACCTCTGTGGAGACAAAGCCTAACAAAGGCTCCTACAGGTGCTGAAGCAACAGCTACTGTAGCGTGAGAAGAGAAGCTCATGCAAATAAAATCCATGGCCCTGTCAAATGGTTAAACATCAGAAAGTGATATGATTTCATCAGGAGAAATGACATTAAAGAAGCATTACAATCTGCTTTGCCTCTGTACACTAAAGATCATCACCTTTCCATCTGACTTGAAGCTGAAATCTTCCATATGTGATGGAATTCTATTAGAATGTGAACTCCTGAAAATAAAGATTGCCTTACTTTTCTATTTTTATCCCTAACACTTAGCAGTAGGGTGCTTTGAAGAGATTAAAAGTTTAATAAATGGGTTTTTTTATTCATTCATTCACACAGCCACCACTTTAGTTCAGGTCCTGGAATACTGCATTAGGCTCCTAACTGGTCTCCTTGCCTAAAGTCTCTCCCATGCTAATCCATCCTCCACAGTACCATCAAAGCAAATTTTCTTAAAGCACAGGCTAACAATGTCCCATCCCTCAAACTCTAGTAGCTCCCATTACCTTTAGGAATTACCTGTTTGGCACTTAAAGTTCTTTACAAACTGGCTCCTAACTTTCCAGTCTTCTTACATATTATTCCCCTCCACATACTCTACAATCCAGTCCTACTTGGTCTACTCGTTGTTCCTCACATGCTATCTGGTGCTTCTGCACTGGCTCTCCCTCATACATACTCTCCCTCTGCACCTCAACCATTCAGAATCTCTTGGTTTCCTTAAGACTAATACCAAGAATCATTCTTTTAGTCTTTCTTGTAGTTCCTCCCCTCCACAATGAGACTCTCTCCGTCCCAGCTGCTTGTATCAGCTCCACTAAGGTCACACAATAATAATGAAATAATAAAATTTACATAGCGCTTTAAGGTTTACAAAGTACTTTACATATATTATCTTATTTGTTCCTCATAATGATTCTATAAGGCAGGTAGTCGTATTCTTATTTTACAGATGAGGAAATGGAGGCACAATTCTTAATGTTTCCTAATTTTAAGTCCAGTGTTCTATCCATCATATCATCTAGCTTCCTCACTGGGATATTTCTATCCACTAAGGCTGAATCTCAAATATACCTTTTACATAAAGTCTCCTCCCTTAGAATGTAAAGCTTCTTAAGGTCAAACAATGTTTAAATGTGGTCCTTGCATCCTCAGTGCTTGGAAGTGTCTAGTACATAGCATGCTTAATAAATGCTTATTGACTATGTAAGAAAATTTAGGAATACCCAACACTCACAGCTCCTCTGAGTTGTTCCTGTCTCCTATATTTTCTTTTCTTCCTTGTTTGAGCCCAGAACTTCTCTACACCATCAAGAAGTTGCTGCCTCCTCCCAACCCCTGACACTCAGCAAAAGGCAACAGAGACTATTTCTTAGTATTTTTAAGGTAGTAATTTCCTGTACCTCATTAGTATTCTTAGTGTCCTGGACTGCTGAAATTGCTTTATCTCTTATGTCTAATTCCTAGTTTCAGAGGTCCCGAGGATCCAGGAAATTGTCCAATCTTCTATATTGTTTGGTCATGTAATGCAGAAGTTCCTGGTAATTTCCAGTAAATCCTATTTCCAAAACAATCAGACTAGAAAAAAGATTTGCAACTCCATCATCTATATCCAAAACCTATGAATCAGTGATCAAACAACCTTTGAAAGGTTAACAAGAAAAGTATGAATATTTCCAATTAATCACAGATTCAGAGCTAGAATGGACCTTAGAGGCCACTTGATTCAACCACCATAATTTTACAGATCACTCCTAGTTAAGTGACTTGCCCAAAGTCATACAAGCATTCTCTGATTTCAACTTCAACCTAATTTCCACTGTCATGTTTTCTCTCTAGTCTTAAATCACAATGGCAAATTCTCTGGGAAAAGGAAAACACTGCTCTTCTCTTCCTTTTCGCTTTTGACTTCTTACCTCCTATCTAGTAGACCTAAAAATAAAAGTATCCAACAGAGAATCTATGTGTTAATAAAACCTGACCTTGAAGAACCATTCAAAGTTCATCATAAGGAATTTACATTTTAAAAAGTTACCTGGGACTCTTGGATGAAGCCCAGCATAATGCATTTGAAATTCTGTATTATATATCTGTTGTAAGAAAGAAGCATATTGTTATGATGCAAATGAAAAATGAATATACTCCAGGAAGACCTGGTAATAATCACATCAAACTATTTTCTTAAATTAGTCATCCCAAATTCCATGATTAAGCTTCTCATATCTTTGATAGTCACTGACACTAAAATCATTACAACATTCTTAAGAAGAGAGCCAAAGCCTATGGAAGAGTCAGAAAAAAATATGTGGGAAAAATAGGAAGCCCCTAACAGAGAAATGAGGCATATTGTAAACCAATATAGTACTATCCCCACCACAACCCCACAGTTCTACAGGATCCCTAAAAAGAAATCATCCTACTGCCCTCATTTTGAATATTCATTACCAATTTCACCCAATAGATTCATGTTTTTGTCCAAAGCAATACCATATAGCAATCAATAAAGGAGCTGCAATGAATGCTAAGAAATCACACTGACAAAAGCGCATATCCTTGAAGAACTGAAGTACTAGTCAATGTCATTTTGTCTTTATAACCTTTTTCAATGTTTGAGGATGTCCACTTGAGAGATAAATGGCAAAAAAAATTCAGATCAAAACTAAAGGTGTCAATTTCCTTCATTCAAAATACTTCTTTATAACTATCCTTTATTACACTATATTAGTTCTTACTGCAGTATTAAGAAATAGTAATGTTCTAATTAATTAACTAATTAATTAATATTAACTAATTAACTAATATTTAGTTGTAAAATAAATTCTCAATGTTCAAGTTGGCAAAACTATCCTAACAACTCAGGAGATCAAAATTAATAAAAATTATCCTAGTGGTGAGTATGCTCCCTATAATGTTCTATATTTGTACTAAATCTAGGTCTAAGGATAATGAGATTTTTAAAAATAATTATTCAAGACAGGTAGTTACTCATTACACAGTTGGCCTACAATTTTAAGTGTTGTTAGGAATACCCAAAGTAACTACAAATAAAAGTCATGCAACTTTAGATTACCGTTAAATTTTCATACAGTATTTTGAAAATTGCTCTTATTCATTTAACACTGCTTATTAACAGATGTATAAGTGTGAAAAAATTCCAGTATATTAAAAAAAGATGAAATTTAAATCCTTGAGATAAACAGTACATTTGTTTAGATATCAGCTTTATTTTTAAAGGAGTCTGTCCTGGAATACACAAAATTTTGCATTTGTTATTACCCAGTCTTCTGGGAGTTCAACATTCATTTTTCATTTGCATCATATAGTACACTTCTGTATTACAGCAGATATATAACACAGAATCTCAAACGTACCACACTGAGCTTCAACCAAGCTTCCTTTTTCTAAATGTAAACAGCACCAACTAGCCAAGCAAAAACTTCAACTACCATAAAGTTAAAAGTTTACTGAAAAAAGCATAATTATCCTGAAGAAATTATGCTAAAGAGCATCTTATTTCTATGTCTTGTTTCATCTACGAAACAAGACTGGAAATGATGTCTAAGGTTCCTTCCAGATCTGAAAGCTTATTAATTCTATTAGCTACTAGTTACATCTACAATTTGCTGAACCAAGGTTCACAATTTATATATAGTAAATGGTATTTTAACACCTTTTACTGTGTCAGGTGTATTATAAAGTTTATTCTTAGGAAAAATAAAAGACATTTTTTCTGTATTTACTGTATCTGTAATTGTATTAATAAAAAACTCTATTACTCAAAGTGACAGGAAAAGAGTCTTACAGAATTAACTTCACTGAAACATTAACTTCATAATGTTATATCAACTTTCATGGTATATGGAATCAAAGCTGAAAAGTACTCCTTTTCTTTAACTCCCCTCCCTCCAACTGTAGGTACCCTCCCTTACCCAAACCTTCATGTCCTCTCTTTGTTGTGGAATATTTGTTAAGTGCCTACTAGGTGCCACATTATCCCAAACTTCTTGAGGAAAGAGGCTCTATTGTTTTTCATCTCTCTACCAGTCTGTGCAGAACTGACACTTAAATATGCAACGAATTAAATCATAGAGTAAGCCCTAAATCCTAAAGTATGAAAGAAGTGTCTTCCCTCTCCCTTACAGCACATTCGTGAATCGTCAAACCTTATATCTCCCACCTCTACAATACATCTGCTCCCGTCTCTGTTCATTTTGCCAGTTCAAGTATTCGTAGCTGTCCTATCACAACAGCCTCCTAATTGAACTCCTTGCTCCCAGTCTCAACCCTCTCCAACTTATCCTCCACACAGAAGCCAAAATACTCTACCTAAAGCACATGTGATCCTGCCATTCTCCTGCTCAAGAAGCTTCAGGGGTCCCCACTGCCTCTAGAATAACATATGAAATCCTGTTTGACATTTAAAGACTTTCACAAACCAGTTCTTACTTTTCAAGGCTTATTTCATATCATTCCCCTTCATATACTATGTTCCAGATAAAGTGATTGTCTTGTCATCGCACACACACACACACACACACACACACACACACACACACACACACACACACACACACCCTACCTTATACTGAACCTTCTCTCCCCTCTCACCAATACAATGTCAAATGCATACTGAAGGAGCAACTCATTAAACTTATCATTCAAGAGATAATTTTAAAATCCATTGATGTAAAATCAAATGGTCAGCCAGTCAATAAACATTTAAGTGTCCACTATGTTCCAGGCGTTGTGCTAAGTACTAGAGATACACAAGGAAGAAAAAGATAGTCCTTGCCCACAGGAGCTCACAACCTACTGGGGGCAGAAACAAGGAAATAAATATGTACAAACAAGTTATATAAAGGATAAATATGAAGCAATTTAGAGAGGGAAAGCACTAGAATAAGAAGGATTGGAAAACACGGGATTTTAGTTGAGGTTTCAGAGAAGCCAGTAAACAGAATGAGGGAAAGCATTACCATCATGAAGGACCACAGAAAATGCCTGGAGCCAAGAGATGTGAGGTCATGGAACAGCAAGGAGGCCGGTTTCACTGAATCAAAAAATAGTACATGGTAGAGAATAGGTTTAAGAACACCAAAAAGGTAGGAGGTGGCTAAGGTATGAAGGGCTTTGACAAACAGCATTTTGTATTTGATCCTGGAGATGACAGAGAGCCACTTGAGTTGTTTTGTTTTGGGTTTGTTTTGGGGGGGGCAAGGGGAAGGGTGGACATTTACATAGTCAGACCTGCTCTTCAGTAAAAATCACTGGGAGCTGGATGGAGGATGGATTGAAGTAGGGAGAGACTTGATGCTGGCAGATGCACCGACAAGCTATTGGAATACTCCAGCCATGCAGGGATAAGGGCCAATACCAAAGTGTAAGAATTGTCAAGAGGAAAAAAGGGCAAGCATTTTAGAGATGTTGAAAAGATGAAATTTACAGGTCTTGGCAATAGCCTTGACCAGGGAGCACAGAATAATGAAAAGTCAAGGATAAAACCTAAAGTTCAAGCTTGGGTGAATGGGAAAATGGTGATACCTTCCACAGTAACAGAGAAACTTGGAAAGTGAGAAGGTTTAGAGGTAGAAATAAGTTCTGTTTTAGACATGTTCAGTTTAAGGTGTCACTGGGCATCCAGTTGAAATCTGAAATACAGCTCAAGTTGTGAGATTGGTTAGCACGGGATAAGTAGATTTGTGAAACATCAACAAAGCAATAATAAATCCATGGGAGCTAATGAGATTGTGGTAGTATAGAGGGAGAGGATGCTTATGGTTAGAGAAAGTAATCTGAATGAATAGCCAGCAAAGGAGACTGAAAAGGCTGTGCTCACTGCACAGACATTCAGTTGCATAGGCAATCCAATAAGTCAGTCTATCAGTATATCCATCCTAGATGGTCACTGTAGAAAGACATGGAATGAGTCAATGGATAATTAAATAGAAGATTTAAATAGCAAGCTGAAATGCATTTGGGAAAATCGTACAATACTTTCAATGATGAAAATCAGTCCATCAAAAAGCATTTATAAATCACTTATTATGTGCCAGGCCCTGTGCAAAGCACTGAGGATACAAAGGCAAAAACAATTCTAAGCAACCCATACTCTAAACAACATGCAAATAGCTAAGTACATACAAAATATACAGAGTAGAGGGTAAGCAACCTCAGGGAAAGGAAGCAGCAACTGAAGGGACCTAGAAAAGCCTCCTGCTGAAGGTGGGATTTGAGCCAGAATTTGAAGGAAACCAGGGAAGATAAGAGAAGATAAGGGAAGAAATTCCAAGCAAGGAGGAGTAAGTTGTGCAAAGGCACAAGGACAAGAGATGGGTCTATCATGTGTGAAGAATACATGTAGACTAGTGTAGCTGGATTATAGACTGCCTGAAAGAGAGAAAAATATAAGAAAGGAAAGGTAGAAAGGGGTCAGTTTAAAATGAGCTGTAAATGCCAAGAGAGGCTTTTACATCTGAAGCTAAAGTAATATGGAGTTACTAGAGTTTACTGAGTAGAAATAAACCAGCTTGAGTGAAGGATGGATTGGAAAGGGAAGAAATCTGAGGCAAACTGCTTCCCAATGCAAAACCCACATTTTCAAGACCAGTGTTTTCCCAGTGTTAGATAGACAGATATAGATATATGGCATCAAATAAGGAATACCACAGTCTCTGAAGAAAATCTGAGGTGACCCAAAAAACAATGGAGAGACTTAGGGTGGGTAGAGAAGATCCGCTAAGAAAGATACAGACAAAATCATTTAGGATAAGTTGCAATCTACACTGCTGGAGAAGTAAACATGTGAGATCAAAGGTCCACTGAAATATGTTGTCTGGAAGAACTAAATTTAAAATAAAATAAATAATCCAGAAATCTCACTGGTCTTCACATTAAATCGCTATATTAAGGAACTTATTCTTGTCCCTATGTTGACTACAGTCTATATCAATAATGCCATTTCTGGACTTTCAAGGAAATGAAAGCAAAATTCTTTCATAACAGTTCCACAAGGCACTTCCAAAATTGTTTTTATTATAAAGAGATTCTTGTTATTAAATGAGTCCATTGTATTTCTAGTCTGCTAAATACTGGGGAAAAGAGAATGGAGTCTAGGTTCTCCATACTGAATTAGCTACTCTAAATCCAAAAAGGAAAAGCACACTCGTTCTGTCTTGCAAATTTCTAGAGTTTGTATTTCTTTTGGTAGGTGGTCTGGAAATTCAGGCCTAACTAGCATTGGACACAACTCATTAGGCTATCAGCAAAGCTAAAACTTCAATCCAGGGCCTCTTTTCACATATGATCACAAACTTTATAATTTATGTCTCAAATTCCTTCATTCTATCTGCCATTCTACCTAGTCATTCTATCCAGGCTCTAAATCTTGGGATCTTCTTTGAGTAAGCCTCAGTTTCCTGATTAAAAAAAAAAAGGTTCTAAAATCACAAAATCCTTTTTATCATATATAACGTATACAACCTACCACTAAGCACTGTTTCTTTTTAGCTTTAAAATTTCTCCCTGACTTATTCCTCATTTGTTTTCTCTGCCACTATATTAACTAGGCCTTTCTTCTGTAGTATTTCTCTGAAATACTGTGAATATCTAAGTCTCTCTCTCCACTCACTCATCTTTCCTCTCATTCCATCCAATCTACCCTTCACCCTTCCGCCATACTAATTTTCCTTAAACATCACTTTCATAATGTCAGTTGTTCTCAAGTATTTATGAAATCCCCACATGATCAAACTCAAATCTTCAGGCTGGCAATCAGGGCCTTTAACCTTGCTATCAAATCTATCCCTTACAACTCTCCAACAATATATACTCTTCATGTCAGTTGTTCCCCTCAATGAGAGTAGACTAACTCTTTCCAACCTTCTTATCTCTGCTCACAATCTACCTTTGAATTTACCAGTACTCAAATCCTTCAAGGCTCAACACCCAAACCCCTCCTCTATCAGTAAGGCTTCCCTAACTGCATCCTCCTACTACTTCTCCCTTCCTAATCCCCATAATACTTATCTGTAGAATATATTTCAGCAAGAGACAATTTCTCACAAAGCATTATGTGTAAGTCTTTTCTTCTCATTGGGATTATAATTTTATGGAAAAGATGTTACTAGATGCTTTTTATCTCTTCAGAGCAATTAGCACTATTTAGCACAGAGCATAGACTCAATTCAATTTAACTTTACACTTGATGCCATTTTTGCCAGCTGTACAAGCACATCATTTTGGCATGATTTGCAAATACTAAATTACTTACATAACTAAAGAAGATCTATTATCAATTTAAAATTCTTTCCCAAAATTCTATTCTTTAACAAAACCTTAAAAAAAGCTAATTAGAGGTTCACAGTAATAAGTATTTTGAGGAGTCACACATACAAAATAGCAAGGTCCAAAACACTAACAATTTCAGAATTAAGCCATGGAAAGACTACTCCAACCAAATTAAGTCCCAAAAACTAAGACATCAAACCCTTAAAAATACTCCTATTTTGATCAAGTCTAAGTTGTAAAATGGGGCAGTTGCAGTCTAATGGTCATCACTTCCAAAAATTTTAAAAATAACATATAGAACTCTATACAAAAAAGTTCCTTAAGTGGGTTCCAAACTAAAGTAATGTTTATTTACTAAACATATATACAAGCTAAAATAAAACTTTCCACCTAGAGTGGAGGAAAGAACAAGAGAGTATAAAGAACTAGAAAGGTGCCTAAATCCATTAAATGTAAACCAGAGAGCAGAGAACAACACTCTAAACTTATTTATATGCTAATTGGTGCAACAGGTGCAACAAAGAACACAGGTACAGATAAGCACTAATAAGTACATTTAATGAAGACAACAAAACAGACTACAAATGCTTCAGTCCCTTGGGATGGAAGGAGAGCACAAGACCATTCATTCAATAAACATTTACTAATGTTTACTAGTAATCTGTATTAAGACTAAGTGAGACAAACATGCATTTCTTTTTTCAGAATCCCAAATTGTGCTAACATCAACCCACAATTCATGAACTGTCCACCACACAGGACAGGCAAGAAGACTGTAGCAATACAACCAAAGGAGAAAAAAAAATACCTTTATGAATTTTTCTTTAATGTTTCACCCTATCGAGAAATGTACATATTCTCATATGTTAAATACATTTGGAAAGTGTAACTGTTTAGTGAAAAAAACTTTGTCTATTCCAACAATTAAAAGAATCCCACAGTAAGACAGAGTCCTGGTATTAAACCCAATGAAAAAATATTTTTACTAATACAATTTTTAAAATGATATGACAAAAGGAAAAAGAAAAATTTAATAATTGATACTAAGGATATCTAAAAAAGAGTATTAGGAAGTCTTACTTTAAATGTTGGAGAATCCTGAATACATATAGGAAATAATTTAAAACTTTACAATGTTCTATAGCTCTAAATATTTAATTCTTATCAATTAAATTTTGGGTAATTAAAAAATTAGCCTCAGACTAGAGAATATTTTTGTGTTCTAATTTTAATCTACAACGAAAAAAGTACACAAGTTGATTTTTACTATTACATAAGATGAATTATCTAACTGTTTTGTAGGTGGTTAAAAAAAATGATCATTATAATGGATAAAACTTTAGGCTAGTTTGAGTCCTGGCTACTTACTTCTTAATGCAGAAGGTGAGAGTTACTTCTGCTTAAAGTTACCAATTTTTAATTGTTAGGAATAAGAAGCTGGGCTTGTTGGTACAAGTCTGTAATCTCTGCTATTTAGGAAGCCAGAGGCTAATGGATGCCTTGAGTTCTGGAGTTCTAGGGTCCAGTAGACACAAAACTGATGGACTAGGGAGGGGGTGTTTGTCTCTACATCAGACTACAAATTCCTAAAAAAAAAAAAAAAGGAACTGTATTTGCCTTTCTTTGTATCCCCTGCACTTAGCACAGTGCCTGCCACATATGTGCTTAATAAATGCTTGTTGACTGACCAATATGGTGAACTCCCAGAAGCAGGATGCCTCCAGACTGCCTAAGAAGGGATGAGCCCACCCAGGTCAGAAACTAAACAGGTCAAAACTTCCAAGATGGTCAACAATGGGGTAAGGCAGCAATGCCTACACTTCCATTCTAGAAGAAACAGAGAAATACAGTATCCCCAAAAAAGGGGGTGGGGGGAGAAAAGAAGTGGTACTTTGCTGGAATCAGCAAATTTTGCAGAAAGATTTTTCAGTCTCTAAAAACATTAAATTTCTCTCTTCTCTTTTTTGATTCAAGCTTTGCCCAATTAATATAATGGAAAGATGGATTTGATTCACTATGTTTTATTTCTATCAAATGGTTTAAATTTACTTTTTTTAAAAAGTCTCTAAAACTAACAAAAATATTATAAAATAGGCAAAATTTGTCCTTGACAACTCCTTCTAAAAAGAGTATTCAAAATGTTTGTTTTGTGTTGCATTTTGGCAGTCTTGTCCTCAGATGAAAACTAAAATGTGAAAATAGCAACGTTTTCCACTTCCTGGGGGGAGAGGACCCAAAAAAATGAATCTCTAATGGTATGTCAGACACCTGAGACAGATTCTAGCATCATTTTTGTTCTACTCATATCCACGTTTTGCTCCACTAGGCCAATGTCTACTTTCTCTTGCTGTCAAATATTAGCTAAACAGTAATAATATATAGACACATTGTCATTTAAACAGTATATTTATATAAATAGTATCTAGTATAGAGGCTAGAAAATATGCCCTGGAACTGAGAAAACCTGGATTGAAGTTCAAGATTTGACATATCCTATGACGCTGTAGATAGGTTATAGGATCATAGACCTAGAGACCCTTAGAGCTTTACAGGCCATTTTGCCCAGCCCTCTATTTAACAAAAGAGTATTTGTGGTATTCACTAAATAGTATTCACTATCTGTTAACGATGTGGGGGGATTCCTTTTGTGTATGATCTGGTCTACACATTGTTCAAAGTCCCTGCTCTCAAATTCTATGAGGTTAAATGACTTGTTAGAAATCAGAATACCACAGGTGGAATTTGAACCCAGGACCTCTGACATGAATCATGGCTCTCTGATGGAATTTGAACCCAAGTCCTCCATTTCTGGAATCATAGCTCTTTATTGTATCAGCTTCTCAATTCTCTAAAACTAAGTTTCAGAAGAGTTGCAGATTTGTGTTGGAGACAGTTTCAAAACTGGGTGTTCCAAAAACGATGAAATACAGAGGTTTACCTCAACCCACCCTGCCAAAAAAGTACTTAAATAAAATAGCATTTATGAGAACTGTCCAAAAGTTATATGAGATGCCTCTGGAAATGATGGATCGCCCCACCCCCAAAAGTTTTCGAGCAGAAATGGAATAACCACTTGTGAGATGTTATAGATATTCCTTTCACTTATGGATTGGGTTAAGATGGCCACTGAGATTCCTGCCAAGACCCCAATTCTACAATACAGTGAAGATAGAAGTCTTGATTTTGCATTTCATAATTCATAAATATAAATTAGTCCTAATTACTCAGGTTCATAAATGAGTTTTCTATGAAAAAGTTTCTTTAAAATTAATTGTTAATTAAATATTTTTGAAATTCAAAACAAAATGACTTTTTCTACTTTTTACTTAAACACCGGTTAAATTCAAGGCAGCCCCTTAGAAAACTGGGTCATATGAGGACACTGAACTTCAGCCTCATTATGTCAGGATAAAATAACCAAAAAAATTATTACAAAAAAAATAACAAAAAGATGAGGACTATGTCTAATTTGAAAATGCCATAGCTATTTCAATAATGATATAAAATGTTATAGAAATTGTAGTACTTTTCATTCTGAAAGAGATTTTATCAGAAAAAGATAAATTCAGATACAGAACTTCCTATGTGCCCACTGGAGTATTAGAATTCTGCTGTTTCTCTCTAACAACAGTGTAACTTCTGAAAATGTCATTAGAGCAGTCACTGTGGACATCAGGGTAAAGAAATCTTATGTCAGTGTAACAAGTAGTACCCTACATAGGAAAGGAATAAACACTTTGCAACAAAAATAAATTTTAAAGAGAAAAAAACTGGAAACCAAAAGTTAAGGAGAATGTTTGGAATTCGGATGTCAAATCAGACAGATGAGAACTATTATAAAATGAGAAATAGAAATGGACTTGCACTAAGAAGACATGACTCGAAAATAGTCTACTACAGGCTCCAAAACTTACTTTTGCCCTGTCGACTTTGGCAAGTCACTTTACCACAGGGCCTCAGTTTTCTCTTCCATAAAACAGAGACAAAAATACTTTAAACCATCTACCCTCTGGCTTGCTGGGGGGAAAACTGGGCTTTAAAAACCATGAAAAACCATACAAACAAATAAGTATAACCAAAAAAGCTTATTTTTCTTTGACATACCATAACTTACTAAAACTAAAATATGTTTAATACATATGGTGTTTTGTAATCTGTTTTTTAAAAACTCTCACAAATACTGGCCAGGTTTTCTTTATTCCAAATTTTAATAAGTGAAATACTTCCGAGTTTACCACATTTATTGTACAATCACCTAGACAGCTTCTCTTTTCAAAAAAATATTGCAAGAGACAATTACTAAAGAAAATGTTTTCTGTTACTTTTTCTAGGTCACCGATGCATTTTATTTTAAGTTCATAAAAATGCCTAACACCTGCAACTCACCCCACCACGTATCTAAACTTGCTTAATTTTTTAAAAAAATCTAGTAGATTTGTTCAGGTTTGAAATCGAAAACTACCTTATAAGGATATAAAAGATTTAAAGCAGGAAGAGGCTTTGACAAAACTAAGGAAGTTGCTGCGCGCTTGCTCATTGAGGGACTTTTTTCTTTCAGACAAGAGAAGTAATACATGACATCTTTCACTCTAAATTAAAATGTGACTTGGTTCCCTTGCTAAATATGTAAAAGGAAATGGAGACTGTTACAGCAGACTAGATTGGGGGGCGGCCGGAGAGGGAGAAGATGTTTATAGCTTTAGTAAGCGAGTTTTGATTCTTTTTTTCCTTAAACCCTGTTCTCAATTCCCATGAAGGAAGCACATTCCTCCCTTTCCCCAACCCACACCCTGGGCATGAGTCTTGTCAGAGCAACCTTGCAAAACCCACAACGTGGGCTTGTCTTTCCCCCCCCACACTCTGTCTAGTCCTCTTCCTCCGGTCCCCACCCCTCCTCTCTCAAGCTCTCTCCGAAGAGGCAGAAGGGAGGGTGAGAGAGCCACAGAGAAATGGGTGTGGGCTTTTGATCCGAGAGAAGACCCTCCCCCCCAATCTGAGAAGCAAGGGGGTCCGCAGGTCTTCCGAGGCAGGAAAAGGTGGGGGAGGGGCAGGCTCAGGAGGTGGGAGCGGAGATGGGGGGTGGGGGTCTTAACAGAATCTTTTCACTGTACCCCCCCGACCCTGAACCCCAGAAGAGCGCTTGTCCACCCCATGTCCCCCCTACACTTAGCCAGGGCCGAAAAGGGCGAGGTCGGAGGGAGCCGAGGGAGGGTCCCTCTCTCCGGGGCCCCACCCCTCCCGAACCCAGCAGAACCGGTGACTGACACCCCGACCGGCGGCGGCGGCGGCGGCGGCAACTCCCCACGCCATTCATCTCTTCCCCCGCACCCTCTCTGTCTCTCTCTCTCACACACCCTCGCCCCGCCATTTTCCCTCTCTGCCGAAGCTCCCCCCCGAACCCCCTATGGCTCTGCTTAGTCCCCGAGGGGGGCCCGTCCTCGCCGCTCACCCGGTGCCACAGTCCACCACACAGGCCGGCAGCCGTCCCGCCATCTTCCACCTCCTCCTCCTCTTGCTGCAGCCGCCGCCGCCGTCGGGTCCGTGCTGGATGCGGGGAGGACGGGGGGCTGGCGGCGGGGGCTATCTAACCATCCACAGCCGGGCCGGCCTCGCGCTCCTGGGAGGCAGAGAGGAAGCTGAAGCAGCGGCGGGCGGGCGGGCAGGGAGGGAGGGCAGCAGCCTCAGCCAGCGGCTTCCACTTCCGCAACCCAGCCAGTCAGTCAGGCCGGCAGTCCCCGCCCAGCCCGCCGCGGCCACCTCCCCGCTCCCCTCGCTCTCTCTCCCCGCCCCACTCCGGCCCTCCCCCTCTACAACTTCTCCCCTCTCAATTCCTTTCTCGGGGAAGCCAAGATGGCCGCCGGCGCTGACGCCCAAGCCCAGCCCAGCTCAGCGGAGAACGCTGCCACAGCTTCCTCCCACCCAGCAGGAGGACGCCAAGGAGCATGCGCGTGCGCGGCGGAGGCGGAGGCGGTGGCAGCTTCCCCACCCAGGTTCCTGGCTCCGGTCCGAGCTTGCTCTGTCTAATTCAACGCCGGGTTTTCCAGGGGAGGCGGAGCTGGGAAGTCAGCAGAGGTCCTTACAAACGTGAGGAGCCGCCTCTTTTTCTTACTCTTCCTCATTTGTCAGTTCTGTCGGTTTCCAGAGATTCCTGGTGCTAGGTTGCACTTCCAGCAACCAGGGGTGGCTCAGTCTTAAAAAAGCAGGGGCCCGGGGGGGGGGGGGGGGGGGGACGGGGAGAGAAGCGTAGGTTTTCTCTGGAGTCCAAAGGAAAAAGAATTCTAATACAAAATTAGCTGCACGTGCTTTCCATGACTTAAGTTGCTACTGTTCATATTGGAAAAAAAGAATATTGGAAGAGACTCTGGGTGACAAATGAATAAGGCAAAATGTGACTTAAACTCTGCATTTTAAGTGTTTCGTTGTCGTTCGTGTATTCTTATCTCTTTTTTTGTGTCATAGACACCCCACCCTTTTTGATATTCTAGTGAAGCCTATGGACCCCTTCTTAGACTAATGTTTTTAAATGCATAAAATAATAGAAGTACCAAGGACATCGATTATATTAGAGTAGTCATTAAAAAAAATTTAAGTTGACAGATACCACCCCACCCCCAGGTTAAGAACCCCTTTCTGAACTCATCTGAATTATTGCGGTCTGTTCTTTAAAATAGCGCCCTAGAGGGCGGGGTCTGGCCAGACCAGGTACACAAGGTTGGACAGCACCTCCTCACAAAATGACGCACTTAAGGCTTTTTGAAGGTGATGAAGACCACCACGACCATGACAAGGATAAATTTCATGTTAGAGTGAATAATTAGACCTTCCTGATAAGGAATTTTTGTCCATGTAAAGTTAGAAAAGGGAGAGGAAGAGAAGTGCAAAGAGGAGGAGGTAAAGAAAGATTAAGCAAGCATTTTATTAATTGTCTACTATGTGCCCAACAAGGTGCTAGGCATCCTAGATACAACAAAGACAAATGAAATAATTTGTCCTGGAGGAGCTTAGAATACATAAAATTGATACAAGATAACATGGAGGAAAAACACCAGAATTGGTATGCTTGCAAGGCTTTGTGTGTAAGGTAGAGCTTAAGCTGAGACTTGAAGGAAACTCAGGATTCTAAGAGAGGAAGTGAGGAAGAGTGTATTCCAGGGCTGTGCAAAGGCAAAGAGATAGGAGACGTAGTGTTCCGTAAGAGGAAAGCAAAGAAGGCCAGTTTGATTATACTGTAGTGCTGGGGTTGGGGGAAGTTTCAAGCATTTATTAAGTGCCTCTTGCTTGGATAAAAGGATAAGAAGCCTGGAAAAATTAGGTTGTTGCAAGGTTGTGAGCAGCTTTAAATGCCAAACAGAAATTTATCCTTGATTCTAGAGACAGCAGTGAGCCAATGGAGTTTATTGAGTAGGAAAGTGACATAGTCAGACTTGACTTGCACTTAGGAAATTTTATTTAGCATCTATATAGAGAAAGGATTGGAGTGGAAAGAGGAGGCAGAGAGACCAATTAAGGTACTATTGCAATATTTCTGAAGTGAGGCAAGAAAGGCCTGAATGAAATCTGTGATTGTTCTTACCCTGTAGCTGGACTCTGATCTGTCAGGTTATTACTTACTCAAAATAGAACTCAGATGCTTAACATGCCGTAGTTACATAGTTTATTAAATATAGCGAAAATGAAAGCAAATAAATCAAGTGTCCTTGTATAGAACCATTTTATAAACCACTGACCTTGCCTTCTGTTTCACAGATAACACTCCAGAGGCACTGAAGTTTGGGACTCCAGCCTCTAACAGGTTCATTCTTCATCTAGTCAGACAGGCAGACACCTTCAGAGGCGTTAATAATCAGCCTTAGTCTAGTCTAATCTTCTTAGAAAGGTTTTGCATAATGGGAGCACTAGCTCCTACAGAATTCTCTAATCACCCTTGATGGGGAGGCAAAAAGAGGGGGCAACTACCCCTACCTCTCAATGGGGTCAATTGAGACAGGTAGCTTGTGCACTCTCTTATATCCCCTCAAGCCTCAATGGGGGCCAGTTGAGGTAAATATATGCATTCCTCTATGCATTTCCCGTAGTTTTCCCCATGGGTGACCTGTGATTTTTCCCTACTCATTAACCAGTGCCCACCTGCTTTATAGGGCAACAGACAAAGAAGGCATTTTGCCAACATTAAGCTCGTAAGTTAACTTTAGCAATATCATCATTCTGCACAAGCATAGTAAATATCAATTATGTCACCCCTGTATCTCATGGCACAGATAGGACTGCCTATCACTATGATTCTAGGAATTACTATCTAGAATTCTTGGAACTATTCTGGGAGTTATTATCTATCACCTGGAAAGTAGACATTGCCATGGCCATAGATCCTGAGAAACTAAACTAAAAAGGATAAAAAAATCCTCCATATATACGCCTTCCCAGATCTTTATCAGTGGCAGAATGAAATTCCACTCCAGGCTGTTGTTGTTGTCATTTGCCAGATGCTATCAGTGAAGGAATCAAACCATCAAAATCCAATGGAAAAGAATTAGGTAAAGCTAAAGATTATTATCATTTTTGAAAGTAAACCCAATTCTGTCTATATATCTAATCAAAGAGGCTCCTATTAACCATGTGGTTGCCAGACCAGAGCCAATTATAAAATATGTGTATATGCTCAAAGACACTTCCATTACATATCATCACAACTCTTCCGAAAGCAGGTTCCTCACCAGCCTCTCTAAGTGAAAAGGCACCATCAGTTCTAGTTGCATTAGTAGTATAAAATGGGCAAAAATTATTGGCCCAAGCAATCTTATCTCTTCCTAGCCCATATGGCTGTCTTCTGGTTACAAAGTAACCTTCATTTTTGGCAAGAAAGCTAAGAACCCAGAAACTCAAGTCCTCTGTCCAGCAACTCCCATAGGAAAGTAGCAACGTGTCTATTTCTAAGCTTTCCCATTTAAAATCAAACTTCAGGCTAAATGGCCACTCCATTTTACTCAGGTACTTCTACCGGTCTCACTTAAGGTAGGAAAGCTAAGTGTACATCACTGACCTCTCCTCTGCTATCTCCATTTGTGATGTTTAAAAGGTTTGAGAGACATAGTTTAATCATTTTATTAATAACTAGAATATTATTAATAAAAGAGGTCAGTGACACTCTTGAATGCCAAAGACCCCTCATGGAACCAACTTAGTGCTTATATGCCTTTGGAAGAGTAGGTGTTCCTGATGGTGGCAAATGACTTTGAGTGGTTAACAAATAAATAGGTGGACCTAGTCTAATGATGGATTGGGGGATGTGACTTTGATCTTGCCATTTATTTTGAAATCACCCCTAGCTTTGGCCAATTTAATCAAAGAATTTATCTTCAGTTTCCTAAATGAAGGGGTTAGACTAGAAGACCTTTTAGGTCCTTTCCAGTGGTAGAGTTAGCAGCCTGTAACATCATCAACAGACTGATGATTCTGCACCAGGAGTTGCCCTGGCTAGTCATGTTCCCTGCTTTCAACAAAACTGGATGTAAAGCACTTTGCAAACCTTAAAACGCTATAGAAATGCCAGTTGTTGTTAGCTTGAAGATCACCAGGTCTCCAGTACAGTGATTTCTTAATTCCCTGAGCCTTCTACAGCACTCTTGCTGAGCACAAGCAACATTTATAGACTATTAGAATAATACAGAGGTAAGCTAGTAAATGTTTAACAACTAATCTGTTAGTGGGCAAGGGAGAAAGAAAGGAAGTAGAAAGAAAATTTATGCAAACAAGCCTGTTATATTTGGCCCCAGCATGGTTTTGGTGCTAGCCATGCCCAGGTTGTTCAATGAATGGAGTGCTGAGTCGAAAGTCAAGAAGATCTGAGTCAAATGCATCCCCATGTCAAGTCACTTAACTTCTGTTTGCCTCAGTTTCCTCAGTAGCAAAATAAGCATAATAATAGTAACTACCTCCCAGAGTTGTTGTAAAGATCAAATGAAATAATATTTGTCATAAAACTAACATAGTGCTTTGCACATTATATAGGCATTGAATAATGTTTGTTTCCCTCTCTCCTTCCCTCCCATTTCAGTGTTGGAGGTTTTGGCGTAGACAATAGAACAGAGACAGGAAAACTATTATAGGATAGTAAGGTCTAAGTCCTGTTCCTTTTGTACTGCCATGTTGTAGCTGAGAAATGGACTGCAGTCTAAAATATACTTTTGCCGTGGGAGGAGCTATTACATCCAGGAACTGAAAGAAAAGTGTAGTCTCTGCTATATGCATCTGATGCTTCTTCAATCACTATGTACTTGCTAATCTAATAAAACTGTTTAAGGTTAAAAAAAATATTCCAAGCACTGTTTATTGGATTTCTTTCTTCTTTTTTTCTTTTTTATTAAAAAAGAAAGACTAAGGAGCATTTTTTTTTGACATTCTAATTTGGTATATTTTGTTTTGTTTTTGGAGGGGGGAAGGCTTGGCAGTTGAGGTTAAGCGACTTACCCAACGTCACACAGCTAGTAAGTGTTAAGTGTCTGAGGCTTCATTTGAACTTGGATCCTCCTGACTCTAGGGCTGATGTTCTATTCACTTGTCCACCTAGCTGCCCCAGTTTGTTTGTTTTTTGATTTGGTGTAACTTATTAGTAGATGTATATACTACTCTGGGGAGGTTGATCACAATTTACTGATGCTTTCTCATCCTATGACTCTTGTGCATGTCTTTCCATAGATCCTCCACAGAGAGTTCTTTAAATATGTTGGGAACCTTCCTCAAGAACTCTGAGATTACTGAACATTACGTAGGTATCAGTGGAACATGTAAATGGTCTATCCTTCATTCTCTCTACATGACCAGCCTATCTTCTCTTCTGGTCTTACGTATTTTTTATGTCTCTGACTTGGTTTTGGTGCACAATTCTTCATTAGCAATATACTGCAGATTATTCACACCAGTTATATGTCTTTTTCCTGCATTTTGGTGGCCTGTAACTTTAATTCTGCATTCCATGATTCATAGATACATAGTATCACCAGAAGGAGAAGTGAAAAGAACATGCTTTTATTAAGTATCTGCTATGAGCTAGGCACTGTGCTAAGAACTTTACACATGTTATCTCCCCTGATCCTCACAGCAACCCTGTGGAATAGATTCTATTGCCATCTCCAGTTGAAGAAACTGAGGCAGACAGATGCTAAGTGACTTTCCCAGGGTAATTAGATCCAGTGTTCTTTCCACCATTCCACCTTTCTGCCAGAAGAATATGTATTAAAATGATAGGCCTTTGTTTCAGGGAAAATTTGGGGGTCATTAAAAACATTGAACAATTTTTAAATTCCCAGCCCACTCTCTATCAAATCTTCTTCTTCTTCTTCTTCTTCTTCTTCTTCTTCTGCTTCTGCTTCTGCTTCTGCTTCTGCTTCTGCTTCTGCTTCTGCCGTTGCTTCTTTTTCTTCTTCTGCTTCTTCTTCATCATCATCATCATCATCACCTTCATTTACCTGGTACAATTCAAACAAGTCTACTGCCTTGATATTTTGTGAGAACAAGTTCTTTTCTTTCTTTCTTTTTTAAAAATAAGTATAGTCTCTAGCAAACCCCTCACACATAGATTCCCAGAAAGTTATCCCAAATTTGAGTTACTTTGTGGGGCAGTGTCCACTAAAAATGAAAACTGAATTATTTCCCCACAAATGTCTATTTTTTACTAAGCCAACCAGAGAACACATTAGTTCAAAAGAAATTTAATTATACAGCACAACAAAGTAAGTGTTAAGGAAGTGTTTTTTTTCCCTCATAGATAGTGGGTACAGTACACTCTCCACCAAGTTACCCTCCATGAGTGGGGGAGAGGAAACAAGGGAACACATATGGCCAGAGAACATTCGTGAAGGGGGCATGCGTAGGCAACATGTTCCTCCCCAGCAGGACTCCAGTGAAGCAGACATCCTTCTGTCTTTTGGTGATATTATCAAACCAACTGCTTTCTCCACAAAGTGGGGGTCCTTGGCTTCTCTGTTCTCTCTGTTCCACTGCAGCTGTTATGACCTTCTTCTTCATGGAGGATGAGAACATGGTCTATTAGCTCTTTAGTTACAGTCCTGGGGCTCTCTCCTTAGCCAGTAGAAAGTAGACAAGGGCGGCTAGGTGGTGCAGTGAATAGAGCACTGGCCCTGGAATCAGGAGGACCTGAGTTCAAATCCAGCCTCAAACACTTAGCACTTACTAGCTGTGTGACCTGGGGCAAGTCACTTAACCCCAACTGCCCAGCCTTCCCCCCTCCAAAAAGCAAAAAAAAGAAAAAAAGTAGACTCCACTTAGTCTCACTCAACCAACAAGCTACCATTAAAAAACCCACAGTTTAAGAAGGGAGGAAAGGATCTCAAGTGGAAAAAAGTTTAAGAACTCCTGAGGTAGAGAAACCTTCAGTTATTTTAAGTTTATCCTTTCAATTCACTTTCTCCAGCTGCAGTACGGAAAAGTCACTCATTCTCAATCCTTATCTGGGTCATGGTCCAAAATTCCTTTTAACTATGGCATCTGTGGGTCAGGAGTTGATGTCCCTTTCAAATCATACCAGAGATGCCACTTAGCAAAAAGGGAGCTGGGTAGGGCCAGAATAAGGAGGTGTTTTCTGAGGCCTGGCAAAGATACTAGTTACTATGCAAATCAACTTCAGAGAAAGGTGAAAAAGGGCAGGGGTGGAACCGGTAAAGCTGGTGACCTTTGCCCTCTTCCAACCAGGAACCAAATTGCTGTATTGCTTACACCAGTATTTGTTCCAAGGCTCCAGTTTTTGAAAACTGCTCACCAATTTGAGAAATAGAGAAGTTTGATGTTCATGGAAAACATATTGAACTTGAAACAAAAGATCCTGAAGACCTGAGTTTGGATCCCAGCTCTGCCAAGTTATTGTCTAGGTGACCTTGGGCCAACCCCTTTTCTTCTCTGGGGCTCAGATTCCTTATCTGTAAAACAAGGGAATTAGAGTAGAATATCTCAAAGAGTCATTTCAACTCTATTCTGAGAGTTCCATTAAGAACAAATCCAGTGTTTTGTACCTTGTCTGTTTCCTTCCTGGACCTCTTAACCCAACACACGTCTGAAAAATGTGAAAGTCGTTAGTATCAGTCTAAAAACTTGAAGTCAGTTTTAGTTTAGCATGGTGGGGGAAGGGGAAACTGCCTTTGTGGATTGTGGTTGCAGTTTTTCTGACATCTTCTATTTTCATCCTCTTACAAACTGACAGCCTGGGACAGTTGTTCTTCCATTTCTAGAACAAGTTGCCAAATCATGGGGGAAGCTAATGATGCTAATATCATAAATACTGGTTTTCTTTTTTAAGCTTAGAGGAAATGATTTTATTCCCTCCCTAAAATGGAGCTTCTAGTTAGGGGAGATTAGTCCTTATATGGTATCCAAATCTAATATCTTATCAATTTTTTTAAAGAATTTAAAAATTAAATTTGTGCTATTTAGTTTATGTCACAGAAGGTGAAACCTCATTCAGTAGACATATAATACTTGAGAAAAAAAAACAAATCTTGCCCCACTGATAAAATCATGGCCCAGGCTGAGTGCATTTATATCAGCTTGTAAACTAATAAAACTAAAAGTATAATTTCCCTGCACAGAGGAATTTTCATGTAAAACAGTTATTACCAATAGAATACAATGTGCTCAGACAACAAAGACATGCACTGGAAAATTTTGCTGGATTTACAACAAATGATTGATGAACTATCTTTTTTTTTTTCTCCTTAGCTGTTCCATATCCTTAGTCCATAGACTCGTACTAGCACAAAGACAAACTAAGCCTTTGGACCTTTTCCACGCAATGCATTAAAGTAAGTACTTAATGATTCAAGCTACCCTGAACTGGAAAAGGCACTTCTCCAGACAAGAAGCAGTCAGTGTATAATTACAGTAGCTTTTTGATTATTTTTGTATCCACTACATCCATATTGCTTATGAGCTTGACCTACTCCTATCAGAGAAATTATATTAAAAGCTAAAAATTGTTCAGTCCATTAATTATAATGGCCTCATTATGGAGCCTAATCCTCACTATAGCACAGAGAAAGCACACTTATCTTTGGTCAAGCATAGGTATGTCTTACTTGATAAAATGGAAGAAACTGTGTATGATTTGTGTAGAATTCATATAAATCAAAACACACTTTTAATTCATTGAGAGCATGTACAATCTAGAAAGATTACCTAATGAATAATTTTTTAAGTTGAGTAACTTTTTAAATTTGAAACAACTATCCCTTAGATAATTATATATTTTTAATTTTAGATTTCCAAATGTTGATTTTTTTTTTTACAAAGCTGGTCATCCTTTTACAGAACTCTAAATCTCTGTCACTGTTGTCTACATTTAAATTGCCAGCTTTTTTGATACATCCTTAGTATTATGGAATGATAGAACCAGAAAGAACTTTAAGGTCATGTACTCAAAGGTCCTTCTTCTAATTTTTATTTCTTTCATCAGTTTAATAATTTTCCACACACATTTTCTTAACCCCTTTGTTTAAATTCTGTGTACATTTTGCGAAGGATGGGAAGAGAATAAGTCATTAGAATGATTAAACAACTTGAAAATAGGGTTTATGTGAGCAGGATGCTTTCAGAAAAACCTGCAAAAACTTACATGAACTGATGCAAAGTGAAGTGAGCAGAACCAGGAGAAAGTTGTATCTAGTTACAGCAATATTATACCATTATCACCTGTCAGTGACTTAGCTATCCTCAAAAATATAATGATCTAAGAAATTCTAAAGAACATAGGATGAAAAAAGCTATCCACCGTCAGAAAAAGAATTGATTGAGTCTAAATGCAGATTGAAGCATACTTTTTAAAGCTTTCTTTCTTTTTCTTGTTTGTTTTTGGTTTGTGTTTTCTTTCACAATTCAGTTAATATGTAAATATGTTTTGCTTGACTGCACATATATAATCTATATCAAATTGGTTGCCTTCTGAAGGAGGAGGGAGGGGAGGATAGAAAGGACAGAATTTAGACCTCAAAAAAAATTTTTTTTAATGTTGAAAATTGTTTTAACATGTAATTAGAAAAAAGTAAAATATGAAAATTTTTAAATAAAAAAAAGAAAATGGCATCAATGAAGAAAAGTTAGGGAGCATTTAGCTTGTATGTAAAAGTCAGTCATGGAGCCCAGGCCCTAATGAGCATGAGCAAGTGCTGCTGGTCCAGTTATTCTCTGGAACAGTCTGGGGAGCCTGCTTCCTGCAGAGTCATGATGATTGTAATGGAGAGATTTGGGGCATCCTCAGGGGTTCTATAACTAATTCTAATCTGCTGACCTTTGGTAAATAAGAACTTCTTTGACTCTACTTGTGTAGTCAGAACTGAGTTACCTTCAAAATGCCCCAAAGCTTCAGCAACTTCTCATTGTGTGACTTCATCTTGGCTGATAGGATCTGGTAAGAGAAGAGAGAGGCGGTAATACTATGAGAGGCCTTTGACCTTCCCCATCTGAGGCCAACATGGGGCCCATGAACACAGGCCTTTGGTTTTCAAGGTTTTTTGCGTGTTTGTTTGTTTTGTCTTGGCATATTTTCTTTTGCTCTAGGTAAAGAAGGAAGAGATGACTATGACTTTATGAGCTTTGGAAGGTCTTAAAGGGAAGCCATGAGCAGATCTAGGGGTGGAATCTCTGCCACAAATTTGCATTCTGTCTGGCTTCTGAAGAAGAAGGACCTACCTTCTGGACCCAGCCCACCAGTAGTTGAGACAAAGACTTATCTAGCAACAATGTTGAATTTGGATGTGAATTTGGTAGGATCGATGTAGAAACTAAATTAAGTCTGAATACACTCTCTATAGAAAATGAGAATTGGCCCAAATGTTTGTGCATGTGCATTTCTATGTGTGAGGGAAGACTTTGTACTTCTGTTCTTACTGTATCTTTGAAGTCAATGATCCTTTTGATATTAATTGATCCTAATTGATATTAATTGGCTAAATGGCACTGGAGTGGTAATCACTGGCACCTAACAGGGTTGAAGGGTATGGTGGGAACACAAACCCAGAATGGGGACAGAAGATAGAATTAGAGAAGAAAAAATGCCAATGTCTCCAAGGTATCCCTAGAACTCCCAAGGAGTAGGTGTAGCCAGCCTTCCTCTGAGAGAGTGGGACGGAAAGTACTTGCTACAATGTGAATGTGAAGGATAAGTGTGGGGGACACCTCCAACTAGATGTTCTATTGACACCCCAACTTGAATACAAAATAGAGCCTATATTAATCTGGCCCCTCTAAATTTCCCTGTTTCTCTTTAGGGCACCACCATCCTCCCAAGCTCTGTTGAATCCCCAAGCTCTGTTAAATTCTACCACCACAGTAGCTTTCTAATTGTTCTTCCTATTACTAGTTTTCCCCCCTCTCTTATGTTTCATATAACTCTTAAATTTAGCTTTCTAAGTTAAAGAATTGAACACATCAATATCCTGCTCAAAAACCTTTACTGGATCCCTATTGCACACAGATTCATTAGGTGGCATTTAAGTCCCTCTAGTTCAGTGGTTCTCAACCTTCCTAATGCCAAGACCCTTTAATACTCATATGTGGGCATATCTGCATGTGGGCGGACCCGCCTGGAGACAGATAGAGGAGTGGTGTCTCCATTCCTAAGACCATGGGAAATATGTGTTTTTCGATGGTATTAGGTGACCCCTGTGACCCCTGTGAAAGGGTCATTCCAGGTTGAGAACCACTGCTCTAGTTCAATATTCCAGCTTTATTTTATATCACTCTCTTTGAAGCAATTCCAGCCATACTGAACTATTTGTTGCTTCCTCAACTCAATATGACATGTCCTTCCCATGCCTTTGCACAAACAAGTCATTTATCTTTATCATTAGAATGCAATCCCCTAGCTGTGCGACCCTAGGCAAGTCTCTTAACCTCATTTCCTGCCCCCCTCCCCACCAAAAAAAAGGAAAAAAAAAAGTAATCTCCTTTCTCTCCATCTGTCAGAATTTTTATCCTTCTTTGAGGCTCAGTTCCTATGGGTTTCTTTGGGAAGCTTTCTCTATTCTTGCCCTTAATCTACACATTCCAGCTATAGGGGATCTTAGCTACCTCAAATATTCCTAGTTATTTGCCCAAATCCTTCTTGATCCTTCACTACCTACCCCCAATTATCTGCGTTCACTTTGTTTTCCCTCGGGAAAAGGGAGAAAGGAAGGAAATAGGGATTTATATAGCACCTATGACGTGCCAGGCACTGCACTAAATAAGCACTTTACAATTATTATCTCATTTGATCCTCACAGCAATTCTATGAGGTGTTTATATTGACCCCATTTTACAGTTGAGGAAACTCAGGCAAGCAAAGGTTAGGTGATTTGCCCAGGGTCACAATGCTATGTAATTCTTTGTTTAACTTAAAGTGCCTTACACATAATGGCACTAAATAAATATTTATTAAATCGAACTGTCTCCGCAATGATGAAAATTCAAGAATGAAATACACTGACAAGTTGTTGATTTTAAAAAAATACATAACAGAAGAATTTATGACCAAACAAGAGATAGAGAACATTATGAAATGGATAATTTTGATTAAATTAAATTGAAAAGTTTTTGCACAAACAAAGGCAATGCAATCAAGATTAGGAGAAAAGCAGAAAATTGGGAAAGAATTTTTACAACCATTGTCTCTGATAAAGGCCTCATTTCTAAAATATATAGAGAACTGAGTCAAATTTATAAGAATACAAGACATTACCCAACTGACAAATGGTCAAAGGATATGAACAGGTAGTTTTCAGAGGAAGAAATTAAAGCTATATATAATCATATGAAAAAAATGCTCTGAATCTCTATTGATTAGAGAAATACAAATTCAAACAACTCTTAGGTACCACATCACACGTATCAGATTGGCTACTATGACAAACCAGGGAAATGATAAAAGCTGGAAATGTGGGAAAATTGGAACACTAATGTATTGTTGGTGGAGTTGTGAAATGATCCAACCATTCTGGAGAGCAATTTGGAACTATGCCCAAAGAGCTAGAAAAATGTGCATACCCTTTGAGCTAGCAATACTACTTCTAGGGCTGTATCCCAAGGGATCATAAAAATGGGAAAAGGACCCACATGTACAAAAAAATATTTATAACAGCTCTTTTTGTGGTGGCCAAGAATTGGAAATTGATGGGTTGCCCATGAATTGGGAAATGGCTGAACAAGTTGTGGTATATGGATGTAATGGCATACTATTGTGCTACAAGAAATGATGAGTAGGCAGACTTCAGAAAAATCTGGGAAGACTTATATGAGCTGATGCTGAGTGAAATGAGCAGAAATAAATGAACACTGTACAAAATAACAGTCACGTTGTGAAATGACTAATTTTGACAGATTCGCTCTTCTCAGCAATTCCAAGATCTAAGACAATTCCAAAAGACTCATGATGGAAAATGCTGTCCACGTCCAGAGAAAGAACTATAGAGTCTGAATACAGATCAAAGCATGCTATTTGTTCTTTTTTTTGTTTTTTCTTTCTTTCTCATGATTTCTCTGCTTCATTCTAATTCTTCTTTACAACACAGTTAATGTGAAAATACGTCTTATAAAAATGTATATATAGAGCCTTTATCAGATTACATGCTGTCATGAGGAGGGGGTAGAGGAGGGAGGTGGAGAAAATTTTAAACTCAAAAGCTTATGGAAGTGACTCTTGAAAAGTTAAATTGGGGTGGCTAGGTGGCACAGTGAATAGAGTACCAGCCCTGGAGTCAGGAGGACCAGCCTCAGACACTTAACACAAAACTAGCCGTGTGACCTTGGGCAAGTTGCTTAACCCCAATTGCCCTCCAAAAAAAAAAAAAAGCAAAAAAAAAAAAGAAAAGTTAAATTAATTTAAAGAAAAAAATTATAAAGATATAAGAAGTGGAAATAAACAGAAAACATCAAAATAATCCCTGTTATTAGGAAGGTATCTATATTGTTCCAAGTGATAATTTAATAATTGCCTAGTCAATATCTTTTTTGTAGACAGAAAACAAAATAAAATGTCATGCCAAAAGAATAACTTGGTTGTCTACATGAATTAAATAAACCAGATTAGTGACAAATGCACTTTCCATGTTGTAATGTGTGTTACACAGTCTGTGTTTCAAAATACTGAAATTCACTCATTCATTCAACATACAACAAAGAATTATTAAATACCTCATACACGCTAGATATTGAGACCTGAATGAAGAGCAAACAAAGCAGTCCATACCCTCAAGGACCTGAGATTGTGGAATTTTCTTTTTTGGCTGAGATATTTACTTTCAATGGATATATATTTTTAAATTTTATTTTAGTTTGCATCAATCATTTCCACAAGATTTTGAGTTACATATTTCCTCCCCATCTTTCCTCTACCCACCACCACAAAACAGCCATCCCAGTGTATCCCCCCTCCCCCAGTCTATTCTCTCCTATGTCTTCCCCCCTCACCCCTCTGACTTTTCAGTAGGGCAGGATGGATCTCCCGACGACAGTGCCTGTGTATCTCAACTTCCAGTTGGATGTAGTTAATAATAATAATAATTGCATATGTAGATATAGATATATATTTATAACATTTGATTATGGAACTTTAGATTCTAGATTCTTTCTCTTCCTCCCTCGTCACCCACCCCCACTGGAAGGACAAGCAATCAAATACAGGCTGAACATGTGAAATTACACAGAACCTCTCCATAGTGAGCACACTGGGACAGTCTGATTACATGTCCCTGCTTCTTATCCTGCCCTGCCCCAACCACTCTCCACCCTGTCCCTCTAAAGAAATGTGAACATTCATCAGCCCTCCCCCACACCCTGCCCTGCCCTCCATCATCCTACCTCTCATTCCCCTTCCCCCTACTCTTCTATGTGGCAAGATGCCCAGTTTAGAGTTTATGTCATTCCTTCCCTAAGCCAAATTCTGTGAGAGTAAGGTTGACTCTTTCCCTTTTGCCTTCTTGTTCTCCTCCTCTATTGTAACAATTATCTCTTCCCTCTTCCATGAGATGCTCAACGCCATTCTGACTCTCCCTGTTTCCTCTCAATCTAATCCTCTCTCACCTCAGAATTTCACCATTTGGAGTATTATGCCTTCCTATTCAATTGATCTTATGCCCTCTATGGATTCATTTATACATATACTCAGATATGTGCTTGTTTGCATATGTAAACCCTCTTATATAAATTTATGTGTATGTATCTATATCTATATCTATATCTATATCTATATCTATATGTATATACACATTTGTATTCCCTTGCCCTATCCTCACACTGTGAAAAGTTTCATCAGTTACAATTGTCACTTTTCCATGTTGTCATGTGAATAGTTCATCTTTGATAGGTACCTTATGATTTCTTTTCTGTGTTTATTTTCTCATGCTTCTTGTGTTGGAGTGTCAAACTTTCTTTTCAGTTCTGGTTTTTTCAGCAGGAATGTTTGAAAGTCCTCCACCTCATTGAATGACCATATTTTCCCCTGGAAGACTATGCTCAGTTTTGTTGGGTAGATGATTCTTGGTTTTAATCCAAGCTCCCTTGATCTCCAGAATATCATATTCAAGGCCCTTTGATCCCTTAATGTAGAAGCTGCTAGATCCTGGGTTATCCGAATTGTGTTTCCACAATA
>CM053582.1:247017135-247044714 GCA_028627135.1 Pseudochirops cupreus
AATTTTGTTTTTCTGAGACTAACTTTTATAAAATGTAGGCATAGGACACTGGTAGTTTGAATAAAAATTTTAGAAAAAATAGCCCTACCTCATGATATTGGAAATATTAATGTTTATAACAAAGGGTCTGTGAGAGTCTGGGACAGTATCAGTGGAAGGCATCTTTATATCTTGTTTCCAGTGCAACATCCTGGGATATTTTGGTAGGTACATTAAGGACATTGTCTAGCAATAATGTCCTGTAAAACCTAGAGTATAGACATAGAGATTATGCTATAGATATTTTACTACTACAGTTGAACCCAATTACATAAGAGAGAAGCTACCTTCTACAGACCCATTCAAAATTTTTTTTAATTTTTTTTTTTTTTTTGCTTTTTGGAGGGGGCAGGGCAGGGCAATTGGGGTTAAGTGACTTGCCCAAGATCACACGGCTAATAAGTGTTAAGTGTCTGAGGCCAGATTGGAACTCAGGTCCTCCTGACTTCAGGGCCAGTGCTCTATTCACTGTGCCACCTAGCTGCCCCCAGACCTGTTTTTATCCTCTACTATGCTATAAGATATTTCAAGGTGTTCAGTTTTTGCCTTTTGAAATTAGCATCTTTAATTTTAGTGTTTGACTCATGCTGATATGAGTGCTTGAGGACTGTGTGAACAATTTGGGCATGCTGAATGGAATCTTTAGAGTAAATGAAAATGTTATCAAAGTAAACTACCACTTTGTGGATCAACAGATTTTGAAAAATAAAGTTTGTAAATTGCTGTAACACTTTTAGGAAGATGTTCAGTCTAACTGACTGTATGGTATGCTACATTGGCCAAACTGGGATGAGAGGGCTTTTTTCTACTCATCCACCTCCAGAATCCAATCCAGATTTTGGGTCACTTATAGATGATCCAGCTTGATATAGGATGTCTTTGACGGATTCATCCAGCAAATCAAATATTAGTATTAGGCAGCAATAGCAGCCTATCACAATAACATTCAGGGAATGACAGTTGTAACAAAGGCTTAAGTTTCCATTCTTCATGTATATAAACAGGAGAGGCCTCCAAGGAGTAGGGAGTCAATAGCTTGATGAACCTCTTACATTGTTTTATTTCCAAGAGCTCATGGAAGGCCTGCATTTCTACTCCTATTGATGGGGTGCTGGGGTGCCTGTGTTTGTAACATTCAGTTTTAACTCCAGTTTGTAAAAATCTCACTTGTGTTTGGGTACCTATGTTTGTAAAAGCCTGTGTAATGAAGTTGTAAAAATCACACTTCCCCCAGCCTGAAACCATTAACTCTGCCTCTTCCCTAGGCCAGCACTCTGCCTAGCTACAATTATCCCTGCTTGATACAGTAACACACTGTACCTATGAATCTTTCACAAAAGCATTTATAAACAAACCCTTTAGTCTAGAGAAATATATACTGCCTTTGTCCTAGTGGCCAGCTGCACCTATGAATCCTTAAATGCACTATCAGTAAGATAACTCCTCACCAATCAGGCACATCCTGAATCACCAATTAGTCTAGCTTCCCAATATCCATCTTGTCAAACAGGACATTGACGGGAAACAGACTGGACACCTCTTAGTCAGCCCTGACCAAAAAATGACCTAGTGACATTTTAAGGCAAAAAGGACACCTCCTGGTAGCTCCCCCCCTCCCTCCCATGGGCTTTCTCCCAATGAATTATGGGCAATTTGCCTGTGCTGTTGGTATAAAAGGTGCATGTCCCTTTAAACACTAACCACTCCTTAACTCCTCCCTAATCCCTCCCTTACTCACCTAGTTAGCATAATTGATACCTGATATATGGTTTTATTACTATATAATCTGTATCTCTAATTCCTACAGCTTACAGGTCTCCTAAGACACTTCCCTGCCCGCTGAAAAGCATAACAATAAACTTTTACAATCCTGCCAATATTGCTTGAGACAGGAATTCTTTTTTAGATTAAAAGAATCCTCCAAGGATTTCCTAGAAATCCATGAAAAACCCTTCTCCCTCATCACTATCTGGGAATAGATTTGACCTGTTAACATTGAGTATATGCTAAACAAAGTGATGGCACATCTTTCTCTGCTGCTTTGAAGACATTCCTAAAATCTTGTTATGGTAGTGGGGTATGGAAATGAGGGAGGAGAGAATTCTGAATCTGAATTTCTTGAACCATGCAGGAAGCCATGGAGTGACAACCAGGCCTGGAACACACTGGGTCAAATACTGAGTGAAACTTCAACCCAGGTACAGTAGGAGGGTGTTAACAATTTTTATATGGCTAATTCATCTGGGAAATATTGGCTAGTCCTCTTAACAATTAGTCCTTGTTCTTTCTTATTCTAAGGTAAACTGGGAGATTGTGGCCCCTGAAGGAACTGGTAAATTCAATAACCTTTCCTTACCCTTATTTGCAGTCTGAATTTGGTGGTTAAAAACTTCTCTCAAATGATCACTTAAGACCTGCCAGAATTCCTGATGAAAAAAAAATCTTCCCAGGAACTTACTAAGGATTTGTTCATCATGAGATACATGTCTCCCATTAGACAGAATCAAAAATGACCTCTTGGAAGAGGTGGTATTTGTGTGAGCCTTGAAGGGAGTTTCCATGAGGAGCTGGTGAGGAGAAAGATCTTTCTAGGCTTGGTAGGACAGTCTGTGTAAAAGAAAGGATTTAGGAATTGGATTGTCAGGACCAGGTTGGCTAGAATATAGAATGTATAAGGAAAAGTAATATTTAATCAGCCTGGAAAGATAAAATGATGCCAAATTATGAAGGGCGCACATACACACACACACACACACACACACACACACACACTACTTGTCAAGAGGGAGTGTATAGAAAAAAGAGCCCTGGAGCACATCCAAGAATAAGGGGTTGGCTATGAAAGATAAACTTGCAAAAGAGACCAAAAAGGATTAGTTAGTCAAGTATGAAGTAAAACACTATAGACCAGTGTCATGAAAACTGAGAGAGGAGAAAAAATTCAGAAGGGCATGGTCAATAGGGTTAAATGTTGCGAAAAGATCAAGAAGGATGAGGACTTAATAAAGTCAATTGGGTTTAGCCACAAAGAAATCACTGTCAACCTTCAAGAGAGCAGTTTCAGTAGGGTCCCAAGCCACAGGAGTGAAGCTACCTCAAAGGGAACTGTGCGGAATTTTAACTTTTCATTTCCAAGGCTGAGTAGAACTGGTGGTTTAGATATCTAATTCAATTGTAATCAGTTTTGGAGATTAAGGGCTTCAGAGACCAGTATTTAAGATGAGCAAAGGTATAGAAGGCAAAATTCCATCAAGAGGAAAAATCAGATATATGAGATGAAAGTGATCAGGGATAAAATCTCCATGTGAAAACTACGATGGAGGCAAAAATTGTGTTTCCAAAAAGCTAACTGAATGAGATATACAGGAGATTCATAGGGTTTACAGCCATCCTCTGGAAAGAGACTTTGCTTGACACATTGCATGGATCAGGTCAGCAATAACATCTATTTCTACCTCAATATTCGGTTATTTTTTTATATTCACCTCTCTCCATTTACTGCTATTTAATGTGCAAGCCATTTCTTACATGCTTAAGAGAGGTTACAAAATACTAGGGCATGTCTGAGGCAGAAGAGATCCTGGAGTAGTGGAGGAAAGATTTAAGAAGTGTTCTTAGAAAAGGTAGCATTTCAATTGTGTCTTGAATGGGAAGGACTACATCAGACTGAAATCTGGGAGTATCATTTCATTCAAAAATGTAAAATATACGGAGGGGAATAGTGCCAATGTTTGAAGGGTATGATAGTGCCAGAAAATGGAGGACCTTGAATGCCCGTTAGGAGAGTTTTTCTAGGAAATACTTCTGTCAAATTTTCCAAGTAAATTTCTTACATGATTCCTTTTTATTCCTCTTTTTCTTTTTTTCCCTCTTTCTTCTCCATACTGTCAGCATGCGTAGCTAAATAAGCACCCATTAGTCCAGAATATCTACAGAATGATTCAAATTATTTGACTTCATAGTTAATTCTTATTTTTTTTTCTGGCCCCACTATCCTGTTCCTGAAATCTACTCTTAGTATCTTCCTTCTTCTTTCTAGATCAGCTATCATACCCTTAATTTTTTTTTTCAATGTGTAGGAAAAGACATGTAAATACACTTATCTAAACTTTTTCCTTTCCCACTTGATCTGCCTGGTTTATCTATATACACATATATATTTATTCAGGGCTAATATATATTTTTTGAATATTCATACCGTGTGTGATGATTGTGTCTAATGTGATGATTATGTCTAATAATGTATGGTAATTTTTGTTTATTAGTGGGAAGCTGGGCAAAGAAAGTAGTGGAAAGAGCACTGAATTTGTTACCAGAGGACTTGAGTTCAAATCCCAATTCTATTACCTATTGACCTCCAAGCTAATTATTTAACTTCTCTGGGAGCTTTCCTCATTTGTCCGTAACCTCAATCTCTCTCTATGCATCAGATAGTTTCCTAAGGGATAGCCCTGTGTCCCTGCATCATGACTCCTGACTGAGAGACTTCTGAGCAGTGTATCTGCATAAATAGAAAAAAAGACTTTTAGATTCTAAGAAATTAGAAGAATTCTAATTATAATAAGAATTCTCTAAGGAGAATTAGAGAGGGAGTTGATGATGGGGGAAAAAGAGTGGTGGGATGGCAGAAGGAAGATGAGATTTCCCTGGAGTTAAAGACACATGAGAAAGACTCCAACACATCCCTTGACTTTTCATTCCTGCAATCCTAAAGACTGTTAAACAGAGACTTCCTTACCTAAACAAGATAATATTTGTGAAAAATGTTTAACAGAGTCCCTGGTACATAGTAGGTACTATATAAATCTTTATTCCTTTAGCCTTCTCCTCATCCTTGGTAAGATTGTTCTCATTTGCAGTTAAAGAAATTATTTTGTCTTGTATATTCTTTCATCTCTTCTAAGTGGAGTAACTTATTTTTCTATTTACTGCCTACTATGATACTAGGTATTTGTGATTATTTTTTGTGTAGCCATTATTGGATGGGAGGGAACTAAGTTGGTGAGAGTAAGCTAAAAGTTGCCATTCCTTTAAAAGCAATCATGGAGAGTGGTTTTTATTCTGAACTCCTGAAAGAAAGTATCATCCTCATTGGTTAGTCATTCAGTCATTTCCAAATCTTCAGGGAGTTTTCTTGGCAAAGATACTAAAGTGTTTTGCCATTTGCTTCTCCAGTGGATTAAGGCAAGCAAAGGTTACATTACTCACCTAGGGTCATATAGCTAGTGAGCGTCTAAGGCCAGATTTGAACTTAGGTCTTCCTGACTCCAGGTCCAGTGCTCTATCTACTGAATCACCTAGCTGCCTCCATCATACTTATAGAAAACCAGTATTTGAGGTATTGTAGATTGATATAATTCTAGCCCAATACTCCTTTTGGAGATAAGAAAGTGAATGAGGCAGATCCTGCCTGTCCCACCCTACTCCCACCCCCAATAAGCTCTTAGGGTATAAGCAAGCCTTTCCTCCTACTTTCCGAAAAGGTAGGGTTTTCTAGATCCTGGATCAGATAGCTATCCATCCATTCCACACTCAAGCTAATTGTTTTATGTTAGAAACACTCATGTTTTTATTATATGTAGTTTAGGAGAATAACACTACTATATGTAAAATGCGTGAATTGCACTAGATGGGATATAAGGTCCCTTCCAATTCTAAATCTTTGCTAGCTCAATTAGCTGTTTTTGGGCCATTTTCAGTCTCAATCCTGAGATGATTAACATGACAGCCAGTGGAATTATTGCTGGGAGAGGAGGATATTGAAAAGAATCTTCTCCATCCAGTTCCTTTCTGGTTTTCCTAAGTGAATGTTCCAGGATGATTTCAAGGAGACCTAGGCTCTGCCTTCAGAGAAGGCAACAAATGAATGAAAAAAGCATTCATTAAATGTTTTCTGTGAGCCACACGTTGTACTAAAGAACTGGGGGTAAACATATAAAAGAGAGACAGAAGTCACTGGGATAGTGAGTGGAGCCATAGTTCAGTGATTAATTCTGGATGCTAATGTTGATTTGATTACTGTTCCCAGAACAATGGCCTTAGGGAAAGCAGTAAAAGAAATTTCAAACCCTAACTTACATAAAAGTTTAAACTGAGGGACAGACACTAAGTGACAGCAAGAGAAAAAGGAGTTTAAAAAACAGACAATATGAGCTTCAGGCTATCTGCTTGTTTTTGCTTATTTCCTAGTTAGGTGTGTCTATAATAATACTGGGGCTACAGATGTAAGAACTGTCAGTCAGAGGTTGTATAGCAGTGGATGACCTTAGCTGAAGACAAACTGATGGTAGCAGAGAGCAGCAGAGGTTTCTCCCTCCTCCTCTTCTAGCACAAAGAAAGTAACTTCCCTAATGACAGAGACGTACAAAGGTGCAGTGGAAAGAACGCTAGCTCCGGGGTCAGAGGAACTAGGTTCAAATCCAGCCTACTGAAGCTTACTACCTGTGTGACCTCAAGACAATTTAGTCTTTCTGGTCTTCCTAATGTTTCCTAGATGAAGGGGTCAGACTAGATGACCTTTTAGGTCCTTTCCAGCGCTACCTGATTGATGATTCTGCACCAGGAGTTGTCCTGGCTAGTCATGTTCCCTGCTGTCTACAAAGCTCCTCTTTAATACGCGGGCCCTGGCCACATGGGTTCCCTACGTGTGTGTATTTTCTTAAATGTTCCCTCACCCAACATCAAATCTATGCATATAGCTTTCTGTATATATTCTCTATTCTCACATCTTCACCATATGAGTCTCCCTACCCCCAGAGGTGGTTTTGAAGAGGTTAGCCCACAAAGAGGGTGAGGGTGGTCTGAGACCCCAAAATACCAACATGCTGGGTCCTGCCAAAAGAATTCGACTCAAGTCTTCTCAGCCAAAGAAAAACAAAGTTCGTTGAAAGTTCACCATATTGGGTAGACTCTCAAGGAACCAGTCTATGCTAGGTGATTCCATGGTGCTCTCACAGAGCAAGTCTGTGCTAGGGCAGTCTGTGGCACTCTCACATCACATGGAGGGGAGATGGGATTCTATATACAGAAAGGTTATGGGAGGAATCTAGGGGTGGTCTAAGGGAGGAGTTTGGGGAGGGTCTTCAGGAGGAGTCAGTAATGAGTTTGGGGAGTGTCTTCAGGGGTCAAGATAGGGTCAGAGTGATTAAGGGTGGGAAGTTGCTGGAGGCTACTTGGAGACCAGAGACAATGGTGGGCCAGGTCAGTTCAAGGGTGGAAACAGGAGCATCAAGGATGAGAAACTATTGGGAACTTCTTGTTAGCTAGCTAAAGACTTGGGCAGAGACACAACTTAAGGCCCATAACCTTAGGCAAATGCCTTCCCTTGGGAAGATTGAAGGAGAGCTCAAGGGGGCTCCCAGAGCCTGCACCTCATCATTCCCCCCTCAAACAAATGGGACCCAAATTCCTTTGGGGTAAAGGGCAAAGGTCTTAGCTTCTGAAAGTGCTTCCTGCTGACAAGGGGTGTAGAGCTATCCCTGTGTCTCTCGGTCCTGTTCAAGGGGGTCATACTTCACATCCAAGGGATCAGACTCTGGAACACATCTGATGCCAGGTCCAGTGGGCTGGAGAACTTGGAGCTTAAACCCTGGAGGAGACAAACCTGGCAAAGAGGTTAAGCAAACAAAGACCAAACAGGCACAAAAAAGTATAGCAAAAGAACAATTTCCCTGGTAGAAATTAAAGATGACTATGGCAAGGCCAAAAAGCTGTCAGATATCCCTTTCCTTTTCAGATTGCTCCGTGGACATTTAGCACATGGAAAGCAATAGCAGCTTTTCAAAAACAGGCAACAACTCCCAAAGCCTGTTCTCTCCTTCCATCATCATAGAGACTATTGGGTAAAGCTGCACAGTCTCAAAAGCTTTCACCTGTTCTAGGCCCCACTCTGGACAGAATGAGTCAGGATCTTGAGTAGTCATTAATGGCTGCAGTCCCTCCCAGGCCTTGGGTTTAAATGTATATAGACCACAATGGGGAGACACTTTAGGACCTAGGAGTCAAAAACAGATGCTGAGATGGCAGAAATAGTTCAGCCAGGAATTTCCTGATCCCAGACAATTCATTCAACTATCTCCCACACTCCTAAGGGAACATGGGGAGATCTGGGAGGCTTAACTAGAGAAAATTGGCTTCCCAGTTTCACCAACAGGTCCCTTCCCAACAAGGGGACAGAATAAGGAGAGCATAAGGAAGGAGTGTTCAAACAAGAGATCCTCAAATAGGCAGGGACTAGGTATGTCTGGAGACATCCCTTAGTTTCCCCTTTGATGCCCCTGACCCGACTGGTCAAGGGGAGGGTAAAACCAATTGGTTAGAACAGAGAGAACTTAGCCATAACAAAGTGGGTAACCTTACCTTCAGACACAATGCTTGCCCAGAGTTCAGTGAGATATGGAGAAAATGGGAGCACTGCTAAGCCCCATGCTTCCCCCCAAGTCTTGAGAAGACTGGAAGACAGGGTACTGGGAGGTGGCTCTGACACTTTTCCAACCTTGGGGACAATCCTTCTCCAATGTCCCTCCTGGTCAGATGGGCACGGTGCTAGAGGCATTGGTTCCAGGGGCTCCTTCTGGGGGGGCACCCTGGAGGGGCACTCCTTGGACCAGTGACCCTCCTTGTGGCATTGAAAGCAGGTTTTCCCTCTGCCCAAGTGACTGGGTTTCCTTGAAGGGGGTCCCCTGGAGGGGCTTTTCCTGGCCTCGGCAGCAGCCAAGAATCAAGCATGCTCTCTGTCTCTGGTTCGTTCCCTGCGTTCTTTCTCCTCTCCTGCAACCAGGTCTCTATTATTAAAGACTCCAAAGGCCATCTCTAGTAATTGGGCCTGAGGTGTTTGGGGTCCCATTGCCAATTTCTGTAGTTTCCTCCTAATATTTGGGGCAGACTGACTAATGAAATACATGTTAAGGATTGCTGCTCCTTCTATAGAGTCAGGATCTAAATTTGTATACCTTTTAATAGCTTCTACCAGTCGATCTAGGAAAATGGCAGGGTTTTCTTTATCTGTCTGAGTAATTTCCCCAACTTTCTGATAATTTACTTGCTTTTGAAACGCAGTTCTTATGCCTTCCAACAGGCAAAGTACCATATGGTCTCTCTTCTCTCTATCCTGGATTTGATAATCCCATCCTGGGTCACCAGTGGGAACAGGAGCTGTTTCTGGGGTCATTGCTAGCCAAACGATCCCCAGATTTTTGGGCTTGTTTCCAGATTCTCCTCTTCTCCTCAGCGGAACAACAGGTAGAGAAGAAGATATGCAAATCACCCCAAGAAAGCTTGAATTGTAGGGATAAGTACCGAAAGCCTTCAGTAAACTTTGTGGGGTTTTCAGAAAACTTACCCAGCTTCTCTTTAATTTGATTGAAATCCGAAATGGAGAATGGGACATACACTCTAGTTGTCCCACCAGCCAAGAGAGCCGCTTCCCTTAAGGGAAAGTCCTGAAGGTGCTGTGGGGACAGGGGCTTGGGAAGGGAGACTGGAAGTCCCACTTCCTGCGAAAGAGTGACGGGGGTGCTGGCTGACCTGGATCCGACTGCAAGACTGGGGGATCCAGCTGGCAAAGGGGAAGATCAGCTGGCACCTGAAGAGGGGAAGGGGTCAGAAGAGAAGATACCCCTAGTGCTGCTGTGGGAGTAGGACCTGAGGCCTGGGTGGGTGTTGCCTCAGGTGGAAGGGCTACAGATGGAGGCACTTCAGTAAGACCAGTGGCTGGGACCTGAGCAGGGGTCCCTGAGTGGGGAGGGGCCATGCTGGGAGATACAAGGTAATAGATATGGATGGTGTAGCAGGCAGGAAATGAGGGGTGTTGGGCTAGAGAAAAAGTGAAGGGAAACCAGGGGGAAAAGGGTTGGGGTGCAGCAGAAGGGGCTGGGGGAGCTGCCTCAGTGGGACTGGTGACTGGGACCTGAGCAGGAGTTCCTGAGAGGGGAGAGGCTGGGGCTGAAGCCAAGGGAAGGGGGTCATTTAATTGGTCCCCATTGCGCCTTTGTGGAGAGGCTCTAGCTTCAAGCATCTCATAATCTTTCCTCAGTACTGTGTTCTGAGAAAGTTCTATGAAGGCCAGTAAATAGGCAGTTTCTAACCATTTTTCTTCTCTGCAACAGTATAATTCTAACTGCAAGAGAGTATTGTCTTTTAAAGTCCCCAAAACAGGCCATGATTCATGGTTTTCTAGGTGATGGCTAGGCCAAACAGTGTTGCAAAAAAACACTAGCTTTTCCTTTTTAAGGTCTCCAGAGAAACTAAACTTTCTCTACTGTTGCAAAAGGCAGCCCAAAGGCAAACTTTTGGAAGCTACAGGCATAGAGCCTGGAAGTCCCTTCCTCCATAAAGGAAGGTGTGAGAGTTAGCCTCGAAAAACAAACAAAACAAAACCCACAAAAAAGTGGCTGAAGTTTTCCCAATTCCCTAGTGCTGAGAGAATTGAAAGAATCTGGCTTACGCTTCCAGATGAGGCATCTGTCCTTGTCCTCCATTCTTCAGAAGCTGCACACGTGTCCATGTTTACCAACACGACCAAACAGGACTGAGAACCTGAGGTCAGGCTGAGTACCTAGCTGTCTGACTTAATGGGACCTGCGAGGTCACGCCCACCAAAACAGAACACAAAACACACACACACACAAAAACACCTCCAAGGTACTTGGAGAACAAGAAGGCAATAGGGAAAGAGAGAGGCTTACATATCTTCCAGTCCCGGCTGGAGAAGAGCTTGAGATTAGCAGTGTTTCCCAGTCAGGGAACCATAAAAATGAAAAGGTTAACCCACAAAGAGGGTTAGGGTTGCGTGAGACCCCAAAATACCAACACACCGGGTCCTGCCAAAAGAAATCGACTCAAGTCTTCTCAGCCAAAGAAAAGCAAAGTTTATTGAAAGTTCACCATATTGGGTAGACTCTCAAGGAGCCAGTCTATGCTAGGTCATTCTATGGCACTCTCACAGAGCAAGTCTGTGCTAGGGCACAGTCTGTGTCACTCTCACACCACATGGAGGGGAGATAGGATTCTATATACAGAAAGGTTGTGGGAGGAATCTAGGCTAGGGGAAGAGTTTGGGGAGGGTCTTCAGGAGGAGTCAGAAGAGGTCAGACTCCAGTAATGAGTTTGGGGAGGGTCTTCAGGGGTCGAGATGTGGTCAGAGTGATTAAGGGTAGGAAGTTGCTGAAGGCTACCTGGAGACCACAGACAATGGTGGGCCAGGTCAGTTCAAGGGTGGGAACAGGAGCATCAAGGGTGAGAAACTATTGGAACAAGAGGGCTAGCTAAAGACTTGGGCAGAGACATAACTTAAGGCCCATAACCTTAAGCAAATGCCTTCCTTTGGGAAGATTGAAGGAGAGCTCAAGGTGGGTCCCAGAGCCTATACCTCAAAGATTCAAGGAGAGCTCAAGGAGGCTCCCAATGCCTTCACCTCATCAATTTGATAGGCTGTGGCAGAGCGCACCCCTGTGAAATACCCCAATCTTATTCTTTGTTAGAATTTGTTCTTTGTTTTATTTTTTTGTTTTTGTTTTTTGTCGTGTTTTATTTTTGTAGGGGGGAAGGTGAGGCAATTGGGTTTAAGTAACTTGCCCAAGGTCACACAGCTAGTAAGTGTGTCAAGTGTCTGAGATCAGATTTGAACTCATGTCCTCCTGACTCCAGGGCTGGTGCTCTATTCACTGTGCCACCTAGCTGCCCCTCTCCCCCCCAGGTTATTCTTGTCATTTATTTCCTGTTTGGTTTGATTAAAATATCCTCTGCCAATTCAGTCCAATAAAAATTTCTTAAGTGCTTACACTATGCTAGGCCATGTGCTAAGTGCTGGGGATACAATTAATAAAAAAGAAAGATAGTCCTTGGTCTGAACAAGCTTGCAGAGGAAAGGCAGAGACAACACAGAAAAAAAGGCAGGAAGGGAGGGATGGCAGAGGAGGGGCTGGAGTGGGGATGGGGGAGGTGGGAATGAGAGACCAGAGGGCATCTTGTTCTGTGAAGTTGAAACCAGGCAAGACAGAAGATGCAAAATGGAGTGATCTGAGAATCCAGTTTTGCTTTGAACTCCTGTGTTCTCTGTTTGGTCTAGCAAAAGTAACACATCCGGTGAAGGGTAATGAGCTATTGTTTTGAGTACCTCAAACCAGAGGTGGCTTGGTGGAGGCCCATACATGAGAAGGTGCAAGGGTCCCATCAGCACTTGCATGGCTCTTTTCCCCTTTTGATGAATGTAAAAAACTGCAAAAGACAGTCTCTTCCCTTGCAATGTATTCTTTTTCCATATTCATCTTTATGCTTTTTGTACTAAAATACATATAGTTTCTCTTCTCGCAAGAATATACAAATTTCAAGTCTAGTTTCCTGTATTTGTGGGGATTTGTACATCTTTTAAGTTCTGCTTTCTCCTTGTTTGTATGAGAGCTTTTTTCCCCTTTTGACTCTTCATTTTTACTTCTTCCCCTTATCTCAGGCTCAGTGTTATTCTCCTACCTTTCTTATTCGGGTTTCATCTACATTGAGCCTGTCTGTCTTGTTTTCTCTTTCCTTCCACTAACTTTTCGTAATATTTCCCCAGCTTGTGCCTTTCCTTCTCTGTCACTCCAAACAAAACTTTACTCTGAAGAAACCCACATCTCCCTGCTGCATTCTTGCTGCATCTTTTTTTTATCCCAACTTTATCCTTTTTCCCACCTCTTCTTTTATCTCAGTGTTACTTGAGATAGAAATTTCTTATTTTCTCCCATCTCTTTCAGTAATTTTTTCTTTCCACATTAAAGAACCCTGGGTAGTTAAGCTTTGAGGGTCAGAAGATCTAAATTCAAATTCTGGCTATGCTGTATGCTACCTGTGTGACCTTGGACTAGTCCTTTAACCTCTCTTAGCCCCATATTACTCATTTGTGAAATGAGGGAATTGAACTGGATGACCTGTGAGATAGGTCCCTTTTAGTTCTAAATCCTATGAAAAATCCCAGTTGCTGTCAGTAGCCTTTTTCCTACTCTGAGGCTGCCTACAGTCATTAGATATAAACAGGGAAGGCTAGAACTTTTGGGCTAGTGTTTATTAGAGGTTGGCCCATTACACCACTACACCACCATTGCAGAGTGGGTTCTTTGGAAAGGAGGCACTTTACCTCCTAAGACTAAGTGAAATCCTTCATGTCAAAGCAATATAGATTTGGGGAGTCTGCAGTTCCTGGAAGCTTTCATCCTGTGTTTCTGTGATCTTCTGGGTTTCATGTGTTCCCACGTAAGTTTTCTACACTGGCACTGCCATGACCTGATCATGAATTTCTGTTCACCAGAAGTACTCAGTCCCAGGCTGGATGACTACCTGTCATAAGGATAGCAAAGAAAAATTTCCATCATGAAAATGAAGAGAAACAGTACGATGCAGGGGAACAAGCAAACCAAGGATGTGGGAGAGGACGTGAGTTCATAACCCACTTTGATACTTATTACCTGTGAGGTCCTCAGCCAATTACAACCTCCTTAGGCATCTGTTTCCTCGTCTAGAAAATGATGGGGTTGGCCTAGATGGCCTCTGAACTTCCTGCTAGCTCTAGATTTATGATCCTATTAGGTTGGACTCTGTGACCTCTAGGGTACTTTCCAACTTTAATGTTCTAAAGTTGTTCCTCCTTCCAATGGAGAAGTGAGGGCCTCTGGGCACAGAATGTTGCACAGGCTGACAGGAAAGGTTGATGTAGTGTTTGGTTTTGCTTAATTGTTTTTTCTCCTTTGTTACAAGGGAAGGTTCAGTAGTGAGGAGGTAGTAAAGTGGATGAAGGGAAGAATATTAATAATAACAATGATGCTAGAATAGTAGCTGACCTTTACATAGTACTTTCTTTGTGCAGGCACTGTACTAAGCACTTTATCATTATTACTTCATTTGATCCTCAAAACAACCCTGAGAGGTAGTTACTCTTATTGTTTTACAGATGAGGAAACTGAGGCAAACAGTGGTTAAGTGATTTGCCCAGGTTCACACAGTAATGATTGTCAGAAAGCTGGATTTGAACTCAGGGTCTTCCTGACTGATTCTCTATCCCCTGTGCCACCTAGCTATCCATTATATCAGGTAATGATTGCAATTTTAAAAGAAAAGGAATCAACGAAACTTTTTAAAAAGAGATTTTGTAATTGTTACTAAAGTCTCTGAAAGATGTAACCTTCTAAAATAGTAAAGGTGGACCTTCTAAATATCAATAAGCTCCTTGAGCATTTCCAAAAGGGCCATTTATTAGCTAGTGAGACTAAGTTAGTCACTAACAATGAAACCCAGAAGTTCATAGAAACCTTTTGCATGAGAGAAATTCTGGTTATATATCTTTCAGGTATGTTATCTTCTCTCCACTGATTCAGCCATCACTCATCATGTCCTCATCACCTCTCCTTTAGACTATTGCAACAGTTTCCTATTTGGTCTCTTTCCTTCAAGTCTCCCCCTACTATCATTCATCCTTCACACAGCTGCCAGTCATTTTCTTAAAGAGCAGGTTGGATCATGTCATCTTTCTATTCAATAAATTCTAGTGGCTTCTTATAACCTCCCAGATCAACCATAAACTCTTCTCTTTGACATTTAGAGGTGTTCATAACCTGGCCCCTTCCTACTTTTCCATTCTTCTTTTATATCATCGCCCTTTTTATATTCTATGGTCCAGCCATACTGACTGATTTGCTTTTCTTCACATACAATACTCCATTTCTCATCTCCGTGCCTTTGCATTGGCTGTTCTCCATCTTTAGAGCACACTGCCTTCTCATCTCTGCCTGTTGGAAGTCCTGGTTTCCTTGAAAACTCAGATGACGCTCCTCCCTCTATATGAAGCCTTTTTCATACCTATAAGTTTCTAGTGCTGTTCCTCCCCAAACTGACATGTTATTATTATTATTATTATTATTATAATTGCTTTTTGGAAGGCAGGACAATTGGGGTTAAGTGACTTGCCCAAGGTCACATGGCTAATAAGTGTTAAGTGTCTGAGGCTGGATTTGAATTCAGATCCTCCTGACTCCAGGGCTGGTGCTCTATTCACTGCGCCACCTAGCCGCCCCAACATATTCATTTTGTATTTTTTTTAATATACTTACATATGTACATATTATCTTCCCAAGAGAATATAAGTTCCTTGAACAAGAAGAGGAGAATTTAAAGAGAAATAATGAAATAAAAGGTGGGAAGCAAAAAGGCCTAGCAGTACCAGATCTCAAAAGTTTCTACAGAGCAATAATCATCAAAACTATTTGGTATTGATTAAAAAAAGGTTTTAAAAGGGGCGGCTAGGTGGCACAGTGAATAAAGCACCAGCCCTGGAGTCAGGAGGACATGAGTTCAAATGTGACCTTAGACTCTTAACACAAAAAACTAGCCTTGTGACCTTGGGCAAGTCTCTTAGCCCCAATTGCCCTACCTTCCCCTCTCCAAAAAAAAAAATTAAAAATCGATCAGAGGAACAGATTAGGAACCCAACATACAGAAAGGAACATAGTTATGTAGTGTTCAGTAAATTCCAAGATTCTGACTACTGGAGTAAGGACTCCCTCACTAATCAAAAAATCTGCTAGGAGAATTGGAAAGCAGTCTGAAACAAATTAGAGTGTTAATCAACAAGCATTTATTAAATGCCTACTATGTGCTAGGGATACAAAGGCAAAAAAAACCCCAAACCAACTGTTCCTGTTCTCAAGGAGTTCATAGTCTAAAAGGGAACACAACATGCAAACAATTGTGTATAAGCAAGATATAGACAAGATAAATTGGGGACAGTCCCAGAGGAAAGACACTAAGATTAAGGAGGATTAGGAAAGGCTTCTTACAGGTGAAATTTTAGCTGAGACTTGAAGGAAGCTTGGGAAGCCAGAGGCTGAGACCAGGAGGGAGATTGTTCCAGGCGTGGGGACAGCCAGTAAAATTTCCTGAAGCGGGAAGACAGAATGTCTTTTTCTAGGAACAGCAAGGACAGTGTCACTGGATAACAGAGTATGTGGACATGAGTAAAGTGTAAGAAGATTGGAAAGGTATGAAAAGGCTCAGTTATAAAGTTTATTAAAAAGTCAGAGGAATTTATTTTTGAGCAAGAAGAAAATAGGGAGTCACTGGAGTCTTACTGAATAGACCTGAAATTTTGGAAGATCAGTCTGATGGCTGTAATGGTAATGTATGTAAATGGGAAGATCTTTCCCAGCCATTAATAGTCCTATGTGACCGGCTTAAGTCACATGGATGCCTAAGTCACATGTGTTGGAGTCACATGAAGCCTATGGTGGGAGGAGTTTGCTGAACTGGTAGAACAGGAAGGGGAGGAGCAGGAAGAATGGAACAGGAGGAGCAGAGCTAAGAGGAAGTTGGTCAGAGTAGTCGGAACTGAGGGAGAGAGAGGAAGCAGGTAGCGAGCTGTGGATGTTCGTTTGTAGGAAGGCCTTAGTAGGAGGAAGGCTTGGGGCTGGCGGTGCCCTCTGCATGGTTATTTTGTATAGATTTTTTTGTTGCCATGATGGATTTGACTTTCTGCTGTTTGAATAAATGTTTTGGTTCTGTCTGCTGTGTAGAGAGTCTGTTAAATTTTGCAATTCAGAATTACACTGGCACATTCACAGCCGCTGTAGGCACAATGAATATTGCGTTGGTGCTACAACAGCTCAGTGGAGGATGGACTGAATGGGGAGAGACTTGTGGTAGGGACATTAACCAGCAGGCTATTTTCCTATGCCAGCTAGTGATTATATACCCTTGCCTTTTACAAGGGCCATCTTCCCCTATCTACAGTGGTAGCACCTGACAAAAGCCACAGTAGCCCTACTGTTGTAATAGCTCTGCCTATTACCCAGTACAAGACTAGCAAACAGTTCAAAATATTACAGGAAAAAAAGTTTTATTGAAAGGAGGAAGTGAACAAAAAGAAAGCTTTGAATGGATAATCAATGGCAATAAAGATCTATGTAAATTCGTAGTCCTAGTCCACATATAAGGACTCCTTTGACTGAAGCCCCTAGAAGTCTTCTCTTTCTCCGCAGTTTTCAGATAGTTGCAGTTCTCATATGGACTTGATAGCGGAGAGATCTCTCATACCTCTGGCCATTCTTCATGACTCTACAATGCTCTATGACATGCCTACCACTTCTGTGCAGCAAGTCATCCCATTGGGCCCATCGGTAAGCCACATGAAAGATGGGACAGAAAATATCTTTGTTGATTCTAGGATGGAAAGCATGAGTCTGCCTAAGTGACTTAGCACCTGGACAATGAAAGGCTTTCCATTTTGGGGTCCATCATCAATCTGGATGGGAGGTTGTACTATGTTGCTGTGGGTGCAGAACCCCACTATCCCCTTCACCAGCAACTACTGCTATTCACCAATGCCCTGGAAACCCCTGAGGAAGAGGAACCCACCAGCCCCTATTCATAGTTCAGTCCACTTTTGGACAGATAATGAATGGCAGTTCATTAATTTCATATTCTCTGGGGTTCTTTAGATTAATATGTTGCTAACTTTTCTAACTCTACTATTATCTAGTTCCAAAAATGTACTATGTTGGTCTGTTGAACTATCCTAGATTCAAGCTACTATGTTGGTCAGCACTCATTCAGAGCCATGCTCATTAGCTAGCCTTCCTCAGTCAACTTTCTCAATATATTTACTTTTACAAGTCAGTCAGAGGTGACATTTGTTCAACTCAAAAGACATTTAATCAAACAACATAACAAATAAAGTGCCAAGCAAAGATTTCCACTATGTATACTTGGGATGTGGTCTCTTACAGCAGATATCTAGTTGAAATTTAGATATATATTATGTGTGGGTGTTCCTTTAATTCCTTAGTTTAGTAACCTTTTTTTTTCTTTTTTTGGAGGGGAGAAGGCAAGGCAATTGGGGTTAAGTGACTTGCCCAGGGTCACACAGCTAGTAAGTGTCTGAGGCTGAATTTGAGCTCAGGCCTTCCCGACTCTAGGACCAGTGCTCTATTTATTGTGCCACCTAGCTGTCCCTAGTAACTCTTTCAAAAAAGAAATGGAGTTTAGTTTGGTACAATCTGTTCTTAACGAATTCATGGTGACATAATAATTACCTTTTACCTAGGCAGGTATTGAAAAAGGTTCCCGTTAATAATTCATTTTAGTAATTTTTTCCAGTCAAGCTTACTTGAAATAGTCACCTTCTTCCCTTTTTCTGAAGATGAGGACAATGTTTTCCCATCTAGCGTCCCATGCTAACTATTCTGTTGTCTACAACTTTTCAAAGACCTCTAATGGCGACACTCACAACTTCTGCCAGCACCCTAAAAAGTGATTCATCAAAGCCAAATTATTTAGGATTTTAAGATCAGTTTGGGATGGGAATTTAGTGGTCATCTAGTATTTTTCCTCATTTTACATATCAGAAAACTGATGCCAAAAGGGGTTAAGTGACTTACCAAAGGTGACAAGGGTGACAAATCTGACAGAATTAGAGTTTGAATTCAGTTTCTTGGACACCAAATTCAGCATTCTTCCACTTTATTATACAGCCTTTGACCCATTGAAAGGCAGCTAGATTATATTCTTACTATCTCTTTACTTATCTTGGGTTTAATTTAACCCATCTTTTGTCTAGCCCTCAGTCATTAAATGGGTGTTGCCTCATACAATTGAGACAGGGGAAACCTTAATTTAGAAAGACCAAGTTTACAGAATGTATCCTGGGCCATTGCCATCAGTCTTGACTTTTGTCTTGTCACTGAACTGTGATGCAAAAGCAAGGCTGACAACTTTGGGCAGTTCTGCCTCACTTAAAACCAATTCATGCCCAAATCAAGGCATCACCTTTATGATGTCCTTGGTCCTCTTGGAGAAGGAAGAATGAGCAACTTATCTTGGGTATCAATTCCCCATTAATCATTTTTTTTTATCCTTCCTGGGCCAAATGGAAGCAATATAAGAGTTAAATAGTTCTGAGTGGGGTACACTCTCTCTCTACACCCTCTGTGAAGACTCCTCAGAATGAGGAAAAGGGAGGGGCACTATCTCAAAAGCAGAGACAGACTTTTGTAAGGCTGGACAGACCTAAGTCCTGGGTTTCCTAAGAAATTACACAACCTAGGACCCTTCCCCCCTTCCATTCCTATCAATCAGCCTTAAGCCCTTCAGGAATTTTAGGAATCTCTTAGAGCTCTTCCCCATTCTTCACTTTAGCATTTGCCAAATTAGGATAGATACATTTGGATTTCCTTGTTCCTTATCTTTGGAGGAGATTTTGCCCTTAGACTGTAATCCTGCCTCCCATCCAAAGGGAGAAGGGACAGAGGTGGGAGGGGGCTTGACTTTGTTAGGGTATAAATTCTTGTTCCATCTTTGGTAACACATCTCATTCCACTGGTTCATACTGGTAGAAGCGGTGCCCTCTTCTCTTGAGAATTGAATAAAACTTCCTGTTCTTTCCTCAAGACACCTCTGACTTTTCAATTTTGGGGGGGTAAGGGATTTTTGGGGTCCCTTTACCCCACACAGTTCCATCTTCTTTATTATTGTTTGTCATAGGCTTGTCTTTTCCAAGCAGTAGCTCCTTCCTTGTTCTATATTCTGTCACCAACAGAGCTAAAAACAAAACAAAAACCCAAATTATTTTTGTTCTTTTGCCCTCAGGTGCTCACACAATATTGATGTCATTGTGGTTTTACTCACTCTAAGATTATTTTTCACAGTACCATTCCACTACTTTAAATATACAGAGTTTGATCTAAAAAAAAAAAGATATCTCAAACCAACTCTTTAGAGTAGTCTAAGTTGGTAGTATTGTGATTGATTAAATACAACTTTTGTTGTTGTTGTTCTTTTGAAATGTAGCCTTTTCTTGTGAATAGAGGGCTGGTCTTTGAATCAGGAAGACTAGGTTCAAGCTCTGTGTCTGATACATACTCTTCTAGTAAATCATTTAACTTAGCACTGTCCCCAGAAAACTCTAATACCATAATTTATAAAGGAGATATATATTTGTGTCAGTATAGGGAAATTCCACACTGGGAATCCTGCACACTGATGGAATCACAAGCCTAAACTAAAAAGCTTTACTATTCTCAGCATGTTGATGGAAGGGCAATGTAAGTAGTCAAAAATTCTATTTGGCCAAGAGTGATATGAATTGCAAGCCATATCATATATGAATCATAGCTAAAACAGAGCTCAGACTTCATCTAGTCAAACCCTCTCAACTTATTGAGGAGGTAACAAAGTCCCAGAGAAGTAAAATAACTTGCTCAAATTCACACAAGTAATGGCAGAGCCAGGATTCAAACCCAGGTCTTCTCATTTAAAATCCATAGTCTCTTCCATTGTACCACACATGGGTTATTGTATATGGGTAATTAGAAAGTACTTTGAAGACACAAGTGTAGCTCAGGAGAGAGGTTCTATATGGACAAAAACTGAGGCCACAAACAGAATGAATTTTAAGGCCAAAGCTCATCAAGGACAAAGTGGGGAAAGTGTTAGATAGTGGTACCTAGGGTAAAACCCTGGTAGCCTATGCTAGTTCCCTCTCTACTTTAAGGCTCTTTTCCATCAAGATGTCTCATGTATATATTAAGATCATACAAGATACTTAGATAGTTGCAGTAATAAAAAACAAACTTATTCAATTACCTACTGATTATAAATCTTAACTAAGGCATGAATCAGGAAGATGTGTTTGCCAAAGATTTTTGTTACTGTCACAGAGCCCACTATCCTATGAAAATTCCAAATGGAAAAGGGATTTCCTATAGATAATACAGATTCCTATAGCCTTGCAGGTGGTCGTGTTTGTGGATTCTGGTATACTATTTTTTGCATCAAGTCCAAGAATACTTCAAGGTCTCCTTAATGAGGTATTTGGTCACTCAAAAGGGATAGAGGACAATCTACGTAGGAAAAAGCAAATTGATGAAAAATGCCTGCTGTTCAGATCATGACATGCAAATGAATGGACAGCTCATTGAGTTAGTTCATCATTGCGCATGTTTTATATACAGGGGCTGACGGTGGACAAGGAGCAGGGCCCAGAATTGGAAAAGAGGAAGAGTGGCTTAATTGACTTTGGGAAATTGAATGATTTTTCCAACTATCTTTAAGATGCTCCTTAAAAAGCTCAACTTTAAACACTAATATTCTCCTGGTGATGATAGAAAGTTGAAAATTATGGAACATCCTAATCATCAAAGAACAAGAAACCCAAAGGATAATGGGAACAAACAGGACATATTTGTGGGACCCTGAGGAGACTTGGCTGACTTGAATGAAGGGTGCATTTTGGATTGTGGTTAATACAGCAAGAAAATACAGGAAACTCAGTTTTTTGTTTCTCTTTTTGACATATAGATTTTTACGAACTCTTTCTTTGTTTCATTTTTAAAAATTTAATTTAGTTTATTTTTTGTTATATTTTAAGTTCTGAACCATCTCACCCTCCCTCCCCACCTTGCACTAGAGAAGGCCAGCATTTGACACAGACTTGTAAATATAGGTAAAACCATACTTTGCATACTTGTTCTTCCTCTGCAGGCAGGTAGCACCTTCTGTCATAGGTCCTTTGTAGCTGATTTGAGTTTTTGTAATACTCCGAATAACTTGGTTGTTTCCATTCTTCAAACAATATTGCTGTTACTATATATGAGCTCTTGTATAGGAGATACTTTATTACATACTTTTTAGTCATATTACTCATTAGAACTCTAGATTTCTATAAGATTGGATCATTGACTTGCAGCTGGAAAGGACCCCAGAAGTCATCTAGTCTAACACTTTGATTTTACAAATGATGAAGCTGGGACCCAAAAAGGTTAAATGATTTACCCAGTTCTTATAGGTAATAAGTTAACATAGAAAGAATTTGACCCTGGGTTCCTGACTTGAAATTTTGCACTCTTTCCACTTGAAATGATCATAGTGTTTACTATGTATCAGGCTTTATACTAAGTATTGAGAATATAAGCCAAAAAAGAAAAAAAGAAAAAGACAATTCCTAACCTCAAAATGCTTACATTCTAATGGGAGAAGACAGCACAAAAAAAGGAAACTGGAGTGACAGGGAAGATGGTATAAATTCAGAAGCATGGTGAAGAAAGAAGTTGGAGAATCAAATGTGTACCTGAGGAGGAATAAAGGAGTGAACATGACTGAACTCGATTTTCCCTTAAAATGGAGGTTCTGGGAAGAACTGACTGATCAGAGGAGAGGACCACAGTAGCCTTCTGACTCTGTAGGAACTCTCTGATGCTGTGGTCCCTTCCCTGATTGGTCAGTTCCTGCTGAATCCTTTATTTTAAGAAAGAGTCCAAGCCAGCTGTGCTAATACTCCTTCATGCCTCTCTGAGCTCTACTCCTGAGTCTGTGGAGTTTTTTCTCCATCATTTTCTAGCAGCTTTCTCACCCCAGAAGATGCCTCTGCTATTATGTCCCAGTAGTCTTGTCATTCTGGAAAATGAAAATTTTAAAGATGAAGAAACTGAGGCCAAGAGAGGTTAAATGACATGTCCAGAGTCACAAAGCTAGTAAGTATCTAGTAAGGCAGAATTTGAACTTTGGTCTTCCTGACCTTTCCCCTATACCACCTAGCTACCCAAAATGATTAGACCAAGTTCACAGAAATAGTAAGGGGCAGAGTATTTGAATCCAGAGCCTCTGATTCTAGAGCCAGGGGTTGTTTTTGTTATTGCACCAAATACTGACCCAAAGAAATATAGCTAATGAGTAGCAGAGTTTGGATTTGAGCCCAGGTCCTCTGATTGTCAAGCAAGTCTAGTTCTACTGCACATTGTTGCCCTATGCTTAGAAGCTGGTTGGACTTGATCTATTTTTGACTCTCACAAGATAGTTAATGACTTTGCAAATGAATCCAACCTATAATTTTTCAATGACACCTTTAAAAGTCATGAATGAATGATTTATAATGGGTCTGAAATTTATAATGGTTTGAAAACAATGCTCCCTTAAAATACAAAATGAACAGACTTGGTTAACAACACAATACAAGGGCCAAACTGATCATAAATCAAGATTAATGTGCTTGGAGTATTCTTTCCACACATTTTTGTAGGCTAGCTAAAATGCAGATTGAATAAGTCATAATAGGAAAATCTCAAGGCCTGTGCAAACTTGTGGGAGGGGGTGTAGTCATGCATAATCTTGTACTCAGATCTGTAGAGGCAGTGAATTTTACATGAGATTCAGATTTACAACTTCCAGGTAGCTCATAAGTGGAGACAAATGTGACTACAAATTTTGTCAAGCTAATCACTTTTAATTATTTCACTGAAACAAATATAGGTTTTTAAAATTCCTATCACTGGCAACAGTTGCATAAAAGAACACTAGATACAGAGGCAGATGATGGGAGTTTGAATTCTGCCTCCATCACTTATTAAATGTGTGACTTTGGATAAGTCATTTAACCTTAGTTCTTAGTTCCCTAATCAATAAAATGAGAGGATTGGATCAGGCAACTTGTAAAAGTCTCTACTATGACATCTTTTAGTATATAACTCTTTCATTTCCAAATAAACTCTTCCCTTGTTTCAGAGATTACAAAAAACAAAACTAGTCAGCAAAATCAAACATTCCTGCCATATCTGTATATGTAACATTTGACAACTATCATTCTCCTTCTTTTCAACAAAAAGGTGGAAAACAGTTTTTTTTATCTCCTCTCAGATGCCAAACTTGGTTATTATAATTACTTGGTGTTCAGATCTGTTTTATTGCTCTTTCCATTTACGATGATGTAGTCATTGTGTATTTTCCTGGCTCTGCTTACGTCATTCATGCATCAGTTCATGTAAGTAATTTCCTGATTCTCTGAATTCTCTAAATATTTTTGTTTCCACAATGCAGTAATATTATATTAAGGCACAAGCTGCAATCAATGTGGAAATAGTAAAAGGACATAAAACATATTAATAAAACAAGAGTTAGCAGGTGGCAAGGGCATTTGTTTTGGGTGAACTTACAAACAGAAAAATCTCTATTTTGAAAGAGTTATGAAAAGTAGTATAAGAGAAAATTTTATAATTGGTTATAATAGCATGTTCCCAAATCCTCCCCCCTCCAATTTTAGGGTGTCTTGGTGTATTTTATTGAATTTATATATCAATTTTTTTTTCTTGTTAAGCAGTGTTAAAGTACGCAGCCAGACTAAAAGGCAGCCAAATTTATAAGTACCAATATGGGTTCCAGAAAACCAGGGATGAAATACACTTTCTTCCTCCTGGCACAGAGATGTAGGACTACAGGTATGGTACATTGCATACTCCATCAGAAACAGATGATTTGTTGATAGCCTTTGTTCAACAGTTTTTCTTTATTATAAGGGAGGGTTTATTTTGTTGGGACAGGGAGATAAAAAAATAAAAAAAAAACAACAAAGTAAAACCATGCCAGAGTTATTTTGCCAGGCACTTGCTACTTTCTATTCCTGCTCATGCCTCCTCATCTCACTTCTCACTTTCACTGTAAGAAACACTTCTCCTTTGCTAAGAATGACCTTGGTTTGCATTTGTCTGGGTTTGTGGGGGTGGTTGGAGGTGAGGTAGAAGAGGAGTTGTCACCATCCATAATAGATCAGTAGCAGTCTGAAATCATTTGGCTGAGTTTTAGATGAGGAAGACAGAAACAAAAAGAAGAGCTACTCTCTCCTTTGGCCTTGACTCTAGGAATGTGGACTTTATTAGAAGGGACCAGACATGACTTTTCTCCTCCTACTGGGAATTTCTTATGCCCTAGTAACCATCCTTGACTCTTTTCCTGCTTTCTTTGCACATGCCTGTGGGTGTGTGGGGAACAATGAGGAAGAACATGACCTGACGGAGCCTGTTAGCCAGCAATGGCAAGTCACTTGTATTAGCCTCAGGGCCCATAAAAACCTGAGTTGTGCCTAAGGAAGTTGATTCAATGTTAATAAATAAAAACTCCTGTTCCCTTATTTGGCTCACACCCCAAACCAAGGGAAAAAACCTAGAACTTTGGAACGATGTTAAATCCTCTGACCTTAAAAAAAAGTTTATATACCACAACCTATTCACTGATTCCCCTTTATTAGTAGTGAATTATGTTAACAAGAATAGTTAGGACTAATTGGATTTTTCCAGCTGGTGAAATTCAAACTACTTAAATAGTAATTTTAAAGATAACTTTATAAAGTTAAGGATAAAGATGAGGAACAAAGAAACTTTGCTGTCCCAGGAAGAGGAAGAGAGGAGAGCATTTAAGGCACATCACTATTTTTCTCAAACTGCTGGAGAGAAATAGTTTAGTCACTCCCTAATCCATTCTTACCACACCTACCATCTGGGGCTGCCAGGAGGAGGCAGCACCTGAAGGGGTCAGTTTACTCACTGCCCAGTCTCTAGTGCCACAAAACCTTTTTCCTTTCTCCTCTTTTCCTTCTTGAGCTCCCTTCAAATCATCCACTTAACACCGTCTCTGTCTTTGAATCCAAAAGTCGCTAGTCTGAACACTGATCATGGTGCCACACATCCACTCCCAACTCAGTGCTTCTGATAATTTTATCCCTCCCAAGATGAGAAGAAACAATTATCTGAAATATATTTCCTAAAAGTTTACTCATCTAGTCTCTGAAGAATCCTCTCAGCCTATAGAGCCATCTCTAAAAGCCTGCTATAGTCCCATTGAATGTGTAAGCTGCTGCTTCCCATCCAAGATATCAGTGAGCATATCACCATAGATAAAGAGTAGGTGAGCATCTGGACCAGGTGGTGTATATTCCCAAGGGAAAAGGAGTGTTTTCCTTTTGCCTGGCAAACTTGATTAATATCATAATATATATCCACATCCAGACCTTAACTTTGTCTTCAAGACAAATACTGGTGGATCTTCTTGATAGGTGGAAAAATAGATAGAGCACTGGACCTAGAGTCAGGAAGACCTGAGTTCAAATCCCACCTCAGACTCCTACTAGTTATGTGACTCTGGGCAAGTGCTTAAACTGTTTACCTAAGTTTCCCCATCCATAAAAATGGCTATAATAATAGCACCTATTTCCCGGAGTTGTTTTAGTTTAGAATAAGATAATATTTATAAAGTGCTTTGGAAATTTCAAAGCATTGTATAAATGTCTTTAAAAAAAAGACAGTATGGACAAGAGAACCCAATTCTGGTACTACTTTGCTGGGATATTAGGCAGTACAGTTGGTAATACAGATAATACTGTTTTTTGTAATCTTCTTGACTTTGTTTGTACCCATTAAACAACTGATGTGGGTAAAGTAGGAGCTGAAGGAAAATTCACTGGTCTATGACTGTTTGGACTAGATTCCCAAGCCAAATGAGATTAAAGGCTTGTGCCAAGGTTTCTATGTATCCATGAAGAACATTATCCACAGTACTATCTACTTTGGGATGTATGGAATTGCAGAGGGAATGCTTCCAGATCCTAAGAATATTCACATCTTCATTAGCTAGATGATTACTTAGACAATTTTATTGCTATTACTACTTGATCTCCTATTCATTTGATATTGTCCATTATTTATTGTGCTACAGTCAGGATGTAAATGAACTCATGCGGTGTATAGAGGCTTCAATTTATGTTGAGGAAGATTGAGCATCATAAAGGATAACAGAATGATAGGATCCTATGGAATCATGGATCAAGATTTAGAAAGGACCTCAAAGGCCATCAGGTCTGACCTCTTGATTTTAGAGATGAAGTAACTGAGGCCTGGAAGTTGTAGCAAAATTTTTTTTGAGGGCACATATCCATAGTTTTCAGAGGCATAGGATGGAGTTTTGTTGTTGTGCTATATACCGTCAAACCAAAAAGTTCACTCAAGTTATTTCCAAGTTGATGAGTTTTTTTCTGTATAAATTTATCTTTTTAAAAATACTTAATTTTTAAAAAATTTTGAGCTCCAAATTCTTCCCTTCTTCTTGCTTCTCCCCTACGTGTTAAGTAGTCAAACAATGTGATACAAAAATAGCTTTTTTTTTTTTCTGGTAAAATGAAATATGTTATGTCTCAGCAATAAGTTCTTTGTCAACTCTTTATCAGAAGCAATTTGTTCTGGTTAGGAATGGAAAGTGTTTTGTTTCTTTTGAAATATTTTATTAATGCTCTTTTTTTTGCATTATTTTCACTTTCTAATTAATAGTCTGTGCCAACCCCAACCTTCCCTTTTAACAAATAAGTACAATTAAGAAAAACAAATCAACATTTTGGTCATGTCTGAAATTGGCCATTCTTTGTCATCTCTTCCCCCAAAGTCTGGAAACATGCTTCACCATCAGTCCTCTGCTGTTGTTATTGGTCAATACATTGAACAGAGTTTTGAAGCCTTTTAGTACTGCTTTCCTTTATATCCTGGTCATCATGTAAATCATTCTTATTCTACTTGTTTTGTGAAAGTTCATAAAAGTTTTTTCCACATTTCTGATCTTTTTTTCACATTTGTCATTTTTCATGGTACAAAAATATTCTGTTACACTAGTATACTAAAATCTGTGCATCCGTTCCCCAATAAATGGACATCCATTTTTCTTCCAATTCTTAAGAAACAATATTCACCTAACCAATTTTCTCTTGTCATTTCC
>CM053582.1:247045214-247063040 GCA_028627135.1 Pseudochirops cupreus
TTGGTTTTGAAAATCCTTCTTTAGCTCATCTCTAGCTTTAAAGCATTCTTCATGTTTATTGGAGGCCCCTGGTGGGGGTGCTCTGACTGCACTCTCCTCCTTCCTCTCTTTGCCATGATCCTTCTTTTCCCCAAAGAAGGAATCTAGGGTTTGGGTGCTGTTCTTACTTTGTTTCTTATGCTTATTCTTACTCATGGTTGGTCAGTCCGTGATTTTTTTTTAATCTCTATGGGGCTCTGCTTCCAGAAGGGAAAGCTCTGTCCCAAATCGCTGGGGTCCTCCCGGCTGCCATAGCTCTCAGGAAGGTGCTGGGTCCCTTCCTACTTACTTTCGGCCCACTGGATAATGAAGACTCCAGGACCGAAAGCCCGAGACTGCGATCCGGATCCAGGCCGCTCAATGCAAGAGCACTGACCTCTGAACAATCGCTTAGTCCCCCTGCTGTCTGCAGGCCGCTGGCGTGGAAGCTGCAACGCAGAGGTGGATGCAAAACCTCTGCCTTTCGCTTTCCCGCCTTGGAGACGTTTTGGCTGGATGCTTTTCTACCCCAATTTAGCAAGTCCCACTGACCGAGTTCTGAATGCTGCTCCCAGCTGCCGCTAATCCGAGGCTCCAAGGCTCCTCCCATCCAGCCGCCCCCGGGGCTCAGCCAAGGCTTCAGGCCAGGCTGGTTTTGGTTCGCAGTGCTGATATGGTTCCTCGTAGCCGAGCTGACTTTAGTGGCAGGTATATTTGTGTGTGTTTTGGAGTTCTAGGATTAGTTTAGAGTCCTATTTTATGGGTATTTTGGGGTGGCTATGTGAAAGCTGCGATATGTTGCTGCTGCTATGCTGCCATCTTGGCTCCACCCCCCCCCTTCAATGGATATTTTTAAAAAATAAATATGTACATTCTTGATATTCTAAATTTTTTTCTATATGCTTAGTACATTTATTATATTATTCTTATTTAGATATTCTTCACTCCTTTTCAGAGTTGCAGGTAAACCATTGATCATTGCAATTTTGGGGAAAGCTTGCTATTTCCTATCAATATTTAAGCAAAGTGTGAGACTTCAAATGAGTTGTCTCTCTTAACTCTACTTCCTATTTGCATTGTTTTAAATGATTATGAACATTATCAATGAATCAATGCTCACAATGAGTGAATGATAAAGCATTTAAGCACATATATGTGCTAGGCACTGTTAAGCACTGAGGTTACAAACTTTTAAAGTGAGACTGTCTGTCTTGACAAAGCTTACATTATAATGAAGGAAACAACACAGATAGAGGAATGGCATCCAGGGATGGGAACTTTGGTCTGGAAAGCCACAAGGATGGAACACTGATCCGTAGCTCAGTCAATTTATACACCTTTCCCAAAGAAATGGTAATTTTTATTTGATTACTATGGAGAATGTGGGGATGGGGGTGGAAAAGGAGAGGAAGTCTGGGAGGATGGTTAGATGGAACAGGGTGTAAAGAATAGGTAAATCTGTACTTTCTCAGTCACTAATTGAGATGGCTCAGCCCAAGAGTGGGAGTTCCAAAACCAAATAGATTAATTTTTCTAGGAACCAGGGAAATCTATTTTGGGAGTCTCATGTTCAGGATACTGGTATAGGGAGGAAGAAGAAGGGTAGCATCAGTAGCTACAAAAAATGGAAAGATGAAGGGTGGCTGGGGAGAAGGGAAGACAATTTAAATGTCTATGTGCTCTTCCTAATATGTTCAGGTTTCATAACCAACTTCAGTATTGCTATTCTCATCTTTTCTCCTCTTCTGGAAACATTCATTTTATATTTTTGAGCAGTTTCTGATAGTCACAGTGGTTTTTTATATTCAGGAGTTTTTGGCTGAATTTAATTTAGTACCTATAAGAGACTCATGTTTGAGAAAGTACACAGTCATCTTTCTGTTATTAATGTTTGAGAGTGGTATTATACTTGGTGACAGTATTATACTTGGTCACCTGTATTTTGGTAAAATCTTGTATATCACTAAAAATTGATTCATGCTTATATAATTCCATATACTTCCATTTCTCCATTTCTATTCTCCATTCCATTCCAGTTTAAAAATGCACATAAGTTGTCCAGATAATTAGATGAAAGATTTTAAAAGCAGTTTATTAAGTAGTTAAAAGAGACTACTTAAGTGTTAATAATACTTCAGATAGTTCATTTTTTTTTAAAATTATTAAATGTTAGTAATACTTCAGATAGTTCATTTAAAAAAAAAATTATCATGCAGTAAGTATTGGGATTGCTTGAATAACAGTCTCCACCAATAAGAAGAGTCATGCAAATGACTTTTTGAGCCACAGGTTACACAAATTAAAATATAAGTCTTGCTCTCAAGGAATTTACAAGGCTTACAACTCTTCTGACCAGTGGTTAGTCCATTACAAAAGATCTGAACTCACATGAATTGAGGGAAGTTTTTTAGGTAGTCCTCCAAAATCCATCTCGTGTCTCATTCCTCCTGCCAATGTCCTATCCAGAAATACCAAATTTCTTCAGAGAAAAGGAAGAGGACCTTAAGCTCCCTTGAAAGTACTCAGGTTAATAAAACACTGAATCTGAGAGAAAAAGTAAAGGACTTACACTAAGACTCACAATGAATCATGTTACTTCTCTTTCCCCCTAGTAAGTCTCTGCCTCCCACAGACTTATACAGTACCCCATACTCAACAGTACAGTTATCCTTTCCACATGACAACTTTCCCTATTGAGGTTTCAATACGTTGAGGCTTGGCAATAAGAAATTAAATGGGAATTTGGGGGGAGTTTTGCAGAAGCTACAGATGACATACAAAGGTCAGCAAATGACATGAAAAAGTTTAGAAACTCAGAAATGCATAAAATATATGTATAGTATTGTATAATATTAATCCAATTTTTATAACAAGGTACTGTAAACACCTCATAAAAGAAAAAGAAAAAGTTCAGACCTCTTCAGACTATGAAGGAAGGGTTAAAAAATTTTATGTGAATTTTCCAGATCTTAGGGACACTGCACCCCTGTGTGGGATAGAGACTACTACCAGATTTTTAAAATCAGAGTCTGAGACCAAATGCAGAAAGATTCCTTTATTCTTTCTCACAAGAAAGGACACATCCCTCATTGCTCAAGCAGAGTTGTCCAGGGAGTACAAATTGCTGAAGCTCTCAGGCTTCTGTTATCCTAATCCTAACACAGCCCACTCTTCTCTCCGGTCTCACCATTGGTCAGTAAGTTGGGCTCACAATCTCTTCCTGAGTAGCTAGCTAATTGACACAAAGCAATCTCAATCCTTTATTACCATAATTATTCATAAATTAGTATCCTATCAGAGGACAGTGTTTTCCAGTCCTTCATTATGCACCAAATTTGGAGACAGCCAATGAGAGTTACAGTTGACAATCCTTTATTATCATAATTATTCGTTTGACCCTTCTACCCGATCAGAAAGAAACATCCTTCAATCCCTTACTTTTGCGTATCTACACATCAAATTTGGGGGCAACCAATGAGAAGAAGGCTAGTGTTGTTTACTTGAAGTTTACCTTGTTCCAGGGCCTGTGGAAATTTAACCCTTTGCTATCTCTCACGGACAATGAGACCACTAAACTGTACACAAGTATCTCAACAGACCTCATATTGACTTAATGTAATATTGTCTCTGTTTTATTATATTTTTATTTATGCTGTTAAATATTTCCCAATAACATTTTAATCTGGTTCAGGCAGCACTCCAGGATGTTGCAGGCTACATGTTTGACACCTCTGATCTAGAGCAGTGGTTCTCAAAGTGTGGTCCAAAGACCTCTGGGTGTCCCTGAGAACCTTTTAGGAGATCCACAGGGGCAAATGATAAGATATTATTTTCCTATTAAAATAATCCTCACTTTTCCAACTAAATATCTGTATAAGGCCAGATTTTTTTCATATACTTCAACCAAAACAACATAGCACAATGGAATACATCAACAGATAGACAATACAGCTGTCTCCTATTAAGCTAGTAATTAAAGAGATTTGCAAAAATATGTGAAACAATGCGACTATTCTTCCTAAATGTTTTTTTGTTTGTTTTGGAAAATATAGTTGGAGTCCTCAAAAATTGTTAACAGTGTAAAGAGGTTCTTAATTTGTAAATGTGTAAAGAGGCCCTAGGACAAAAAAGTTTGAGAGTCAAAGGTCTAAAAACACCTCTTCTTGGTTGAGGAACTCAGCAACTTGGTCTGGTATGTCCTATCTTGTTCTGCCACTGCTGTTCTGTTGCTACCAGCACAATTTCCTCAAGTCCCCAGATTACTTCAGAAACCCCTTACTACATTGCTACTGCCTCTTTCCACTGCCCCAGAGCCATGCAGAGGGGAATACATGGTTGCTTAGTTATCTTTCCAGGGAACCAAGCCAGACTCTCTCTCCTCTCTATTTAACCTCTTCAGCCTCTGTAGTACATATGTAGCCCCCTTTTAAAGACCAGTATGAGATCGTTGCTCAGGTGTAACTAGCTGTGAACTTCTATATCAACACATTGTCAAGAGGCCAACAAATACATAATGCACATTGGAGAATACAACTTTGCAAGATTTTAGCTTGTCCAGGAGTTCCATACCTGTTCAAGAGATAATAAAATGGAGTAATGGCTTAACCAACTTTTCTTGGGACATTCTGAACATATCTAATATATTATAATAATGGGACACTTCCAGGAAGGCCCAGACCTTTGCTTCTTAATGACTACAACTACAATGATGATGATGTGATAAATATGTGGTCCTTTAAGGTTTGCAAAGCTTTTTTCATGTTGGAGGATGATAATTTTCATAAATTAGGGATAATGATAGTAACTATATCACAGTTGTTTGGGAGAATCAAATGAGCTTATTCAGGGTGTCCCAATTTTAGCTAAGGAAACTGAGGATTTGAGGTTAAGTGTCCTGGCCAGGATCACATAGGTAAGCATCAGAAGCAGGTTTGAATTGTTTTCCTGATTCCTGATTCCAAATCCCAAGTTCTAAATTTTATATTGAAATGTAGAGGTCTGTCTTTCTTTCTCCCAATATATACCTATTAAAACATTATCTATGCACACTAAGTGCATATAAAGTAGGAAGAGAGTATGTAATCCTGTAGCTAAAAATGTTTATGTTGTTGAGGCATTGGCTGATAGTGGTAAGAATTTTTGCTGATGGTGTTCAGTCACTTCAGTCCTGTCCAATTCTCTGTAATCACCCTTGGGGTTTTCTTAGCAAAGATACTGGAGTAGTTTGCTATGACTTCAGCTCATTTACAGATGAGGAAACAGGCAAACAAGGTTAAGTGACTTGCCCAAGGTCGCACAGATAGTAAGTGTCTGAGGCAGTATTTGAACTCAGGTCTTCTAGTCTCCAGGTCCACTGCTTTATCCATTGCACCACCTAGATGACCTAGAGGTAAGAACATTCACTGCTTTAAATATCCCAATTTGAATCTCACCTCTGTTAACCTATATATCCTTGGGCAAGTCACACAACCACTTGAGGCCTCAGTTTTCTCATCCTTATCAAGACCTTAGACCAAATGATTTTTTAAGATCTCTTTCAGCTCCAAATTCTATGTTTAGGACCTTTATATCTGTATCTGACCTTCTTAATGGGTACTAAATTTAGATCTGGAATGACCACTCAGTATCTTAACTAACTTTCTGGTCCCATTGCTGCACAGACCAGAATTATCCATCAGACTTCTCTTGTTTAACTAGATTCCAAATTTTGACTTTTTTGTGGTCTACCTAGTTCTATTGTCACCCAAGGCAAAGCCAGAACTGTTGACAACCCCCATGCAAATTATCAGCCAAAGAGAAAAAAAGCTCAGTGTTGCAACTACATAGGAAATTGTGGTGATACTGTGTGGCACAGGCCCACTGATGTCCTAGAGTGGATGTAAAATTGCCTCATTTATACATTATTTCAAAGTACACATTAGAGGCACTTATAACCATTTTAATTTTTTAAAAATAATAGTGGGCCTTATTTAGCAATTCATTTAAGGCCTTGTCAAAATTCTGTGTACCTCCCCCATTGGTAGAAGAGCCACGGGGAATAGAACAGAGGGAATAGAAAATTATGCCCACGCTTACTGTGCCCAAAATAGTTCTGACTAGATTTACCAGTGAACATGAAAGATCTAATCATTTGCTCAGGGCAAGTCTCAAATGGAAGCTAAAGCATGTCAGGCCCCTTTTGCCTGCTGACCCTGGCCATTCTATGGCCACTCTTTGCCAGACAGTTTTGGCCTTTCTCACCAAATAAGAACTGTAATGGTTTATTTTATGGTGAGATCCAGAGGAGGTGTTAAAATACTTAAATTGACTAGACAGAGTTTGCACCATTTGAGAGAGATGTCAAAAAATAGTCTTCTTTGCTTTATGTAATGGCTAAAGTTTTATGATGAGTGTTAGGATATAGTACTCCATATATAATATACATAGCTAGGACATGGTACTGCATGTGTGCAGTTTTGATGCAAATACCATCTTTGCTTCACTGAAGCAAATCTCAGTTAGAAGTAAGAGGCATAGTCAACCTTGGCCTTAGGCAGAATAATCATCTGCCATTCACAAATGCAGCGTGAATTGAGAGGTACATAGAAAGTCCCTACATGTAAAAATAGGTCTCTACTAAGGGCTAGCCATAGACAAAATAATGACATAGGCAAAGCTGATGTATTATTATCTTCAAGTATTATTGACTGTGTCTATTATTTTATGTCTCAAGTATCCTCTTTCTTTTTTCATCCTCTTACTCTCCTACCCAATGTACCCATGTTCTCTTTACTCTTTCTTCTATTACAATTTATCCAATAAATAACTGCTATGGCTTAATATGTTCTTTGTCCCAGCAATGATAATATTTTGATAGAGGACAAAGGACTGACTTTCTTTTCATGGAACTGCAGCCATGAATGAAGTTTGAGAGGTAGGGAATATTTTGGGATAACAAGCTTTTCCTAGGTGTTCATGAAACCAAACCTTAGGAACCTACTTCAGCTGTTTGTAAGGCTGATTCTATCCCCACTAATATTAAAGAAAAGTCTTAATTACTTATTTCTTTGGCTTAAAGTCCTGAAGACTGCTGCTCTAGTATAAATATTGTCATCAAATCCTTAATATGTTAGCTCAGATTGGTTCATTAGATTAGGTTTTAACACTGAGAAGGACCTTGAGTTAGGTGAAAATTATCGAGATTTGGAAATTTCAACAGAAAGCTCAAGAAGCCAGAGGCTTATAAATAAAGTGTGAATTAAGGAAAAGATAAACCATATTGGAATATGGAGTATGGAGTACCACTATATTATGTAGGCATAGTAGCACCTCCATGAATGCCAGTGTTATAGTCTGTAACATTTATCCTGGGGTCCTGCATACCCTGCATGCCATTTACATCTTAAGTTTTGATCTTCCCCTAATATCCCATTTCCTAGGAATTTCTTTCTTTGAGGTCCTACAGACTAATCAAACAACAAGCATTTAAAGTTTATCACATGGCAGTCTCAATGTTAAGTGCCCAGATCAAAAAAACAATAATAAGATAGGTCTTGCCCTCAAGAAATTTATACAAGGTAGAGGTGAAGGGGACAAGAGAAGATCAGTCCCAGTTTCTCCCGGCCCCACTTTCCCCTTCCACCCTCATCACACCATGTATAAGAGCTCCCAGGAGATAAATCATAAAGGCACTAGCAATTCTTTTCCCTCAACCTCTCCTTTGGGGGTACAAATACCTCTTCCCAGAGTAAAGCTGCTCCCCAGAATGGCTCTGCTCAACATTGGGAAACTTTGCTGCTTATGGTCACACACCTTTGTCTGGTGAAGCTGAAAGCACCTCTCCAGTAGAAAGAGCTAAGCTTGTGGGCATCCGTGCTGCCATTTCAGGGCTAGAGAGAATGAATCACTGATTTCCACTTGATGCTGTATATCCTTCAGTGAACAGCTCTAGCTTTTTAAATCTCTCTGTGGTCATTTCCAGCACCTTGTAACTTGAACCCGAGTGCTGATCACCAACTGTTCTGTCAAAGCAGCTATTTTTTGACTAAAGACTGACTCTCTAATAACACAAAGTCAACACCAACAAGGTCTGTTTCCTCACTTAAAACTGACTCTGCTCAATGGTGCAATGACGTAACAGGGGCATACCTTTGCCTGAGGAAGAATAGAGCCACAGACTATTAGAGCTAGAAGAAACTAGCTTAAAAATCATCTAGTTTAGCCTCCCTCACCTTACAGATAAGGAAGAGGAAGACCTAGAAGTGTTACAGGCTCTTAGCTTCCCAGCTTGAGCGCATGTATAAGAATATACATCATATATACGTATATATATGTATGTACTATATCTATTTGTATAGGGATATGAATTCACTATTGTGGGAAGCTTCCTTTCTGATGCTCCCATGATTATTATAATTTTCTCTTTGTCTTCATACTACACTTCCTATCTCTGCATAGAGGATTGCCTAGGGCACTGAGAAACCATGACTTGCCAAGGGTCACACATACAGACAGTATATATCAGAGCCAGAACCTGAACTCAAGTCTGTCAGGTTCCAAAGCTAAATTTCTATACTACTATATGCTGCTTCTCACTTAGACACCAAGGATACAATGACAAAAATGAAAATAGTCCTGCACATCTAACACTGAATGGAGAACAGAAGAGGCAGGAAGAAAAACAAAATAAAAAAAAACAACTTTGATCACTTCATAATTTTGCCTTGAAGATAACCCTTCCTATAAGATCTAGGGTGTAATACAAAATAAATTGGCAGTAGGGTAAAGTTAATTTGAATAAACTTTGCTCTGCCTCTTCTTTTCCTTCTATTGAGGTCATTTGGTCTGCAAAGAAACTCTGAGATCAAGCTGTAGACAGCTTTTGTGTGTTCTTGATTGAGAGAGGGAAATACAGTGTGATTATAGTCTTTAAGGGATAGAGAGGAAGAGAGAGGACAAAATATAGGTAGATACAAAACATATGCAAAATAAATTCAAAGAAATGTGGAGGGGAGCATTAACAATAGGAGTCAGAAGCGGCTTCATATATGAGCTGCCATTTGAAGTAAATTTTGAGATGTCTTTTTTTTAGTTCGATTTTATTGCTTCAGTAAACAAAAATCTATTTTTACCTCCTCACCCACTATTTAAAAAAAAGAAATACACTTTCAAGCAAATATGAATTGTTAAGCAAAACAAATTCTTTTGTTGACCATGTCCAAAAAATGTTTACGTCTCGTTCAGTCAAACTGAGTTCATCCATCACCTCTTTGTCAGGTGGCATGCTTCATCATTAGCCCTTCAGAATTATGGTTGGTCATTATATTGATTAGAGTTCTTAAAGTTGTTTTGGTAGTTTTGTTATATGAATTATTTTCCTGGTTCTATTCATTTCACTATGTATCACTTCATATAACTTTTTCCAAGTTACTCTGAAAATGTCCTCTTCATCATTTTTATAGCACAATAATATTCCATTATATTCCTATTCCATAATTTGTTCAGTCCTTCTCCAATTAACGGGCATCTTCTTGGTTTCCAGTTCTTTGCTATTACAAAAAGAGTTACTAAATTAGTATTGTATATATGGATTCTTTCCTCTATCTTTGATGTCTTTGGGGCATAGATTTGGATCAAAGGGTATGCACAATTTAGTTACTTTGGGAGCATAATTCCCAATTAAATCTTGGAATTTCAAAGCTTGAATGTATCCCAGACATAGGATAAAATCAGTGCAAAGTCACAAAAAGAGGAGAGGGGACCAGTAACCAGGTCAGTTTGATTGAAACATAGAAGGAGAGTGATATGAAATGTCTAGAAAAGAAAGCATAAACTGGAGTCAGATTGTTAAAGGCTTCCCATGTTGAAGAGTTTGTATTTTATCTAGAGGAAAAGTGGTAGCTGCTGATGCTCTATGAGCTTCAGGAACATCAGTTAAGGGATTTGTTCTATTTTGATTCAAGGGTCAGAATGAAGAGCAATTCACAGAGTTGCAAAGAAGTACACTTGAATGTAATGTAAGAAAGAACTTCTTTCCAATTAGAGTGGTCTAAGAGTAGAAGAGGTTATATGTTCCTTCTTGTTGTAGTTATTTAAGTGGAAGCTGGATGGCCACTTGTTGGCTGTGTTATACTGTTGTTGTTTGGGTATGCTTTGGATTAGGCAACCACTGAGGTCCCTTCCAGCTCTAAAAGTCTGTCATTCTGTACTTTGGTAGCTGTTAGGATGATATAGTACAGAAGGAGGGAGACTAGAGATAGGAAGGCCAATTAAGAGGTGATTGCAATGACCCAGAAGAGAGTTAGCTGTGGCTGAGTTAGGGTAGTGGCTGTGTGAGTTGAAGAGAAAGGGACAGATGTGATTTATGTTATGGAAGTAGTCTGACAAGACCTAGTAACTAATTAGGAGCAAAGGGAAAAAGAAGAGTCAAGGATGACTCGAAGATTGGAAAGATGGATGACTGGAAAGATAATGATGCCCTTGATAAAAAAAAAAAACAACAACAGGGAAGTTAGGAAAAATATAGAGATTTAAATCTGATAGAAAAATATCAGTTCTGTATCAGTAAGGTCAAACAGTAATGGGTAATAGTAGTGAGATCAAGGATATGGCCGTGCCTGACTGAAGTTATGTGAAGATGAAAATCATGGATGGTGAGGAGGCTGATGGAATGGGATACAGATGTTTGACAGAGTGTTATCATGTATACTGAAATTCCCAAATATGAGGCAGAAGTTGGGGAGGAATCCGGCCTCAGACACTAGCCATGTGACCTTGGGCAAGTCATTTAACCCCAATTGTCCTCAAAAAAAAAGAAGTTGAGGAAGAGAGAAAGGCTGTGAACAAACTGAGTGACTTCAGGGCAGCTAAGTGATTATAATAAGGATCTGGATGGGGGTGATATAAATGAATGGAATAAACTTAAAGGGGAAGAAATTGCTATATAGACAAAAGGTTGTCTGGAAAAGACCATGAGATACAAGAAGTATGCTTGCTCTTTTTCCTGGTCCACTGTGTTAGGGAGAGAGAAAGTTATGCACTCAGTACTGAAGATGGCAACTAGGGATGCATTGTCTTCTGGGAGAAGCCAAGTTTCAATAAGTAGAAGAAGATGAAAGAAAAGTCAGAGGAAAGGTATAGATTACTAATGATAGAACGAACTGTTCCTGAGGGTAAAGTGGAAAGGGAAGACAGAACAGAAAAGGAACTCTGGAGGAGTAGGGCTGACATGGATAGTGATTGTTTGCCTAGGCAGCCAGTGAACCTGAATCATAGCAATTAGGAGAAGTGGGAGTTTGCTAGTCAGAAGGAGGGGAAGTGTCATTGGACTAGATCAGTTCCTTCCTCTTGTAGACATGGAGGATGGCAATAGTATTAGTTTTTCCCCCTCTTTCAAACACTAAGATAAGAAGGATGGATGGGCACTTGGGTCAGTAAATATATGATAATTAGGTCCCCAGAATCCTGATAGAACTCATATTCAGCATCAGTTTCTGTGCCTCATTCCAAGATGGTAGAGGATGATGAACAGTCCAAGGCTATGTTTGGCTCCTTGTTAGGCCTGGTGTCTGGGGTCTTATTCCTAGACAGGGTCCTGGCAGGAAGAGGTCTAGTTTCTGACTCTCTAGTTCTGAGTGGGATCTTAGAAATAAGACACTCAGTTTCTAGGTGCTTGATGGTTATGGAGAGCTATGACACTGTTACTTTTCTTTTTATTTTCAATTAAAAACATGATGATTTATTGTAAATGTGCTGTCTTTATTCCCAAAGAAAACAAACAGTCCAAATTGTCAAAAGGTCCATGGAACATTACTAAGGGATTTCATTTCTGGAAGGTAGGCCTTGTATTAAAAGATGGAATGTTTCATGTGAGGGAGTGTTCAAATAGTGGAAAGAGTTCTATAATAAAATGGTAGAGATAAGAATTCTGGATTTAGTGGAAGAGTTGCTTTAGTGCTAGTTTTATAACATCTTTGAAAGTTTCATCTGGGACCAGAAATCTTGTATTCCGTATATCTGTTCCTATGATCTCTGTATTCAGCACCGTCAGACTATATGAATCTGGGCTTCATTTTTCTGATCTATTGCTTTAGCTTTTCACCCCACTTAACTCTCATAGCAAAGTGGAAATTGACTAGATGATGGGAAACCCAAAAGTCTTTGTTGTTTTTCTCCATAATTTGGTGGTAGTATAATCATATAATCCTACATTTGTGATAGGAGGTTTAGGTTCCCAAGTACAGTTCCTGGAAAGTCATTGGTACAGAAGGGCTACAGATTTGTTAAAGGGATACAGGGCAAAGTAGATGCACCTTCCACTCAGTTTTGGAATGAGCAGGCTTTCAGTCCAACCTATTAATTGCTTCTTGATGTCTTGCTCCACTGATGTCTCAAAGACAACGCATTCAAAACTGAATTTATTATCTTCCCCAAACCTGATCCTCTTTCCACCTGCCCTTTCTGTGCCACCATTATTTTAGTTATCTGACCTCAAAACCTTGAAGCTGTTTGTTTTTATCTCTGAATCCCCAGCACATAGCAATGGTCATTGACCCGAGTGGGCACTTAATAGTTTTTGAATTGACTTAAAAACTAGCAGTGTTGGAAGTAAAGATGGGGGGGGAGGGGTAGGTTGGGGGAAGGGACACTACTTTAAGACAAATGAAAGATGCCAAGTTGAAGGGTACTTGAGAATAAGAGGTAAGAGGACCAAAAAGGGCACAAAAGAGTCAAGTGGAAGCAGTCTGAATATTTACTAGGAGGGAAAAAAAAAGAACATTGATTTTTGTAAGTTAAAAAAAATTGGCAGCATAATGTCTGCAGACATATTATAAATATTTAATTAATATTACTTATCTTATTCATGCTCACTATGACTTTTTCCCAAAATACTTTTTCAAAATCTTGCAAACCCCTCTTGGCACGTATATTTTAAAAATTTCCACTCCTTATGTTAATTTTGTTATGTACCCAGTCCTGCCAAACTAGAAAATAATACAATTTGCTTCTTGAATTCAGTTTAGTTTCTGAGAAGCAACCTCTCAAGATTTTCCCAGTACACACACACACACACACACACACACACACACACATACACATGCATGTACAAAATAACAATAATTCCAATGAAAGTTATATTTCAGGAGAAAGTCTCTTTTCCAGCAAATCATAAACTCTCATTTGAACAGTAGTTTATACTTTAAAAAGTAGTTTCATATACATTATCTTATTTTATTATCATTTTTAAATTATAAAAGTTTTCTACAGATTGTGTATGTGTACAATTTGTCTCCTACCTCCCAAGTTAAAAGAAAATTGCATATAAATTTCTTGTAAATTTGATACTTTCATATTTTCATTTCCCTCTTCACTTGTTTCTCCTTCCTCTATTCAACATTGTACTTTGTTTTTCTGTTCTCTTTCCTGACGTATTTTTAGGCTTGACACAAGAAAAGTCTGTAGTGTGCTTGGTAGTTCCTTTGGGGAGCCTCTGCATGTGGATGTAGATAGAAATCACACTGGATAAGAAAGTGTAGATAGGTTCTCATTCACACCAGTCGGGGTTGCGTATATCAACAAGAATACAGATCAATATACAATCAAGTGTATTTCTGTTACCACAGAGTATCTTTATTCCCAAGATTGTTATTCTTTGTCTTTCCTCTTTTCCTTTATCTTCTGAGGTGGCATATAATTTTAAAAAAAAAAAACCTCAACATTTTATTTTAATGTTATTTTATTTCTTTTTCCATCTGGCAAATTTGACTTTTTAAAGCATTCTTCTCCTCATTGGCTTTTTGGGCCTCTTTTGCCATTTGAGTTAGTCTATTTTTTTAAGGTGTTATTTTCTTCAGACAGGTTGTTGACTCTCTTTTCATGATTTTCTTGCATCATTCTCATTTCTCTTCCCAATTTTTCCTCCACTTCTCTTATTTGGTTTGCAAAATCCTTCTTAAGCTGCTCCAAGGCTTGTAGGAAGTCTTCATGTTTCTTGGAAGCTTTTGGTGTGGGAGTTCTGACTGTGTTGTCTTCCTCCCACTCCATGCCCTGATCCTTTTTGTCCCCAAAAAAGGAATCTAAAGTTCAGTTGCTGTTCTTACTTTGCTTCCTTTGCCTGATCATATTGCCAGTCAATTACTTGATTTTTTAGCTCTGTGGAACTCTGTTTCCAGAGGGGAAAGCTCTGTCCCAAATCGCTGGGGTTTTCACAGCTGCTGGAGGTATTGGGAGGCTGCCATGTTATTTTATTTCTTACGTTTATTTCTGAGAGTATTCTTTGCCCCTCTTCTTCACTTCTCACTTTTTTAAATGAAGAATAGAAAAAGAGTAAAAAATAAAAATTTAAAAAACCCAGTCCAACAAAACCAACCCATCAATCCTATCTGACAAGTGAAAAGACATGCAACAATCCATACCTAAGTTGTAAATGAATAACACTCAGGATTTTTGGTTGTTATTCATTCCACTTACATTCTTGTAGTCATGGTGTATATTGTCTTTCTAGTTCTGCTTATTTCACTCTGCATCACTTCATAGAAACCTTCCTGTGCTTCTCTGGATTCTTCATAATCATCCTTCTCATACAGTAATTCATCACATTCACCTATGGTAATCTATCACATTCACATGCAATAGTTTGATTAGGTTTTCATGAATCAATGGGTACCTACTTTGTTTCCATTGTTTTGTCTTGTATTTTTCACTAGGACAAAAATGCTACTATGAATATTTTCAGATCTTTCTGACTTTGACCTCTTTGAGAAAAATACCTAGAAGTAAAATGCCATTTACTTTTTTTCTTTTTCATTATAAACTTAAGTATTAGCAAATTTAAATGTTTCAGTTTACACAAAAGAACAAAAATAAGATTGTATATTAAACTTTGAATTACTGTTATACATAGTTTTAAAAAATATTCATTTAATATTTATCCCAATTACATTTAAAATAATTTTTAAACTTTTTAAAAAAAATTTCTCCTTCTTTCCCCTCTTCCCTCACTGAGAAGGCAAGCAATTTGATACAGGTTATGCATGTTACGTATTAATTTAATATTCATATTAAATTTAGCAGGATACAACAAAACGACCCTGGTTGACGTAGGCCCTTCTGAACTTCTACTCACTTCTGTGTTTCTTTTTTGTTTTACTGATGCTCTTTTCTTTCCTTTTTACGTGGCTATCACTGTACATACATCATTTCCTGCCTCCCAAAATTCTTCTTCTGCCAAATAAAAGTCTTTCCTTGTAAACAATATATTGGTGCATGTGTGTATACACAAATGTGTGTGTGCATGCAAAACAAATTTACACATTGGCTATAATAGAAAATGCACTTCTTATTCTGTACCAATAATCTGTCACTTCTCTGACAAAATGCAGGCAACATGCTTCATCATTTATCTTCTGGAGTCATGATTGGTCGTTGCATTGATCAGAGTTTATGACTTTTAGTTATATTTCCCCCTTCATCATATTCTCTCACCTCTCTGACCCCTGATCACTTCTTTACAAAGAAGAAAAAGGAGGGGAGGTGGGGAGGCAAAAATAAGATTCATGCTAGTATTCGAGTGATTTGATCTCCCTATTATGGCCTTCTTTTCAATCCATCTAGCCAAGAACTCTTAGATCCCTTAGTCAGTTGAATGGTAGGAGGCGGAATTTCTTGCATTGGAGAGGATGTTCGCTGGTCAGAGGAGCTGGAAACCCAGCCTCGCTTCTAGATTTCTTTGGAGTTGCCTGAGCTAGACTGGGGAGCCATTCCTGATTGGCAAAGCCCTTCATAATCTGCCCTCTACACCACACCTTTCCATTGTTCTTACACCTTATCCTTTACATTGTTCCTTTCCCCCAACTCCTTGATTTGGTGACTTGACACTGGCTGTTGCTCAGACAAAACACTCAATCTACTGCCCAGAATTCCCTCCCACCTCATCTCTACTTCTGGCTTCCTCTGTGTGCTAGATAAAATCTCACCTTCTACAGGAAATTTTTCCTGATCCCTCATTATTCTAGGGCATTCCCTCTATTTTGATTGTTTTCTTTTTGTTGTTGTTGTCCAAAATTCTTTAATATAACAAGGAGGAAGGAAATTAGTTTTTGTAACTGGCACGGCGGCCCCAGGCATGCCCGACCTTTCTTCCCTTGGATCGGACATATGGTTTGGTGTGGCCGTGGGGAGTGTCTGATACCTTTCCAAAATACCTGTACATCTCCAGGCCCTTCTGGGAACCAGACAGCAGGATGGTGCCCCGGCCTTTGTGTCAACTCATGGCCAGCTGGTCAAAGGTGAGGATCTTCTCACCAGCCTTGAGGAGACGATTCTAGGCATTGCTAGTAACAAGAGGAGCACACACCTTCAGCTTGGGGACATCCTGGATCCTGGCCATCATCTGTCACAGTCCCAACAACCATGGCTGTCTTGTTTTCCTGGCTGGTCAGCTTCATTTTACTGATCATGTGGAACAGGGACTGGGAGTGTGGGGAAGAGGTGAGAGCAGTTGGTCCAGCTCATGAACAGCCTTTTCAAGACAACCTTGTTGAAAGTGGAGTTGGTTCTGCAGGCCAGGAACCGTTAGAGCTTCACCAGCAGCTGTGGGTAGATCTGGCTCTTGGGTTCCTTGCTCTGGACTTTCTGGTCTTTGTTGTGGAGGATGTCAACTTCCATGCTGGCACCCTATGACACACCTGGCCAACCAGGAAAGACCAATGGGCAGTGGGGCAGGCTGGGAAGATTATTTTTTTTTTGGTAGTGGGGAAGGCAAGGCAATTGGGGTTAAGTGACTTGCCCAAGGTCACACAGCTAGTGTGGCAAGTGTTTGAGGCTGAATTTGAACTCAGGTCCTCCTGACTCCAGGACCAGTGCTCTATTCACTGCACCACTTAGCTGCCAGGCTGGGAAATATTTTGATTATTTTCAATCGATCCTGTATATAGCTTGTTTGAACATAGCTGCTTACATGTTTCCCATTAGACTCAAGAGCAGATCCTGTCTTTTACTTTAGTTTGTAATCCTCAGTGGTTAGCACAGTGCCTGTCACATAGTTGACTGTTAATAAATGCTTATTACCAGAGTGACTGACCAGCTGATCTGTGCTATTAGAGTATTATCACTCTTTCGTGAAACTGCCTAGAGAGAAAACACATTTTTAGTTTTGTAAGGCAGGCCGACCACACCCAGTCAGCTCTGAAGTGACTGCTGTAAAATCTCTTCTCCTTGGATACTTTTCTTCTCTGGAAAGCCACCTGCCCCTTGGCTCCTAGATAGGTAAGAAAGAGTAAGTGAACTCTTTTCAGCTCCACCAGAATTTTGACACTTAGTGAAAAAAACGTGCCAATGCAAATTACATTGAAACTTAACTAAGAATTAAGGAGATACTTGTTAGGACAAAGGTCTTTAACAAACCCTTTATATAAGTAAAGATCTTGTTCCTTGGCTGAAAGTCAAGATCATCTAATCAATCAACAAATATTCATTAAGCATCTATTATGTGCCAGGGAGCTCTGAAACCAACCTCTCTTTACAGCCTCATTTCACAGTATTCCATTCACGTGCACTAACATCTGGCCAAATTGATTTACTCTCTGGGCCCTGAACTCACATAACACTGTCATGGTTGCATGACCTTTTGTAATGCCAAGCAAAGGCAACTTCCAAGATTGGGATTACCAGCATAGCAAACCCCACTTAATCAGCAAACATTCACAGAACAGAGAAAATCAAAATACAGTGTAACTTGTTCATTTAGGAAATAAGTTCTCAATTCAATTGCAAAGTATCAAGGTCCAAGTATCCCACCCTGGCCAGTACATTAGTTAAAGTAGCCCACTC